>CM019831.1:126679304-127279304 GCA_009763385.1 Coix lacryma-jobi var. lacryma-jobi
CAAACAAGCAGCGGCTACGACGACGACGACAGACAGCAAAGCATCATCATCATATCACGCTCACGCTGCCCCCTGCATCATCATGCGCGAGAACTCGTCGAAGCAGACGAACCCGTCGCCGTCGGCGTCGACGCCGCCGATCATGCGGCGGCAGTCGTCGACGGAGCAGGCGTCGTCGCCGAGCGCGGCGAGCACGGCGCGCAGCTCCTCCGCGGAGATCCTGCCGTCGCCGTCGGCGTCGAACACCGCGAACGCGTCGTGGAGCTCGGCCTCGTCCTCGGCCTCGGCCTCCTCGGGCGCGAGCCCGGCCGCCTCCGCCTCCGCCAGCACCGCGGCCACCTCGGCCTCGCTCCGGACCCGGACCACCCGCCGCAGCGCCACCTCCAGGTCCTCCCGCGTCGTCGTCACGGCCGCGGCGGCTAGTAGTACCGCCGGCGCCGGCTTCGGGTTTGGCTTACCCCCGGCGGACGGCGACGTGGATCGGACTGGGAGGACGGTGCGCGGCGTCGTGACGGCGGACGGCGACGACGCGGAGTCGTCGGACGACGACGATGAGGAGGACGCGGTGGAGCCGAACGAGGATCCGCCTCCGCTGCCGCCGGTCTTTGACCCTTTCCTCTTCTTGCTGATCGTCGTCTCCTTCTGCTTCTTGCTCTTGCCGGAGGAGGACGACGACGAGCCGAAGAAAGAAGGCATGCCGATGCTGAGCTTCATGGCCGGCGACGATAGATAGGGATGTTGCGTACGTGCGCACGTACGTACTCCCTTGCAGGTAGGCGAGGGATTCGAGGATCGATGGATGGCTCGAGAGGTAGGGAGGGGATCAGCTAGCCGATCAGGGGGAGGAAGGAGGCAGGAAGATGAGGGGTGGAGAAGACGGGGGAGTTATAGGGCCGCGCCATGGGAAGTGATGAAGCTTCCACGAAGCTTCGCTTGGCGCGCGCGGGAAACTAACGGCCGGTTCGTTCGCACCCGCACGTACGGGGCCCACCCACCTGACCTGAGTGACGTCACCGATTCCAAACTTGTCACCCCGGCCCGATCGACACGACGACACGCGATGCGATTCTCAGACGCTCGTCTCCAATTTGAACAGGCCGGCTTGGGAGGACGATTGATCATTGATCCAAGCAACAAAAACGGCGGTCAATTGGCGGCTGATATGCATGAAAACAACCTAGTTCAGGTCGTGAAATATTTGGTGAAAAGTTACTGTATCACTTTTGTTGTTATTTGACAAACTTTATCCAAACATGACCTAACTAGTCTCAAAAGATTCATCTCGACATGAGCAGACTAAAAATGTTATTTTTTACTTATATTTAATGCTCAATGCATGCGTCTAAAGATTCGATGTGACGGTTACTGCGCAATATTTTTGGGTACATTTTGCCAGCTGAACATGGCCCCTTGTTCAGTTGCCAACATATCCCCAAATATATTGCGCAGTAACCATTCCATCGAATCTTTAGACGCATGCATGAAACATTAAATGTAGCTAAAAAAATAATTAATTGTACTTTTAGTATGTAATGTCGAGATGAAACTTTTGAGTCTAGTTAGATCATATTTGGACAAAGTTTGTCAAATAACAACGAAAGTGCTACAGTAACTTTTCCCAGCATATTTCGCGAACTGAACAATGAATTTTGTCGTCCACCGCTGTGGATCGGAATGGAACCCAACACGTACTAATTAAGGTTATAGGATATTGGGACACGTACGGGTGCGGTTTTTTTTTAAAAAAAAGGATGTGTAAGAAGTTCTACGTATCTGCTAGTAGTTCAGAGAAAGGGACTTTTTTTTTAAAAAAAAAAGGATGTGTACATACCATACAGTACGTACACACCCAGCTGGGTTGGGTTCAACGCCGATTGAACTGGACGAAGGTGCGACGAAACTTCCGGCTGCGTTTTCGTAAAGTGTCACGAAACTAAACCTGACGACAGTGAGTGAGTGAGGTACTAGTAGAGCCCTACAGGTAGCAGCGTGACGACGGCTCGCCCTTTGATAGATGGGAAACTCACCAGGAATTTCGGCTGCGTTACGGCTGCACCTGCCTCCCTAGCTCCTCGTCCTGTCCTCCTTCCTTTCTCATCTGTTGGATGAACGAGTGATGAAAAAACAGCAAAGGACAAAAAGGCAGCAGTCCGTTTTTGCTGCAGCTGCATGCGCCGTGTCCCGTGTGGTGATACTGGTAGCAGACAGCAGCGGTTGCCCACCTACCTTTCTTGAGAGTTGTTGAGCGAGCCATAAAAGGGGCCGGTGTTCGTTTGGCTTGAGGACGAATAGATGACCCATCTTAAAATACTCAGATTTCTATTTGCTTTATTTTAAGCTATCAACACTCATCTTTCCCTCCAGTACTCCTTCATGGCTACATTATATTATTATATATATATTTATATGGCTACCTTTACAACAAGCGATGGGTGGTACTCCCTCCATTCCAAATTATAAGCCAAGAATCTTGGATTTGACCAAAATTATAGAGGAAAATATAAAGATTTATACCATCAAATATACATATTATGGAAATATAACTAATGGAGAATCTAATTACACTTAGTTGATATCATAAATATTATTATCTTATTATATAAATTTGGTCAAAGTTGAAAAACTTTGACTCTCCAAGATTCTTGGAATGTCTTATAATTTGGGATGGAGGAGTACATCCTACTACCAGAATTTATACAAATGACCTTGTGACAGACCATCATCCTAGGTGATGGGATTCTGACTGACCATTACATTCTAGATACAGGTTCATTACACAATGACCTTATTATGACAGACCATTTAGATTATGGGATTATGATAGACCAGTCCATTCTCCAGGGAAAATAAAATTTGGGTGTAGTGGTGCACCCTTTCAAATGTGGTAGTGATGCACCGAGCAGCATGACAGTTGCATACGATTTTCCCCTCCATGCTCCAGAAAAACGTATCGTATTGGAGAGGACACATAGCACTTCCACAAACTAACCATCTACGCTGTGTTCTGGTATCAAATCAAACGCCCTAACCATCTACATGAACACAGTGTTCCATGTGTGAGTATCGATACAGTGCGTGCTTCACGATTCAGCCACAGGGCGTGAGCTTCTTGTTGCCGGCGCCGCGAGGGTTGTCATCCTTCCAGTCGTCCCACGCTCTTGCTTTCGCCTCCTCGGCGTCCTCGTCCTCTTGGGCCGAGCTGCTGCCATCCTTGTGCCATGCGGAGTTTGCCTCTTTCATCATCTCGGCGGTCCTTTCTTGCCACTTCTCCATCATTTTCATCTCGCGCAAACCAGCTTCTTCTATGCTCATTGTTGGCATCCTGTGATTCAGGCGAAGACAAACAGGCAAAAGGAAATGAATCATCAGATGGCACCCTCGTAAGCTCTGACAATGGTTCATGACCCTCAGAACCAGATCTAAGCATCACGATCGAATCCAGGGGTAGGATAAAGGATTATCAGTAGTAATATCAATCGGTCGTTACCAGCAGATCTAAGCATTTTACATCTGACTTGAAACTTATCGTATCTTATGGCTACGCCAATAAGGAAAAAGTTCAAAGTGAGTGTCATTAGGAACTGTGATAACTAGCGCTTATTTCACATTCAGCAATAACACTATCATTATCAGAAATGCATAACATAAAAAACGGTAAGCATTGAGGTGTTATGTCAGGGGTATAACACTTAGGGAGGGGTATAATGCTTAAATTCAAGGCATGAGGCATACCTGTAACTAGGCTGAAAAACTTGTGCTGCCATTCTTTCCCTTTCAGTGGTTAGACCACCACCAACAAGACTTGCAGGTCCAAATATCAGGGGCTGGTGTTTGTGCTCGTGAGCTTGTGAAACGCTTGCTCTACCTTCAATGACATCTTGAGCAAATGTTGCACAAGTGATTGGATCAGCTGGTTTGGAGTATGCCACACGGTTGGCAGCATTATGGTGCCATGCTTCAGCCTTCTTTGTTCGTTCATCGAGCATTTCTCGAGCAAATGCATTCCCGTCCTGAAGAAATGGAAATGTTACAGCAGACAACTTTTCTGATTAACAGAAGTAGTCTCCATGTACATGCAGAGTCTACTTGAAACAGCCATGCAAATATAGGAAGCCTAAGCACCGTCAGTGAAAGTGGCTGCTTATTGGTAGAAGATCCACTGGATTCTATAGTGTTGTTTTTAAACATTTTAGTGTCCATTTAAATATTTTTATAATTCCTCAAAAGAACATTGGGGTGAAATACTTCCAGTGGTGTTCTGTATCAGTTGCCAATCATAAGAAACAAATCTTATTAGGATATGCCCAAGGTTCTTAAGGCGAGGGAAGGTGATGTACCACCGCCCAGGCACCATTCTGCAAGGCGTTTTTTTTTGGGGGGTGGGGGCTGAGCGTCTAGGCGTCGCCTTGAGAACCTTGGATATGCCAGTTACAAGACAGCATATCTTCTTCAGTTAACATTAAACAAACCCAGTGTAGAATTTTTAAAAACACGGCTACTCTTAACACCTTGCAAGTTGATCTACATGAAAGCTGCTAGATTGTTTTCACAATATTTTTCTCAAGTCTGCGAGACATGATAGCCTGAGACTCCCACATTCTCTGAAGAAAAAAATAATTTACTGAAAATAATTGACCTAAGATGCTAGTGACAAGAAATTACCAAATCACTATCATTAGCATTACCTTTGCCTTCCTTTCCTTTACAGCTAGAAGCATTTCTTCTTCCTTCTTTAGCATGTCGAGAAGATCAAAAGCCTGTACATGGAAATAAAAAATATATACGTTAGTGCATCAAATGTTACTATGAATGCAAGTACTACAACTTTTGAAACAGAAAAAAGAACTCAACAATCAGTGTTATGTGATATTTATCGGCGCAGCAAACTAACCTTGCAGACAGCCAATGAGATGGTAGCTAACCAAGCCTGCAGCATAGAAAGAGGGAATCAAAACCAGGGCATATGTTATGATAAATATAAAAACGAATGCAAGATAATACAAGTTGGAGGTACACATTGACAAGATATGAAAAAACACTCACAACAAGATTCCAAAATAAGTATCCAGTATGAGAAATAAAATAGCATAGAAAGAGCACTGAGAGCAAAAAAAATAGAAGACCTTGCAGTGAGGATTTTACTGCTATGGGATAAATTTGATGGTGGCCAGGCAGCAATCCAGGCCTTGATTTTGGGTGCCTGGCAGCTAGGATGAGTTGCCAACCAAACAGGCCCCGAACAAAAAATCCTCATGGGCTTGGTATGCACTAAAACGAATTACAGGGTATGTGGTTGACAGCCTGCAGGTAGGGGTGGTAATGGATCATGGCCCTTATCACTCCTTCACAATCCAACTTGGCCCTTTCCATTTTTAGTTCAAAATCATATATATTATTATGACCCGGTCCTTAAATTTGCTAGGCTAAATTATAGGGCCCTTTACCACCCCTACCTGCAGGTATCTAAGGACCTAGCTACATGCATCAGACTAAATAAATTAAAATGCCACCATCAAGTGGAAAAATGTTATCTTCTACAATATCACAGCTCATTTATTTTTTTTATTTTTATTTTTTTTGGGGGGGGGGGGGGGGGGGGGGATCAAATCCTCCTTTCAAAAAAAGCAAGGCCAGACTAATTTGAAATACACTGAAATTTAGAAACTTAAACACATCATGAAAGGGAACGTATGCTATGGAAACCAGGTTTCCGTGGAAACTATGGAAACTCGCACGTGGATCTAAATCCGATGGCTATGGCTAATGGTGGAGATTAGAAATTAACCCCTCCTATTTATCTCTCCCTAATATATATAGCCAACACAGGTACAACACAGGTGCACAACACGATTAGCCATAGCCATCGGATTTAGATCCAGCGATCCACGTGCGAGTTTCCATAGTTTCCACGAGAACCTGGTTTCCATAGCATATGTTCCCATCATGAAAACAGCTTCCGGGTGTGGGATGCTAACCTCTCTTTCTTCCTCCCCATCATCCTCCAGGTCATCTTCCTCTCCAGCTTCAATTGGGGCAGATAGAGCAGCTGCTCTCAATGAGCGCCCACGCCTTTCTTTTCTCTCTCTGATCTCTTGGAGCTTCGTTTCTGCAGCCTTTTTCCGTTTGAACCGAGCAACCTAGGAAAAGAAACAATAAAGAGTGAACTACAGAAAACTGACCCAACTTAAACATCTTACGAGTAAAATCAGCCTGTGCATAATAGATTCAGCACAACAAGAGAACCATGTCCCCTATTACTGTGATCCAACTACAGAGTAGAAACTGCTGACTGATACCTTAAGAATTTAAGGGGAAGTAATTCGGTCTCACCTTCTGAGCTCTTCTGTTTGCCATAGTATCAGGCTGCTTCTGCCTAGACAATTCTAGCTCATCCTCTGGAATAAGTTCTAGTGTTTCACATAGAGCAATGAACTCCTGTGGAGTGCAAAAGGAGGTAACGTGATGACTGATGACAGAGTACCATGCTAGAGAGTAGAGACCCCTCGTTATAAACGAATTAAAAAGATGCACCTAGTGAAACAGTGTGACAGGGCAAATTGATAACCTTCAAATGGTCCTGTGATGCCTTAAGAACCGGGATCCGATCCTCCTGTGCTATCTTCTCAGTCATTTCCGCAAGGTAATACGGGACCTACAAATGCAAACAAAGATCAGAGGTATACAGAAGAAAATCAAAACTTGTGAAACACTGGAACAATTCTTAAGTGGTTCTTCTGTTTTCTAGCACTGTTGTGGTTTGCAATTGTACTGACAACTGAATAAAACTGACCAGGACGACATGTCGCGATAGTGCTAGACGCGCAATCAGTTTTATTCAGTTGTCAATATAATTGCAAATCACGCCTAGGAGCAGATGAGGGAGGGAGCGGACAACCGGGCATACCAGTAGGTACTTGAGGTTTGCGGTGGAGACGTCTTCCTTGGTCTCGTTGGAGGAGAAAAGGCCGAGCTTGCTGACCATCTCGTCGCAGCGCCGCAGCAGGTCAACCCCCGTGCGGATCCCATCCTGCGCGGCAGAAAAACCAAGCGCGTAAGCATCGCTCGCCCGATCTCTATCTCTTGGTGAGCGGGAGAAGGGGCGGGGCGATCCCGGTTCTCAGAAGGGGTGGGGGGGGGGGGGGGGGGGGGGGGAGGCACCTGGTCGAGGGCGGAGCTGGAGGCCAGGCCGTGGAGCCGTGACGCCCTGTCGAAGAGGGACGGCAGGGGGAGGTCGGCGGCGTCGTCCTCCGGCTCGGCGTGCAGGCGCATCTGGGATTGCATCTTGTTCCCGACCTCCTCCACATCCACCATTTCGACCGGTCGGACAGTTGCCTCGCGGAGCCGGAAGCGAGCGAGAGGTCGGCGCCAAAACCCTAGCGGAGCGGGACAGAGGAGAGCCGCGGGGTAAGAGGGAAGAAGAGAGCTCGGGAAGCGTCGTCGCCGGGAGGACGCTGGACGCGCAGAGCTAGAAATATATCATTAAAAAATATTACAATGAAAGCTTGTTTTACACTCCAGATACTGTTTATTTTTTTTCTTCTAAATAAAGTGAAAACACTCTGGGTACTATAATAGATGGCCAGAAAAAATACAAATGAAATACAATGAAAATTTGTTTACACTCTGGATATTGTTTCCTTTCCTTTTCAATAAAAAAGATAAATATAACGTTTGGTTTATTGTGTATACTAAATGAATTTTCTCACGCGTTGTTACGAGAATTTCAAAAATGCTATAAAGGATGAATAATTGAATAAGCAAATGGAAACAAAGTAAAGTAGCAAATGTTTAATCAGAGAGTGAATTTGTGAGCTTAGAGCAAACTTAGCTTGACACGGCTCTTTTGTAAAAATGTATGCAATATGAGAATATATATAAGGACAGCATCAACCATAATATTAAAGAATAATCTATATATTTACATATTAATATATACGCTACCTATTAAAACTATGCATTTTAATAGATGGTTTCTATGAGTATAAACAAATGGTAATCGTCTCATTCTTAAAAAAATTGACAAAGAAAAGAATAGAACACTTATAAATAGAAAAAGACTCCCCAAACCCACAGAAATAAAGAATAGAGATGCCTTCACCGAAACAAAAGCCTTGGAATAAACAAAAACAAATACTCACTCTATTCTAAACTATAAATTATTTTAAAGATCCTGAGAGTCAAAGCATCATTAAAATTATAAAAAGAAATACAAAAATTAATGACATTTATATAATATTATAAAAAATATATTTAATGAAGAATGTACTCACTCTATCTCTGAATAAATCAATTTTTAGAATCTGTATCAATCAGACCTTTTAAACTTTGATTAACTTTATAGAAAAAGTAATAACAACTATAACATAAAATGAGCATATTATGAAAAGATATTCTATGGTATATTTAATGATACTAATTTGATACCATAAATCTTGATATTTCATTCTAGAATTTTGGTCAAAGTTTAAAAAGTTTAATTTAAGATAATTCTAGAAATCTATTTGTTGAGAAATAGAGAGAGTAATTATACTTGGTTGGTATCGTAAATTCGTACTGTACTTAATGATGGGCTCCTGGCCCGACGATTTTCTACCCCAAAGTCCCAAACCCTCCCCCAAAGAGCCCCCAAACCATCGCTCACTCTTGTCTCTCTTCTTCCCCGCGGCCCCGCCCGCGCTCTTCTCCGGCCTCAAAGAACCCTAACCCTAGACTGTAGCCCTCGCCGGAGTCGAGCTGCGGCGGTTGCTCTCGAGGCTGTGCTCCTTGTCCGCGCGCAGCTAGTCAACTGGAAGCGCAATGAAGCTGACCTCGACCGGCCCGAGCGCGACGGCCAGCGGCAAAAGGGAGTGCCCCCTTTGCCATGTTCCTTTGGTCTGGATCCAGAGCAAGCAGCCGGCGACAAAGGACGAGTGGTTCGTCAAGTGCCCGTACAACATAAAGGTTGGTCGGGGATTCTTGGCATTGTCAGATCTCACTCTCACTGTGTCTTGACGCAACTCTCTGATTGACGCTACTCTGATTTGATTTTGAATGAATGCAGGGTGATCCTACTACCTGTGGCTTCATCCGCTCTGAGTTGGAGTACGAGGCCTTGGAAGCAGAGGAACGCCGGTTGCAGGCAGGGGGGGAGGATGCATCGGGTGGCTGCTACACTGTATTGAAGGAAGAACTGCAAGAGCTCAAGCAAACACTGGATTCTGTTGTGGCTGAGCTTTCGAAGCAGAAGGTGCAACCTACTGAGCCGAAGCCTGGACCGAATCCTGAACTGAACACGGGGAAGTTGCAGATTGTGCTGGATTCTTCAGTTGTACCGCATGTCTTTGTAGCTGTCCTGATTGGTGTCGTCGTTGCTGGTATGTGGAAGAAGTGAACAGCTAATGTGTGTGTTGGTTAGCTAATGTGTGTCTGTGTGGGTTAGCTAATGTGTGTCTGCATGTCTGTGTGGATTAGCTAATGCGTGTCTGTGAACTGAATGTGTGTTCTGATGGTATCAATTCACGTCTTGTGTTCTGTGTTATTATTATTATTTTTGGATCAGGAGCATGGTATATATTAAAGATAAGAACAGTTTACACATATGAGGAAGAAAGGCTCCTAGCAAGAGAGAAACAAGGGTCTAAGGGGGCACATAGGAACATGTGCTGAATTTGAACAGGAAAAATAGGAAGCTGAGGCAGAGGCATGTTTTGCTCTCGAAGAGATTGTGAGCAGTAGCATTGATACCTCTACTAATCTTGAGCACCTGATGGTTGCATCTTCGGGTTTACTATCAATTCATTTTATCTGAGATGAGACTTACTTCCTGTAATTCCAATTGCTTTGTGATTCTTGCAGCTAGTGTAAGGATGTGTGTGATTCTTGTAATTCCAATTGCTTTGTGATTCTTGCAGCTATAAGCACTGAGGATGTGTGTTGAACTTGAGCCTGAACATTCAGAGAGTTTTCGTATTGGGGAGATAAAGAAGACTGATACCTGCTGGCCTTGAATGGTTTGATCCGTTGTCTGGACTGGTGGCTGGTGGCTGCATCTACAAAACATCAAATTCCTGTAAGAAGAGCAGGTATGGTGCAGATTCTTGGGGCGACTTGGGTGTGAGGAATTGTTGATGAAGAGTCAACCTCTGCATACAGTGGGTTGGTTGCAACAGAAATGCTTGCTTTTATTTCTTGCTGTACTTTTGTAATGGGCCATTTTTTTTGTTATTAAATCTTAAATCATTCCTTGCTTTCCACAAATACCAAAGATAGTTGAAAGTTTTTTGTACCCTGGAGAAGATCCTTGTGGTAGGATGGCTGCAATTGCTTCCTAAACCCCATCTTGGTCAGTAGGTAAAAGATGAGATCTAAGAGGAGGATCTGTAAAGAACCAGTATGCTCGAGCGAAATCACAATCGAAGAAGAGGTGTTGATCTGTTTTGGTCTTACCACATAGGCTGCACTCTTTGCTAATGTGGCTGGAGTAGCGTCCTGCTCTTTCGGCTGAAGCTAGAGATTGTCGAAGTAGGTGCCAAGCAAAAGTTTTGATTCTTGGTGGAATGTATTAATGTTTGGCGTAATAGGCAAAATAGTCCCTGAACTATGCTGTCAGGCTCAATTTGGTCTCTGAATTATAAAAACATCCAATTTAGTCCCTGAACTATGCTGCTCGGCTCAATTTGGTCCCTGAACTATGAAAAAGTCCAATTTAGTCCCTGAACTATCCTAATCGGCCCATATTCATTCCTGACGGCACCAGTGACAGGGTTGGTTAGTGTAGCAGTTCCCTATTTTTCTCTATTTTCAAAATTACTTTTAAAATTGTATAACAACATGAAAATCTTCAAAAATAAAAGTTACTTAACTTTTAAAGATCTCCAACTTAGCATTTGAAACCATCTTTAAATTCCTTTTTTTTCAAAATAGGGTTTTAAATTTAATTTTGAAATTAGGGTTCATAAAATAATTAATTCACAAATTGAGCTCATCCACAACAATACAAGAACTGATTTCTCAAAAAATATCTCTCTCAAAAGAAACAGAGGAATTTAATCTATATGCAAAGCACACAGTCACTGATTGACTTACCTTCGGGGGCATGATGAATTGATTTGTTGCCTCCCTCTCGTGCTAACTAGCAAGTTCTACAAGCTAGGCCACAAGCTCATCCAAATCTGCAGCTCTTCTAGTTTTTTACCTCAGAACGAAATACGCATTGAAGTTAAAGCACACTAGATTTGCTCCTCCAAACTTCACCCTAGTAAATCGAGGTCTCCTGCACATACAGTATATAGAAGCAAATATGTAATATGTATTATATAGATGCAATATTGTAACTAATTTGTGAATTAAGTATTTTATAAATCCTAATTTCAAATTTAAATTTCAAAATCCTATTTTCAAAAAATTTGAAATTTAAATATGGTTTCAAAAACAAAGTTGGAGATCTGCTACAGTAACCGATTCTGTCACTTTTTTCTCCTCGCTGTCACTAGTGCCGTCAGGGATGAATATGGGCCGATTAGAATAGTTTAGGGACTAAATTGGATGTTTTTATAGTTTAGGGACCAAATTGAGCCGAGCCGCATAGTTTAGGGACTAAATTGGACGTTTCATAGTTCAAGGACCAAAATGAGCCTAGCAATATAGTTCAGGGACGATTTTGACTATTACGCCATTAATGTTTCTAGATGGCTTTCAGCAGGATTTGTGAGTTGTTTGTAAGGGCTCTTGGACCTGAAATCAAGTTGGAGTGGACAGTTTGGGCACTCAAAAGTTTATAAGCTTCTTTAGTAGAGCAGTGTCCTTGTGAAGGTGTCCAAATAAGTTTATCTTCGTCTTGGGATCTTACAGTTGGTACTTGAAGAATTCTGTTCACTGCTTCTTCAGAGAAAACACTGTTAATAAGTGGAGCATTCCACGTTGAAGTGTCTGGGTCTATGAGGTCCTGCACATTGTTGGGTAAGGGATGGACTGTAGGAATAATAAGATGGTCGTGGATGAGATCCCAACCCTCACACCAAAGGTTCAGACCAAATATTGCAGTTACCTTTGTGAATTTGAAAGGAGCAGTTTTCATGAAGGAGATGCTTGGTTTGTAGGATGGAATTCCAGAAGACTGATCTCACACCATGTAGGATGTTCCGTGGAAAATATTTAGCTTTCAGGATATTGTATTTGTTTGTTCTAACAGATTTTTTTCTGCTGTTTGTAGCATCTTCTTCACCTCCTTCTTAGTCTGTTAATTTCTCCTATTTTCCCTCCAACGCTTCATTTGTAAACTTGTTTTCAGGTTGCTCTTGGCAGCCCACTTTTTTTAATAAATTTCCAGTAGGGGCTTCTGCCCTTCCTGTTTTTTTTCAAAAAAAAAAAAGTCATTTAGGCCACCAGAAGTTGAAATCCAGAACATGAACCATACTGAAATTGGAATCACAAACTTAGACTATATCTGCCATTTCATTGATAGAACTGAGATGAGCAACAACATATCAGTACAGAAGTTCTTAAATTATTATCCCAGGTTCACAACCACACTAGGTTCCAGCATACCGGCATACCAACTACAAGGTTCCAGCATACCAACTAGTCAACTACTAGGTTCCAAAGCCACATCTCACAAAAGCAGATCATACCAGCATACAAGTTCTAAATTTATTGCGAAAGCAAATCATAAGCTGCTCGCAGGCTCTAGTCTTCATAGACCAGCCTCCTAATGCTACTAACAACTGTAGTAGGTGCGTTGATTGTTGCCTTCTTCATCTTCTTCTTATGGTTGTCTTTTTCTTTGGGGTGCCCTTCTTCTTCTGAACTTTCTTTTTCTTGGCTTGGGAGGGACCAGCTTCCTCTGTTGGCACTTCTTTCCTACATTGAGAAGATAACATTAGATATTGTGAAGTGAAAAACAGGTGATGTAATTTAGTGAACAGAAAGTTACCTTATGTTAGCCTTGTTCCTAGGTGCTCTCTCGTCATCTTCTCCAATCTCTACCAGTTTGCAAGTTTTTGCAAAGTGGACAAAATCTCCACATCTCTGCCAATTTATGCGGGCAGGGAAGAAGAGACAGTGAGCGAGAGGAAGAAGAAAGTACGAGCTAGGGCCACGGACAAAAATGTCCATACAGAAAGGTATACTGTACGCATACATCTGAGAGTGGGCCCAAGCTGCTGGAAGACGTAAAAAACGGCAATGCTGAGGGAAACAGAGATACATATCAGAATATGCGAATCGTATTGGCAGATCTCTAAACTTTGATAATTGTAATGGTACCAATCCAAATAACTCATTGTGTTAATGGATTAGTACACCTACCAGGCTAGCAGCCATGCTCCCATAGTCCCATAATAACAAAAGAAAAAACATCACAATACAGGCACCACTTTGCCAGCAGCCCAGCAACTGTGAAAACAAAAGCTACAGCCTACTTGTCTTTCACCAAAATTTCTTCGGGCTTGTTCAGTTAATCAGCAAACCAAGCGGATTGGAGGGGGTCAAAGGGGGTTGAGGGGGATTTTGACTTATAGAGGATAAAGTCCCCCTCAATCCCATCCAATCCCCAACGAATTGAACAAGGCCTTCACGATTTCGCTAATAACCATTTTTGCAAGTCATCTAGTGCCATGGACGCCATTCATCATTTCTTCCCCTGTGATCCTGCCAACTGCTTCTTTGGTAACGCTCATCCTGTCTCCTATGCTTGTTGTTCCTCTGCTGGAAGTACTCTTCGCTGTTCCGTTTCCTTCCATTTGGATCCTCCTGCTGGTATCTATTGTTGGATCCACCATAAAAGTCGCTATTTCTATTGTTTGATGAATAATGATTGTTGCTCGAGCCACGCCTATTGCGTTTCTCCAGAGCATCACCCCAACCTGAGTTGCCATTACCCCATATACTGGAAGATTCATTCTTCACTCCCCAACTCAAGTCAGGTTTTGAATTAGCCTCCCAGTCCCATCTATTGACTTCAGATGGTTTTTCTACATAGATATCCCAGTTTCCGCACTGGTTCTGGGTACACTTGTTATCTTCCCTGGCATTGGTCGATCCAGTAGCCAGGCCAGAATTATTATCCGTTTCAAATGGTACCCGTACCTTATCCAGGTCAGCTACCAACTCTGGGTCAACTTTGCAGCGGTGGTCGACCTTATCAATGTACATATCAGGGTCTGGCAAAGAAATATCAGAAGGTTGGTCATGATAGTGAGCCCAGAACCTTGCCTTTGAATTCTGAAAATTCTCAAAGGCTCCTGAATCATCCCAGTGGTCAAGGATATTATATACTGAAACATATCGCTTGTTTTCGCAGAACCGTTGCCAAGAAATGTTGCCAACATAACTGCAGAATTCCCTTTCCCATAATGGGACTGAGCAGTGCTCCTGTCCTGTGTATATGAAACTGGTATTAGAATTCAAATAAAGAAGCTTGATTGGCAACTGCGAAACTAGCTCACTGGTGATGGCTAGAGTACTCCCCACAATTTTTCTTTTAAACTTTTCTTTTTATATACTTTCACCTTTTCTTTTTCGATTTGTACCCTAGGAATATATCATCAGTAAAGAGAATGGTAAGGAGGACATTAACCCTGTTACAAAACCATATCCCTAATGGTCTAAAGGCTAAAGCTAACTCTAACCAAAATACTGTTTCATCTTATCTACATAACCCAACTTTCCAGGATCAAAAACTAATGAACCTCAAGCGGTAATGTGGTTTTTTCATAGCTCATAAGCCGAGCTCACAATAGCATGACAACGTATGGCATTCGAGCTGTAATAAAGAAACTTGTACATACAGAATTCTGGATGAAGGTTTTATGCAAAAATGGCAGCATTCTCTCTAAAGGTAAGCAGCTGTGTCACCAAAAGGAACAGTCGATATTGTACCAACTACAATTTGGGATAAAACTCAAGACATTTAAACCAACACCCCACAGCATAGGTTAGTAGCACATACAAGTATTTCATTCAAAATACTAATTCGTTAAATTTCTCTCATTACTAATCGGATCCCTATTCTTGTACTCCCTCCATCCCAAATTATAAGACATTCCAAGAATCTTGGAGAGTCAAAGTTTTTCAACTTTGACCAAATTTATATAATAAGATAATAATATTTATGATATCAACTAAGTGCAATTAGATTCTCCATTAGTTATATTTCCATAATATGTATATTTGATGGTATAAATCTTTATATTTTTCTCTATAATTTTGGTCAAAGTTGAAAAACTTTAACTCTCCAAGATTCTTCTCCAAGATTCTTGGAACGTCTTATAATTTGGAATGGAGGGAGTAGGAAACTAGGAACAGATGGCACTCTACAGACAGATGACAGTGACACTAGTGGATGGAAAAAAGCATCTGCAACTACTAAAACTTGCACACTTGCTATTGCAGTACAGTACCCTCCCTATTCCCATTCCCCACATAGACAAATAGGAATGGCTATCTCCAATAGGTGCAATTTTCCAAAGCTACTACTAGCATCTTCTCTTCTGACATCTCAGCATAACATTTCGCAAAGCAAGAACAATGTAGACACGCAGAGAAATCTTCAGACAACAGGCCATTTACATCTCAGTTCAACTAGAATCACCAAGAACCTAACGAGGACGAAGCAAATTTAAATCCAATCCTGAATCAGAGAGATTACGGGCTAGCGCCATCCAAATCGCGGACGCGGACCGAGGGAGATGCACCCGTCCGTACCGTAATCAGGCGGCGGGAGCGGAGGGCGGCGCGGGCGGTCGCGGTGCCACCTCACATGCCGCGACCGGTTCCAGCCCCCCATCGGGAGGGGGAGGAGGAGGAGGAGGGCCCAGTCGCCAACCCAGACGATTCGCCGGAGCTTCCAAACAGGCGCAAGAACCAAGCCAGCCCAATGGCAGGCAATCGGGGGAATCCGCCTCGAAAGAACTATCTCGCGACGCGAGTCTGCGAATCCAGTTCGCTGCGAGATCGCCGGGGTGTGTTTGTGTACCGCCGCCTGCGCCGGTGACTGAGCCTGACCGGGGGCGGCGCACGACCGAACGAGGAAGAAGAAGAGACGGGGCTAGAATGGCAATACAGGAATACTAGACATTAAGGTCAATTTAAAACATAACATTATAATTTTACAAAGTTAGAGGTATGCCACTGCCCACTGGTATCTCATTGACATGTAGGACACACATAAATCAATGATATGTGGGTCAGAATGACATACATATCTCCAATTTAGCTAAATTATAATAAAATAGTCTTCAAATTATCCAAAGACATTACTGGTCCTCTCGTATCTCCGTCATTATTGTGCTAGATTATACGACATTGAAGCGTTTTATACTCCTGTGCTTTTTAGACCATCGTCAATGATAGTTTCATCGTTCAGACATCTCCGTATTTTAAAAACAGTGTAGAATAATTTTATTACTATAAAATTATCTCTACTCCTGGACTTTGAATAATTCGAAAGATTCTTTTTAGTTCATAGGAATAGATATTAATTTTCAATGTCTTCTTTAATTAGTTTTTCAAATATTGTTATATTCTATTTCCGCTATCTTGTTAGCTAAAAATCAAGAACAGAACTGGTTCTCTAGAGTGTATGCAAGATATATACAAAATGTTGGAGGATAAAATAATACAAAGATTTTTTTATTTAAATGGCTCTCCAGATAATAATCTATGGAGTGTGTTTTAAAAAGGCACTATAAGATGCTCTAACACATCTAGCAAGAACATTCTTCAAAAGCTATAACTAGATATAATAAAAGCTACTTTGTTTAGTGTTTTTTTTTAAAATACACTTTTAGTTAATTATTAAAAACATTTTGACCTATTTTTTATGGATTTAATAAATATTTAAATACATGTACTAACTCTATAATAACATGGCTTCGTATCCATATAACATTCATCCTATCAATCTAAGTAGTCATTTCTAAAAGCGATATCTATATTTATTCAATATTCAATAATCAACAATTAATAGTTATCTAAAATATTATTATATTATTTTTTAATTAATAAACCTAATAAATAGTCTAACTCAACTATGAAGCATGCGCTGTGCTATCAGGGAAAAAAAGATTTAAAGAAGTTCTTATGGTGTAGCCATAGAAACATGTCCTGAAAATGATATCTGTTCATGCACAATCATCTAATATCTGAAAGAGTTATGGTCCCCTTAAATTTATATAATATTGTTTCAACTACTTCTATGTATTGTATTTTTATGTATAAATCCATGTCATAGATTCATGTAGGCTTTTTCAGAGAATAACAGAGTATTTGATTCGTGGAGTCACCACGTGCTTCCTTATTAGTTTATATTAATTATTGGTTGGTAAGAAATGAGATAGTGATGTATCAACTCATTTTATTCTATAGACTAAATAAAAAAAGTAAGAAATGAGAAGAAAACGAACCTCGTCATTTGTTTAACCAAACACACGCTAAAATTCATGTCGGTGTCAATGGAAATCCTCACTGTTTTCGGTGCCGTCTGGACAAGGTCGCATTTGGGCCGCCGTCCACGCCCATGGTCTGCCATTGTTTAGTCCGGATCCAACCCAGGCCCATCATCACTGGGCCCAGGAATATCTTCGCGTTCGTGTCAGTGTCGCCACCACCACTTCGAGTCGACGACTCGTCACACGTCAGTCCTCCTCCACACTCCCTCGTCGTCGTTGGCCGTCGCTTCTCCGCTCGGGCGCTCCACCATGCTCTCCGTCGCCATGGCCGCGCGCCCCGTCGCGGTGAGCCGCTCGCGCATCCCCCGTCTGCCAGCGCAGGCGGCTGCTGCTGCTGATTCGGATCCCGCCTCTTCCTCCTCTGGTACGCGCGCGCCTGTCCCCGCCCGCCCGCCCCGCAGTTTAACAGATTTTTCTGTTTTCCCATGTAGCGGTAGTGGTTCGTGGAGTCAACAAACCGAAGGAAGCGGCGAGGCGCTCGTGCTCGCGCCCCATGGTTCTGGCTTCCGTGGCCGGTAGCTCCCCGAGCTTCTGACCTGTTCCTGAAATGTTTGCTTTCGCGTGTGTCTGTTCGACGAAATGCCTGCGAGCTGTTACTGACAGTGCGCTGTATGGTGGATTGCAGTGGGGAGTCTGGTCGCCGCTGGCGCTGCAAATGCTGCCGAGCTATGGGATCCCTTGGCCTTGGTGAGGAAAATATTATGTGCTTTCCTCACACACACACAAAGAACATGTGCTGAAGTGCTTTGAAAATTAGTTCCTTTTTTTGCTTCAAAAAAAAAAGGTTTCATTTTCATTTTTCAGTGTGCCTTATGGAACAGTGTCGCCTATGCCTAGTTGTGTCATGTTGTGGACTTGTGGTTACAGCATAGCATACATCTATTGATTATAGATCATCTATATAGTAACGAGCAAGCACATACTCATGGAATGAAGCCAACTCGTACTTCTTATTTCTTTCTTCTTGCTTCTCTTGCAGAATATGATAAGATAAAAATATCTTAGACTGTCACTACAACTGTTGATTGATTTCTCATTAATTCCTGCAAACGGCCTGTTTCTTATCAGCACGGATCATCAGGACTCGTCTTGGCTGACCTTGGCATTGGAGACTGGTTTGGGGGTTTGCTGTTTTCAGCTGGGCAGCAGGCTAATGAGGCTGTCCAAGATCAGTTGTCCGCTCTTAGTTTCTCTAGGTATGTTTTCTTTTTCTATGTTACTACCCATATCTCTTTATGTTTTATTAAACTTTACCTTTGTTTCTCCAGCTTGGCAGTTATTTTTGGTGCTGGACTTGTAACTAGTTTATCTCCTTGTACACTCAGTGTTCTACCATTAACTCTAGGATATATAGGTAAGTATATTGCTTTAGTTGAGATGATCGTTGGAATGCCCAGAACTGAGCATCATTGATTACTCTGATCCAGTGCTTTCTTCATAAACATTTAGGTGCATTTGGCTCAGGGAAAGGCCGATCTGAGGTAATTTAAGATGAGTGGAATATTGTACTTCTTTATGCCATGGAAAAACTTGAAGATATTGCTATTTATCTGTTAGGATATGTATTACCACAAAGTTATCTTCACTGAAGGACTCACTTGACTAATTAAAGCTATTAATAATGTTGAAAACTTGATAGTTCTAGCTGGGAACTTCCCCTGATACATGCATTGACTTTGCTTTTCTGTCTATTATTAGGTTGTTGGGAATTCAATTGCATTTTCATTAGGACTAGCAACAACCTTAGCTATTCTCGGTGTCGCTGCTTCTTTTGCTGGTAAGGCTTATGGTCAGGTAGGACAAGGGCTTCCAGTGGCTGCTTCCGGTTTGGCCATCATCATGGGATTGAATCTTTTGGAGGTAAATCACATAAAGTGAAAATTATATATATAGACTGGAGCATGCCAAACAGAATTTCCTACTACCTTATTTCCTTAAGTTACAAGCTGATTTAGTCCCTGTTTTTCTTGGTTTCTCATTATAAATACTCCTGTAGAAGTACAAACCAATTTTTGTGATAGTTCATTCTTATGAAAATTGTATTCCTGCTTGCTCCTGTAAAAGTACATGTAACTACATTATCAAATGTTCTGCCCTAAGCAGTTTATTTGCTGTCCTTAACAGGTACTTGAATTGCAACTTCCCTCATTTTTCAGCGATTTTGACCCTCGAGCTGCTGCAGCTAACCTCCCTTCAGGTGATACCTCCTCACACCATTTTTATTTTCCTTATTAAAATACTAATCTCTATATCACTATGTTTCTCTTTGTTCATGAATATATTTTTTTTCCAATTATGTTGCATTATTGTCAGGTGTACAAGCATACCTTGCTGGACTTACATTTGCATTGGCAGCATCACCTTGCAGCACACCTGTTCTTGCTACCCTTCTGGGATATGTTGCCACTTCAAGAGTATGATAATTGCCTCTGTAGTCAATAATTTATTACAATTGTTTAAAATCCAATACATTAAGAACATTTTAGTAGAGTTTATCATGGGATTTAGATTAATCAGGTATTAATAAGTATATTCTATCCTGCAGTACTTCATTTTAGATGATATGCTCTCCTAGCTTTTTTTTTTCTAAGACGACGATGTCCTGTCACCACAACTTCAAGCTTCTTGTTTAGGACCCAATTATTGGAGGAAGCTTATTGTTGACATACACAACGGGCTATGTTGCACCTCTTCTTATTGCAGCTTCTTTTGCTGGAGCATTGCAGGTAAGAATGTTGTCTTTTATTTAATTAATTAATTTTATTTTCTTGAGAACTTCATGTTGGGTGTTCAAACCAAGTTGAAATTTATTAAACAAGATTGGAATTTTGAATTTCTCAAGAAAAGAATATAGTAGTTTATTCTACCTTTGTGCCACTAATTATTATGTCTGTCTTCTGTAGAGTTTGTTGTCATTCAGAAGATATTCGGCATGGATAAACCCAATCAGGTATCTACTTGTTCTTGAAATCTGAGTATTTTTCTGCAAATTAACTGGTTAGATCTGATTATACACTCTCATGAACATGTACATCAAATTGTTTATAGCTTAGAAAGATTTGTAACTCTTGGACTTTAGGTACATAGATTGTCTGCCAAAAGAAAAAGAAAAAACATCATGGCACACTATTGAACATATGTTGTAGTTTTTTTATACAACATATGTTAATGTCTTTGCAAACTATTGAACTCACCTATTTGTCGACAATATGTTATCTGAAGTTGAGATCATTATCAAATATCAATTGATCCTTAAAATATTATATTTCCTTCTATAGAGATTTGTCTTGATCTAATAACATGGTATCATTTTCCTGTCAGTGGCGCATTTCTACTTGGTGGAGGTGTTTATACTCTACTGGACAGGGTGTTTCCAGCAACATCAATGACAATGTAGACCACTGTTGGACAACAATTGCTAGGCAATGGTCTGTTCGGCAAGGAACAGGCACGAGTGTGCCTCTTGTCGCTTTCAACTTTTGCCAATTGTAAATTCCTCCAATATGCTAAATGAAGAACGAAAATTCCTCTGTCAACTGTTCAGTTTTTCCTGTCGTGCAAAATGCACCACTCGCCTCTTCAGAAACCAGACACCTGGCTGCGTGTCCCCCCCAGAATCGGTAAAGCAAATTCCCTGTAACGTGCTTAGATGCAACGCAGATGGAATCTCACATCATTCTATGGAACTGCCTAAGTTTGATGAGTACTCCTACAGTTGAGCTTCAAATGAACTGTATATATAAAATTCATAGTAATGATGTGGTGATTCAGTTTGTGTGTCTACTCTTCTGGTTGATCAGATCTCGCGACATTCAGTTTTATAACAATGTGAAGCTTCCTATGGGTAAATGATCTCGTAATTAATTAATGTTAGGCCTAGACATCATTAACTCTCTTTAATATCGGATGTGTATTACTACCTTTTAAGCATGGCGTCTGAATATATATTTAAAAATGTTACAAGTTTATCATCTGTGTGGTGCACAAAATTATTTTATCGACCTGTATTCTTTTTCCTTGTATAATAACCATCATCGTTCATGTACAACCCTTTCATCAAAACTAAAAATAGCCCAACCAATCATACAAAACAAATCACGCTAAATCCGGGGACTTCAACATGCCCTTGGCTGTTGCATTCAACTTCTCGCAGGAAACTTACTCCCAAGATTTAGTTGCCTTTGTCAGGCCAAGAATTTAAGTCAGTCAGTCTTCTCACACATAAATTCCTAGGCCGACTTCCTTTGGGTCAGTTTCTACCATCCAGGAAGGCCTGTCAATTCAAGTGGGATGAGCATGTTTAGCTGAGACATAACATGAATTGGGACACATATACTGTCTTTTAGGCTGGGGAAAGAGAAATCACTTGTTCATCACGAAGGTACTTGTCCCTTGAGATGCACGCTCAAGAAGCAGCTTCCTTGCTTCCATCGGTATTCCCTCTGGCTGCGTTATAAAGTATTGAGGTAGTTTAGTTTGGGAAATGATGTCTTTTGTTAACTTTTTTTTTTCATTTGTTTAATCTAAGGAAGCATTACCCACCTCTTCTGGAAACCAAACTCCTGGTTGTGTGTTGCCCTCAAGAACTGCTAAAGCAAATGCAGCAGTTGCAAAGCCCACCGATCTGTCAATTTTGATCTAGCACATGCTTAGATGCAGTCCAGAGAGAGTATTTCTAGCAATTCTGGTCACCCAGTAAGAAAACTTTAGAGCACACCAGAAGTTCTCAAATGAACCATATGATAACTACTTTACCAATTTTCACTCTGAATTTCTGGGCCATATGGTGATGTCTGGCTAGAAACTTAAATCTAACAATATATTATAATTTATTATGGAATGCAAAGAAAAGAAAAGGCTGAAGCAGTAGATATGCTCCCAGTTTTATAGAAACAGATGGTTTCCATAGGAAAGTTTTGTAAAGGAAAGGAAACAATCAATATAGAATATGTTGTGGTTTGGGAAGTTAATGTAAAGCTTCATATTTTTAATAATCAGAGAGTAAAGTTAAAAATTGGAAATATTAGACATCAATTAGATATTGCTCGAGGATGTTTCAATTTACTTATGCTCCGCACTTACACAGATAGCTTTTTATGAGTAAATAATCCAATAGTATTCCGTCCATTTGAACAGTCCAAGTCTACCTACAGAAACGAAATCCTTTTGATCAGGCATTGGCCATTTGTAGTCCAGCACTACTATTGACACAGGTAAAGAGAACTTACTCTCATAGAGACACGCTCTCCTGCAATACCATCAACGGCTCGAACCAAAGGATCAACAGACTGAACCAACTTCTGAACCTTATTTCTATCCCTCAAGAACTCCTGAAGAGGACCAAGATTCAGGTCAAATTAATGTGAACTGAAAACTGATAGTCTGATAGTATCATGTATTCATGTAAATATTCTGGATTCCAGCCCACAGCGAACCATTTGGTTTAACTGTAATACAAGAACTACCGGTTAAATGCAATAATTGCAGAATGAAAATTGGTAATGCTTGTTTGCAACTATAAATTTAATCACTACAGTATTAATAATAGCAACTATAACTAAGCGGGCTGAAATGAATTGATTTTTTAATAAAGCATAAACCAAGGAAAAATACATACAACAGGTAAAAAGTTTGCGAAAGCCTGCATTCCCCAATTCCAGAAGAAAGGAGCAGTACCAAATCGAGCACTAACAGTTGGTACACCTAATATCTTAAAAGCACTCTTCACTTCAGGCAAATTCCTGGAGTAGGCAACACAATGTGAAATTTATTAGCTTCCTTTTTGGCTATATTATATTTCAGTTTTGTAACTTTGTCAATTAAAAGATATGGAAAGGTAAACAGTGGCCCAAGTACTTACAATAAGTAGACATTCTTCTTTCTGACCCCCTTTCCGAAATCAATGTTCAGAGCTCCACTGTAGGGCTTCAATTTGATTTCTTGTCCTGAATTAGTAATACAAATAAGAATGACTTATAATTTTCCCTTACAGTGAGGAACTCCGTAGGTGCAATAGCACTAGTGCATAAGCTGGAAGTACCCTTGTTATATGCAATTACATCCTCCCCAAGAAGCAGAAAACTTGTTGTCAATATTGTTGGACCAGCACCACCAGTGCCTGCAGTATAGTAGAAGAATCTAAAAGAGGGGTTTAGCAACATATATAATAGGTATGGATGTTCAAAAACACTAATTACTAGTTTCATACATCAAGCAAACATTGATGAGACAGGTTGACGCAACAGCTATTATGCAGGTGCTTTTAAGCTAACACAGGAACACTCTCAGCCTAGCTAGGAGAGAAAACACATAATGCGGAATTGCAATTTAACTACTATACATGCCAACAGAAAACCAAATAGAGCCCTTACTGTACACTGAATGACTATTTTGGCATTTCCTGTTCTAGAGAACAAAGAAGTAAAGAACTCTAACCTTAGTCTTTCAGGTTCGCCATTTTCACTTCTGGCAGCATCCACAAGCTCAGCAGCCATCACTGTCACCAGAGAAGAATACAATGCACTAATAAGCGCTCAAAGATCAAGATATTCATCTCTTCTAGATAGCCACTCCTATTATACTTAACTAAAACACCACCATCTATGTAGAAATATAACTAAAATCAACTGCACACCAAATGTTGTGGTTCACTTTGATTTGCATCAGATTCTATCCAGGAAGGAGGCATGTGCAATTGAGTTCCTTCTACAGTTTGACAAGGATACAGCTATTCAAAGTTATGATACTCCAATCCTCTGAACATTAATGTGTGCCATTTTGAAAATGTGTAGTCAAATGTTCTTAACTTGAGTACTTGACCACTACTATAAGCAAATGTATTTAGCTCGATAGAGTAATATGGTGCGCATAAAAAATTATTTCCTTGACATTATACTTCCTGTAGATTTTTTCCAATGGGTTGTGATAGAATACACAAAGTTTCTTTGAGACTACTATGTCATGTCATTGTTATGCACTTAAGTACAGACGGAGTATTTCATTTGTCAATAGATTTTCTTTTTTGTAGATCATATTGCTTTATGTGTTTTAGCTTTGGGCATACTATACATGACATCGACATAGTTAGTTATCACACAAATTTCCTCAATTCAACTCTTGATGCTAGCTTACCTTTGCATCTTGTGCGTCCATCCGAAAACTAATGTGGAGTATCATATGATTTATAAAGATTATTGTCAGAAAATATGTGGTTGTGGAATTCATCAAAAGAACAAGAAAACACAAGGAAATTGAGTTCTAAAGTCCAATAGAAAGCAAATACACTAATTACCATTGCTAACTCCTGGATATATGCCAGCAGTAGTAATAGCTGGAACACCAGCAGCTTTTGCTTGCTCATGGAAGGCTTTTGCTCTCCAAGAATAGTCCGTGTCATCACATACATCAATATATGGTGTCTGTTCAGGATAAAGTTTCAAGTGTGCCAACAGCATTTTCAGTTAAGTAGCTGGTCACCAATTTTTTTTATTTTTTTATTTTTTGAATTGAGACTGAAGCATGGAGTGCTTCTATTCTACCTTAGTAGATATCGCTGCCTGCAATACGGTGCACTCCTCTGCCCTCTGGAAAGGTCCAGCAGTATGGACAACCAAATCCACACCTAGCACAAGAGAATTTGCAGCTAGTTATGTTAAGCTTCTCCTGGAGCAAAAATACACATATGTTTTACTGCTCAAGGGGCTCAAACATCAGGAGTGAAATGGCAAGGCGTTGTTTGGGCTTTGGAGGCTTTGCTGCCAATGTGAAGCTGTACTGTACCCTCAATTAACATACTCTAGCTTGCTCTAGCCTCTAGGAAGTAGTCACAGCACAATCAGGAGGATGTTTGCATTGCATTAGCACCAGTGATACTGACCCTGCAGCGCTTGCTCCAACATGCCTGCTTCGCGGGTGTCGACCTGGACGAACTCAGAATGGGCCCCAAGCTTAGCTGCAAAGGACTCGCCTTTCTCCCTGGCAAATCAAATCAAATCAAATCAAAATGGGCCAGCACCTATCAGTAAGTGGCATCGATTCAGCCTCAACAGAAAAAGGCTACTACTCTCCTGCTGCACCTACCGGTTCCTGCCACCGACGAGGATGCCGAGGTCGGGGCGGAGCCTGGAGAGCGCGGTGGCCGTGGATCCCCCGACGCGTCCGGTGCCGCCGAGCACGAGCACGCGGCCGGTCCTCGAGGCCTTGCTCCTCTCCCTACGCTGGGCCTGGGCGGCGTCCCTGGAGCCGGAGGGTGCGGCCGCGGCGGGAGCGGGAGCGGGAGCGGGAGGCGCGCACGCTCTGACGACGATGCCCATGGCGCCCATCCCGGTGCCGCGGCGCGCGCGAGGTGGGCACAGGCTTATCGGCTACGCGCTCTGACCGCAGAACGAGTGCCGCGGCCGCCGCCGTGCGGACGTGTCGGACGTGTGGCCGTTGGCAACCGTCGGACGGCGCGGCGCGCGCTATCCGGCAGAGTTGGTGGGCTGCTCGACCGACCATCCAACTAGTTGGGCCCTGTGGCCTGATGGGCCTTTCACTTGGGAGGCGTTGGTTTCGCACGCACACACCCGATCCGAGACAGATTAAAATTTGCCACTGTCAGTCTAAACCGGCAATTAATGTCCCATACGGGAGAGCCGAAGGAAGATGAGACAGTTAAAAAGCTAACCGATCATGCTTGTGGACGTCCGGTGACTGAGTGCGGTAAGCACTCTTTAGCAACATCAAACCAAAGGGACCTTGCTCTAGAAAGAAGTCGAAAGTGGGCAGATCGAATTACGAAAATTCATATAAGAATGTAATAAGATTCTGACCCACCTTCATTCTAGTGCAAGCTTGCACACATGCCCTAAAAAAGAGTCATTCTCGCTTCTAAAAAGTCAATAGATTTCAACTTTAACCAAATATATATAATAAAATATTAATATTTATGTTATATTAATTAATATCATTGGATAGATCTTTAAATATACTTTTATAATAGAATTATTTGCAGATAAAAATATTACACGCATTTTGTATAAACTCAGTCAAAGTTGAGAAAGTTTGACCAGCACGCATCCCATAGCGACTCTTTTTCTAGTACGGAGTAGTATATGCCTAAATTACTAGCCAAAATAAATAGCAAAGTTGAGAAAGTTTGACCAGCACGCATCCCATAGCGACTCTTTTTCTAGTACGAAGTAGTATATGCCTAAATTACTAGCCAAAATAAATAGCCGAGAAGAGTTATGGCCCCCCGATATGGTTAGTCACACGTTGGAAACCAATCAAATCATGTGTTTTTCATGTGAAGTGAAGTACTACTATATGTTTATGTGTGGTGTGTATATATATGGGACAGACTTCATGTGTGGTGAAGTACTAAGACGAACTGCAGTGAGAGTTGTATATAATACGGTAAAACATATAGAGTAGCATATAGAGGAAAAGAAGTCCGCAGCGGCATACGCTAAATGGGTCTGAGGCCGCGTCCGTCCGCCAAACTTACAGGCAGCGCGGAAGTCCGCTACAGCCGTGGACCCCGCAGAGCAAAGTGCTCAGTACGCGCGCCAGAGGAGAGAGCGTTGCCGTCCGCCAAACTTACAGGCAGCGCGGAAGTCCGCTACAGCCGTGGACCCCACAGAGCAAAGTGCTCAGTACGCGCGCCAGAGGAGAGAGCGTTGTGTCTGCGCATACTGCAGGTGTGGGCCCCACCGAATTTTGTGACAAAAAATGTTATATCTCACAAACCGTAAAACCAAATTAAATTCCGATTGCACCATTGAACTCGTTGTAATTAATTCTTCAAAACTAGATCTCTCATGAATATATTTAGATAAAGTGACAAATAGTCCCACAGTGGATAGAGGATGGATGGATGCGGGAGAAATGAGTATAGAGAAGAGAATCTTGATGACCAGGCAGTATAGAGGATAAAAATAGAGGAACATGAGTGCGGATAGTCTAATATTAGTCCAATGTTATGAAAAGTTCTTTTAACAAATAAACCCGAGTGAATTGTTTTCAAAAACTCATTTATCTTTCCACAGATGGTGAGTAGCAAAAAAACATGTATACTTGTGTATATAATCTCTTGATAAGAGCTTTGAAAAGTAGAAAAAAATATGAGTAAAGTGCACCCTGAGTCTTTAAACTTTTCATGTATTCTCAGTTGGGTTCTCGAACTAATAAAGTGACCGTATAGGTTCTCAATTTATTGCTAATTCTCATTTGGGCCTTGAAACTAAAAAAGTGATAATTTGGATCTATTGTGCTTGACTAAAGGTCCAAAACTAGCCATACCACTACCAGTTACCTATGTGGCCGTGTTGGTTAAAGTTGCAAAAAAAAACTCCTTCCCTTTTCTCTCCTCTTGTAGTCCACCTCTCTGCCTGTCTCATGCCCACTGAGTGTCTAAGTGTGTGCCTCCAAAGCCCAAGTATAGCCGCAAGGCCGACAGGCGGGCAAAGTGAGCACGCAGGCGCATCCATAGTGCAACCACAGGACCAACGGGAGAAAGAAGAGGGAGTATACATGGAACGGTGGAATGGAGGGGAGTGATTCACATTGGCATAATCATGTAGGTGTATATATAGATGACATAGTGGGGATTTGGACTTCTACTTCAGCGCAACATTAGTTGAAGAACCATAATGGCCGGTTCTTAGTTGAAGACTTGAAGAGCCAAAATGAAAATTCACAACAGTAGAATGAGGATCCAAATTATCATTTTTTAGTTTGAAGACCTAGGTAAGAACCATCAAGTTTAAGGACTCAAGGTGCATTTTACTCAAAATTTCTCGAGCAAGTTGAAAAAATATGTACTCATCTATAATAGTTTTTAGAAGTAGAAGTTTATCAATATAGAAATAAATAGGCAAAAAAAGTCATATATATACCTAGATCACTAGCCAAAATAAATAGCCAAAAAGAGTTACGGCCCAATACGGTTAGTCACACGTGTGTTCTTTTTGTGTGGATCCTATTTGTCATTGGCAAAAGTTTTGACCAAAATTTTTGCCTAAAACTTTTGTCTTACTGAGTTGTTTGGATTCAAGGCTAAAATATGCTAGAAGGTGCAAGAGAGAGGAGAGAGAAAGAGAGTAAATGCACTTTTAGCTATCTTTTATCAACTTTGAGAGACAAAAGAATGTAACAAAATTTTTACCAATTAACCAACTTTTGTCAACCTATTTGGATTCTATGGCAAAATTTTTGACAAAAAGTGCAAGATCAAAATTTTATTCATAGTAACAAACACACCCTGAATGTAGTACTGTGTGTGTACGTGTGGTGTGTAGACGTGGAACCCAGATTTTAGCGTGGTGTGTTTATGTCGGATGTGTGACCATTGAAAACGTTAGTTAGGCCAATTCAAAAAAAAAAAAAACGTTAGTTAGGCCTGGGATGCTGGTGGGGCGCGGCGCGTAAATCCACGGACTCGATGGGCTGCTCGACCATTCAACCAGTTGGGCCGTGACTCCATGTGATGGCCTTTCCTTCTTCTTTTTTTATTTGAAAGGAACTCCATGTGATGGTCTGATGGGCCTTGAGCGTGAGAGGAGCTGGTTTCACGGGCACACGGTTTCGAGCAGAGCGACGTCTGTACCGTGTACAACTTCCCGAGACGATTAATAAAATTACCAACATTGCAAATGTCCCGTACGGCAGAACAGAAGGACGATGGGCCACTTCAAAGGCTATCCAAGCATCTTGATGGACGTCCGGTGACTGAGTGCGGCAAGCACTCTTTGCAACTTCAAACCAAAGGATATAAAAGGTTGTCACTGGACCTTGCCTTAGAAAGAAGAAAGAAGTCGAAAGTGGTCAGATCGAATTACGAAAATTCATATAAGAATGTATAAGATAAGATTCTGACCACCTTCCTTCTAGGGTAAGCTTGCACATGTGCCATATATGTGCTAGGCAACTTTTTAAAACCTAGTACAAAACAATTTAATATTGTTTCACTATATGAATTCTCACTTTGATTTGATTAAGTTTAGAAATCAAATACTTAATATCCTTTATAACACTTTATTTATGCAACTATGCGGGCATGGGAGTATATATTTGTTTCCACTAGCTTTTCTTACTCCATATATGTCTCTAGCTCAATGTATTTCTGGATGTCGTTTCACAATATGAATTCTCAGTTTAATTAAGTTTAGAAGTCAAATACTCCCTCAATTCTAAATTATAAGTCATTCCAAGAATCTTGGACAGTCCAAATATTTGAAATTTGACCAAAATTTATAGAGAGAAATACAAAGATTTATAACATCAAATATGTATACTATGGAAATATAACTAATTAAGAAGCCAATGATACTTAGTTGGTATCATAAATGCTATTATCTTATCATATAAATTTAGTCAAACATAAAAAACTTTGACTCTCCAAAATTCTTGGAACGACTTATAATTTGGAATGGAGTGAGTATTTACCATCCTTTTTATCATACTTCGTTCATGCATCTATGCAAGCGCGAGTAGGATTTTCTTTTCCACTAACCTTTTCTTACTCCATCTATCCCTAAATGCATTTTTAGATTGAACGTGAAACTATCAAAAACAATTGATTGGCGTGTGCTATCATGCTTTTTACTATATTGTTCTCGTTCTCATCCACCACTTGGGTTTCTCCCATTTCTTTCACCTCACCCTTCTCATCGGAAAACAACTTCACATCGTTTAGCAATGTGAATTCTCAATTAGTTAAGTTCAGAAGTCAAATTATGAAAATTCATGTAAGAATGTATAAGATTCTGGCCACCTTCATTCTAGAGCAAGCTTGCACATATGCATATATATGTGCTAGGCAACTTTTTTTAGACCTAGTATAGTATTGTTTCACTATATGAATTCTCAGTTTGATTAAGTTTGAAAATCAAATATTTACCATCCTTTTTAACATTTCATTTATGCAACTATGCGAGCATGGGAGTATATATTTTTCCACTAGCCTTTCCTGTATTCCATCTGTCCCTCAATGTATTTCTAGATGTTGTTTCACAATATGAATTCTTAGTTTAATTAAGTTTAGAAGTCAAATATTTACCATCTTTTTTATACTTCCTTCATGCAACTATGCAAGCATGAGCAGGATTTTCTTTTCCACTCACCTTTTCTTACTCCATCTATCCCTAAATGCATTTTTTGGAATTGAAGTGAAACTATCGAAGGCAATTGATTAGCGTGTGCTACCCTACCTTTTATTATACTGTTCTCGTTCTCATCCACCACTTTGGTTTCTCCCGTTTCTTTCACCTCACCCTTCTAGTCGGAAAACAACTTCACACCGTTTAACAATGTAAATTCTTACTTTAATTAAGTTTAGAAGTAAAATATTAATAACCATTTTTCACTTCATTCATGCAAGTATTAGTAGATTTCCTTTTCATCTGACATTTCTTACTCAATGTGTCTCTAGTAGGGCTAGGATGCAAGCGGGTTTGCCCGTAAATCCATGTGGACTTAATTTTATAGGATACAGGACTAGGAACGCAAACAGGTTTGCTCGCAAATCCGGGAAAACCCATTTGCATCTCTAGATCCTACATATTACTGAAACAATTAATTAATGCATGATCTCCACCTTATTTAGAGCCTACTCTATCTTCTTGTTCTAATTCATGTTCACCACTTGCCTCCTATCCTTCATTTCACTTCACTCTTCTATATGAAAAAAATAACCTAGCTTAATCCCTCCTCTTCTACCGCATTGACTTTGGCCGTCTTCTCATCCTAGAGCAAGCTCACACATATGTCGTGTACTCTCTCCATCCCTAAATTACGGTCGTCGTTGGTGTGTGTTGCAAGTTTAACTCGTTTTATAAAAAATACTCACAACATTTATATCTTTAAATAAATTTATCAAAAAAAAAACTGGATTAAAGGTCTTTCTAGTGATACTAATTATGTACCAAAAATACTAATATTTTTAATATATATTTAGACAAAGTTATTTTCTCAGAAAGTGAAAACGACATATATTTAGGGACAAAGAGAGTATATGATGGGGCAACTTTTTTTCCCCCTACTACAAACATCCTAATGTTGTTTCACTATATCTCCCTTTAATTAAAGTTTGGAAATAAAATACTTACCAACCTTTTTTTACATTTCATTTATGCAACTATGCAAGCATGAGTAGGATTTCCTTTTCCACCGGCCTTTCTTATATACTACATTTGTTCCTTCATGCATTTCTGGAATGCCGTTTGACAATATGAATCCTCAGTTTAATTAAATTTAGAAACCAATTATCTACCATCTTGTTTCATACTTCATTCATGCAACTATGAAAGTATGAGTAGGACTTCTGTTTTCCCCCGGCCTTTCTCACCCCATCTGTCCCTCAATGCATTTCTGGGATGCCCGTTTGACAATAAAAATTCTTACTTTAGTTAAGTTTGATTGAGTAGTCCAACTACCTCGTGCTACCGAGTCGGGGCACCACCAAATCAACGTACCATTCTCTAGATTTGACGAAGATAGAAATGCACCTACCTACCCGACTCATTCGCCAAATTTATACTGGGGATATGTCCATATATACGTGTACGTACATTCCTACGGCCTACGGGTGAGAGGCTATGATTTTGTCGAAAAATACTCCGTTGAATTTAGGGCCTGTTTGGAACACAGGAATGCAAAACAGAGGAAAGGAATAAAACACAGGAACGAGATGTAGGTGTTGTGAGAAAACAGAGGAATCAAAAACCACAGAAAACATATGGATAGGCGCGTTTGGAACACATGAATTATAACAGAGGATTCTAAAACATGATGGTGTCATTAAACGAGATGAATACTTGTTTATTATTCAAATACTCAACAAAATTTAATTAACAAATAAACACACATATATATACATAATAGGAATCTATAAGAATCCTCTGTTATATATAGCATGTGATAATTCAATAAACACACGCGTAATCTCCTCTGGCTCCCTTACATGTGGGGCCCATAGTCCATGGACTTAATGCGCACGGTGTATCACATCCTTATCCTCTCCGGCAGTTCTCGTCCTCATCCAGTCACTGACCATCTCGGTAGTCCATTCTCCATTGCTCCTCTCTACTCTCTCTCTCATCCGTAGCTGAGCGGGTAGCAAGAGGTTATTAGTGCATCAACATAGACAAGCTACGAGGTCATGGCCTCTAGTGCGCCGAGAGCGGCAGGAGCGCGACGATGCCAAGCCGGCGCGAGCGACTGGTTCCATCGACTTCGGCTTTCATCCGGCGTCCAACACCATGGCCACAATCCATTTAAAAGCCGTAATAACCCTCTTTCCCTCCCACTCATCTCTGGCAAGCGAAAAACTGGGCGTCAACCGGATGTTTTGTTTCCTGTGTTTTGCGAAGGAAGGCAATCCTTTCCGCCGGAAAGTAAATATGCAATCCTCCATTCCAAACCGGGCTATATTGATAAGTACATTTAGGGCCCACCAATGAAATCATGTTTATTATATATAAGATTGCTTTACATTTTCCCAACAAGATAGATATAATACAATCTCTACCCCTCCCGCTGGTTATGTTACTGTAGCATTTCTTTTGTTTTTTTTCTTTTCTTTTACTTTTTTTCTACTTTTTTCTTTTTAAGATTTTTGTAGGCATCTTTTTCTATTAAAAACCGGTACGACGATAGCGTGTCCAATAATACAAACTCTAATTGTGGGACAACGTCCTCTCAATACTCGTGAGCGTTTTACCCGCGGGGAGATTAGTACCCTCCCGCGGGTTATGTTACTGTAGCATTTCTTTTGTTTTTTTTTTCTTTTCTTTTACTTTTTTCTACTTTTTTTCTTTTTAAGATTTTTGTAGGCATCTTTTTCTATTAAAAACCGGTACGACGATAGCGTGTCCAATAATACAAACTCTAATTATAGGACAACGTCCTCTTAATACTTGTGAGCATTTTATACTTATATAGTGACTGATATATTTAGAGATTGTTTAGTTCCAAGTTAAAAAGCTTTGGGATGTTATATGGGGTGTTTAACACTAATTTAGAATATTAAATACTATTAACAAAACTAATTGCATAAGTGGAGAATAATTTGTGAGGCAAATTTATAAGTCTAATTATTAATAATTATCAAATGTTTAATGTAACACCATATTATCAAAACATGAATTTATTAGGCTTAAAAAATTAGTCATCTCGCAAATTATTTTGAATTTATGTAATTAGTTATTTTTTTAGTCTATATTTAATACTCTATGTAAGGTCAAAACATCTGAAATAATAAGTGAAAAATTTATAGAATAAAAACTAAACACATTTGTACTGTTTAAGCCGATCAAGTTTTCTGTACATCCATACACAGCAGAACAAAGGCACTTATGAGACTTTGACAATCGTATCAATAGCAGGCGCAGCGAAACGCGCTAACCACCCTTGTATACTCCGTACAAGGTATCTATCGGTTATTCAGAATTTGTTTATATAGATAATAATAATTGAGGAACCCACGATATGATTACTGTCCACGTGATACTTTGTAGGTATCCCGTATCCATGTGAAACCTTGAGTTGCAAAGCTGGAACGGTTGTTGGATGACAAGTTCAAAATAACATAAAAATAAGAGGCCGCTCCATATTGTTGATTTTTTTCTCAAAACATGAACCAATCTCCGTGTACGAATGTTTTACTACATACCCTGTGTAGGTACGTCAATTAGACTCGCTTTTAAAACTACCCAAGAGATGAAATTGGATGGTTTTAAAGGTTGAAGGAGTTTAATTAACAATCTAATTTTATACTGTAATTGAGAGAGCAAATTAGACTAGTAGCACACACAATATTCCTCAGGGGAGTTTGCACCAGCTCGGGTTCGCATCATCTGTCAAAATCACTATAGTTGTGAGGCTCCATTTGATACCAGACAGCTAGAGTTTTAGACTCGCCACATGGATATTTGGATGCTAATTAGAAATATTATAGCATTCATAATACAGACTGTATCATAGAGTTTAAATCTATTTATTACTTTGAAGATATCATAGGCTTAGAGTTTAAATAAAGCTTGGGGTCTTAGTTTTTCTTTCTCTCTCCAATAAATATACTGTCACATCAGTAAAATACTATAAATAAGAGAGTAATAAATAGATTGAGACTATATCATAAAGTCTGCATTGTAAGTGACCTAAAACTAATAATTACATAAGTGAGGGTTAACTCGGGAGACGAATTTGTTAATAAGCCTAATTACTTCATAATTTGATAATGTCTACCGTAAACATGTGCTAACGTTGAGTTCATTAGACTTTATGGACTCGTCTCACGAATTATAACTAGTTTATTTATGTTTAGCACTATTAACTACTCCCTCTGTCTATAAAAAAAATAAATTCCTAGAATTCATGTCAGTCAATTTTTTTTAACTTTGACTAATTTTATAGAAATGAGTAATAACATCTATGATATAAAATAGATATATTATGAAAAAAAATTCTATGATATGTCTAATTATGTGAATTTGGTACCATCAATCTTGATAATTTTTTTCTAAAAATTTAGTCAAAATTTAAAATTTTCAACTTAAGATAACTCTAAAAAAGTGATTCTTTCATGACTGAGCGAGTTCCATCCAAATAGGGGGGGGGGGGGGGGGGGCACAGCGCATGCTTCGTCTCTTCTTTTCTGTGGGCGCGCGAGGAATGGGAATGCAGAACAGAGGGCATGCACAAGCACAGCACAAAACAAACAAAACGCGTGAAGGCAATCGGATCACCGCCGGTGACGAACGATGATGGTTCGAGCAGAGTTTCCGTGTGCGCAATCGCCCCCGCGCCCCGCCATTGTCGCGCCCGGCCCAAGACACACGCTGCTTCTCCTTGGCCACGAAGCAGATTGCACGCGTCCGCCGGGCGCGCCTGCCTCCTCGCAACCGCGTCTCCTCGGAGCCGGAACGGAAGCGGCCGAAGCGCGGCGCCCAGATTGACACGCTCCCCAACGCCCCCGCTTCGGTTCGCCACGTCAGAAAACTTTTACTACGCCATTAAAAGCAGGGAGTCCTTTCCCCCTGCCCCCCCCCCCGGGACACCTGCCCGTTGTCTTCCATTCCATTCCAATTTCCAAACACAGACATCACCACATCCCCCACCACCGCCCGCCGCGATCTCGGCGACCCAAGGCCTCCCTCGCATCGCATGGCCGGCTACCCGCCCCACGGATCCGGATACCCCTACGGCCCCGCCGGCGGGGGCGGGGGCTACGGCGCGCCGCCGCCGTACGGGTCCTCGCCCGCGCCCTCCGCGCCGCCCTACGGCGAGAAGCCGCCCAAGGAAGGCAAGACCTCCTCCTCCTCCTCCGGCTCCGGCTCCGCGCCGCCCTACTACGGCGCGCCGCCCTCCTCCCAGCCATACGGCGCCGGGGGCGGCTACGGCGCGCCACCCCAGCCGTACGGCGCGCCCCCACCGCACCAGCAGTACGGCGCGCCGCCCCAGCCGTACGGGGGCGGGGCCGGAGCACCAGCAGGGTACGGCGGCGGAGCACCCGCAGGGTACGGCGGCAGCCCGTTCGCGTCGCTGGTGCCCTCGGCGTTCCCGCCCGGCACCGACCCCAACGTCGTCGCCTGCTTCCAGGCCGCCGACCGCGACGGCAGCGGCATGATCGACGACAAGGAGCTGCAGTCCGCGCTGTCCGGCTACAACCAGAGCTTCAGCCTCCGCACCGTCCACCTCCTCATGTACCTCTTCACCAACACCAACGTCCGCAAGATCGGTGAGTCGGACCAGACGGCCTCGCGTCCGTCGTCGTCCGTCGTCGTCCTCCCCTCTCGCTCTCAGCTCCCTCTTGCTCCTGCCGGCCGTTGTTTCGTTCTAGCGCGCCGCGCGGATGACGGATCGATCGAGTTAGTGCTCCTCCTCATCGGTGCCGGTATGCGTCGTGCACGCGGTTCCGCACGTGTCAGACTCCCGGTTTGCCAAGCACAATCCACAATGGCTAACCGCCTGCACCTGCGCAAGATGTTTTGACTTTGCGAAATGGGAGAAGGGTACGCCTAACGAGGCCTCGTGGACAGACACGGATTTGTCTGCTATGTGGTCCGTAGCGCCAATTTGATCCTTTGTTTAACAAAACTCCAGAGGTTACTTTCTTTAGCAGGTTAGAGTTGGACTTTAGATTCAGCGGCAAATACTGTATTGATTTGATCAAGTAGACCCATTTCTTTATGCGCAGCGCAGAATCCAAGATGATTATGTAGAGTACTGTACACTGTAGACAACTTATAGTACTCCCTCTATATCGCTTTTAGATGACCTTTTGGACAAGGTTTGAGTCAAACATTGGGAATATAAATCATGAACAACTTTTAAATTATTGAGTTTAGAGATATAAAAATCATATAAATAAATTTGTCTTGAAAAGTACTTTCATAAAAGTATACATATATTATTTTAAAACAAATATTTTTTAAAAAATAAATGGTCAAAGTTGCACTTTGAAGACCGTGTCGATGTCCTAAACGTCATCTAAATGCGATACGGAGGGAGTATATGGTTATAAGATTATACTAGTTCCAGTACTGACCATGTGCTGTAGATACTGCAAGGACCAAGGAACGTGAAGTTCTTGTTGGCAGTCTTATTGCAAACCATATATGGAAGTTCTTTCTAGCGTGTCAACGATTGAGTACTGCTGCATTGTTTGACAAGGCTGGCACATAGTTTGGCAAGGAGGCCTCATGGATTGTACCAGTCAGCTGTAGATGCGTTTATTTAGAAATTATTTACAGGCTGTCACAGGCACACCGTCTGTAGTGACAAACTAAGAATGACCCTTTCTTAAAAAAGCAGATAGTTTTCTTGCGTTTTAGACTTTTGTTGAGTGGCCAATATTGAACCGATCAAGTAGATCCATTTCTTTATGTGCAAAATCCAAGATGATCATGTAGAGGACTAGACTATAGATGAATTGGTGGTTGTAAGGTTATTTTTCCTGTAGATGACTTGGTGGTTATAAGGTTATTTTTCCAGTACCGATCACGGGCTCAAGATACTGCAAGTAACATAAATTCCTGTATGGAACTTCTTTGTTGTGTTTGAAGTTTGAACAATGAAGTATTGCTAGTAGGCTATGTCATTTTCCAGCCTTTCGATGTAACACTGGCTCGTTTTTTCGTAATTGTAATGATGCCTTTTGGGTTGCTCGAGTTGGGTTCTAGTTTGGTACATATTCTGTATAACTTGAAAGTCCTAACTTGATCTTCATAGCAAAAGCAATTTATGCAAGATTTCCATTTTTCATTTTATTCAAGCCATGAGACTTGTGTTTCTTCATTTGTGTAACCTTAAAAGTTCAGTACTAACTTTGTTTCTTTTTCTCCCTTTTTCCGACTAGTATGAAGTACGCCTATATCAGATTCAGCATTTCCCTTCTATCTCCTGTACAGCCTAGTTTCCTTCTTCTTAATAAAAACATGCTAATTTTGTTTCTGCCCTTTCAGGACCCAAGGAATTTACTTCTGTGTTTTACAGTCTTCAGAACTGGAGAGTAAGATGACCTATGACTTAATGTTCCCTTTTTTCACTTTACTTATATGTAAGCAAAACTAACCAATGAATTATTGCAGTAGTGATGTTTTGCTGTATTTTTCAGGCTATATTTGAGAGGTTTGATCGTGATAGAAGTGGTAGGATTGACACATCAGAACTGCGTGATGCTCTTCTCAGTCTGGGATATTCTGTCTCTCCAACCGTCCTCGATCTGCTTGTGTCTAAATTTGACAAGACTGGGGGCAAGAGCAAAGCAATTGAATATGATAACTTCATTGAGTAAGGACCTTTCTTCAATCTAACTGGTTATAAGTAAGGAAATTGTTGTATTTCACAGTGGTGTTGTCATGGATGTGGATGTTCATAACTGGTTCATATCATCCATGAGTAATAAAATTGTCTTATAACTAGTTTAAAGATTTACCTAGACTGATTTGCTAATGAACTGTCCTGCTAAGTTCAGCTATATCTTCTGATGCATGACTATTGCAATGTCTAAAACTGATTTTTTTTTTTTAATATGTCCTATCTGCATTCAGTTTGTCCTCTACCACAAATACTAACTGTGTTTCCTTTTTTTTATTTACCTCTGCAGATGCTGCCTCACTGTTAAGGTACTAATGCCTGCACATTGTGCGAACCCAAACATTTCAAACTTCTCTTTGCATCTCATCTTGGAAATACAGTAATGATCTTACCTGTGGTCATTTATTTGGATTACTTTGCAGGGACTGACTGAGAAGTTCAAGGAGAAGGACACTGTGTACTCTGGGTCGGCAACTTTTACCTACGAGACCTTCATGCTCACCGTGCTCCCTTTCCTCATCGCGTAGTGGCAGTTTACTCCACAGCTCAAAACAAGCTTTATATAAGCCTTTTTAAGTACTATGTAATACTATGCCTGCTGTACAAAGATGGTTATGTTTGCAGAGGTGTTTTTAGATGAGTTTCAATTCTGAATTTAACTGGTGTTGCGAGTCATAAAGTTACTCTGAAAATGGAGAAGGTATTTGTTGGTTGAATAGATGCTCTATGCTTGTGGCCTTTGGGTGGGTACGGCTGGGCTCAGAAATTGCTGAAGAACTACTTCCTCCTGTCCTAAATAATTATAAGACGTTTTGATATTTCTAGATTCATAGCTTTTACTATGTATCTACACATGATGCGTAGCAAAAACTATAGATTTAGAAATGCAAGGTGTCGTATAATTTGCATTGGGGTCGCCATGCTTCCTTGCAGGGTTTATGGCCACTCGCCACCGTACTCATTTCATTCCACGATTGTCCATCGCATTTCTAAGCTGGCACAGCTGCCAGTGACGCTCCAGAAAATTGGAATAAATAATGAGTTTATTCATTTAGGATAAATAGTTGCACGACAGTTTTGCAACTTGCTCAGCCTCAAAATTTCTCATCAAGCATTGCTATGTTACAGTAGCTAGGGCGCTGCAAGCTACCCCAAATCTTGTACCTAGTTTTTTATGACCAATCTACTTGATTCCTATAAGAACTCGTCCTTGCAGGTCTTGTCTTGTCCCGGGAGTATTTAACAGCCAAAACGGATGAGCCTAGTGAGAAAAAGCCCGTGCCTTTTGTAAACGCTGAACACTGCGTACACACGCCATTTACAAGGATAGAACGGTGGTCTTGTCTAGAGCTAGAACTAGAACGGAGTCTGGCACAGTGGGCAAGTCGATTTGTTGGACGTCGAGAACCACTTGTAGAGGCAGGCGCCATGGAACTTGTGCTTGCACGTCTTGCACGCCAGGCGCGGGAGGCTGTGGTTGCTGGTGTGGAGAATGCTGTAACAGATTGGGCACTCCTCCACGCCCTCAAACTCCTTGTCGAAATTGCTCTTCCACGTGCGAATCACCTCTGCTATCGCGCCATTCTGCAGAGCGAAATGATTAGCTTAGTTAAAAAAAGACCTGCATTTTTAACGTCACAGAGCCATCAGAAATTGCCCTCTTATTTGTGTTCTGAGTAATTACCTGGTTGCGGACAAATGATGTGAGGGAAAGCAACCATTTTCTGCACTTGACTTCACTGATACCCAAACTTTTCGTGCATTCAACATCAACGTGGCGCAGGGGGTAACAATTCGGGAGGCGTATGACAAGGTCAATTCCTGTCTCCTCCTTTTTGTATGTAGCAACAATTTCGAAAGCTGACCTGTTGACGCTAACTGAGAAATTCTCATCGCCGTACACAGAGTCCTTAACCTGCAACAGGGTAAAATTAGTGCGACAGGCAATTATAAACTTCTGGGGATGACATGGACCGAGATGTACAGAATGAAGCCATTCAGCCACTACCACATGAGGTCAACAAAATAGAGAAAAATAAAACTAAAAAAAAAGAAATATTTGTGCCCAATTGGTTATTTGTATATAATGTCAAATAATAAACCTTAGAAAGATCAGAGCCGTGCAACGAATTTGAACATGCAGAGCCAATATCTTGCCAAAAGAAGGATAATCTTACCTGAGAAAATTCATCTAGCAGAAGAGGAGGGCTGCACCATTGTTTGGTGAAGGACTCGATTGAGTATGACAATGAACGGTCTCTCAAGGTAGTAAACCATGTGCGCACAAAAGAAGGCAGCAGCCTAATCATCATCCCGTACAATGACCCTGCAAGTGAGGCCATTTGCAAAGTCCCAATGGGCCAAAGAGATTCCAAGTACGGAAGCAAAGAACAGGTAGCTATGGCATTCTTCGAAGCTTTGGCAGCAGCTTCTGCTTCAGGCGCTAGCTCAGTATCCTTTTTCTTCCCACTCGGTGCAGCAGACTTTACTGGGATATGCTGGAAAATGCAATCCAATATGCACGGACTGACCTTTTCTTGTATATATTGAAGCACGTCACCCCTGATACTGGAAGATGCTGGTAGTATCTGCAGGTGGGACAGCAACAATGCCCAGGCAATGAATACATCGACCTAGTGAAAGAAAACACCAACAGACCATTAGCACATGAGCTAAGAAATTTTTATTTTGAATTTAAAATCACGTAAATACAGTATACCCTATCTCGAGAAGTCAGATCGGTTTTGAGAAGTTCAGATGTCGGGAACTCAATTAAGTCTGAAAGCTCATCTCTTAGATGCACTGTCTTCTCTGAATCTGGCATCAACTCAGCACTTTGGCTTATGCCAGATTGCTGAACAGATGAGTAATTTTCTCCCATTGAACAATTTTTAACCAGTGAAAGTTGACAGAAAGGCTCAGACAGAAGTAGAGAGAAAGCTGCAAGCTGTAAGTGAAATATTGGTTGTGAGGAGAAAAGAATCGAATATAATCCATTGACAGAACCCTTGGTCAGTCCCCACAGTTCCATGGACTCCAGTGCAGACTTTCTAATTTGTAGTGGAGCATTTTTTATGAATGATGCCACAAGTTCCCAAAAGTGCAAATAAGCATGGCGACTAGAACCTATGACAGATGAAGCCTCTTCACTGCAAGATTTTGCGATTGCCTCCGAAACACCAGAGGCCAAGAACAAACGGAGGATACTCTCTACCATCTTGTCATTACTCTCAGCATAGTCCCCTGATCTAATAAGCTGTACACTATGGGAATTTTCTGCTTCTTGGATATTACAAAGATGGTTGAGGTGACACATTGTAACCAAAGCAGATTCTGCAAGGCTTAATGTTAACTTATCTGTAGTGTCAACCACTAACTTAAGCTTCTCCAAGGCATCTTCACTTGATACCTGGTTTACTGTGGCATCATTTATGCTATCAGTCATTTCTTCCACAAGCAAAACAGATGATTCAATACACTTGAATACCATGCGGAACACAAAATGCCAATCATTCTCCTGAAGGTTTCTCCAGCAATACCCAACCACAACAGCTGTCAGTTTCACTCCCAGTAATCCAACTGTTGCTGGTACTGCTGTTTCACTAGTGAACAATGATGAAGCTGTGCTACCATAGAAAATCTGGTATTTCTGAAACAGAGTCAGCATTAGTGATCTTTCTGTATCACTGATCTCTCGCTCAACCATAACTACCAATTTCTGGGCTCCTCCAGTTATCCTCAATGGAAAGCAAGACAACACCACTTGCATCCAGTCCTCAATATCTGACAAAGTAAGAGACCGTATTACATAATTGTAAAGGCAATATTGCACCTGCATTATCAAATATAAGAATTCTAATGCAACCTACCTTGTACAGGTATCTCCCTTGAGCTGGATGACAGACAAGAGATGGCTGTGTCAAGCCAACTCTGTATGCTTTTCCCCACCAAATCAGCATACAAAGAACCTCTGTTCAAGGCTGAGAACTGTTTCATGATGGAGGTCATAACATAGGGTAGAATCTTCAGGCATTTTCTATTAACTGATGAGCCAATGAAAAGATTGCTCAACAATTTCTCAAAAAATACAAGTGCATCAGATTCTCTCCAGAGACAATCATTTGTATTAATAGTAAATAACAAAGCCACAAGAGCTCGGAGAAAACAATCTTGAATTTTAGCAATCTCGTTGTCAGAAAGATGCCAAGCGTTAAACAGTACCCATGGACCACTCTCATGCATAACGGCACCACCTAACAGTGTATCAAACAACAAGGGCACAATGCTGATCTCAAGATATGATTCGTCTTTCATGTACTGAACCAGCGAAGGTAAGAATGTTTTCAGTGCACAGCCTCCTTTCCATGTCCAAGTGCAAAGGACCTCGCCGGCCACCCATGCTCTGGACAAGGAAGAGATAGGTGAAGTGATATCAATTGATTGTGATGTGGCAGACTGTATATTTCCTGGAATACCTAAAACCACTTCACTAAAGCCAAGTTTGAGAATAAGCCTATCAACAAAGGCAACAAATCGCTCGTGTTTCAGTTCCTGCAACAAAGGAATTATTCATTTAGTTCACCACATCTACTATAGTGACTAACAACTCTTGCAAATAAAGTGTCATTTCACAACTCCCAAACACAAAATTCAGATAGTTGACAGAACTGCACAAATCAAGTATTTTTTTAGGATAAATACTATTTATAACAGATATAAGCAACATCTTTAGCTAAGAACTACATAGAAATGACATAAGGTAAGACCCAGCATCTCCCAAAAAGCGTTAACCAAATATTTGTGGTGCTAAGTTGAAGCATGAACTTATGAGGGAGGGCCGACAGAGAAAATTTCTTACAATTTCATCTGTAATATCTGGATCCGTCTGGACCTTCACAGATGCATGCCCATTTTGTAAAGATGGCATCAACCAGAGTGGCCAGTATTCTCCCTCAGATAATAAAAGATCAAAAAAACTTTGCAAGTTTCTGTGATCAAGACAGATGAGCTTCAACATGTCCACCACCCACTCAGAACATAAAACTGCTGTCCTTTCCACATGCAAGTCTCTCGTCTGAAATACAGCATACCTGACACACTGAGCTAGGATATTTGCCAATCTATTCGATGTGCATGAGTGAAGATTATTCCAAAAGGATGGACTTAAGCTTTGGCGAAAAGCATGTATGCTTTCTGCAAGATTAGCCTTCAAATGCATTTTCTCATCCAAATAACCTTTTGAACTGCTGCACATAGAAATGTCAACTTCCGTATCTTCTATATGATCTTCCAAATAATTTTCTTCATCAAGAGCTAAAGACATGCTACATTCCCATTCAATGACAAAAAGAGCTGCCAGAATAGAAGGAAATACAGAATTTTCCTCAAGTCTCCAAAGTGAAAACAAGCTACCCTGAAGAACTTTAAAGGCAGACTGAGCCATCTCAAAGTTAATTATTGACGAATTTTCTTCTTGAACTTTCAAGTGCTCAGGTTCAGCAGCCAACAAAGAATGTGCTAATCTTGCCCATTCAAAAGTTGATTTCATGAGTACCAATGCTAAATTCTTTAAAATGGATCCGAGAATTTTGCAAACAGTCTCAGGAGAAAGAAAGCAGATTTGATCCTCTTGATCTGAGCCACCAAGTGCAGCACTGAAATTTAACACATACGAGTTCAAACTTGCATTCATGAAATGTTAAATGACGATCACCATTACAGCAGCGCCCTATTAAGACCCTGTTTGGATCTCCCAAGGTAAATGAGAATGAGAACCAAACTTTTGGATTCTAGAATGAGATTCTACAATCCAACTATCTACCCAAACCTAACCATGTGGAGATTTTCGCTAATGCAAAGACCCAAAGATAATAATCCATGATCCAAACACCCCTCATTTTTTCTTATCTCGAATCCAGATTCTACAGCACTATCTAGAATCACTATGGGAATGGGACCCAGATAGGACCTAAGATGAATGACTAAAATTTTAATATTCTAAGTGTGGTCTAGCCCCTCATAACTAGTATCAGTGGTTAATGACACAGGTATAACAGGTCCACATCCACCAGCAACTGAAAGAACAGCAAAACCAATGTGCTGGTGCCTGGAAACAAAACATTTAGAAAGGAAATACAAGGGGTTGAAGCACATACCATATAAAACTAGCATGACAATCTGAAGCAGGCAAATCACAGAAGACAGAAGCTGCAGTAGAATCTAATATATCATGACGCCAATGCTCCGGAAGATAACCGTTTTCCTGTAAGTTTCTTAGCTTTCCCCCAGCAATTCTTTCCCTGATTTTCTGAAGTAACAGTGTAAGCAATTCAAATCGTCCCATAATGTTTGAGGTCTTATCATCAACAGAGTGCTTTTCTTCAGCTGTGGAACATTTGATGATGGAACACCATTGGTCAAAGAAGGATTCATCTTGAAATAAGGAAAGTAACAAATCAATCTTTGAGTTACAGGTGCTATATTTTCCATCCAAACACCAAGGGAGCAATTCATCATTGAAAAACTCCAGATAAGACTTCATATCCAACTTTTCATCACTTTTCTTATAATTCTTCAAAAATAAGGACGTGGGCCCAAATATTTCAACCAAAATTGAAAGAAGCTTAACAAGGCATGGAGTGTCCTGCACCAATAGCACAATGTTTTACAGAATCAACTTCAACTGCTAAGTAAGTTGCATGTCTACATCTTCCAGCATAAATTCAAAACCAAGATAGCTTTGTCTTAATATCCACACCCTCCGTGTTGATGAATGATACAGATTGAAGGAAGGTGCGCTTAGCTTTGATAGACCTCTTTAAATCTTGTGCTTATCCATTAGGAATATGCTTAGTATCTACTTTAGAATATGCTTTACTTTAGCAACAACTTGGCAGCCAAGTTAGCTGTTGCAAAAGAATCTCTCAACAAATGCTTCCTCTACCAGCATCGAAGAACAGATCTCTTATATCATTGGATTTCTAATTCAACAAGATTTATATAATTCACAAGTTGGTGGTCCAAATGAGGCACTAATGTTTCTGGATTTATTACAACAACAGAAGATATTTAGTCCCAAGCAAGTTGGTGCTAAAATTTCTGGCTTTATGTGGCACTCATGTTTCTGGATGTATTATGTAACAAAAAATCATTTGCATATGACTGAAACCATTTGTAAAAGAGAATGTAACACTTGCCGAACACCTGACTCCTCTACCCATTCTACATGCGCATGATATTCATCAGTGTAGAACTTCTTTACTTTTAGAGCCTATTTGGATAGGGCGAATTGGGATCCCAATCGTTGGCTATTCAGTACAAATTTAAACTACATCATACAAATTACTGGATCAATCCTCTTTATCCTTAATGGATGAATCCTCTTTATCCAAAAAGGACCTTAGTGTTTTTTATTTGTATAGTGGAGTGTAGCCATGAATTTCATGTTTAAGAATAAAACAACAATATATTAAGTCCCATCAACATATAATATAACTACCCTAATCTCTCTGATAAAAAATAGGTCATTTATGAAAATACACTATTCGAATAAACGAGGGAATATATTATGAATGTAAGTTTCATGATGAATCTAGTTGAATGAATCTTGCATTTATGATAATCTGCTGATCAAACAAAAAGGAGTGTTTATATTATGAAAGTATTTTTTATGATGAACTCTAGTTGCACTACTCTTGCATTGTCGATATATGTAATATGTAATTTATTTATTGGTCAAATAATTTTTTTTACCAACAATAATCGTAAAACCACTTACATTTTCTTATCGGAGAGAATATACAAGTAGAATTAAGATTATGTAATATTCATCCTAAAATTGAGTGTCTGATCTTACCATGAACTTGATAGCTGGCAAAGATTGCACAACCAGTGGTTTTGCTAATCTTTCCAGTGGCCATATTTCACCTTTGCATACAACAATTTGATCCAAAGATAGAAAGAACAACACAAGTTGTTCTGCATGATTCTGAAACTTGGAAAGCTTCTCCCCTTGTTGAATTATGTCCAAACAGTCCCTTAAAAGCGACTGACAACAAATATTAAGTAAATGATTTTCTGTATCTGCAATCACATCCAGTATTTCAATGATGCATTTCTTCAAATCCTGAAGATAGTATGTTGGGTAGTGCACGTTCGCAGCTAACCCTGAAGTTTTATGAGATAACAGAACACCGCTACTAGTTGTGTCTCCTGATAATAAAAGGTAGTCACGCCAAACTATTTTGGCAAGTACATCAGTTATAAGCTTGATGGGTATAACATCTGAAGAATCTCCAGTAGAATATCTGTAAAAAGAAAATCAGGTAATGACACAGAAACTCAAGAACCTGAAAGATATAATTGCAATTCAAACTAGTTAAGGATACCTTGATGCATTTTTTAGAAGCCACAAAAAACTCTGTTTAAAGGCACCACAGAAAGCCAAACTATCAGCAGCTGATAACTGCCTCTGGTTCCTTCCAGCCCAAAGATTATGCAAAAAATCTAAAACAAATTGTTGTCCCATAACTGCTTTAGGTGGCATAGAGTCCAAAAACTGAACTAGAAGAGGATATGAAACTTGTTTGGACCCATAACATCCATTTTGTAGGAAATGCCAAAACCAACTGAGGACAACTTTGTGAATATTGCAATATGACCAAGCCTCTGGAAACTTTCTAGAGAAAACAAGAATTGTATCCCACATAGAAGAGTGACACGATGCATCCTTCTCATGGAATGCACCAAGTAGAGTTGGAGAAAGTTTCTTCATGGTTTCTTCATCAAAAACATGAGGAACATGTTTGATATAACTTGTAAGCAGTGAGTAAGTAGCTGAACGTATAACAGAACTTTTTGACTTGAGGACGTCAAGAAAACATTTATGCATATAAAATGCAGCTTCAGCTAAAGAAAGTATAGTTGACCTAACTTTTGACATATTCTTGTTTTCAGTATTGGAACTGTCACCATCACAACTTTGCAATTTCACTCCTAGTAAAATTTCTATAAGAGTTGCCATAGCTAACAGTGATGATGACATTACCTGCAGAGAAGACGAAAATGAGCAGCAAGTATTAGAAGCATGGTATGAACATGCAAATAGAAATTGCGGGATGCAACGAATCAATGACCATGTCTACAACCCCTAGAATAACGAAATAACATACTCCTCAGAAAATAGAATAAGTATTTGAAGATACAGGCTTCCACCCTTCTTTCTAAAGGGAGAATGGGGCACTGAGCCACTGATTATTATTGCTGAAATATAGCATCAGTTGAGTTATCACTAAGGAAAGAAAGGGTAAAAATCAATCACACTTTCTACAAGATTGCATAAATCCTTTTGTATTAGCTGAAAATATCTTGAAACAGAATTTGCACATGGAAAGAGAACATTTTGCAAAGAGAAGACGGCTGATCACTACACCACATTTAGTACAATGGAAAACCAGAAAGCATACCCTCTGATGCATATCTTCCAGTTCATCCATTGGTGTAGCCTTGTCAGACAAAGCTTGTGGTGTTAGCTTCAAGTTCTCATTTAGGTAAAGAAATGTTTCCTTCACACATAACATTAATGCATCCAGTCTTCTATCTGACTGTGGGAATGCTGCCTACAGAAAGAAGTGAAATTTGTGAACAAACCAATATAACTCATAACAAAAAATAGAGGAAGACTGGTTAGAAATATTCCCTTTCAACAGTTTCATACAAGAAAAAATAACTACAAAGAATCACAACCAGTTTGATGAGGTTCAATTGGAATAAAATGTAAGCTACCCGATGAGGCAAAATAGCTGTCATGGGCCCTGTTCTTATATAACTGAGATTCAACCTAACTCTTCAAAACGAATGAGTTCACAGAAACATCTATTAGGATTTATGTTTTAAATAAACTCATTAAGCCACTTTTCTTTTGGATGAAGGTTTGTTATGTTCATTTGCATAAGCTAGGGCAACATGCTGTACATGGGTACCTTAGTTCTGTGCAATATTGTTCCAGCAATTCTGTTTGGCCGATAGCAGTGAGGTTTGCAATAAGAGAGTTTAGACAGGTAAAGATCAATCCATCATTCTTGCTTAATTACTGAACACAATGACCTGACCTTTGGAACGCGGGATTTTTCCCCGTTTCCTGCGTTTTTCCTGTGAAAATGAATGTGAAATTCCTATACAATTATGCGTTCCAAAACGGCCCTAAAGCAAGAATATTTACCTCGAAAATATGCGATGTATCTGCCCAACTAAGAAGGAATCAAAATGTTTCTTTTATTTTGTTTCCATCTAATGTCATATGAGAGCAGTATTCAGGAAAAATCACAGTTGCTAAAGTGTGTGCCCTAACCAGATCTGAACATTTAATGCTTCTATCTATATCAATGGTCCATTCATTGCAGTTAATTGTCAATAGTTTTTTGTTTCGTTGTTTTGAGAACCCCTTTCGAAAACAAGGGCTTACTTGGATGGAGATGGATCTCCTATCTATCCAAACAAGCCCTCAGTGAGTTTAGTACTTTTAATCTAGTATTCCAGGTAAAAATAGCTGCAGCAAATCTAGATAGCTGTCCGGCTGAAGTGGCTTGCACCCATTAACAGTAATCAGAGAAGGGATATTAATGGAACGCACCTCGAACGAACGTCGAGCAGCCTGAGCAACCTCAGGAGCAGGATCAAATTGAGAAAACCACCAAGGGCCCATCAAGGACTTCAGGTGTGGTGCTATACCTTTCCTGAAACAATGGATTTAGTGGCATCCATTTAAAGGTTGCAAAAAAAATACTTATGTAAATAAATAAATGGAAATCTACTGAGTCATGTTGGGGTCTAAGATCTTTTCTAACTGGACCAAAACCAACAAGGAACCAGAAATAAACAGCATAGACCAGTTAGACCTCAGTTGAATGGAAGGAGATGGGCATACTTGACTGCTGTGATGAGGCTAGACATGGCCTCATGAGTAGCACGGCGAACTTCTCTGTTATAGTCAAGTAGCAGCCTCTTGTACTCAAATGCCTAAAAAGAAAGAAGATAATATAGTATCAAACCATGTTATCTTTCCCTTTCTTCACATTAACAAGTATAGGAAGATAAGCGTTATGTAGAAATAACTTGCATTCATAGGATCTAAGAAAACAAATCTAAGGCATTCATGGATTACAAGGAAACAATCTACTCACACCAACAAAGAGACTACAAGCCCTTACTGCCATTTGATTGTAGGAAACTAGAGCTCCACATGAGCATTAGGTTATCATACAAAACCTTCCATATATACCATATAAATATGTGTATATGCCAGAAAATGAATATTTACTTTGAAACTAGACATATTCTCATAAAGATATGAAAATGGTACAAGGTATGGCATATAAGAAAGTTGCCAGTTTTACTTTGATAAGGACCATGAAAATACAAGATAAGGATAAAAGTGCAACAGAGAAATCGAGAATCAAGAAAAAAATACCCATTGTGGAACAATCTGCACAACTTCCTCACCAGGTTTTTGTCCAAAGAGTATAGATAGAGTAGATAAGGCCTTGAGCTGCATTCAAGAATAGAAAAGAGAAAGGTAACACATAGTAAAACGGCTTCTTTAAAAAAAACACATAGTACAATACAGCAGCAATGTTATAGATGTTTTTCAATTTCTTCAATACAAAAAGGGTGTAACATTCTAGGAAGAAAATGGTAGGACAAAACAGAAGTTATTTGGAAATTGTAGCATCTCCTCTGAAAGATAATGCTGAAACCTCAGACTTAACAGCACAGCTACTCTCTTTTATTGCATGAATGTGTGTAGGAAAGGGCTGAATTCTTGGTGTATATAAAAATTTAGGAATTGACAGAAAACAATGGTACGGTGAATGAATCTTAACTAAATATTCTCAGCACAAGAGCACAAATGCTACTATACAATATAGTGAGGGAAAAAAAGGCCTGTGAAAGGAATCTGACATACAATACATTGAGGGAAAAAAAACAAAGGCCTTAGAAAGGAATATGACTAGCAATCTGACCTTTGTTGTTGGATCTTTCCTTCCTAACCTCTTCAGGTTCTGAAGCACTTCACCATCCACATCCTACATACAATTATTATAAATAAGGTATCAGAATGTCCAGGAGCCTGAAGCCACAAACTGAGGCAAACTAAAGCCAGAGCTAGTGAACTCAAAGGCTGTTAGTGGTGCCATGTGAAGGTAGATGCTGCTGAACTCAAACAGATAGGTATAGCGTGAGCATGTTGTTTATGATACCAAATAGAATGAAAGATGTCGTGGTAACTGGTATACGGTTATTGCACCTACAAATTTAGGTCCAACTCCCTACCAATGCTAAAACTGAAAGCTAATTCGACTAATTGCTATCACCAATGTTTGCTATCACCAATGTTTTCAGGTCGCCCGATTAATCGCGCGATTAATCGTCCTGGTCGACCCTGAGGTTCGATCAGGAGCTCCGACTCGATCAGGTCGACCAGAAAGCTGGTCGTCCGATTAGTCGTCGATTAATCGCGATTAATCAGATGACCAGGACATGGACGACCAGCTATTTCCTTTGTTTTGGGCCTCTTTTAACTGAGCGGGCCTGAGGGATAGTGGGCTTCAAGTTTGGCCTGTTAAGAACTTAGGGAGTTAGGATTACACTGGATATAGGCGCAGGGAAGAGAGGCACGCTGGACGGCGGCCGTAATTTCCCCTGCTCGCGATTCTGCTCCCGCGCTCGTCCTTCCCTCCCCCGCGCGCGTCCCTCCTCCCCCGCGCGCGTCCCTCCCTCCCCCGCGCGGCTTCCACCTCCTCTCTGGTCATCTGGTCTGTGTTGAGCAGCAGGAAGCCATCGACGCCCTCTGTCACCGCTGGTCTTCGTGATGAGCTGCTCCGACGGCGGTATGTCTTTACCCTCTGCATCTTCTTCCCTCCTCCCTGTTTGGTGCTTGCTATAATGTCCCTCTCTGCTTCTACAGATGTGGATGTGGAGCGACGACGTGCAAACGTGGAAGTGATATTGCCTGTGCCTGACCTTCAAGGAGGTGCTCCAGAATCTATTGGGTCAGATGCTGCCTCATCCGCTATAGACATTCCTACCCTAATTGAGAGGGCCATAGCAAAGCTGCCTCCAGATCTTGCTGCCCAAGCTGTTGAAAAGAAGAGGAAGGCAAGATCACAAGATCCAGGATGAAAGTATGGGTGGTGGCCAGCTGAACACTAATGAAGTCTTGATACTTCCTTTATTGTGTATAATATAGTGTATATATAGAGGTATATATATATATATATAGGTGTATGTCCTGATATATATGAACGACCAGATGGACGACCAGGGTCGATCAGGGACGATTAAGATTAGTCGTCTGGTCGGTCCCAGGTCGACCAGGTTCGACCAGCCGACCTGAAAACATTGGCTATCACAGAGGACTAATAAATACTCTGGTATACTAGATGCTTGCTGCGCAGATAGGAAGTGCCGAATTTGGGACCGAAGTATCCCTCCCACAAAGCTAATATGACAAACTATTCCACTAGTGGTGAACTAAGGAGAGACAGACAGACAGACAGAGAGAGAGAGAGAGAGAGAGAGAGAGAGCATACTGGGGTAAGGCGAATCGGGGCGTCTGGGTCGGAGGGCGCAGCGGGCTCAACACGGACGGCGCCATGGTAGCCGCCGAAGCCGACGGTGGGGACGGCGCCCTGGGCGTGCGGCACCAGCGACGCCGCCAAGCCGCTGCTGGACGCGCGGCCCTTCTGCTTCCCCATCGAGGCTGATCCCTCGTCTCGCCCGCTTCCCTCGCCGCCGCCGCCGCCGCCGCCGCACGAATAGAAGACGACGACGGAAGCAAAAACCCAAGCTGACACAGAAACAGGTGAAGAATTTGGTTGGGTATTTTGCCTGTTCGGGTTTTGCTTCAGGTCTATTTCTTTTCTTTTGCTTCGGCTGTGTTGTCGCTCGGCCCATGATGGCGAATTGGGCAAACGGAGATACCAATGGGCCTTGGCCCTTTTCAGCATTCACTGTTCACCTGACCCAACCCCGGTCGGCACTGTGCATGGTGCCGCTAGGCCGCTACTATTCTTTTCGAAAATTCAAAGCCCACCCGGCCTGCGGGTCTGCGGATCCGTTTCGAATTCGTTTCGGAAATTCGGACACGCGCGGGGCACGCGACGCCTATATTAGCCACAAAGCCCGCGCGTGAAATCTCCAGTTCCCTCGGAGGAGCAGCACCGCCACGCCCACGCCCACGCACGCGCGGATCTCCTGCAGCTGCAGTTCTGCTTCCGACAAAGAACGACGGCGGCGGCGGCGGCGGAAGAGATGGAGGAGCACGCGCCGCCGCGGTGGTTGAACATAAACGTGCCGCCAGGGTACCACTTCAAGCCGACCGCGCGGGAGCTGATCCAGTGCTACCTGGAGCCCTGGGTGGCCACGGAGCCCGGCCAGCAGTCGCCCGGCGAGTTCTACGGCATCATGGCCGTGGCGGACGTGTGCGCCGAGGACCCGGCCACGCTGGCGTCGCGCTTCCAGCACATGGCCCACGACGACGGCAGCTGGTACTTCCTCTCCGTGTCCCGGTGGAAGGACAGCACCGGCAACCGCGCCGGCAGCAGCAACCGGATGAACCGCGCCGTCGGCGGGGACCTCGGCACGTGGCACGGGTCCGGCAGGCGGCTCCCCGTCCGCGGCGGGGTCGGGTTCCGCCAGACCTTCGAGTTCCGCATCCCCGACAAGACCGACTGGCTCATGGAGGAGTTCAGCACCGTCTGGAACGAGGCCTCCAGCCAGGAGGGCGTCAAGGTGCTCTGCAGGCTGCACCTCACCCCGAGCGCCGCGGCGGCGGCGGCGGCCGGCAACGGGCGCCAGCAGCTCCAAGCAACCAATAACGGGCCGGCACCGGCGGCGGCGGGCAACAACAAGAGGAAGCGGCAGCGCGCGGCGCCGGCGCGCCAGGTGAGGCGCCACATCGACGACGCGGATGGCTGGACGACGGCGCCCGCGCCGCCGCCCGATGTCGTGTGCTCCTCCTCCTACGCCACCGCTGCTGCGCCGGCGCCGCTGCCTGCGGATGTCGTGTGCTCATCCTCCTACGCCACCGCTGCTGCGCCGGCGCATCCGGACGTCGGGTGCTCCTCCTATGCCACCACGTCGTCCCAGGCTCAGGCTGCAGCTGCGCCGGTGACCGAACTGACCGCAGAGGCGTTGGCCGCTTGGCAACACCAACCCATGATGGAGAAAGCACAAGCAGGCGACGGGGGTTACCAGTACCACCACTGCGCCGGCGTCCATGGCGGCGTATACATCAGGGCCGACGACGAGCCACCGCCATTGGAGATGGTTGCAGCCGCAGACGTGGAGTTCACCGCGCAGGATTTCAAGCTGGAAGACGACTCTGACTTTATGTTCACCGAGGAGCATTTGCTGCAGCTTGACGATAATGGCTGGACCATGGAGAGTAATAGCAACGCCTTCTCATTTCTACAGCTCATGTCTGATGGTGATGGTGTGCAGGAGAACAACGATCCGAAACCAGAGCCCGGTGACGGCGGTGTGCAAGAGAACAACGACGACGATCCGAAAGGCGGCACCGGCGCAAGTTAAATTGTTGGGCGATTCGGTATCCAGTGGTGGTTTAGGGTGGGTTTTGTAGAATTCGATGACTGGCAGCTTAATTAGTGTCAGTTCGATGATCCTACTGATGATGCAATGTTTCTGTTTTTTTATTAGAGACAACGTTGCAATGTTTCTGTTACTATGTACTTCCACTTTGAAGTAAATGTAAAGTCGAGGAAATTTGGTAGTCATGTTAATGTGCTTTTTCTTCCTATACAAAGTAAAATGTACTTGGATTACTCGAGAAAACTTTCGTTTCCATGAGGGCCATGACCCATGAAAATAGTGCCCTGCATTGTGTTCATTACCACCATCCTTTTTACATAGCAGCACATCAAACAGGGGAAAAAAGTGTAATTGCAGGACAAGCCATAGAACAATCTGCTAAAACTGAGCCTAGACGTGGTTTATTACTTATTCCAAACATGACACAAAATCGAAGGTGGCCAACTCGCCATGGCGCGTTCCTTTTCCATCACTCTTCTTCATCTATATGTCATCAGGACCGCTGGGAAGTGGCGCATAACCATTTGGACTTGCAGGAACTTCATTTGATTTGGAAACTGGTATGCACTTCAAGATGGCACCAACGATCAAGCTGACCGATCCAAGCCCAACGCTTAGCAGCCAAAGCTGCCAGTTAAGTGGGACAGTACTTGCAAAAGTGCCGAGAAATTCTATGATCACCACTTGAAATACGACTGTCACAGCAATGATTGCAATAAAGATCCAGTTGGTGACCATACCACGGAAAACATTAATCTTTTCCATCTCCCTGCTGTTTATTTCGTTGAACACCTGAGACAACATAATTTCAAGCTCATCAGATTATATGTTATCACTGATCAGACATTACCATATGGAAACAATTCAAATGTAGACATCTTTTCCCCACCAGAGACTGCACATAACACTATTATTTGTTTATGATGCAGACAAACAGGTTATAAATGTAAGCTAGGGTAAAAAAAAATGTCTGAAGTGGACGTAGGCGCTACTGCACTAGGAATGAAAGTGTATTGATAACAGTTATAATGCGTTCACCTGGCAGAACACAAAGGAGTTGAATATGAGTGTATTGATAACAGATTTGGAATCTGCGCCCTTGATGTTCAGAAACTGTTCCCCAGCAAACATGAGAACTCCAAGTACAACCAGCTGATATAAACTTTGCCCAATGATATTTCTCCACATGACTTTGGTAATGAAATTTTCCCCTCGCCCAACAGGCGGCCTCTTCATCATGTCATCATTTGGAGGCTCTGTTGCTAGAGCTAAAGCTCCTAATGTATCCATAATCATATTGACCCACAACAGTTGCACCGCTGTGAGAGGAGCGCTCCCTGTGATACGAGAGTCAAAATATTATTTCAATAGGGGATATCAAGAATGCACAAATACAATGACAGTGGCATACTGGCATTGGAGAAAGAATACTGTAGATGTTGCCCACACCTGTAATACATGCTGAAACAAAGTTGATGACCAAAGCAACAATATTGACAGTCAACTGAAACTGCACAAACTTTTGGATGTTTATGTAAACCGCACGACCCCACCTTGCGACATTTATTATAGTTGTAAAATTGTCATCAAGCACTATCACATCAGCACTCTCCTTGGCAACCTGCAAATATGTAAGTTCATACCACTATCTTTCAAGGGACATGGTGAGTTGCTGAAGGAGAAAAACAGGCCACAATGGGCTTGTTTGCCCAAAAAAAAAAGGTTGCTGAAGGAGGAGCCCTTGCAAGTGAGAAGTTCTAAACTCCTAATGGCACCAGCCCAGTATTCACCCAGCATGAGATTTTAACAATAATAGCAGAGATGAATATCTTTGATATTATTTCTGTGAGACCATGAAGGCATACTATTTGAATCACGGAACATAAGTTTAAAGACATAAAAAATAACTAAATATGTTATTTTGATCAACTTTCCAAGCATAGAATCACAATCTATGTATTCTTATCATCCATGAAAAAATGCATTATAACCTAGTACCTCTGTTCCTGCTATGCCCATGGCAAGGCCAATATCTGCTTCATGTAATGCTGGAGCATCGTTCGTGCCATCACCTGTCACAGAAACCACCTCACGAAACATACCTCGCATGTTTGTCACAAGGGTATGCTTGTCCAATGGTAAAGAACGAGCCATGACCTGCCAACATTGGAATATAATTAAAATTGAGAAAAATGGAATATTAATAGATATTAGTGTAACCATAGATTGAGGGATGTGAAATGAACCCGAATCTTAGGTATTAAGTTCATCATCTCTTCTGAGCTCTTGCTGCGGAATTCTGGTCCTTCTATTGCTAGGTCACCATCAGTTAGTATTCCACACTCTTTGGCTATAGCTTTAGCTGTATTGATATTATCACCAGTCACCATTCTCACAACAATACCAGCAGATTTACAGGCCTTAACAGCTTCCTTTACTCCTGGGCGCAAAGGATCCTTGATGCCAAAAATGGATATTAGAGTAAAACCACTTGTTGGGCTATCTGCATCATCATTGGAATCATCCACTTCCTTATACGCCAAGCACAGTGTCCTTAAAGCATCCGAAGCAAAGGAGTTGATAGTACCCAAGATGTTGTTTCTCTGAGCTTCTGACAAAGGAACACTGTTTCCATCGCCATCTATCATCATGTCACACATCTCCACAATAATCTCTGATGCACCTTTAGTGAACCAACGGTACATGCCATTGTGTAATGAGACCAGCACTGCCATCTTCTTCTTAACTGAATTGAAAGGCTCAACCTTAACCTTGGTGCAGGTCCTATCCTCAGCATCAAGACCTTCCAATTTCAAGCCAAATTCAAATATTGCCCTTTCTGTTGGAGTTCCTAAAACAGTTTTCCTACCATCCTTCTCATTGACTACCTCTGCACTAGTGTTCTCAAAAATTCCCTGCAAAAATAGGCTCAATGTAGCTGGGGAAATGGCAGAAGTCAAATCTTCCAAACTATTGTTACTGGTAACCGACTTTGAGACCTCAGATATCCATATCTTGTCAACCACCATATGGTTAGTAGTCAAAGTTCCCGTTTTATCTGTGCAGATGGTACCTGCAGATCCCATTGTTTCGCATGCTGAAAGATGCCTTACAAGTGCTTTATCATTCATTAGCTTTTTCATTGCAAATGCAAGACTCAAAGTAACAGCTAGAGGCAGCCCCTCAGGAACAGCAACGACAATAATAGTGACTGCCGTTGCAAAGTAGTTTACTATAGTGAGTGCATCAGTAGAATACCATTTGGACAAACCAACTGTTAAACCTTTTTCAATAAGGAATCTAACCATGAGGACCACAAATGTTAATGTGGCAAACATCAGGCCAATCTTGCCAATGATAGTTGCAACTCCGTTTAGCTTAACCTGCAGCGGCGTCTCGTCCTCTCCTCCTTCACTCAACGTGCTCATCAACCTTCCCCATTCAGTACGCATACCAACAGCGGTTACCATCATCTTAGCTGATCCATCCTGAACTTTGGTTCCTGCCAAGATGAATGGCTTATCTTGAGAAATATAAACTGGATCGCTCTCACCTGACAAGCTGGACTCATCAATCAAAAGGGAGTATCCATGAATGTACAGTCCATCGGCAGGTACTTGGTCTCCAATTGATAGATGCACAATATCACCAACTGCCAAGTCATATATAGAGATCTTCTGCCGAGAGCCATCTCTGGTCACATGGATAAATATCTTCTTCTTCTCATTGTCTAGCTCCTTGAACTGAAGCGACTGCCTATAATCACTGATAGCAGTAACCATCACAACCAACAAAATGCTGAGTATTATTCCCAGGCCATCATACATACCCTTGGGCCAACCTTCCGATGCCAGACCGACAACAGCAGACATCAAAGCACACACTATAAGAATGATAAGAGTCATGTCCTGCAACGCATCCCAAACAAACATCCAGAAACTTCTCGAAGGTTTCTCCGTATAGCGATTAACACCGTAGATGTTTTGTCTTGTATCTAGGTCACTGGCAGATATGCCATGATCGAACGCCGATCGGACTTTTTTGGATATCCCGTCTACCCCACCATGCATCTTCAAAGCTTTCACATCATGCTTGCTTGTGATCGACGCCAGTTCATCTGGATTTATGGAAAATCCAGCTTTTCTGATATCCTCTGTTATCCGATATTCTATATGTTTGACGCCTTTTTTCACCACCAAATGGTTCACAGGTTAGATGGGAGTTAGTAAAACAGCAAAATAAACTGTAAGACAAGCAGAAGCAGTGTTATGTAATACCATCAATGAAGGTGATCGCAGCCTTCTGCACAACGAGGGCAAGTCGAATTTTTTCCTGTGAAAACAAAGAATGAAAAGCTGTAACGACATCCATATAATATTATTTATTTCCTTCTTGTAATATGAGATACAACTATACAAGGTGCTGCGAGATGCTTTGTGCTAGCTTATCAGTAACAGACTATAGCATTCCTTCTTTTTTTTTCCCTTGAAAATGGACGTGCACCCACCGGGGATGCGCCAAAACTAGAGCACAAATAACTACTCCTATAAGTCCTAACCCTCTGATGATTAAATAAAGACAAGACTTTGGATTCTCCGAGTCAGACAAACGGACACATCTGGATAAGTCATCAAACTATGACATCCTAGATATTCACAAGACAAGAGCACAAGGTTACGAGGGCAGTCCCAACGGTGGAAACTATGCACGATATCCAAGAAGATCACGTCAGCAAAAATCATCTATAGAAACTAGATGATACAATAGTAGAGTCTTCACGTAATAAATATCAGAGTTTTTTTCTCTCACTCCCTCATCCCTGCCTCTCTCTCCTCTCGTTCTTATCCTCTTCTAGCCTCACACATGCACAGCAGAGCGCACAAGCGGTGGAAGAGCTCGCGTACCAGTGGAGTGGAGCGAGCGGAGCGGAGCCGGGCAAGCAGCACGCGCACAACGCGGATGGCCGGCTAGCAGCGCACGGCCAGCGGCGCAACCAGGCTTGGCCTAGGCGTGGCCTGAGCACCAGCAGCCGGCGAGCGATGCGAGCTCGCAGACGAGGCCGACCGGCGAGCGTACGGCCAGCGGTGCAGCCAGCCTTGGCCTGGGCCTGGCCTGCGCAGCAGCAGCCGGCGAGCAGTGCGAGCTCGCACACGAGGCCGCCCGGCGAGCACGCAGCGGCGGCGTGGCTGGCGCGACGGCGCGAGGCTCGACGTGACTGCAGTGTGGGTGAGCACGCGCACGGGGCCGGCCGGTGAGCGCACGGCGAGCGGCCGCCGAGCGACACGAGCTTGCAGATGGGGCCGGCCGGCGAGCGCGCGGCCATCGGCGTGAGCGAGCAGGCGCAGTCACGACGGGCCGCAGCCGGCTAGCCGACGCGGTCGCGACAGCCCCCACGCGCGTAGAAACTGCTAGTTGTCTCGTTGCGAGGGAAGACTCGGTTTCTCTCGCAGGAAACGGTTTGTTTTTTTTTTTCTTCTCTTTCCTCGTTAACTAAGGTGCCGTATCAGCATTTTGCTTAGATAGCATCTCATTTCATTTAATAAGGATAGAAACTACCATCAATCTACCATTGGGACGGCCTGGACAGGTGGGGAGGGCCCCAACGACGGGACCAATGTGGCTGCATTTGGGCCCCAATGCAAGGTGATGTCTGATTGCCCGTGCTGTGCACCTGCCTTGCTTTGACCCCCTGGCGCTGGAAGGCTGCTTCCTGGAAGCTTCCTCCATGGAGGGTCGCCGTCATACTCAGTCTTGTCCAGATAGTTGGACCGCGATTCCGTGAAGCAGTGAACGAAACGGAAGGGGGGCCACATATTCGGGTATGGTTGAAACAGCAGCATAAAAGCTGTGGCTTTATATTTTTCCTTGATTGACAGTTTGCATGTAGACCAGCTAGATGAATACGAATATTCATTCCAGTGCAGACATTTCAATCAGAGAGGGTTTTACCACTTTCTCCCGTGTCACGAATCCCGATGGCATTACAAAGACCAGTTTGGTAATCAAATCATTCGGCTTTGCTGTTAAGTGTTTACTACTATATACATGCCGTAATAATGCACTTCTTCTTTTTGCACAAGAGATAGAGATGAACCAGATTCGGTTATCAGGCATACATACATACAGATACAGATTACATAATGGGTTAGGTGGACTGAGATTCAGGCACTCGGCAAAAGCTGGTAAAAAACTACTAGCTGGTTGCTCTAGTTGGGGAAAAAAAATATTGCATATGGAGAAAGCGTCACGTGCCGGGGGAGAGATCAGAGATGCAAGACGAAACAGAGCACGGGCATGGCTAGCAATCCAGAGCAGAGAGCAGAGTGATGAAGGCTGGTTGACTAGTGCCTACTGTGGCCGGTAGTAGGAGAGTACCTGGATGGATCGCCGCTCGGCCTCGCACTGGCTGCGGCGGTCGAGGTCGGGCACCATGCGGAAGCGGCGGCGGCGGTTCTTGACGATGGCGCCCACGGCGGAGCGCCAGCGCCGCTGCGCCTCCTCGGAGGGGTTCTTGGGCGGCACCTCGAAGTGCTCCTTCAGGTAGCTCTCCAGCCTCTCCATCCCTCTCACTCGCCTCCTAGACCGGGAGCCGGGAGCGAGCTCGCCGAGGCGGCGAGAGGGAGATGGGGGGGTTTTCAGCGCTGACGGGAGAGACGAGGGAGAGCGGAAATGGTTTATATACTCCCTCGATCTAAGAAAAATGTACTCCCTCCGTCCCTTGAACAACCAATTTCTAGAGTTGTCTTAAGTCAAACTTTTTGAACTTTGACCGAATTTCTAAAAAAAACTATCAAGATTGATTATACTAAATTCATATCATTAGATATATCATAGAATATATTTTCATAATATGTCTATTTTATATCATAGATGTTATTATTCTTTTCTATAAAGTTAGTCAAAGTTTAAAAAATTTGACCGATACGGATCCTAGGAATTGCTTCTTTCAGGGACGGGGGAGTAGTAGTAAATCTCATTGTGTCCCAAATTAAATAAGGAACGCCTCCCATTTTCAGGAGATCTGATTTAGACTTAAAAATTAATTAAAACATTTGTATCCGTGTAAATGGATTTATTATGAAAATATTATAGCGTGATTAATCTAATGATATTTATCTTTATATCGTAAACAATAGTATCTTTTAAGTATATAGCATATTTATTATGGAGTATATATTTATGAATTTAAGATTCGTCGATTCCTCGATACTAAGATGTACTCACTCCGTCCCTAATTGACTGTCGCAGTTGGTGTACATGTCATAACTTTGACTTAATTTGAAGCAAATGTGTGCACCATTTGTACCTACAAATAATTTTGTTAAAAACTAGATTCAAATATCTATCAACAATACTAATTATGTATCATACACATTAATATTTTTAAACATATAATTAGTCAAAGTTGTTTCTTGGAAAGCGAAAACGATAAATATTTAGGGACGGAGGGAGTACATTTATTTTGATGAAGAGTTAGATCATTGTGGCTTTTTCTAAGTGGATATTTGTACGAAAAGTCGGGACAACTTAATAAAGTTTAAAGTGAACATCAAGAGAGAGAAAATATACGGATCCAAAGAGAGAGTTTAAAGTAAAGAGAGTAATTAATTGTATATCCCACCTTCCTAAAATACAAGTTTAAAGTAAAGAGAGTAATTATATATCCACCTTCCTAAAATACAAGGTATTCAAGAATCTTTTTTAGGATATATATGCATGGAGTAAAATAAATAATGTAGACAACCTTCATTGAGTTTGAGTGTAGAGAGATTTATACTCATCATACTTTAAAACTGGCGGTAGACTAATGACAGATATATAAATGTAATTAGTGTAGAATCTCTTATAATTTAGAACAAATTATCGAGTCATCCAGAAGTCTAATATTAATTGATTTCTTCAAAAATGATATTTATAATATTTTTTAATATATATAGGCATCCTTCCTCCATCTGACAAAGCGTGGCCCTGTTTTTCTCCTGATCCGATTGCACGACGTTGGTGGCCGTTGGGTTCGCGAATCGCGACTTTTTTTTTGAAAATTATTACTCTCGCACTCGCAATGGCGACTTTTTTTTTGTGACAACAAGCAATCGCGACTTTGGCGTCGAGGCGAATCCGCGTGCGCTCCGTGTGGTGTGCGTGTCAGCGCGTGTCGACGGCACCGAACTGCCGGCACCGGCCGCCGGCCGCTTCGTTGTGTCCGCGCGCCGGGGCCCTGTTGAAGTGGGGCCCGCGGCGTACTTTTGCATTGGGCCGCCCGCGGCCCGCCGTGCTGTGGGCTGTGTGGGCCTGTGGGAGAACGGATCTCTTCTGGCTGCTTTTCTATCTACTGTACAAAAGATTGCACCTGAGATTGTGACTCCAACCCACCGATGATGATAGTTCGCTCTGCCTAGAGTGAAGCTCTGGCTCCTCCTTGCACAGGGTTACAAAATATGTTGCACATGTAACCGCTTGGCCAAAAAAGAGGATAGGGTATACAATCACCATTGTGGCAGCATGGCTGGGGAGTGGTGCTCATTCTTCGATATAATATAGCGACGTTTTTGGCACGTACGTCCCTATGTATTTGACTTCGCAGAGTGTCGAGGTCTGGCCAATGTTGTAGCTCTCTGTGGTGACTTCGGCGATACACGGACCAGGACACGACGCCTGCATGCTACCGAGGCCTCGGTAGTGGGTACGGTATCAAGTAAGTTAGCACAGTGCTCGGTAACTCTTGCTCTGTCTTATCAGGAGTGGGCTGGTGGCGATTTGACCCCGTCCCGTTGAACCACGTCGCTTGTACCAAGTGGGGACGTAGCTGACACAGTGTGAGGTGGTGGGCAGGAGGAGTAGATATGCAGTCTTGTCGGATTGGTCGAGCGAGACGGAGGAATAATGGTGTTGTCGCTCGAGCCGGTCTCGGGCGAATCGGAGAATCGGCTCACGCTCGAGGCCTCGGACGAGACGGTGAATTTATAACCCGGTTGAGGCCTGGCCTCGAGGGGCGGGGGGGGGGGGGGGGGGGGGCTCAAGCGAGTCGAAGAATCGTCCATCCGCCGAGGCCTTGCCTTGGAGCCTCGAGCAATGTTGGTAATCGCCTGTATGGAGTCTGATTTTCTCCTGAGTGGGGCTAGGTGTACTCTTTTTAGTACGTGTTTTTGGTACCCCGTTTTCTGGTACCTGACAGGTATAGTTCGTCGGAATCTTTCACTGGCATGCCCCTTATTTCTGTAACATCTCCTTGAGCCAAGTCATCAATACAGTATCCACTTATTTACAGTGGCGGATCCAGAAACGACCCACGAGGAGGGTTAAATATATAGAGACCGAGTTTGAACCGAAATTCTTCTTGTATTTTTGGCCCACGAGAGATTTTTGGTATATTTTAAGATGATTTGGACTAAATTTTCCACTATTTTTATAGCTCGCAAGAAATTTTGGACTAATTTAAAGAAAATTTAGACTAATTTTTGCTAAAATCCTATATATATTTTTGGGCCGGGGGGGGGCTGCAGCCCCCCCTTGGATCCGCCAATGCTTCTTTAGACCATGTTTATATGTATTCTTAAAAAAAAAATCACCTATCACATCGAATACTGGGACACATGTATGTAGTATTAAATATATATTAATTATAAACTAATTTATCAGCCATAATCTATTTCGCGAGACGAATCTATTAAGTCTAATTAGTCCATGATTCGATAATATGATATTACAATAAATAAGTGTTAATAACAGATTAATTAGATTTAATAGCTTCTTCTCGTTAAGTATGGTATGACGGTGTAATTAGTTTTATAATTAATCTATTTTTAATAGATTAAATTAGTGTGGTATTGATGTGATATTAAAAAAACTGAATGAATGGTGATCTGATGACTCCACGCCTGGCGCCCTGCCTCCCCCAAAACAAACACGCCGCCCCCCACCACTCCCTCCAGCTCGCACAGTGTCGCACCCTCATGCCCTCCACGGCGCGGCCCGGGCTGCTCCGCCCACCCAGCGCACGCGACCTGCTCCGCTCCACCGATGCGGCGCCGTTCGTTCCAGCGCCGCAGCCGGCGCGCCCACGCCCCGTCGGCAAGTCGCGCCGCGTGAGCGCCGCTGCCGACCGGTGCCTGTGCCTGCAGCTGAAGCGCGTCATCGCCTTCCGCGCCACTGACCGGTGCTTGCAGCTGGAGCGCTTCATCGCGGACCGCACCCGCTCGAGAAGCCTCGGCCCCCACGACGCGCTCAAGCTGTTCGACCTATTGCTTCCCCACGCCAGGCCCGCCTCGGTTACCGCCTTCAACCAGCTCCTCACTGCCGTTTCTCGTTCCTCGTGCCGGCGCTCCTCCACCTCAGAATCACAGCTCGGCGTCTCCATGTTCAACCGCATGGTCCGTGAGTGCTCTGATAAGGTGGCTCCGAACATGTGCACCTACAACATCCTCATCGGCTGCTTCTGCCGCATGGACTGCCTGGAGTATGGCTTCGCCGCCTTTGGCCTCGTCCTTAAGACGGGCTGGAGGGCGAATGACATAGTCTTTAATCAACTGCTCAAAGGCCTCTGTGATGTGAAGAGGGTGGACGAGGCCACAGACATACTGCTTCGGCGAATGCCCGAGTTTGGCTGCACACCCGATGTTTTTTCATACAACATACTTCTCAAGGGTTTGTGCAATAAAAAGAGAGCTGAGGAGGCACTTGATCTTCTGCACATGATGGCTGATGATCAAGGCAGGAGCTGCCCACCAAATGTGGTGTCCTACAACACTGCCATCAATGGTTTCTTTAGAGAGGGTCAAGTGCACAAAGCTTACAACCTGTTTCTTGAAATGATGGATCAAGGGATTCAACCGGATTTTTGTGACATACAACACGGTAATTGATGGCATGTGCAAAGCTCAGGAGGTTGACAGAGCCAAGGGTGTCTTTCAGCAGATGATCGATAATGGTATTAATCCAAACAATGTGACATATAATTGTCTGATCCATGGATAACTCTCTATAGGGAAATGGAAAGAGGTGGTACGAATGCTCAAAGAAATACCTGCACATGGTCTTAAGCCAAATTGTTTTACTTATGCTTTGTTGCTGGACTACCTATGCAAGGAGGGAAAATGCACAGAAGCCAGGAAGATTTTTGATTCTATGATTAGGAAGGGCATAAAACTCGATGTAACTATCTATGGCATTTTGCTTCATGGATATGCTACCAAAGGTGCTCTTTCTGAAATGCATAGTTTCCTAGATTTGATGGTAGGGAATGGTATCTCACCTGATCGTCACATCTTTAACATAGTGCTCTGTGCATATGTTAAATGTGGTATGATAGATAAGGCGATGGATATCTTCAACAAAATGAGGCAACAAGGGTTGAGTCCTAATGTAGTCAGCTATGGAGCACTAATAGATGCGCTATGCAAGTTAGGCAGGGTGGATGATGCTGAGCTCAAATTCAATCAGATGATCAATGAAGGTGTCACTCCTGACATTGTTGTTTTTAACTCTCTAGTTTATGGACTGTGCACCGTTGACAAATGGGAGAAGGCTGAGGAATTATATTTTGAAATGTTGGATCAAGGAATCCGTCCTGATGTGGTGTTCTTCAACACATTAATGTGTAACTTATGCAGAGAAGGGCGGGTTTTGGAAGCTCAGGGGCTCATTGACTTCATGGTACGTGTGGGTGTGAAGCCAAATGTTATCTCATATAATACATTAGTTGATGGCCACTGCTTAACTGGTAGAATTGATGAAGCGGCAAAGCTACTTGATGTTATGGTCTCAATTGGCCTGAAACCTGATGAAGTCACTTATAATACTTTGCTTCATGGCTACTGCAAAGCTCGAAGGATAGACGATGCATATAGCCTTTTTCGGAAAATGTTGAGCAACGACATTACAGCTGGTGTTGTGACTTACAGTACTATACTGCATGGTCTGTTTGTAAATGGGAGGTTTTCTGAAGCAAAGGAACTCTATCTCAATATGATGAACAGCAGCACAAAGTGGGACATTTACACATACACCATAATTTTAAATGGGCTTTGCAGAAATAATTTTGTTGATGAAGCATTCAAAATGTTTCAGAGCCTGTGTTCTAAGGATGTTCAAGTTAACATTTTTACTATCAACATCATGATTGGTGCTTTGCTCAAAGGTGGAAGGAAGGAAGATGCCATGGATTTGTTTGCTACTATCTCTGCTAATGGTCTGGTTCCGGATGTTGTGACCTACCAATTAATAGCTGGAAATCTCATAAAAGAAGGGTCACTAGAGGAGTTCGATGGTCTGTTTTCAGCAATGGAAAAGAGTGGTACTGCTCCAGACTCGCGTATGTTAAATGCTCTAGTTAGGAGGCTGTTGCAGAGAGGTGAAGTAAGCAGGGCTGGGGCTTACCTCTCCAAACTTGATGAGAAGAATTTCTCACTTGAGGCTTCCACTACTTCTGTGCTTATATCACTTTTCTCGACGGAGGAATATCAGCATCAAGCGAAGTCCCTGCCTGAAAAGTATCGTTTCCTCAATGGAGCCAACTAATGAGAGTTGGCAAAAAAATGAATTCAGTTTTCAACTGTACTGACCATCTTTATGTGACAATGTATTTTTTTTTTGGAGTGGCTATTCTGTCTTGTGCTCTAATTTTTTGGCCATGCTCTATGCCTCTGAGGTATTCTTTGAACGATGAAATTCTCTAGAGATGTTCTCTTGTTAGTGCACTTCAGCGTCAAGTTTATCAAGGTAAAGTAATCTTGTAGACAATCCAAGTTAGCTTTACAGCAGGAATTGGTTTACAAATTATTTAGTACAGTAGTGCTTTACTCTACCTTTTATTGCATAATTTGTGAATAAATCCTTCACTCCCAGCCATAAAATCAATCATGTGTGCCTCTTGATCATTGATTCAATTCCTATAATTTAAGCTTGTGTATCTTCCCCCTCTGTTAGCAGTGGAAAATGCTTATGTTTCCTCACACAAGCTGTGTTAACAGCAAGAGTCCTGTATTGCTTTATTGTTTTGATTGGTTACCTATAAGATGTTCCCTAAGCATTTGCCACTGACTGTATCTGCCCTAATTTATTGTTGATAATAAATGCAACTGTACATAGGGCGGATCACTGCAGTTCTTCGGAAATGAGGCTAGAATTTTTTTTTTCTCTCCCCTCTGCAATCTGGTCACCTTGCAACATCATTCACCTAAGGAAGTCTACAAATAAGCATTGTTAAATGGCTTATATCCTCATCTGTACCCATACATCTTCATGTGACATGTAATATATGTCTCATGAGTCATGAACTAGTTTACTTATTACCATGTAGTTAAGAGGCCTCTTTGAGATGCTTGATGATCCACACCATCCAGTAAGTTAACAAAACTCTTTTAGTTTACTAATTTCCAATTGTATATGTATGCAATACATACAGGTTGGCCTGAAACCTGATGAAGTTACTTATAATACTTTGCTTCATGGCTACTGCAAAGCTCGAAGGATAGATGATGCGTATAGCCTTTTTCGAGAAATGTTAATGAAGGGACCTACGCCTGGAGTTGTGACTTATAATACTATATTGCATGGTTTGTTTCAGACCAGGAGATTTTCTGAAGCGAAGGAACTCTGTCTCAATATGATGAATAACAGAACAAAGCGGGACATTTACACATACAACATAGTTCTGAATGGTCTTTGCAAAAATAATTGTGTTGATGAAGCATTCAAAATGTTTAAGAGCCTGTGTTCTAAGGATCTTCAACCTGACAGTATTACATTCACCATTATGGTTGGGGCTTTGCTGAAAGGTGGCAGAAAGGAAGATGCCATGGATTTGTTTGCTACTATCTCTGCTTATGGTTTGGTTCCAAATGTTGTGACCTACCGCTTAATCGCAGAAAACCTTATAGAAGAAGGGTTGCTAGAGGAGTTCGATGGTCTGTTTTCAGCAATGGAAAAGAGTGGTACTGCTCCAGACTCACGTATGTTAAATGCTCTAGTTAGGAGGTTGTTGCATAGAGGTGACATAATCAGGGCTGGGGTTTACCTCTCCAAACTTGATGATAATAATTTCTCACTTGAGGTTTCCACTACTTATGAGCTTATATCACTTTTTTCAAAGGATGGATATCAGCACCATGCAAAGTCTCTTCCTGAAAAGTATCATTACCCCAATGTAGCCAACAGCTGATTGTTGACAAAAAAAAGTGAATTCAGATTTAACTGTGCCGATCATCTTTGTGTGAGATGTCAATTTGTTGGAGTGACCACTCTGCCCTGTGCTCCATGTTCAATTTTCTGGTCATGCTGTGTGGTGTGCTTTGAATGTAGAAACTCCCTGGAGAAACACTCTCTTTTTAGTGCGCTTCAGTATCAAGTTTATCAACAGGTAAAATAACCTTGTGTGCAGTCCTTGTTAGCTTGACAGCAGGAATCAGTCCTTCAGCATCAAGTTTTTGCATTTTATTTTATATAATTTGTGAAGAAACCCTGCACTCCCAGTGATAATTCTATCATGTGGACCTCATTATCATTGAGGTGATTCCTATAATTGTAAGAAATTTGCTATGTTTTTACCTTACACAAACAGTGTTAACCACAATTGTCCTATGTTTATTTCTATACAACGTGCTCCCAGATCAGGTTTCTCCTCTCATAGCATCCACTTTTCGTGTGTTGTGTTGAGAATGAGTGAAACCGTGCCTATGGCATATCTCTGCTGTTCTTTCGAAAATGTGGTTACAACCTCCCCCTTCCCTCTGCAGTCAGCTCTCCTCTAATTGTTTCTCTTTATTTGTCCTGTGACATTTTAATTGTCCCATTAGATTGAAATGCATTAGAAAAGCTAGTTGTGGTACTTATTAAGTGTTCATTGCAATAGGAACACTGTGTTATTAGCAATTTTATTCCATGCATCATGATCAAACGTAGGCACTTTAGTTTTAGAGTCTGGGCATAACAAACAAACAATAGATAAAATGCTCTTTGAATCTAGTCATACCTTTTAAATTACTTTGGCATACTTCCTTTGAGTGGTATTTTGCAAGAAATGCAGGAAAGCGGTTACAATTCAGAAAAGTTTTCACGGCTGGTCGTTTTTGTTAGATGTATAGGAGGTGTATGTGTTTTCCCTCTACTTGGAGGGCTTCTTAGCTTATGTACATGGTGTATACCTGCCCCTTTGGGCCTTGCAATACAGATGGGCTTCCACTATTCTAACATGGTATCAAGCTAGGGTTCACCTGGGCTGCCGGCTGACTCGCGCTCGTTGGCGACTACGCGCCGCCCCGCGCTCGTCCGTGCCCACCCGCGCAGACGCCGCGCGCGCCGCCCACTTCACGTGGCCCCGACCACGCTCGTCCCGCTCCGCGGCCGCCAGTGCCGCCCGCCGCCTCGCGCCGCCAGCGCCGCTCGCTGCTCTGCTCCCATGCGGCCTCCGCGTCCGCGCGGCCTCTGCTCCCGTGCGGCCTCCGCGTCCGCGCGGCCTCCGCTCCCGCGCCCGCGCACGCGCGGCCTCCGCTCCTGTTGCCGCCACCCGCGCAGCCTTCGCCACTCTGCTGTGCGGCCGTCTGCTCCCGCGCTCCCCTTCCTCTGTTTCCTTCTCTTATTCCTTCCAAAAAAAACAGTGAGCTGCCTCCCATGGCTTCTTCCGTACGCCCTGGTGTTGTCCCTATTCTCCGCTGCCCTGTCATCTTTAATGGGACCAATTGGGGCGACTTTGTTTTTCATATGGAGATCCACATGGATGGTCAGTTGCTATGGGGCTACCTCACGGAAGATCGGGTCTGTCCTTCCTGTCCTGCTCTCCCCACGCCCCCCACATACCCAGCGGATGCTGACGATGCTGCGAAGAGTACCTTAGGCCTTTGAGATTGCGATGGAGAACTATCAGTCTGATCTTAGTGCCTATGAGACTTGGCTACGTGAGGAAAAATATGCCAAGGCCATCTTACTAGCGAGCATGGAGGTTGATCTGTCCCTGTCCCTCCGAGGTCTTGCCACTTCACATGTTATGTGGGATCACCTCCGTCGCAGTTACGAGATCCGTAACGAGGCGATGTACCTTGCTGTGGTTGAGGAGGCTCAGTCGCTTCGTCAGCTTGACTCCACTGTTGAGGACTTCCATCGTCAGATGACAGCTGTCTGGCATCGTCTGGACGGTTTGGGTGCTGAGTTCTGCGGTGGTGGCACTTGTCGGTGCTGTGATCGTCACCGGGACCAGAGAGACACTCTCCGCCTTCACGAGTTCCTCTCTCGGCTTCGTCCTGAGTTTGAGACTGTTCGGGCGCAGTTGCTGACACGTCGTCCGCGCCCATCGCTCTCTGAGGCCATGCCCGAGTTGCGAGCCGAGGAGACACGTCTTCAAGCTGGCAGTGTGAGTCGTGTTCCGCCACAGCCCTCCGTCCTGGCGGCCACACCTCCTCCAGTCTCCCCGTCTCAGTCTCCCGTGGTGGCGGGGACACCTTCTGGTGTTCAGTGTAGCTATTGCAAGCTTTATGGTCATGAGGAGAAGGATTGTCGCAAGAAGCAGCGTGATCGGCCGGGACATCGTGGTAGACGTTTCTCTCAGGGCTCCTCTCAGGGCTCCGGTGGTTCTTCTCAGCAGGGCACTCGTTCAGTGTCTGCAACAGAGCAAGAGGAGGTTCTCGCTCTATTCTGTCGCCTTACTACTGCAGCTCAGGCCTCAGTTCACGGGACTACAGCTCAGGCTTCTAGTTCCACTCCTCCTTCAGGTATATCATCTCCATGGTTTCTTGACTCTGGTGCTTCTTTTCACATGACACCCTACTCGACCCATTTGTCCTCTATGTCTTCTCCTGATCCACCCATTTTTGTTCAAACCGCGGATGGCACTTCACTTTCTGTTGCTGGGAGAGGCATTCTTTCCACATCTTCATTTGATGTTCCTACTGTTTCTCATATTCCCCAACTCACCATGCAACTGTTATCTGCAGGTCAAATCACTGATCATGGTTGCTCATCGTTCCTATCTTGCTGTGTTCAGGACCTTCACACGGAACGATGAGCAGCAGAGACGTCTCTACTTCTTCAACTTTTTCTTTTGCTTTTTGATATCCCTATTCAGTGATTTGACCCGCAGATAACAGTTGCATGGTGAGTTGGGGAACATGAGAAACATTAGGAACATCAAAGGAAGATGTGGAAAGAATGCCTCTCCCAGCAACAGAAAGCGAAGTGTCATCCGCGGTTTGAACAAAAATGGGTGGATCAGGAGAAGACATAGAGGACAAATGGGTCGAGTCGGGTGTCATGTGAAAAGAAGCACCAGAGTCAAGAAACCATGGAGATGATATACCTGGAGGAGGAGTGGAACTAGAAGTCTGAGCTATAGTCCCGTGAACTGAGGCCTGAGCTGCAGTAGTAAGGCGACGGAACAGAGCGAGAACCTCCTGCTCTGCTGCAGACACTGAACGAGTGCCCTGCTGAGAAGAACCACCGGAGCCCTGAGAGGAGTCCTGAACACAGCAAGATAGGAACGATGAGCAGCACCTTCAAAAAGCAAAGGCTAGTGAGTACGTCTCTGCTGCTCATCGTTCCTATCTTGCTGAGCAGGGTAACCTCGCCCAGTTCTCATGTCCCGGTGCTCATGCTCAAAATGGCGTTGCTGAGCGCAAGCATCGCCACATTCTTGAGACTGCTCATGCTCTCCTCCGAGCTTGCTCCTCAGTTTTGGGCAGAGGCTGTTTCTACGACGGTTTTTCTCATCAATCGCCAACCATTACTGCTCTCCAGGGTTGCACTCCCTATGAGCGTTTGTTTGGCACCCCTCCTTCCTATAGCCATCTTCGTTGCTTTGGGTGTGTTTGTTATGTCCTTCTTCCACCTCGTGAGCGAACCAAAATAACTTCTCAGTCTATTGAGTGTGTGTTTCTTGGGTACAGTACAGAGCATAAGGGTTATCGTTGCTATGATCCTATTGCTTGTCGGATGCGGATTTCTCGGGATGTCACTTTTGATGAATCTCGATCTTATTATCCTCGTTCCTCCTCCGGTCCTACCTGTACCACCGAGACCCTCTCGTTCCTCACTTTACCTGATTGGTATCTTCCGCTACCATCTCCATCTTCTTCACCACCACCTTCGCCGCCTCCTACTTCTCCACCACTACCCACTCCCTCTCCACAAGCATCTCCTCCACCACCACCATTGCGTCCTTCTCGTGAGCTCACTCACTTCTACACTCGTCGTTCCCGACCTGCTCCACCACCTGACACTTCCCCGTCTGTCCTAGGCCCTCCTCCCGAGTACCCTACTCGCTATGCTCTCCGGGACCGTAGCACTCTTCGTCCTCATGACCGTCTTGGCTTTAGTGCTGCTGTCTTGGCTGAGCCCACGACCTATCGGGAGGCTGCTGCTCACCAGGAATGGCAGCACGCTATGGCGCAGGAGATTGCTGCCCTTGAGCGCACTGGCACCTGGGATCTTGTTCCTTTGCCACCTCATGTCACTCCTATCACTTGCAAGTGGGTGTACAAGGTAAAGACCCGCTCGGATGGCTCTCTTGAGCGCTACAAGGCTCGTCTTGTGGTGCGCGGTTTCCAACAGGAGCAAGGTCGTGACTATGAGGAGACATTCGCTCATGTTGCTCACATGACTATTGTTTGAACTCTTCTTGCAGTTGCTTTTGTTCGTCGCTGGTCGATATCTCAGTTGGATGTCAAGAATGCGTTCCTCAATGGTGAGCTCCGAGAGGAAGTCTACATGCACCCACCTCCAGGGTACTCCGTTCCAGATGAGATGGTTTGTCGGTTGCGTCGTTCCCTCTATGGTCTTAAGCAAGCTCCTCGTGCTTGGTTTGAGCGTTTCTCCTCTGTTGTCATCGATGCTGGCTTCCAGCCTAGTGACCATGATCCTGCTCTCTTTGTTCACACTTCTCCTCATGGTCGCACCCTTCTTCTTCTCTATGTCGATGACATGATCATTACGGGTGATGACTCTCAGCACATTGCTTTTGTGAAGCAGCGCCTCAGTGAGACATTTCTCATGTTTGATCTTGGTCCCCTTCGTTACTTCCTCGGTCTTGAGATCACTTCCACCTCTGATGGTATTTTTCTCTCTCAGGAGAAGTATACTCAGGACCTCCTTTCTCGCGCTGCTCTCACTGATCACCGTGTTGTTGATACTCCCATGGAGCTTGGTGTTCACCTCCGACCCACTGACGGTGTCGCACTTACAGATCCCACTCGCTATCGCCACCTTGTTGGTAGCCTCGTTCTATCTTGGGATCACCCGCCCTGACATCTGTCACTCTGTGCATATCTTGAGTCAGTTCGTCTCAGCTTCTACTCAGCTCCACTATGCTCACCTCCTTCGTGTTCTACGCTACCTTCGTGGAACTATCTCTCATCGCCTTTTCTTCCCTCGCTCCAGTTCTCTCCATCTTCAAGCGTACTCTGATGCGACATGGGCGAGTGATCACTCTGATCGTCGCTCTCTCTCTGCTTTCTGTGTTTTCCTTGGATCCTCCTTGATTGCTTGGAAAACTAAGAAGCAGGTGGCTGTTTCCCGCTCGAGTGTTGAGGCTGAGTTGCGTGCTATGGCGACTGTGACTGCAGAGGTGACATGGCTATGATGGCTTCTTGAGGATTTTGGTGTGCCTGCCACTGCACCCACTCCTCTGTCTTCCGATAGTACAGGTGCGATCAGTATTGCTCGAGACCCAGTCAAGCATGAGCTCACCAAGCATATTGGCGTCGATGCTTCCTACATGCGGTCGCAGGTGCATGATCAAGTTGTGATACTCCATCATGTGCCTTCAGAGGTTCAAATAGCAGATTTCTTCACCAAGGCGCAGACACGGGCACATCATAGATTCTTGCTTTCCAAACTCAGTGTTGTCGATCCACCATGAGTTTGAGGGGGCGTGTTAGATGTATAGGAGGTGTATGTGTTTTCCCTCTACTTGGAGGGCTTCTTAGCTTATGTACATGGTGTATACCTGTCCCTTTGGGCCTTGCAATACAGATGAGCTTCCACTATTCTAACAGTTTTCACGGTGTGAGAGAGAATAAGCCGAATTACGTGTGATAAGCCGGCTGATAAGGCAAACGAATAAGATCGCTTTCCCTATATTTTATAACAGTAAATATTTTGAGTTTTCAATGCATTGAGCATGATCATTGCACCAAATTGAAGCAGCCTTTCAGAGTTTCAGCATTGATTGTACCCTCGAAGATGATCACTTCAGCGAAATCTTAAATCCCGCATTTGTTTCCAGGTAGCATATGGCACTTAAGGCTTCTTCCGAGCTATGACTGTTTTGAGGATTTTTGCCTTGCTTTGTAAGATTCCCCATTATCAATGTCTAGTTTAAGGATTCAATTTCACTCTAGATGCGAGTAGGACAGGCATGGGACAGAGAGATTGATGTTGAAAAGAAAAGAGAATAACGGTGGCTGGTTGGGCGATATCCAGATTCCTCTTTTCTTCTTGATTCTCAGGTCGTTTTGCATCTACTTGTCATTTTCTAAGAAATGTTGAGCTCCGGAGTTAACAATTGAGCTTATAGAGTTATTACTTGTGATGTGATTTCATAGGTTACTTCAGACAGGGAGAACTGAAGTGCCACTGCTACCGAAACTTTATTTCAAGATGAGTAGATGACCAAAAGTGCACTTGGGAATCAGCATGTACTGGCATAGTTCTATGAAGGATGTTATGGGTTGTTCAAAAATTGAAGGGTGTTATGACAAAGCGATCAGCAGCAGCTCATCTTGGTGATGAGTGTTGCTGCAGGAGTCTGGATGATCTCCCCCCCCCCCCCCCCCCTGTCCCCTATGGAGAAGAATGGTCACATTGCCAACTCCATCCATATCTCTACAACTAAAACATACGGATTGTCAACGTCTACCCGGCAGCACCAAACCACCATGCGATCTATAATTAATTACCTGGAAAAAAAGGAAATTCTTGCATCCAAAAATTCCGAGAAGACAAAAAATCCATCGTCAATCATGCTCGCAATCCCTCTCCCCGTCGGTGGTCGCACGAGAAAGAAAACGTTGGAAAATTACGGAAAATTACAGATTTTTCTCCACTTGCAAAATTTCTAGACATGAATGGAAAAAATAATAAGAAAGAGATTATTACGGGAGGGAAAAGAAAGGAAACACCAAACCGGATTTTTCTCCACTAGCAAAATTTCTATACATGAATGGAAAAAATAATGAGAAAGAGATTATTATAGGAGGGAAAACAAAGGAAACACCAAACCTGATTATCGTTGCCGCACCAAATCCCATCGTCGTCTGGCCTCCGCCACAAGCCCCGAGCACCACAGTTGGCCGTTCTCCCCTCTCGCCAAAAGCCATCACGCGCCGCGGCCACCCTTGCTCGTTGCCGCCGAGGATGACGGATCTGGCCAGGGCCAACGCCTGGCCGCCTGGGATGTGAATATGTGATGCGCTGAAGACTCCTCCGTCGAGCACCACGATCGCCTATTTGCGTCCCCTTCCGCTCGCTTTGTCCACTTCACGGTCTCATATCTCGCGGAAGGATGCAGAACACGGAAGGAAACAGAACACAGACACATTGCTAAATCAGGTATGCCTGTCTCTATAATCTCAAATAGAGAATTTTCTCGAAAGTTGTGCTTGTTTTATTTGGGTCTTCCTCTGATCCTTGTACATGAGATTGCAGTTTTTAAACAAGGGTTTGTAGTTTAAAGATTATTGATTTTACTATTAATTTATGATTATTGGATCCATCCAATGGTAGCTTTGCATGCAGTGATAGAGATGCGGTGTTCTTGGTGTTTCCTATATCACATTCCTATAAGTTAATATATATGATGAGCATGCCTGCAGGCTGCACTCGACCTGCACTCGACCACTAAAGCTAACTAATTATGTGGAGTGCCCTATATCTTTTATGAGTTCTGATTAACCTATTTTCTTCAATATGGCAATGCAAGGTTCAAATAGTTTTGCAAGGAGATAGTTGCTGATTTGAAAAGGGAATTGGAAAACTTAGGAAATTATATTGGGTCTGTAAGAATTTGTACTTATCTGAACATTTTTTTGTGGCCGAAAAAAAGAAAAAAATCCCTTACAAGAGAGTTTTATGTGTGCCATTAGTACGGCCCCTATGTTGAACTTGATCTCTATGCTGAACTTGATTGTTCGTTTGTGGAACATGCAGCACTGGAGTACAAATTGATACGCATAAGTGTTGACTTGCGTAACTTCAAGGTCTATCTCTGTTGTGCATGGGTCAGCAAGCCAACTCTTATCACATTATCAGTTACATATTTTTGTGTCTCAGCATCTGAGTCTTATTTTCAATCTGAGATAGCAAGTTTAAAACCTTTTTTTAGTCTAAAAGAAATCTGGCAATATAGAACCTTTTTTTATACCCATTTAGGGCCATGTTTCAACTGTTGTCTATGACCAAACGCCAACATAGTGCTGATTTTGTTTTGCTAAAACCATATAGGCCTGATTCAATCTTGTGAAAGGGCTAAATTACATCCCAGACTTTTTTTAAAGAATACATCTTGAACATTGAAGTGCAGTGAGAGGTTTAGCCATAAAAGCTATAGCGATTAGCGAACATCGTCTGCCTTTTCATAGTTTATGTGAACTTTGCTGTATTTCGCACTACTATGCTGAGAAATAATTTGAGCCCTAACACCTTGTCTTTTAGGCACATCAACCGCTAGCTTCGTTGTTGCTAAATTGTGACAAAGAGTGACTTAATAACAGGTGGTTTGTAAAACCTAACCCCGATCTCCGATGGACGGATTGGATAATAATGGTGATCGTAGTCCGTTCAAAAACTTGACAAACACTATAAGCGAAGGTAACCTGTTTATACATACATCTACCTGAATGCTTCAGGATGAACAGGAAATTGCATTGATTTTTTGTGTACATATATGTTTGGGATAGGTGATCAAAGTAAATCCAATACATTTGCATCTGTTGATGAAGCAAGGCAATGTAAAAGGGAAAGGGAAAAGGCACGATGGGCTGCAATGACTCAAGAAGAGAAAGATGAAAAAAATAAGAAATGTCGGCAAGCATATCATCTTAGAAAAGCAAAAACCACACTTGTTGGTGGGCACCATGGTCAAGCTACAACCAACTTATTATTTATATTGATATATGCACTATGTAATAAATAATAATAATAATAATATTTAAGCAGATGGAGTTAATCCAGACAAAGAAAACATGACAGACATCGAAAATAGTGATTGGCTGCATAGAAATGATTCAGCTCAACTCATGCAATGGAATAAATATGCCTTAGGTATTGTTTTAATTTTATAATGGCAGTTAGTCACTATATTGTTGCATGAAATATGTTTTGCAAATTAGTTAAAAAGAATAGTCTGGGTCCAACTATACCTTTATGAATGACATACATGTTATTATTTGATCCTCAGATAAAAGTGCGGACAATAGCAGTAGAATTGACTTGACTACTTTAACACATGATGCCAATCTAGGTACACATTTATATTATTTTACAAATTAATTAAGTCTGAGTGTACTTGCATAAATGAGACATGTTAATGTGAATGTGATTACTCAGGTGGAAGTGCAAACACCAGTAACATAATTGACTTGACTACTCCACATAATCTCAATATAGGTACATTTTTATGATATTTATTTTTATAAACAAATAATACATAATGTTGTTTTTAAATTTTGAGTCTATGACATTTTATAAATAAGTTTAATTTATTAGGACTGATGCAACCTCTTCATGTTGCATCTGATTCTGTCAATTCGAAAGACCAACTTAGGAAGAGAGAGTTAAAAAATGCATATTCAAGGAGTTGGTATGCAAATCTGACACACGAGGAGAAGATGGCTAGGCTACAACGCCAGCGAGAGAAGTCTAAGACACCCGCACGAAAGGAGTCATTGAGAAACTCCCAGAGACGACACAGAGAGGTGCAAAAAAACACCCTACACCCAGAGTCTATCGCCATGGAGAACCCACTTTTTATTCCTAAGGTTGTGTGGCCCACTGCGAGTGAATCTGGAGCTCCGACAAACCCTAGCGATTGGGTGATCCCAGAGTCCAGTGCAACACCTCTTTACATTCCTCTACCTGATGAGGAGACCAGTGATGATGGATGCAGTGATATACAACTTACACATAGACCACATGTTTCATCTGGACAAAGACATGCATTATTGATCCATCGTAATACGATGTTTGAGCATCGCATTGGTTCGAACACAAGGGCATCTAACAAAGATGGTGACTACATGGCTAAAACCCAAGTGGACGATAATACTCCTTTACCAGAATCAATCCTGATCAACAATGGTAAATGTTAACGCCTCATTATTCCATTTTGGTGACCTATATACTGTATTATATCTAACTAATCCATGGTTATTCTATGATTAACAGATAGGGTAGGACCCCAGATTCAGGTTGCATCAACCACATTGACGACACCACTGTTTGACGAAGAACAGCAAAATGATAACATGCCCATGCCTCAATCAGTCCTAACTAACAACGGTAAATATCGATGCCTAATTATCCTATTTAGGTGACATGTATTATATATCATATTATATATAATACAACCATGGTCCATACATGATGATCAGAAAGGATGGGACCTAGCCTTCAGCCTACATCAGCTGCACCAACGACACCACTATTTGATGACAGTGGTAATATACACTATTTTCTAACATTGTATAATATATTTGAACTCCCTTGTTTATTTTTCTCTGTAGTTCTGCTAACTCATGTATCTTTGGCGGTCATAGATGATGATGAAGGAGATATATTTGAAGAGGACGAGGAAGAGGATGAGGGATACCTGTTGAAAGGTCCTAGTTTGGTTTTGGTAATTGAGTGACAACTTTAGGTGGACTAACGATGTTTATGTGAGATACATAGGTGTTAAGTCCACAGGTGATCATGTATGAGCAACATATGCCATAGGGGTGAAATGGCTTGAAGGATGTTACAATGCTCATGCATGTGATGAAGAATGAGCTTATTGCATATGTGACATGACATGTGGTCATGTGGCTAAGATGGAGAAGATCAAGGCAAGACTTGGCTTGATGGACCGGTTGCGAAGGTGAAGGGCAAGTTGAGGCTTTGAAGCCGTTGGTACCGAGTGTCGGGAGGCTTAAGCAAGACTTGGCGCCGAAGGACTGAAGCGATGGTGAAGAGCAAGTGATGTCAAGATCGATGGACCATGGAGGCCATGTGATGATATGAAGTGAATCATATCATTTGATGAAGAGGTTGGTGCATGTGTTGCATCAACACCGGAGGAGATGGAATGGAATGCGCAAGGCAAAGGTATACTTGTAGGGCATTTCATTTCACCGGTCATAGGTGTGTAGAGAAGATTATGACCGGGTTTAGGATAGATGGCCGTACTATTAAGAGGAGCAAAATTGTTTGCATATCGGTCATCTAATGCCACTTGAGCGATCTAACTTTGCGATGTTACTAAGATCGAGTGGCGTTATGAGTGAAAGAGAAAATCCTTTGAAAATGATTGTGAAAATGCTAACACACATGCACAAGATGATGTACACTTGGTGGTGTTGGCACATTTGCAAAGGAGAAGTTGTTGGAATTAATTTGGATCAACACAGTGTAGAAAAAGGAGTTTTCTGGGTGTGGTCGGTAGTACCGACCAGGGTGGTCGGTAGTACCGCCCAAGGGTGCTGCGTGCAACCCTCTCTGTGTTGGGGCTGTTTTGGCCTGGCGGTAGTACCGCCATAACCTCGGTACTACCGCCGACGGTGGTACCGACCAGAGGGTCGGTGGTACCGTGGCCCTAAAGGGTTTCGCGGAGCTCTCTGTGTAGTCCCAGTTTTGGCCTACCGGTAGTACCGCCATTACCTCGGTAGTACCGCCCCCGGTGCTACCGACCCAAGGCCGGTGGTAACCAAGTTTGCAGAGCTCTCTGTGTTGAGTTGAAAATGACCTGGCGGTGGTACCGCCATAACCTCGGTACCACCGACCTCGGAGGTACCGACCTTTGGGCGGTAGTTTCCGAGGGACCAAGTCCCTTTGTGAGATGCTCTCTGTTCGCGGTCATGTTGGCCTGTCGGTAGTACCGCCATAGGGCCGGTACTACCGACTGTCGGAGGTACCGACCAGGGGTCGGTTGTTCGTTTTGGTCAACGCGTCGTGTGTAACGGCTAGTCCTGACACTGTCGGTACTACCGCCCAGGGGGTCGGTACTACCGACCGAAGCGCAGAAAAGGGGAAACAGCTAGTTGGCCGCTCCCCTCTATATATAGTCGTTGGGGCCGGCTTTGGGCCGGTGGCTGGAGCACTCCAAAGCCTTGGTGGCTTGTGTGGATGTGCTTGGGAGCTCTCTAACTCGCTTGTGCTTGCTAGTGTGCGAATCTATTGCGAGTGAGCGATTCTAGTGCGTTGCTTTGAGAGATTGCATCGAGTGGCACTAGGTGTTCGTGTTGCAAGCCGGTGGTGCTTGTTACTCTTGGAGGTTGCCACCTCCTAGACGGCTTGGTGATCGAGTCTCCGTCGTGAAGCCCGCGTGAAGATTGTGCGTGGCTCCAGAGAAGGATTGTGAGGGGCATTGTGCTCGCCCCGCGGGGATCGCGAAGAGCAACTCTAGTAGAGCGTGTCATTGAGTTACCCTCACTTGTGGGTGAGTTCTTGCGGCGCTCGAGTGTCGAGCTAGGTGTGGTGCCTATTAGCCGCCGAACTACCAAAGTGTGTGGTCGACACAACGGGGACTAGCTTGGTGGCAACCAAGTGAACCTCGGGAGAAAAATCACCGTGTCAACTTCGTGTTCATCTTCTCGGTGGTTTGCAAACTCCATTCACTAGCTTGTATTTAGTTGTTCATATACTTGTGCTAGTATAGTTGCTCTTGTAATTAGTTAGCTTGTGTAGCATGCTAGTTACCTTCTTAGCTTGTGTAGCATAGAAGTTAATCCCGTGAGTGACTAGTTGACTTGTAGTCTTGCTAGTCACATTGCTTAGTTTGTGTAGCTAAGTTGAGCTCTCTAATTTGGCTTGTGTAGCCTTGTTTTTGAGCATTGCTAGTGAGCTTAGGCTTTGTGCTTTTGCTTAGTGGCATGTGTAGGAGCTCCCCTGTTGATTGAGTACTAGTTGCTTAGGTTTGTGTAACCTTGCAAGCTAGAATTGTTTTAGTGAGCTCTAGCTAGCCCGATACCTTATTTGCATTGTTTAGGATCTTTTATAAGGTGTCATAGAGTATAAGTAGAGGGGTGTAGTCTTGGCTAGACCGATAGTTTTAATTCCGCATTTGTTTCGGTTAGCCGGTGCGATTAATTTTAGAAAGGACTATTCACCCCCCTCTAGTCCGCCATCTCGACCCTTCACCTGTTTGCCGGCAAGGTATTTGTGCGAACTACCGAATAAAAATCAAATTTTCCATTGCTTTACCTAAACTATTATTGCGACTTAAATGTCATTTCAGACGAGGAAGATGATGATGATGTCCAAGACAATGACCACAAGGAAGACACAACTTTTGAACCTGAAATACCTGACCGATATGAAAAGGTGTATAGTAACATGCCTACGGATACCCATATGCTAAAACATGTCGCAAATTGCCAGCATTGCAATGCGAAAAGGTTTGAACATGAACCGCCTGGGTTCTGTTGTCGTAGTGGAAAGGTCGAGCTCAATGAACCAAACATACCTGATGAGCTTATGAGACTCTGGTCAAGTAACGACGTAGATGCTAGACACTTTCGTAATGGCATTAGGTTTTTCAATGGTCATTTTTATTTCGCTTCTCTATATTGTCGCCTTGATAGCGCTACTGCAAGTGCAAAAAATAGTGGCATATACACCTTCCGTGCACACGGTCAAATCTATCACAATATAAGGTCCTTTGGCAAAGAAGATGGTAAGGAGCAAAGACATCTTGAACTTTACTTCTACGACGACGATCCAAGCCTTGAGCATCGATATCAACGATGTCATGAAGAGAAGGCCCAAAAGGACAAGGAAGTCATTGAGAGGCTTGTGGCCATCCTTCGTGACAACCCATACTCAAAACACCTTAGGAGTGTAGGCCAGTCTGAACACCTCGAGGACTATCATGTCACACTAAACCTTTACCAGAGGCTGGACCAGAGAACATACAATGTGCCATTGGCTTCAGAGGTGGCTGCTGTTTGGATTGAGGGAAGCGAACTCCTTGGTCAGTTCCAGAATAGTGTGGTCCTGCATGGCAAAGATAGAAGCAGACATGGTATCCGCTCATATCATGGATGTTATGATGCTCTTTCATACCCTTTATTCTTCCCTAGAGGTGAGCTTGGGTGGCACATGAATATTCCAAAAAGAGGAGTTAGTATGGAAGAAGTCATCGCGTATCGAGCCCTACAGAAGGCTCGTAGTGGGTCAGAAGAAGAAACATGTTTGTTGTTCTTCTTATTTTATACTTCATGTACATGTACGTCAATATTTAGGCTACAAATAACTCTAATTCATGGCTATTTTGTAGACTCCCCCGGTAGACTATGTGTGTCTGTGCGTGACTACTATTGCTACAAATTTCAGATGCGTCCAGGAATATTTAACCCTATACTTTATGGCAAGCGTTTGTTCCAGCAGTTTGCTGTTGACACATACATAAAGATTGAGAGCTCTCGATTAGATTATATACGCAACCATCAGACAGAGATTAGGGCTGACCTATACCAAGGATTGGTGGATAGCCTGCATGCTAGTGAAGGTAGAGCAGAAGCTATTGGAAAGCGGACAGTGATGCCTTCATCATTTATTGGAGGCCCACGTGACATGAGGCGTCGGTACATGGACGCCATGGCTCTGGTATGGAGGTTTGGTAAACCGGACATCTTCCTTACTATGACATGTAACCCGAACTGGGATGAGATCAAACATGAACTCTACCCCGGTCAAACACCACAGGATCGTCCAGATCTTGTTGTCCGGGTCTTCAAAGCAAAACTAGAAGAGCTAAAGGACAGGCTACTGAAGAAGGATATCCTTGGAAAGGTCTGAGCGCATGTGTATGTTGTGGAGTTCCAAAAGAGAGGTCTACCACACACACATTTTTTGCTAATCATGGATAGAAAGTACAAGATCACATGCCCAGAGCAGTATGATCTCCTCATCTCAGCTGAGCTCCCAAACAAGAAGAAGTACCCAATGCTCTACAAGATGGTTACCAAGCATATGATGCATGGTCCTTGTGGAGTGCTTAATCGTGATTGCCCATGCACAAAGGGTCGTGATTCATGCAAGAACCGTTAACCTCGACCTTTCTGTGATGTCACAGTACAGGGCAAGGATTCATACCCGGTTTACAGACGGCGTGAAGATGGCAGAAAGGAAAAGGTTCGTGGCCATGAACTTGACAACAGATGGGTCGTGCCTTACAACCCATATGTCCTCCGTCTGTTCAACTGCCACATCAATGTTGAGGCATGTGGGAGCATCAAGGCAGTCAAGTATTTGTTTAAATACATCTACAAGGGTCATGACCGGGCATCTGTGGCTATCAGAGAGGCTAATAAGGAGGACAATGAAGGGAATGTGGATGAGATCAAGCAGTATAGAGATGCTAGATGGGTAACCCCTCCGGAAGCCTTATGGAGGATATATGGTTTTGATTTGAGTGACAGACACCATGCTGTTTTGTCCTTACAGCTCCATCTTCCAAACATGCACATGGTGTCATTTCACCAGCGTGAGGGGGTTCAACAAGTGCTTAACCGTCCAGGTGTTGAAAAGTCAATGCTTACAGCATACTTTGAGATGAACAAAACAGATGAAAGAGCTCGAGGTATATTATACCGAGAATTTCCTGAGTTCTATACGTGGCAAGCACAAGACAAAGTTTGGCAAAAAAGGGTACGTGATAAAACATTACGACAGATTGGAAGAATTGTGTCTGCCAATCCAGCCGAGGGGGAGCGTTACTATCTCAGGGTTCTCTTGAACCATGTGGCTGGTTGAAAGGTCCTAGTTTGGTTTTCGTAATTGAGTGACAACTTAGGTGGACTAATATGTGGTTGAAGTGAATTACACAGGTGATTAGTCCACAGGTGATCATGTGTGAGCAACATATGCCATAGAGGTGAAATGACTTGAAGGATGTTGCAATGCTCATGCATGTGATGAAGAATGAGCTTATTGCATATGTGACATGACATATGGTCATGTGGCTAAGATGGTGAAGATCAAGGCAAGACTTGGCTTGATGGACCGGTTGCGAAGGTGAAGGGCAAGTTAGAGGCTTTGAAGCCGTTGGTACCGAGTGTCGGGAGGCTTGAGCAAAGACTTGGCGCCGAAGGACCGAAGCAATGGTGAAGAGCAAGTGAGGTCAAGATCGATGGACCATGGAGGCCATGTGATGATATGAAGTGGATCATATCATTTGGAGATAGGTTGGTGCATGTGTTGCATCAACATCGTAGGAGATGGAATGGAATGCGCAAGGCAAAGGTATATTTGTAGGGCATTTCATTTCACCGGTCATAGGTGTGTAGAGAAGTTGATGACCGGGTTTAGGATAGATGGCCGTACTATCAAGAGGAGCAAACTTGTTTGCATATCGGTCATCTAGTGCCACTTGAGCGATCTAACATTGCGATGTTGCTAGGATCGAGTGGCATTGTGAGTGCAAGTGAAAATCCTTTGAAAATGATTGTGAAAATGCTAACACACATGCACATGTCGTTGTTCACTTGATGGTGTTGGCACATTTGCAAAAGAGAAGGTGTTAGAGAAGAAGTTGTGTTGAAAAGGTGTTGTGGAGAAGTGGGAGAAACTAGTGTATAGTCCCTCTCCCTCCTGCCGAGCTTGCGAGGCAGGATTCAGCGGTTTTTGGAGGTGAAGTGCTATGCTCGGGGAGCATCGGACGCTGGTCCGAGGGACATCGGACGTTGGGCCAAGCGTCCGATGGCAAACCCTAGTTTCAGTCTGTTGCAGTGGGAGCATCGGACGCTGCATCGGACGCTGGTCCGAGCGTCCGATGGCAGTGACGTGGCGATGGTTGTTCTGGCTGCTGGCATCGGACGCTGGGGAGCGTCCGATGAGGTCAGAGCTGACGCGTCCGATGCAGAATGGAGCTCTCGGGGAGCTCTCTGCATAGACATCGGACGCTGGCCCTTAGCGTCCGATGCTAAGGGTCCGGCGCGTCCGATGTGAGGGTGTTTTCGTGCAGAATCGAGCAGAGGCATCGGAGCGTCCGATGCTAGGCATCGGCGCGTCCGATGCCACTTTAACTGGCGCGGGAAGTAATATAGCCATTGGGATCGCTCGGCCGACGTTGAACGTGGGGGACACGTGGCGAGCATCTGGGCATCGGACGCTGGCCTCAGCGTCCGATGGGTTCGGTAGGAGCGTCCGATGCTAGCGCAGAATGCCCAGTGAAGGGGCATAACGACTAGTTAGCCCTTGAGGCTATATATATCGTTGGTAACTAGCCTTGGGCTGGTCGCTGAGCACTCTAGAGCCTTTGTGGCTTGTGTGGATGTGCTTGGGAGCCCTCTAACTCGCTTGTGCTTGCTAGTGTGCTAATCGATAGCGAGTGAGTGATCGCTAGTGCGTTGCATTGAGAGATTGCATCGAGTGGCACTAGGTGATCGAGTTGCAAGCCGGTGGTGCTTGTTACTCTTGGAGGTTGCCACCTTCTAGATGGCTTGGTGGTTGTGTCTCCGTCGTGAAGCCCACAAGAAGATTGTGCGTGGCTCCGGAGAAGGCTTTGTGAGGGGCATTGTGCTCACCCCGCGGGGATCGCGAAGAGCAACTCTAGTGGATTGCGCGTGTCATTGAGTTACCCTCACTTGTGGGTGAGTTCTTGCGGCGCTCGAGTGTCGAGCTAGGTGTGGTGCCTATTAGCCGCCGAACTACCAAAGTGTGCGGTCGACACAACGGGGACTATCTTGGTGGCAACCAAGTGAACCTCGGGATAAAATCATCGTGTCAACTTGTCTACATCTTCTCGGTGGTTTGCTATCTCCTTTCACTAGCTTGTATTTCCTTACTCATACTTATGCTAGTGTTTAGTTGTCGCTCTTGTGTAGCTATCTAGCTTGTGTAGCTTAATAGTTGCTCTTGTGATTAGTTAGCTTGTGTAGCTTGCTAGTTACATTCTTTGCTTGTGTAGCATAGAGTTGATCCCATGAGTGATTAGTTGACTTGTAGTCTTGCTAGTCACATTGCTTAGCTTGTGTAGCTAAGTTGAGCTCTCTAATTTGGCTTGTGTAGCCTTGTTATTGAGCATTACTAGTGAGCTTAGGCTTTGTGCTTTTGCTTAGTGGCATGTGTAGGAGCTCCCCGGTTGATTGAGTACTAGTTGCTTAGTTTTGTGTAACCTTGCAAGCTAGAATTGTTTAGGTGAGCTCTAGCTAGCCCGACACCTTATTTGCTTTATTAGGATCTTTTGTAAGGTGTCTTAGAGTATAGGTAGAGGGGTGTAGTCTTGGCTAGACCGGTAGTTTTAATTCCGCATTTGTTTCGGTTAGCCGCTCCGATTAAGTTTAATTTTAAAAAGGACTATTCACCCCCTCTCTAGTCCGCCATCTCGACCCTTCACTGGTGCAACCTCTTTTGAGTGTCTAAGGACTGTTGATGGTGAACTCCTACCGACCTTTCGTGTTGATGGTGAACTCCTACCGACCTTCCGTGAAACTGCAGAAAGAAGGGGCCTAATCGAAGAGGACAACACGCTGGATGAGAGTCTTTCTGAGGCAACCGGGTGGATGATGCCATATGCATTGCGAAGGCTTTTTGCAACAATATTGGTATTTTGTGAGCCCAACAATGTGTTCGGACTGTGGGAGAAACATAAAGAGGCAATGTCAGAGGACTATAGGCGCAATAATCAATCCAACTTCATGGTGGAGCAAATGGTTCTCATAGATATTCAAAAATTGCTACAATCTATGCAGAAGGATATAAAGATGTACCCACTTCCTGATATCGATGACACATATGATGCCTCTTGTGATATTTCCAGAGAGATTTTTGAGGAGGCTAGCATTGAGGTTAACGAGGATGATGTGACTCTGTCAGACACCCTTAATGAGGAGCAGCGAGCTGCATACGATGAGATTATGTCCTCTGTTGATACCGAACACGGGGGTCTCTTCTTTGTGGATGGTCCTGGCGGTACCGGGAAGACTTATCTTTATAAAGCTCTTCTTGCTACTGTACGTAGCCATAATAAGATTGTTGTGGCAACAACTATATCTGGTGTTGCAGCCTCCATAATTCCTGGTGGCAGAACCGCTCACTCACGCTTTAAGATTCCCCTCACCATAGATAATGGAGCCTTTTGTAGCTTTACAAAACAAAGTGGTACTGCCAAGCTTCTTCAGACTGCATCCCTTATTATTTGGGACGATGTGACAATAATAAAGAGGCAAGGTGTTGAGGCACTAGACAACAGTCTTCGTGATATCATGGACTGTCCTAACCTGCCGTTTGGGGGAAAGACTATGGTGTTCGGTGGAGATTTCAGACAAGCCCTTCCTGTTGTTCGGAGAGGGTCGAGGGCTCAGGTAGTTGGTGCCTCATTGCGGATGTCGTACCTTTGGGATTCTATGCGACATCTGAAACTGGTGCACAACATGAGGGCAAAGAGTGACCCATGGTTTGCGGACTACCTATTGCGCGTCGGTGGAGGTTCTAAGGAGGTGAACGACGATGATGAAATTCGTCTTCCTCATGATATATGTGTACCACACACCGGGGGAGATAATGATCTTGATACTCTAATTGATTGCATATTCCCTGACCTCAATGCAAATATGTCAAAAAAGATTATATCACCTCTCGAGCGATATTATCTACACGAAATGACTCGGTTGATATGATTAATGTGCAAATGATAGGCCGTTTCCACGGGGATAAGATGGTGTACCATAGCTTTGACTGTGAGGTGGATGATCCACACAATTACTACCCTGAGGAATTCCTTAACACTTTGACACCCAATGGTCTACCGCCACATGTGTTAGAGCTAAAGATTGGCTGCCCAGTCATATTACTTAGGAACATTGACCCTGCTAATGGAATTTGTAATGGTACAAGGCTTATCGTACGGGGGTTCCAAAAGAATACCATAGACGCAGAAATTGTATTGGGACAATATGCTGGAAAGCGGGTTTTTCTGCCTCGTATACCCTTATGTCCGTCAGATGATGAGATGTTCCCTTTCCAATTTAAGCGAAAGCAATTCCCTATTAGGCTTAGCTTTACAATGACTATTAACAAGGCACAAGGGCAGACTATCCCTAATGTTGGGGTGTACTTGCCAGAACCAGTGTTCTCCCACGGCCAATTGTATGTAGCGCTATGAAGAGCCACAGCTAGATCGAACATCAGGCTGTTGGTCATTCCGACTACTGAGAAGAACATGAACAAGGAGAAAGGGAAAGGGGAGGAGAAGAGGAAGAAGAAACCAACAAAGGATATATTCACGAAGAATATCGTATTTAAAGAGGTTCTAACTTCATAAAAAAGGTAATATCTTCGGGATGATACACAGTTTTTCAAGATAGCCAACAACACTCTAGCTTTAAAAATTAATAAACAACTTATATGCAGGATACCTCCGACAGCCTCAACGAACTGCATGCTTCGTTCTGTTGCAAGAAATCAGACGTCTCATTTTGAGCTTAAAAATCTTTTGGACGATCTTTAATTGGTGACTAGCTACAACATGGTGCCCATTGAGGCCAAGTAATTGTTGCTAGCACATTTTATCTGTGCTGACCAACCTTTTTGTGAGTGAGAGTAGCACAAATGTTATCCTTTATGGCTGGATAAATTATAATTAATCAATGTTAGTTTCATTATTGCATTGATATTTGGTCAATTTTATTTATTTTATTTCTTACTATTTTTTAAGTAAGATGTGTCATGTTGATTGTATGGTTAGTACCACATAACTTATGCTTAACTAGAACTGTTTTATTCCATAGTTTTTCTTGTGACATGAAATTATAATGTGATACTATTTTACATTATCATTACAATTTCATAATTTTTTCTGTACCCGTCGCAACGCACGGGCACTCAACTAGTTGTATCGTAAATGCAATTGATGGTAGATCCGTAGAGCAACTTGCATGTTCTTATCAGATGTTTGGATTGTGCAGTTGTGAATTACTGATTTTTCAAGGCTGAGAAACAAACTCTACATTGTTAAGAATATCCAGCAGCCATATTATCCTGACTGCATCCAGTCCAAGATGAAGTGATAAATGGTGCTACAGAAACTTTTTCACATCTTTGTACACAGGCTACCAAGTGCCAAGCATAAAACCTACACTATTTCCCTGCAAAAGAAATAACCTAACTAATTTCTCTTGTATGATTTTGTTTGTCTTCTTTAGTTTCGGAAATCAAACATATTTGTCTTTGTGAATATAATTTACAAGTTTTGTGAAAGTTTTTAGGACGAACTGTGTGGTCCTGGTGATTGCTAAACAGGATTTATTATGTCTAGGGACCAGTTTGATGTAAATTATTATATCTGCTATTGTACATAGACGATGGTGCAGTCTGCTAAAAATTCGGACCAATTTTATGCATCGTCGTCTATGTAAAGGTCAATATCTGTTTAGCAAGTACTAAGTAGTGTTTTGGAAACCATTAATACCGCGCTAAAAATTCTCTTTGTAATAACTACTATTCTCTGTTTAACAGAGATCAACTTTTTGTTAATACCGCGCTGTAGTCTGAATTCTGCAGGATAGCTTGATCTGAATTTTGATCAGGTAAGCAGCCTCGAGATGAGAATGAGATAACAGGCTTTTTTTTGGTGTAGGCCTTCTTGGGCCTCGGCTTCATCCCTGGGTCGTCAGTTAAGTTGGACCCAGCCCAAACATTTCAACACTTACGGTTACGGCCAATTGCTGGGGCAGGAACCATTCCATTCATCTCCGAACCCCACGAGAACAGACGCGCAGCCCAAACCCTAAACCCCACCGCCGCTTCTCTCCATCGCTGCGCTGTCGTCGGGGAGACGCCGAGGCGGCGATGGCTAAGAAGCTGGGGAAGAAGGCGCGCAAGTTCGCACGCAAGAACCTGCAGTCCGCTGCCAAGCGCAACCGCAAGATCCGCAACCAGTTCAACCACCGCCGAGGACCCCGAAGAGGCGAGTCTCTGCTCTCCACGCTTCTCACCTGCGCTTGCTTGTTTGGCTGTGCTTGCGAGGCTCTCTAATTGAGAGCTTGCTCGAATCGGTTTCAGGTGGGAGCGCGGGCCGGGAGGATGGAGACGAGGACGTTCCGCAGCGGGTCCACGATTCCTCCACCATGTAATTCACCAATCTTCTCTTACCACAATGCTCTGCCTGGGCTGGTTGGAATGCTTTGTTGTTGCCTACAGGCCTGCTATGCCGCAATAACATAACATAAGTAACACAATTTAGAGGTTCATGGTTTATCCAGGTTTCTCTGTCTCTAGCTGTCTGGAACCAACCTAGTTTGCAAATAATCAGGAGAATGATTTGCGCTAATTCAGCCACCATATTCTTTCCTATATTTAACATTTCAAATAACTAAGCTCAAATGCTTTTCCTGTAGGGTCACCAACGATGATGATGCTACTTTGATCCATGGCTTGGAGTTTCCAGAGGACGATGCTGAACTAGATGCTGATGACAGTGATGGTTATCTTTCTGAGGTATGTTTGTTTGTCCTGTTCACATCCTTATACCAAGCTTACAAATAATGACGCGCCCTACCAGTTTTAGCATCCACACACTGCAACAGCATCTATTGTTCCATTGCTGGAAGGTTTTTGCTTGGAAGAGTTTATGCATTTATCAGTATATCACAGCTGGGTCACCACTTGCTTTTATAACCGACTGCTTGATTCGTGATATGCAGGATCCCGGGTGTCCATACTATTCTGACAGTGAGGATGACAAAGCTGCAAAAGGTTAGTGTGTGTTGTTGTCACACTATTTTAGCTTGGCCTGTGCTTGAGCACTAGTTTCTAAGTATCACAATTTTTTGTGTAGATTGTATCATGGAAGATGGTTTGGACAGACAGAACGATGACATGAATCGGGATATCAAAAAGCAAAAGAAAAAGTTGAAGAAGTTGCTGGATAAGGTTGTTCACCAAAAGAGCTGGGCATGCTAATTTTCTTTGTTGCATGCCATTTTTTTTACAAGGTTTTCAGCATACATAACACTATCATATAAATGATATTGGGGACTGGAAGAAAATGCGTGCACAGAAAAATGTTGGCAAAATTTCTGTAGACTATAGCTTATAGTTATTTGTACAATAGTTTGTAACATATACTTTATTCTCAATTGATTAGGTAGGCTAATTTTTATATTAGGTCAGTTCTGCTCTGAACTTCTGGATCTGTTCATTTAGTAAACTAGTAATTGAAGTGTATTCAGTTCATCTATTCTTAGATACAGTTTGTGGTTGTAGTTATGTAGGGATTATGCACTAATTCCAGTGAGTTTTTTTTATGTTACAACCTACTCAAGATGCTTTTAATTACCTGATACTGTCCAATAAGAAACAACTATGAAATGTCAGTGCAATGTCAAATGGAATCCTAGGATCGTGATGTACATTGCTTATAGTGATTTCAATATGGATTTAAGTATGTCTTGTTTGTAGGACCCTGAATTTGGAAATTTCCTCGAAAAATGGCAGTTGGAGTTGGAGAGCTACAGAAATAAAGAAGTATTAGTAGCTGTTCCTTTAACTTCTATGAAATGCAGATATACTTTTTTCATGTTCTGTTTACATTGTTGTTTCCAAATAAACCTGATCTCACTAGTTTAAATTCTTTTGTTGTGAATCCTTGTAAATTTTCAATAGGACTCTGATGAAGATGGAATGGATTCTATGGATGATGATGATGACTCCAATGACAGAAGTTCCCTAAATTCTAAGGTCCTTACAAGCAAGACTATAAGTGAATGGTGCCAGTTAGTGTCAAAGGATCCTAAATCACCTGCCTTGCATAATTTACTAAATGCTTTTCGGGATGCTTGTCGATATGTTCACTCTGATGGCCCCTCGATGCAGAGATTTCAAAATTCCAGGGTGTTTTATCAAATAATAACATTTGTCCTTTCTGAGTCGGACAATGTTTTCCGTGCTCTTTTGGAAATTCAAGATGATGCTAACAAAGGAAAAGTTATGAATCTTAGAAATTCAAAGAAATGGCAAACTGTTCATCCTCTCATAAAGTCATACTTACGGAATTCTCTTGATCTGCTTCGTCAACTTACTGACAACAAAATACTTGCTTTTGTTTTGACTCGGCTGAGAGCATCAGTGGTACTTTTTTCTGCATATCCATCAACATCAAGTAGGCTTGTCAAGGTACTGCCATCTTTTGATGATGTTACTTGCTAAGAGTGTAATCTAGTTTTGCATATTTATTTATATAATGAATTTAATTCATGTCTAAATCTAGTTGAGGGCAATCATATTGTTGTTATGAAATGAATTCATGCGTTAAAGAAGGTAGTATGTTTATTTTAGATATACCCTTAAATTAGGGATCTTGGAGTTAGGATGTGGAGAAACATAGTTCTGTTTCTGGCAAAACTCTATTACATGAAAATATGAAATTGTGATTGTATGGTGCCAATAAGGCTTGAATGCATCAGCTTAGTCATCAGTTCCTGGTATGTGTTTGGAAGGAATGCTATTTTTTATGCTTGGTCCTGTTGTTGGCTAGATAGACCCTTATTTTATACAGAAATTGTGATGGTATGATGATAACCTAATAGGCATCCTTGAGTTTTTGTCATATGTTTCTGGTATACAATCTTATAAACATTTAGAAGGAATATTCATTCAAAATCTTTATGTGGTTATTATTTGTGTATATATTAATTTGACAGCTTTTTGAAGAATTATACTACAATGTTTGGTATTTGGTGATATTAATACATATCTGATTGGTCATGAATCCTTGGTGCTTAGGATTCAAAAATTGACATTGTGTTCAATTACTACAATGTGAAGATTGGAGCTACATTTTTGTTTTGTCAAATTAATTTCCATTTTTTTGCTGTGATTTTAACTTGTTGTATATGCTGCAAACACTGCAGATTTTATTTCGCTTGTGGGCAAGTGGTGATCAGAGCTTGTCTCTGTCGGCATTTCTTATGATCCGAGAAGTAGCTTCACTGTTACCTGACTGTTTGGATCTCTGTTTAACTAAATCCTACAATACATACCTTGCCAGTACCAAGCTTGTGAATGACAGAAACACAAAGCATATTTATTTTCTGACTGACTGTCTGGTAGAGCTGTATTCTCTTGATGTTCAGAAATCATATGAGAGGGCAGTAACCTCCGTGGAGCAACTGAATGCTATTCTTAGACAGGCTTCTAAAACCAAGGAAAAGGTATGCCACAAGGCTTATATCAGAACATGCATGTGCATGTAGTTTAACTCTAGATCTCCGTGTGAAGTTTCACCGTATCCTTTCCGTGAAGTGTCATGGGGCCTTATTAGTTGTATATATAGTATATATCCTCTCAGGCAGATTCTTGGGGGCTTGGGGCCTTCTTTAGTATTCTTAGGTCTTCTTTAGGTATTGTGGAGACTGGGACTTATGCATCCAAGTAGGGCCCAAGAATAAAACATATTATTACACTTTCTGATGTATAAAGCCAACATGGATTCCATCTTGTCCAATAAGACTGGACATTATTTTATTATTTCCTGTCTGGAGAGGTTGAAGAGGATTTTCACAATTGTTACATGCTCAAAATGATGGGTTGAGTTCCCATGCTGCAACATATTTGTTATTATTAAGTTGCATGCACCGACCAATTCAACCCAAAAGCTTAAGCTGATGGGGAGAGGTGTGCAATTCACTTATACTCCAACACTCCCCCTCACGTGGAGGCTCCCTCAGGCCTCAGACGTGGAATAGGAGCGGACAACAATTATTTTATTTAATTGTGTCTACCAGGATTCGAACTCGAGACCTCTGGCTTTGATACCATATTAAGTTGCATGCACCGACCAATTCAACCCAAAAGCTTAAGCTGATGGGGAGAGGTGTGCAATTCACTTATACTCCAACGGTTATGTTGTCCTTGGCACAACTTTTTGGCTGTTGAAAGTCTATTATATTAATGAATAATGGAATTTTCTCTGTATGCTTATCTAATGATCTGTTGTGATAGTACAAGAAGATTCTTGTGTTGATATACATGCCCAAACGAAAAGAGAGAAAATTCTACCTATGCATGCTGAGGTTTAGCCTCAGTGTGATGTTTATATTTTCTTTTGGTATTTTACATGAACGACTGTTTCCTTGCTTGTGTCTGCAGGAAGATCTCAGAAAGATAGATAATTGGCAATTTATTAATTGTGTCAACCTATGGGTTCGGTTTCTGTCTTGTCACTACAAGGATTACAATCTCCATCCCTTGTTTTCTGAAGTTCTTCAAATAATAAGAGGAGTGGCTCACATATTCCGAGGCACAAGGTACTTACCGTTGAGACTGAGGCTTGTGCAGATGCTGAACGAGCTTTCCACCTGCAGTCAAATGTTCTATCCGATTCCATCATTGCTATTTGACTGCCTAGAATTTAGAGAAGTCTCTCAGAAAGAACAAACACAAAGAACAAAGATCAACTTCTCATCGCTGTTGAAGGTATGCCACTTTTACTTGAAACAATCTGGGTGGTGATAACGGTTAGAACATTTAATGTTTCATTCATGAAATCACAAAAAGGTCATATTGCTACATTATCAAGTAGATATGCAATCTTTACCGTGCCCTGTGAATTACAGCTGTACTAGTATGATGATGTTTGTTTATGCTGAGAATGGTTTAGATTAACTGCTGTTTCTTCACATTCAGGTGCCAAAGAACCTGCTGAAATCAAGGGATTTCCAAGAGGAGTGTGTTCTTTCAGCGATTCAGGTTCTATCAGCACATTTTGCGCAGTGGAGCTACCATGTTTCCTTCCCAGAAGTAGCCACCATTCCTCTTCTCCTCTTGAAAAAGCTACACGAGCAGACAACAATTGAATCACTTCACCGTCCTATTAAGCGACTGATAGACCAGGTGATCACACAATCTAAAATTCCTTCTGTCTTTCTTGCAATTTTTATGACTTGGTGGAAGAAAAGTATATCCTTCTATTCGAGTGAATTGCACGTCCGTTTCATCTGCAGTACTTCTGATGGCTGCTTCAACTGCTGAAATCACAGGTGACTGAGAACAAGGATTTTATAGAAAGGAAAAGAGAGGTGGTGTCCTTTTCACCAAATGACAAGGCATCAGTTGATAGCTTCCTTCAGGTGGGATTTGCCCAGTTGATGCAATGTTCCTCCTTTGTAGTCAAAATTGCTTCCCATCCGCTATTCCATATTTCGACCAGCTGACTTTGCTGAAAACATATTATTGTTGAATGCAGGAGGAGAAGGTCAGCAGAAACACTTCGTTCACTCGATATTATGGATCAATAGCTGAAAACTGTCTACCAAAAGGTCATTTTGTACAGTACTTAAACAGCATCACTGCACTTCTAATTTACCAAGGCATTGACACTGTTGCTCGGCTGCAGGGAGAAAAACACTTTAAAATGCCAAGGGAATTTCTGAGAGCCATCTGGAAATTTGTTGGCCTCCAAGTGAGGGCCACGAAGAATCACTTCAATGCACAACATGTGGTTATTGACCGTGGCATTTTAGTGCAGATATATATGCTGATGCAGCTAATGCATAACCTCGCCGATGCTGCTACCCAGTGAGGTAGTGATTCCTATGAGGTCTCGTGCATTGCATGCTCAGCAATTTTGTACGATTGTAGCTTTGCGGCGTTGTACACTACCGTAATTCTGAGTTGTCAACTGATGAATGAAACTTGCTACTGCTTGAATCTGAGATGAGGGTTTTATTATTATGTGTTCATACCGTTGACTGTTGTCATTGCACACAAAGGACATACAGCTTTGTCGGAAATGCTCTACCCTTTTGGGCTTGATGTACCCCAAAACAGGCCGTCTTGCTGGTTTACGGCTGATTCATTTTTTTCCTGCCAAACGTTTCATACAGTTTGAGGGCACATTTCTTTACCTTTTGCTATTTTTTTTAAACCCAAGCTTCCTCTCTGGTGTACTGTAATCTCAGACAACAATAGCTTCTTGGTTTCTGGCACCACGTCATAAATTTCATGATCTTTATGGAAAATGAATAACAATATACACCTCCTCCTAAAATAAACAAATTAAGCTGAACTTACCTATGTCTAGGCACACATCTACATCAAAATGAAAAAAAAAATCTATAATCCCCAACAGTAAAAAAACAAAATACCTCAAAAAAAAAGAACAAAAAAATCATGCGGAAAATCATGAAGCTATCTTATCTTCCAGCGTTAACCCGTTGACAGATAATATGCTCGAAATGGATCGCACTGCAGGGGATCCTCAACACGCCGGGCTGGCCATGCCCAAACTGCTGCTCTGCCATCTCCAGTAGTGCTGCCATGCACGGCTCTCTTAGCATACGCACCGGCACCAGGATCCTCTGGCCCTGTTCGCCGTCTTCCTCGTCGACCAGGATCATCGGAACATACCCTTTCGGGGCCTTCCCAGTGTCACCACCAGTGATGGCCTTGGCCGCCCCTCCTTGCTTTCTTGATCTCAACATGGCCATCTATTGCTATGTTTAGATGCTGGAAAACAATATTAAAGTATATCACTGTCACTGTGTATCTATTTATATAAATTTATTTATGGTGTTGGATGATATATAAATGGTAGAGTTTCCTGTTATGTACTATAATATATTGTATGTAGAAAGAATTGGTATGGATTGATGATGGCTTGGTACTGCACAATTTCACCAAACAAGCCCGGCCTGCTCCTCCGCCAGGAGCAGTGGCCACGTCGCCCTAAATAGCCTCCGCTGTTAGATCTCTCCCTCCAACGGTTGCAATTGTTCCCGACGAATTTCGTAAGAAGCCGATTCATCTCTCCCTAGCCAGCTTCTCCGACTTCTTGTCCGAATCCGAAAAGCCAAATATATACTCGGGCTCTTGCTTCTCCTTCCCGATCCTTCTCAAAATATCACGTCTCTCTCCTCGCTGCCTCTCTCCCCCGCTCGTCGCCCCGACCGCCGCCGCTTCCCCGCTCGCACCCCCGGCTTCCCTTCCTCTCCCTCTCCCTCTCTCGCTCCCGACGTCGTCGTGTACCGGCCGGACCTCAGTGCCACCGCCTCAGCTCCTGGCGTGCTGGCGGCGCGACGACATCCCCCCGGGCTGCAGCGCATCACAGCGTGTCGGCCTCGGCGGTGCTCGTCCCTGGCCGCGACGCGACATAGGTGGACTGCGTCGGTGGCCGCCAAAGTTCCAACCCCTGGTGCTGCCTCCTCATGTCGGTATGTGTGTGCCCCTCTGCTTTACCAAACCCTAGCTCGCGACGTTTGACAGCCTAACATGTGGCACTGCAGACACACTTCCCCAGCTAGGGATGCCAAGGCCGTACTGTGAGATGCGACGAAGATTGAGCAAGATTTGCGCAGGTATCTTTTTCTCTATTGTATTTGGTCATTCTCTTCACTTTCATCGGACTCGGTATCCCCAGCGAAGAACAGGGGGCATGAATACATCGATACGCTGGAACTACACAAATTTGGTCACGGAGATGACTATGGTCTGCTACACCAAGGTATATGTGTTTCCTTTAATTCTTTATTCCATTTAAATAGTTCGTCTGGTACATCAATGTACCTGTGTTTCCTTTAATTCTTTATTCCATTTATTTATATAAATAGTTAATTTCTATCATACTGGTAATAGTGTTACCATTAATTAATTAGTCATGCTCTGTCACTTAGTTAATTTCTTGCATGTTATATGGTTTGGCCCATTCGTTCGATGGATATGTTTACCCCTTCGAATTTAAATTCCCTGCGTAGTGTTGGATGGTCAGATCGAATCTTCGATGCTCAGATTAAATCGAAAAGCCTTACATTTACTTTTCTTTATTTCTAAATGATAGCCTTGTTAAAGTTCACTTATATATTGGTTCAGAGATCTCACCAAGAAACATTCAAACATATAGCATTTGAGTTATTATAAATTCATAGTGCAGATAGTTTTGTTATAGTGCGGATTGCTACAAATTGTATGAATATTAAGCCAAGAATATGTTTCTTGTCTTGGATTATTTACAGGTTGAAAGGTCCGAATGGCTAGAGGGGGGGTGAATAGCCAATTCAAAAATCTAGAAACCTTAAACTCAAAGCTCAAAACGAGTATCAGATTGCACAGTCGGTACTACCGACTATAGGGGCCGGTACTACCGAGGTCGGTACTACCGGCTCTACAGGTCGGTACTACCGACAACCTAAAAACTGCTACGAGATCGAGATAGAGAAGATGCAAAAGTGGATCTAGCACATACCAATATTTCCCTAGAAGATGTAGATGAAGTTTATACCTTATCCAAGAAGTGGCTCCTCCCCAAAGAGTAGATCGAGCCTTCCCACACCTAAGAACGAGAGAGGAGGGAGGAAGAACGCGAAGAACACGAGTGCAAACAAAATATCCAAGGATGCAAAATCAACAAGCACACGAGACACAAGATTTAATGCGAGGTTCGACCACTTCACTAAGAAGCGCCTACGTCCCCGTTGTTGAGGTGACCACGAAGGTCGGAGTCTCTTTCACCTCCTTGCCTCACTCAAGCAACCACAAAGGCTAGTTGAGTTTCTCCACTAAGAATCAGAGGGTAATACAAACACTTCGGAGTGCCCTCACAAATGAGTCAATCACGGGCAACGACCGAAGAACACCTAACCGGCTAGAGTTCCAAGAACTCGAGTAAAGAACACAAATCAAGCCGGAAATATGTTGGATCCAAGTGCTCAAGACGTAGATCGATGCTTCTCACTCTTTAATCTCACTTCCCTGGCTCAAAGCTTGCAAGAGATTCACTCTAGAATCAAAGGGGGAGAGAGAGGAGGTTATTCAACACTTGGGAGCTCTCTTTCTTGAGTTTGGGCGCAAAGAATGGGAGAGGTGACCGTTGGGAGCCGGCCGAGCGGCTACTTAAACAAGTCAACTGCGCCACGGTTGGTAGTACCGACCCCATAGGTCGGTAGTACCGAGGGTCGGTAGTACCGGCCTTATGGCGGTACTACCTCTAGGCCAAAACTCCTCCGAACAGAGAGTTTGCGCGCTGTCTACAGATGGGTTGGTAGTAGGGTCGGTAGTAGGGTCGGTACTACCGACCTCAGGGTCGGTGTGACGGAATGGCCCTAATCCCATGGCCCACTAGTTCCTGTCAACCTCTGACAGCCGAACCCATGTTCCACGTGATTAAGACCAGTTCATCACCGGGCTACATCAGCGCCCATTGTCCGCAGGATCATCTCACGATTCGGTTACAGCATTTCACACTTTTACAAATAGTATCGGAATAAAGAGCGGAAGACTTAAATAACAATAGTTTTACAAACTGGGGTTCCAAATAAAATTAAAGGTACCATTATTACAGACCAAGTTCTGATAGTTCAAAGTAGACAACGTAGCAGAGTACAACAAAATAAGATACTTCACCCTGCCCGAGGGTGCACATCTATTCTTCGGCCTCATCGACCTCCTCCTGAACGAAGGTCACACAGCAGGGTTCTAGACACCTTGGATACTCAGGCATACCTGCAGCATGGGTAACAAACCCTGAGTACTGGGGTACTCAACAAGACTTAACCGACTAAAGAAAAAGGGAAGACTCAGGAATGAGAGACTTAGGGTAGTCAAGGTAAGGTTTTAAACAAGATCAAGTATTTTGCAGAAAAGCATTTTTGTAAACCTTGTTTTATTTTGGAAAGATTCAGTATTCCTCAATTCTTCATCATTCATGATTCATTTTATCTTTCAAAACATTCCTAGTTGAGAACCACTCTCCGTTGACAGTCAGTGGACCAAGTCTCCATAACCGAGGAGCAACGTTAATCCGGATAAATAATACTCAGCTGAGGATCCCTATCCACACTGCATATGTAGCACCCAAGCTTGCATATGCCAACTCGTCTACCACGATTCCTCCAAGATTAGACCGGTCCTACGCCACCCGGAAGTACAGTACACCACTCCAATCCGGGCCTCTAACCCACGTGGGTACATGCTACTTCCGCCATCTCTCCACTCCCAGTGCGCGGTTGTCGGCCTCAATCAAGGATTTCTCGGAGCCAGAGCTTTCCGTAGTATGTGAATAGTTACAAGTCTTGACCAGCAGGCCCCCATACGGATGGTCCCTACATTTTTCCGCCAGCGACAAGCACCTCGGGACTCTAACCCAAGAGTACAGGTCCTGTCGGTTTTTCAACCCTGTCCGGGTCGGTGTCAACTGTTGAGTCCCGGACTACAACATGACGGCACCGTACGCGCGGACAACCTCTTCTCGCCATCGACTAGGCACGGCCAGTTACCTAGCCAACAGTCGGGAAGTAAAGCCAAATTCCCATAAAGTTCTTTAAAGTGATCACACTTTTGAAATTGGCATTTTTATTGCAAAGTCTAATTCAATAAGCATTGCTAAGCATTTTCCAAATACTTTTGAAAAGCAGGTATCAGGTGTATCAGTGGTCAAGGTGGATAATGCACCAATTGGGATAGCACTCAACTCCTATAACCTAATGCAGTAATTTACTCAAAAGCATTAAGGAAAACATTTTATAAATCCAAGGGAAGGTTGGATGCACCGGGGCTTGCCTTGAAGAGCAAAGAGGGCAGGCTCGAGGGCGGCAGGGTAGGTGTCGGGGCTCGGGGTAGCCTCGGGAACAGGTTCTTCAGCGGCTGCCTCGATCTTGACGCCTTCTCCTTCGGTCACTATACGTATGCAATGATGGATGCTTATGAGGATGCTGACATGAACAAAAGTCTAGCTAAGGTGCAGGACAATTCCACTGATTCTAGAATATACTTTCCAAAGTGAAAGTAACTCCTAGAGTGGACATTAAGTTACTTATCTTCTACCCCTAAGCAAGATTAATCAACCCTATTAAGCATCACCTAGCAAACCTAAGCATAAGACATGCATGACATCACAAACATCATAGACCAGCTGGGTGGGGGTCTATGAACAGCAGACAATCCAAAAGTCACATCACAGGGCATACGACACAAACCCTAATCACTTTTCTATTTTCTCAATTATTTAAAAAAAGGTCATTTAATGAAGATACTCCAAAAATTACCAAATTAATCTCACAAGTTAATTAAGGTACAAATATATGGCAAAACAAATTTCATAAATTTTGGAGGTCATTAAGGTGCTCAATTAAATCTAGGCATTAATTAACAAAAGGCACTATTTGGGAATTAAAATAAATGCTCAAAAATCAACTTGTTCCGAATGACTTCAAAATTTCACCAGAGACTAATCATGGCATAAGAAGTTCATAAAAAATCATCTTATGATTTTTGGAGCTACACATGTTTTTCTAAAAATCCAAAACCATCCATTTTTCAATTAAAAGAAGGATTTTTCATTTTCCAAGTTTTGCAGAAAGGTAGGGTTTCTTATTTTTCTAAAATACTACACAGTGCAAGGAGCATACCACATTTTTTTCAGGATTTATGGAACAACAGATTAATTCCCACAAAAAAGAGGAAAACAGAGCACTATTCACATTTTTCAAAAAAAGAAAAAGCACACTGTGCTTCTTCCCGCGCGGTCAGCGCGCTCGCCGGCGAGGGCGCGCGGCGGGCCGGCTGCTCGGACCGTGCGCTGGACAAACAGAGGGCAGGGAGAGCTTCACTGGCTCACCGGGAGTCGGGAACGAGGGACGGCGAGGCGGTGCAAGGGTCGGAGGAGGGAGTTCGACGGTGGCGGGGCTTCGGCGGAGCTCCTCGGCGGCGAACACATGTTCCGGCGGCTCTGGTCGACAAAAGGGGTCGCCGGTGTGCGGTTAGAAGCGCACCGAGGTGAGGAGTAAAGGACGGGGGTCGGAGGGACGAAAGGGAGACCGACGCCGGTGAATTTCTCACCGGACCGAGGCGAGGCCGTTCGCCGGAGTTCGGGAAGACGGGGTTACGCCGGGCGATAGGAGGCGGTAGAGTTGGAATTGAGGGGTCGGGGAGCTTCACGGGAACACGGCGGAGCCTCTGAGCTAGGTGGTTGGACGGCGGAGGCTTTGGAGTGGCCTGGCGACGGTGGCGGAGTGAGTGCGGAGCTCCGGCCGGTCCGGCGGCTTTATATAGCTGCGGGCGATGCTGGAGGGGTCCGGGCGAGGGGTGGGGAGCACTCGCGCGGGATGAGCGGAGGTAGGGAGCACGGTAGGGCGGCTCGGCGTGGACGAGAGCTCGCGCGCGGCGCGGCGGCTTGCCGGCGGCCGGCAGCTGCCCGCTGTCCGCGGCGGAGGGGAAAAAGAGAGGAGAAAGGGGATGGGCGAGGCAGAGGTAGGGGTCCGGGAGGTCGTGCTGCGGTGCTGGACGCGCGCGGCACGGGCGCGGGTCAGCCGGAAGACGTGGCCGGCGTTCCGCCGCCGGCGGCCGGGGCCCCTCCCCCTGCTTTAAAATTCGTGCTCAGTGACGTCATCATCCCTTTTCTCAGAATTTTCGAAATTACTCCCAAAATTTGAACTGTGCAGCAAAAACTCAAAACACCAAAGTTGTGCAGAATTTTGAGATCTACAACTTTGTCAATATGAACATTTTCAAAATCCAAACAGTTTTTGAACTGCATTTGAAAACAGAAAAGGGGACACTTTTGGAATTTAAGGAATTCCAAAATTACTTTTGATTTTATATTGAAACTTGAAAATCTGCAAATATGAAAGTTGTTCCTTTTGTCAAAACCTATAACTTTGCCAATATACACTTTTTCTAAAACTCATTAGTTTTTAAACTAATTTTGAAAACCAAAAAGGGGACAAAAGTTGGAGTTTGAATAAATTTGAAATAACTCAAAATTTTGTACCACAACTTGAAAAAATTGTAAATACCAAAGTTATCTCTCTTGATCAGATCTACAACTTTGCTTTTTGGACCAACCCCAAATTTTGAATAATTTTTGAATTACATAAAGAGGGATAAAATCCAGGGTTTGGAAATCAGGGTTTTGCAAAGAGTATTTGAAATCTGATTTTGGTTTTTTGAACTTTGGTCAACACAACAAAACTTCAAGACACCAAAGGAACAAGAATTACACCAAGCATAGCCACAGAGGTGAAATTACTGTTTTGCCCCTATAGGAAGGTTAGGGCTTTTAGGGTTTTTGAAAAGGAATTGCTAGACAAGCATTAAGCAAACTTAAATGCAAGACAAACAATATGATTAAAGACTAATGATGATGACATGTCAGGTTAATTACATCTTGAACACCAGAGGTGTTACAGTCGGTAGTAAGGTCGGTACTACCGGCCTCAGGGTCGGTAGTAGGGTCGGTACTACCGAGGTTATGGCTGTACTACCTCTAGGCCAAATCTAGATCTACACAGAGAGCCTAAAAAACCACTTCAAACCTCGGTACTACCGACACCATGGTCGGTACTACCGAGCCCGGTACTACCGAGGTTATGGCGGTACTACCGGTAGGCCAAAAACTCCCCCGAACATAGAGTTTTGCGTTCTGCTCGCGGAGGGGTCGGTACTACCTCTAGGCCAAAACTGACCTCCGCGCTAAAACGACCATAACTCTTAGCTCCGAACTCCGATTTCGATGATCTTGGACATTTTGGAAAGCTTATTCAGAGGGCTACACATCCCACATGAATACAAGATCCAAATCACAAAGGATTAGTACAGAATTCCAATCCAAGGTCCATCGTTTCTCTTTTTCAACCAAAGACTTCTCCGGAAACTTCTCCGAGTTGATTCAATTCAACTCCAACACCTTCTCCTTTGCAAATGTGCCAACACCACCAAGTGTATACAACCTTGTGCATGTGTGTTAGCATTTTCACAAACATTTTTTCAAAGGATTTTCACTTGCTCTCACCACGCCACTCGATCCTAGTAACCGCGCAAAGTTAGATCGCTCAAGGTGGCACTAGAAGTTAGACGTCATGAGCACTTTTCACCACATCTAGCTAGCCTAATTTATATCCCTCTTGATAGTCCGGCTTGCCTATACTCAAGATTAAAAGAAGGAAATAATCTACCACTTGAGCAAGACATCTTTTCTCTTCTTCATTTCACCAATGGTAGAGCACTTGATCACTTAAGTGCTTGTGGCCACCACCATCCTCCATGGTTGCCACTTTGCTAACTCCACCAATGGCTTGGTCATAATTCTTTTCAATTAGCTACACACATGCTTCACAAAAGGATTAGACCAAAATAGGTTTCATCAATTAACCAAAACCAAACTAGGGCTTTCACAGGTCTTCATAGAGTGGACATGTGCTGCTAGCTACATGAAGAGGTCACAATATACCCATAGCAAGTGTAATATTTATTTAATTTCTTATTGCATTTAGGTACTCATGATTTTTGTGTGATATATCTCCAAATTATATTGTCTCATATATACTATTACCTTACTTTTCTCTTACCATTGTATATGGTTACCACCGTTTGCTGTATTTTTCCCCTCTGCGTACCTCGGTTTAGCTAGATCTTGACATGTGCTGCTAGCTAAATGAAGAGGTCACAATATACCCATAGCAAGTGTAATATTTATTTAATTTCTTATTGCATTTAGGTACTCATGATTTTTGTGTCATATATCTCCAAATTATATTGTCTTATATATACTATTATCTTACTTTTCTCTTACCATTGTATACGGCTACCACCGTTTGCTGTATTTTTCCCCTCTGCGTGCCTCGGTTTGGCTGGATTTTGAGGTTACCTAGGTGTTGTGCTATATCTATCTAAGGACATGACCATGCCAGTAGTATTTATTTAATTTCTTAGTGCATTTAAGTACTCATGATTTTTGTGTCATATATGTCCAGATTATATTATCTCATATATATACTATTACCTTAAGCGTGTTTTAGTAAGCCAAAGCATATTCCTAGAATCAGAGCAAAATCTTTGGCATTGGGTCATTGGTTGAAATTGATTCATTAAATTGAATCTATTAATTCCACGTCCTATGTGCTTCTCATGGTTTCACCTATTTCCTTTCATGGTTCGAGGTTGCCTTCATATTTTCACAGCAGCCATAATCTGATCACTAGGGATGGTCAGTCTCATCCATGCTACTACTGCAAACATGCCCTAGGTACTCCACAAGTATGCTTATTGTCTTTAATACTTGCTACTACATGGATAGTGTGCCTATATTTACATGTTCAGTGGTTATGTGCTATGCACTTTTGTTATTGTTCTTCCCTTTAAATTTTGAAGCCCTACAAAATAGCTGATCAACCTACTTCTATTATCACAATATTGTACTGTAAACCTATAGCACCTACTACCACTCCTCAGTTTCCAGTGGTTGAGCCCTTGCTCTGTAGCTACTGCTTCCTTGCATATTGAGATGTGCTATTTGTTTCAGGTTCAAGTTCATTACCTGCTACGAAGACGACAATACCATAGGTGGCTGCTCCTTGCCAAATACTGACATGGTTATATTATCATCTTCCTCCAGTGCCTTTGTAGATTTTCCATAAAACTGTTGTGCCTATCATTAAAGTAATTAATTTATTTGTTTGACAAATGGTTCACATTTTGTCGAAATAGATGTAACCGAGTTTGCTATTGGGCCCTGGCAAAACAAACCATATACTTCCTGGGATTCGGTTTGTATGTATAATATATACACCTTTTCTTTCTGAAAATCACCTACATTTTTTTTGCACACACCAGTAGCAGATATGATATTTCATCCGACGTGGATGTATGGTAAACCATAAATATACTGAAAGGACCGAATCAGCCTAGAGGGGGGGTGAATAGGTGATTTTTGACTATCTGAAACTTCACAAACTATAAGATGTAGTTAGATGGCAACCGGAGAGGCCGGTTTGTTTGGGTAGGTACTACCGGGTGTGAAACACCGGTACTACCAACACAAACAAACGGCACAACCGGGATCCTAAAAGAAACTACAAAACCGATGAATGTAAGCTATGAAGATAATACAAGTTTCTGACCCACTTTCCTAAGAAAGATATAACCTTGGTTGCTACCCTTGATGTAGATCGAGCCTTCCCAACTTAAGAACGAGATAGGGATAGGAAGAACACGAAGAACACAATAACAAGTGAAGTAGAGACAATAGGGACAACAGCAACAAGCACACGGGACACGCGATTTATCCCGAGGTTCGGCCAATCCACTAAGGCGTGCCTACTTCCTCGTTGTTGAGGTGACCACAAAGGTCGGAGTCTATTTCACCTCCTCGCCTCACTCAAGCAACCACAAAGGCTACGAGAGTATCTCTACTAGAAATCTCAGGGTAATACAAACGCTTCGGGGAGCCCTCACAAGTAAAACAATACGGGCTACCACGAAGAACACCTAACCGGCTAGAGCTCAAAGAGCTCAAGAGTAAAAGACACAAAGCAAGCCGGCAAGATGGAAACCAAGTGCTCAAGTCGAAGATTGATGCTTCCCACTCTCGAATCTCACTTCCCTAGCTCAAATCTCGCAAGGGAATGAATCTAGGAGCAAAGGGGAGAGAGAGGGGTGAGTCAATGCTTGGAGAGTGTTTGTCTCGAGTTAGGTCAGCAATGAATGTATCGAGTCAGTGGGTTTCCGTGAAAAGTGAAGAGGGGAGGCATTTATACTCCCTCAGTCCCGAGGCTGGTCGGTACCACCGACCAACCCTGGCCGGTACCACCGACCAGTTCACAACGGTCAAAAGAAACCAGATCTGACCAAACTTGCAACCACCGACCTCACGTCGGTACCACCGCGGGCGGTAGTACCGAGGTAATGGCGGTACTACCGCTAGGCCAAAAGCGCCTCGAACAGAGAGCACCTCAGTTAGAGACTCGATCCCTCGGAAACTACCGCCCGAAGGTCGGTACCTCCGAGGTCGGTGGTACCGAGGTAATGGCGGTACCACCGCCAAGTCAAAAACCAGCCAGTCCAGAGAGCCCTGGAAAACTTGACAACCACCGCGCCTGGGTCGGTACCTCCGTGGTCGGTGGTACCGAGGTAATGGCGGTACTACCGCCAGGCCAAAATCAGCGCGGACAGAGAGCCTTGCAAACTTGGAAACTACCGGCCACGGGTCGGTAGCACCGAGGGCGGTACTACCGAGGTAATGGCGGTACCACCGCTAGGTCAAAAACAACTCTTTCCAGAGAGGGTTGCAAAACCAGGTTACTACCGACCTTGCGTCGGTACCAGCGCGGGCGGTAGTACCGAGGTAATGGCGGTACTACCGCCAGGTCAATTTTTGACCAACACAGAGAGGGTGTTTGAGCGCTGCGCAGAGAAGGCGTGGTCGGTACCACCGACCACCCATGGTCGGTACCACCGACCATATGAAAATACCCTCTACGTGTTCGTGATTGTGCGGTGTCTCTCAAGCAAACTAAGGTTAGTCGATTTGAGCACTTTTCTCCACATCTAGCCAACTTACTTTGTGACCCTCTTCATAGTCCGGCTTACCTATAACTCAAGTTTAAAATTGAAATTTTAAACTACCACTTGAGCTAGGCATCTTTAAGTCCAAAAGTATCCTACGTGCTTTGTTCACGAGATTTCAACGTTTCAAATCTTTCAAAGGACTAACACCTGCATACAAGCTTTTATAAACTGGTTAGTCCCTAATTTGATTGTCATTAATTAACCAAAACCCACATTGGGGGCGAATGCACTTTCAAACTCCCCCTTTTTGGTAATTGATGACAACCAACTTAGGCTTACAATTAGGGATAGAAAGAATTGAAGCTTTTGAATTCCAAAATTTAGTTGAAGCTCCCCCTTAGTGTATGCTTTGGATATGAATTTCAACCCTTGATTAGAGAGCAAGGTTGCATACACAAGAACAAGAGCTCCCCCTAAATTTTGCAATCCGTGGGGTGCCTAATTGTGTGACAACATCAAATATATCAATTTGTGATGCATAAATGGTATGACATGGTGATTCACATAACAATGTAATTAAGAAAAGAGAATGGTTATTGAAGAAAGAAAAGAACTCAAATCACATAGCCACATCGAAAACAACAATCACCATGACAAGAGCATCAATAACGAGGATGAACCAAACATGAATATAACAATAAGCATAAAAGTTTTACATCCTCAGCACATCACAAATAAAATGTAGCATACCACACTTGGTCTCAAAGATTACCCTTTCTCACAGCTATTACAACAAGATAAGCCTAACACTCCCCCTTTGGCATCAAGTACCAAAGCGAGTAGGCCAAGATAAGCAAAGAATCAATAATAGCTGCTAGAAGAACCATCATGATAAGAGCCCCCGAAGAGAGAGGAATAAGCACTCTCTCCAACATCACCACCAGGGAAGGATGACGGAGCAGAAGAATCAGGTGGTGGTGTAGAGTCGCGAGGGCCACCACTCCCAGCTGGATCAGCTTCGGGGCCAGCAAAACCCATGTACGAGCCACCACCCCCTCCTTGATATGACGTGGACCCGCCAGCAAAGGACGTGCCCATACCATAGTCAGGGAAGAAGGAGTGAGGCTGGTACTGAGGTGGTGGCGGAGGATAGAACTGATGAGGCGGATACAGCATGGAGCTGTAAAAACCCGCCTCACCACCACCGGGAAACTGGGGCTGCTGCTGGGGCTGCTGCTGAGGCTGCTGCTGGGGGAGACCACTAACATCATCATCATCATCATCGCGCCGGGCCTGAGCATCGTACTCAGCAAACAGAGCTGGATGGGGTCGGACCGGAGAGCGCGGAGGAAGACCGAGATGCTGACGCACCTCCTGCTGATGTCGCTCGTCTCGATCGGCCCGATAGCACATCCACTCAAAGATCTTGCCAAGGGCGGAGCGAAGACCGCCACTCCTACGCCTCTCACGACGCGGAGGAGGAGCGGTATCATGGGGAACATCTCCACCACTCGGCTGGGCCTCGCCAGGCGCTGCTGCATCTGCTGGGACCTCACCACCTTCATCAACTTTTTCTTTGTCCTTGGAAGGAGCCGAGGTGAACTTGCGAACACTGTACTCCTTCATGGTGTGATCATACTCGAAGGTGGCGCCAACCACATGCTCAATGATATGCATAAGATATGGAGCATATGGCAGGGCCTTGTGAGGATCATTGTAGACATCGGAGATCTTCTGCCATAGAAAGTGAGAGATGCTAAACCGTCCATCTGGCAGAGCAAAGCGGACTAGGACCTTGGCAGCATCATCTCTCAAGTTATCTTGATCTCCAATTTTGGGATCCAGAGTCAGGCGCATGATGTTGTTGAGGACGTAGTAAGCGGGCTTCAGGCCAGGGACCTTGAAGGTCGCCACTGCACCATCCAAATAGACACCTGAGCTCTGCAACTGCTCTAAGTACATACCCCCTCCATACATCTCTGAAAGACGAGGGGCATCTCTGTCCACATGATCAAAGCCCAACAACCGAGCAAATGTGACGAAGGCACATCTGTAGTGGACCCCTTGGGTCATCCAATGCAGCACGCGAGCTTCCTGATCAATGAACAAAGTTGCCCAGAATTGGCAAAGAATCTCCTGGTTGAAGCTGCGCTCGCCAGAGATCAGCCCCAACACTCTCCACTCCTCTAACCTCTGCACCAGGGCCTGAATGTCCTCAGAATCTTTGTCGGTCAGAGAGGAGAGAACCAGTCTCTTATGAGCAAAAAGTGGAGGATGTCCCTTAGCACAGAAACCCTTCCAGCACACTGTCACATAGAAATCTTGCTGGAACCTGGACCAGAACCTCCTATCCACAGAAGCATCTCTAACAAATAGATAGGGGTTCTCCTCACGCTGCCTCCTCATCAAACTACCCCGCTTTCTATCGGAGTAATTTATGGGATTTCCAAGAAGAGCGGGAGGGACGGCAGACATGACAGCTTCGGCTTCAGGGTGCATGTCAAAAGCTCGGTTGATTAGCATCAACCCTGAAGTCCGAGGGGATGCCGATCCAACTTGAGGATCGATGGAGCGACCCTCACGATCGAGACCAGCTGAAGGCACTCCTCCCACAATGACGCTGTGCAGGCGTCCAGCCGGACCAGCGACAGGGGGCGGAGAAGGCTGAGGAGGCGGAGGAGGCGAAGGAGCAGCATGTCCACTTCCACTGCCACGGGCATGACCGCTCCCGCTCCCCCTTGCGCTATCCACTCTGCGACGGCCCGTGTGGCCCGCGGACGAGCGTCCACGGACCTGACGTGAGGAGTCGTCCATACTCCCAGACCGAACACGGCGCCCGGGATTGCGACGCGGCGGCGCCCCTTGCACATGACCACCTTGCTCCAAGGCGGCATACTCCTCATCATCATCACTAGGGGAACGAGCACGAGAGGGCCTCCGGCTCATCTAGACAAAGATAGCATAGACCAACATGGGACAAAGATGATGGAAAGATTACTTCAACGGATGTAGCAAATAAGACGATCGAAATCGGGAACGAGAACGGCTCGCTGCGCGCGGGCGGTACTACCGACCCCTGGGGGCGGTACTACCGACCGCACAGCAGCGTGCGGTTTCCTTCAATCCAACCTACCAAATCGCTATGAACTTGCGAACCATACATCCTAGAAGTATCTTCATACTAGATAGAACAATCCTACCAAAGGAATCGACCTAGAACAAAGTACATTGAGAGATCGGGCATGAACACCCTAGTACCTTGCTATTCGTGAAGAAGAGGTCGAAATCCAATGAAGGAGGAAACTTCGGGCTTCAAAAACACCACCACGACGATCTCCAACCTTCAAAGCACCTTTCCACCGAAGGGATTTGGATTTGGGTGGAGGAGGAGGGAGATCGGAGAGGAGGAAGAACGGCGGCGGCGCACGAGCAACCCACGAGCAGCGGCGGCGCTGGGAGGCAAGGAGGCGGCGGTCAAAAGCAGTTTGACTAGGGTTACAAAAGATTCACCGCGCCCCTTTTTATACTCGGGTCAAACCCGGTCGGTGGTACCGCCCATAGGGCCGGTACTACCGACGTCGGTACTACCGCCCTATGGCGGTACCACCGACAGCACAAGAAACAGAGAGAACAGAGAGGGATTTCAAGAAAGCCTTGTGTGGTAAACTACACATACTTCAAACATGTCCAGATTTCATATAACCAATACATAGCCAAGGACATAAGAGAAGTATGCAAAATAGATTTTGAAAACACACAATATTTTGTCAAACCATTTATCTAGGTCTCTAGGTGAAAACAAATATGTGCAAGACATCAAGCCACGTTACGAGAATCAATGATATTTAGTTCACTCCTCAAAGCACAAAATCTTGACTCATCTAAAGGCTTTGTGAAGATATCATTCGGTGCTCACATGGCGTATTGCGATATCTCCTTTGGCTTCATGGTCTCTCAAGAAATGGTGTCGGATGTCTATGTGTTTTGTGCGAGAGTGGTTTACGGGATTGTTTGCTAGTTTGATAGCACTCTCATTGTCACACAAAAGTGGAATTTTGGTTTCCTCACATCCGAAGTCCTTTAGTGTTTGCTTTATCCAAAGTAGTTGAGCACAGCAAGCGCCGGCCGCCACATACTCGGCTTCGGCGGTGGATAGGGCAACACTATTTTGTTTCTTAGAACTCCATGACACCAAAGACCTCCCAATAAATTGGCAAGTCCCGGTAGTGCTCTTTCGGTCTACCTTGCAACCGGCATAGTCCGAATCGGAATAGCCAAGTAGATCGAAAGTGGAGCCCTTGGGATACCACAAGCCAAGATTCGGAGTGTGCACTAAGTATCGAAAAATTCTCTTAACGGCCATAATATGACATTCTTTCGGATTAGCTTGAAACCTTGCACACATGCACACACTAAGCATAATATCGGGCCTAGATGCACAAAGGTAAAGTAATGAACCGATCATAGAGCGATATACCTTTTGGTCCACTGACTTACCATCCACATTTAGATCAAGATGTCCATTGGTAGGCATAGGGGTCTTGATGGGTTTGGCCTTGTCCATCTCAAACTTCTTTAGCATGTCTCTTGTATACTTGGTTTGACTGATGAACGTGCCATCCTTGAGTTGCTTGATTTGGAATCCAAGAAAGTACTTCAACTCACCCATCATGGACATCTCGAACCTTTTGGTCATGATCCTACTAAATTCCTCACAAAAGACAACATTAGTACTACCAAATATTATGTCATCGACATATATTTGGCACACAAAGATATCATTATCAACTTTGCGAGTAAATAAAGTAGCATCGGCCCTTCCTATCTCAAAACCCTTTTTGAGTAGGAAGTCCTTAAGACAATCATACCAAGCTCTAGGGGCTTGTTTAAGCCCATAGAGCGCCTTGTCGAGCTTGTAGACGTGGTTGGGAAACTTTGGGTCCTCAAAACCCGGTGGTTGCTCCACATAGACCAATTCGGAGAGGGGGCCGTTGAGGAATGCACTTTTCACATCCATTTGGTATAGCTTGAAATCATGGTGAGTAGCAAAGGCAAGTAATATACGAATTGACTCGAGCCTAGCTACAGGTGCATAGGTTTCCCCAAAATCCAAACCTTCGATTTGAGTGAAACCTTGAGCCACCAACCGTGCTTTGTTCCTTGTCACCACGCCATGCTCGTCTTGCTTGTTGCGGAAGACCCATTTGGTTCCTATCACATTTTGCTTGGGCCTTTCCACCAAGGACCAGACTTCATTCCTGGTGAAGTTGTTCAGCTCTTCTTGCATAGCCATCACCCAGTCTGGATCGTCAAGTGCTTCTTCCACCCTAAGAGGTTCCAAAGAGGAGACAAACAAGTAATGTTCACAAAAATTTGCTAAACGAGAACGTGTCGTTACCCCACGCCGTATGCTCCCCAATATGTTGTCAACGGGATGATCCCGTTGAAGTGTATGATGAACTCTTGGATGTGGCACAAGTGATCTTCGTTGGATGGGTCCATCTTCATCATCTTCATCATATGCATAGATGTCCCCATCTTCTTGTCGGACTTCATGTTGAGCTTGTGTTTGATCATCAACTTGATGTATCACTTGAACATCACCCACACTACCACCATTCGGAGTTGCGGAAGCTTCATCATGCGCATTTGGATGCACATGATGGATATGAGAATCTTGTGGAGTGTGTGATGGTTCATCTTCATCATCTTGTATTTCAACGGGCCTCACATCACCGGTCGCAAGCTTCTTGATAGCTTCGGATGGAGGCTCGTCATTACCTACAAACTCATCATTGACTTGCTCCTTTTGAGAGCCGTCGGATTCATCAAAAGTTACGTCTACCGTTAACTCAATAGTGCCGGTGGCATTGTTGAATACACGGTAGCCATGTTCGTTAGTACCATAACCAAGTAGAAAGCCTTCGTGTACCTTAGGTGCAAACTTTGAACTTTTGGCCCTCTTGTTAAGTATGAAACACTTGCAGCCAAAAACTCGAAAGTAATGCACCTTTGGTTTGTTACCGGTTAGAAGCTCATATGGCGTCTTCCCTCTTAGCTTGTGAAGGTAGAGGCGGTTGATTGCATGACACGTCGTGTTCATTGCCTCCGCCCAAAAGCCATGGGAAGTCTTGTACTCATCCAACATAGATCTTGCGGCTTCAACAAGAGTTCTATTCTTCCTTTCCACAACCCCATTTTGTTGTGGGGTATATGGAACGGAGAACTCATGCTTGATCCCTTCTTCATCAAGATACTCTTCTATGTTGGTGTTCCTGTAAGTGCAATCAAGCCCTAATTGTGGGTTTTGGTGATAATGACCACACGATTAGAGGACTAATGAGATTTATAAAGTTGATAAGCAGGTTATGTTAAGAAAGGATGGTGTATATGCGTTGGTGGACACCTCACACTACATTTCGTCGGTTCCGAACTCAAAGCGCTTCAAAGATATTTTATTTTGATTACTTGAGTTTAGGAATGCCGTACTATAAAGGGGGAATGCAAATTCATTGATATGGCTGAATGATATGTGCTCAAACCAACCCAAACCATCCACATTTCCAACCAAAGACAGCTGCACTTAACTCAGGTTTATACCTGTCTGCTTGGTAGGCGCGGCAGTGCCGCTCTAGGCGCGGCAGTGCCGGGCCGCGGCACTGCCGGGCTGAGGCCGGCACTGCCGCGACTTAAACTGCCCGTTGGATGGCAGGGGGTATTTACATCACCCCCTCTGCCCCCCAACGGTCATCCACGACCACTCACTCCACCTACCTCCAGACAAGCTCTCTCTTCTCCATTGAAGGCCCTCCAAGCTCCCAACCACCAAAATCTTCATTCCCATTGATTCCAAGTGGTTGAGAGGCTCAAACCTTCACCAAAGAGGAGCCCTAGCTGAGATCTACTGCCTAGAGCACTTGATTTGAGCCATAGCCGGTGGATTTGCTTCTATTACTCTTGGGTTCTTGGAACCCTAGCCGGCTAGGTGTCGCCCTAGAGCCTTGCCAACTTGTGTGGCGGCCTAGGGAGGTTTGTAATCACTTGTGCAGCTAGTAAGATTACCCCTCACCTCAAGGATTTGGTTCCTTGACTTGAGAACGAGGTTGAGTTGCAAAGCTCATGACCTAAGTGGTCAACCTTAACAACGTGGAGGTAGGCAAGCCTTGGTGGCGAGCTGAACCACGGGATAAATCACTTGTCTCGCATGCTTGCTTAGTTTCATTCTCTATGTTCATGAGCTTGTGATATATTCTAGGGTTTGGCTCGATCTACTCTATCTTTCATATTTGGCTTGGAGTAGTTGTTTCTGCTGGTTCATTTAGCCTATTGTTACATTCCTATTCATATAGAATCTGCAGATTGTGGTTAGATTTCGAATTGCAGCTTCTGGTCTTCATTTGCGCGGCAGTACCGCGCTGAGGCCGGCAGTGCCGGGGAGCGGCAGTGCCGGGCACAGGGCGGTAGTGCCGGGCCTATCTAATTTAGTTTTAAGCTGTGATTTTTGACAGGCCTATTCACCCCCCCCTCTAGGCCACACAGGTCCTTACAAGTGGTATCAGAGCCTGGTCTCTCAGCAGCACTTAACCGTGCGAGAGTATGGCCACTGACGGAGCGGGTGATGCTAGTGTTGTGCAACCCAAACCCTTTGAAGATCCGGATGTGCACACCACTAGCAGCAGCGAGAGTATCTCCACAGCTAGCGGAAGGACACTTCCACAATTGGTTGTGTCGGCCGGAGAGCTCGCAAGACGAAAGGAAGAAAGAAGGTTGAGAAGAGAAGCTAGAGCCAAAGCAAAAGAAGATGCAGCAGCTCTCAAAGCAAAGGAAGACAAGGCTCAAAGAAGAGAAGAAAGAAAGATTAGAAGAGAAGAAAGAGCAAGAGAAGAGAAGAAAAGAAGAAGAAGGAAGAGCTCAAAGCTAAGAAGAGTGTGCACGTGAGTGAAGACTCAAGTAGCACCGAAGATGGTGATGATGACATCTCCTATCATCTCAAGGGTGACAAGAAGAAGAAGAGGAGACCAAGAAGACATATGGAGCCGTATCCTACATTTATTCTTCTATGTCTAACCATGATTCTAGGCCTCTCATTAATGTACCCGCGGGCAAGTTGCCTCGTTTCGACGGGACCAACTTTGCCAAGTGGAAGCACATTATGAAGACCTATCTTATTGGTCTCCATCCAGGTATTTGGGAGATTGTGCACAATGGACTTGAAGCACCGGTTGATCCAAAGAACCCCACTCAAGATGAATTCCGCAACATTCATCTCAATGCCCAAGCCACTAGTGTGCTACTTAGTGCCTTGGATGGTGATGAGTACAACAAGGTCATGGGAGTTGAGGTTGCAAAGGAGATTTGGGACACATTGCATATTGCTCATGAAGGGGTTGATAAAGTAAGGCAATCCAAGATTGATTTGTTAATGGCCAAGCTCAACCGGTTTGTGATTTGTGATGGTGAAGGTCCTCAAGAGATGTTTGATAGGTTGATGGTCATTGTTGGCAAGATTAGAGGGCTAGGTGGAAATGAAATCAATGATCACAAGGTTGTGAAGATTATGTTGGAAGCTTATTCACCAAGAAATGAGACCGTAGTGACATTGATTAGAGACAAGAAGAAGTTTGAGAAGTTCACACCTAGTGATGTGCTTGGGAGGATTATCACATTTGATATGCAAAGAGAGGAAGCTAATGAAAGAAGGAAGCTCGGAGAGTTGCAAGCAAGGCTAGATGGGATGAAGATCAAGGAAGTGGCACTCAAGGCAAGCAAGCCAACAAAACAAGCAACATCAAGCAAGTCAAGTTCAAGTAAGCAAGCCTCCACAAGCAAGCCCAAGCAACAAAAGAAGAAAATAGAGGTTGAGGACAGCACATCATCCTCTTGCAAGAGTGAGAGTGATGGTGAAGAGTTTGAGAAGATTGATGATATAGCTCTATTCATGAGAAGATATCGCAAGGGGCTCAAGAAAGAAGGTTACAAATTTGTAAAGAGGAAGTTTCCTAACAAGAAAAAGAGAACTTGCTACAATTGTGGTAGCACCGAGCACTTCATTGCTCATTGCCCAAATGAGAAGAGAGACAACAAGGGCAAGAAAGATGACAAAGCCACTTACAAGAAGCACAACAAGAGATACATGGGAGAAGCTCACATCGGACATGAATGGGATTCAACCGCACAAACCTCAAGTGAAGAAGATGAGAAGATGGCAACCATTGCATTCCAAAAGTCATCTCCTTCACCAAGGCTATTCAACAACTTGTCCGATGATGATGAAGGCAACTCCCACACTTGTCTCATGGCCAAGAAAGAGAAGGTGAAAAAGACTCATACTCCTAAACCTTCTCTTCCACTTAGTGACATCTCTAGTAGTGAACTTAGTGACTCTTCTAGTGATGATAGCTCTAGTGATGAAGAGATAAACATGATAACAAAGAACTTAGACAAGAAAACCAAACTCTTTATCACTAAGCTAATGGAGGAACTAGAGGGTGTACAAGCCGAGCTAGAAATAAGTGAGGATGCTCTTATCAAACAAGAGGATCTCTATATTGCTTGCAAGGAAGCTCTTGCATTAGAGAGAAGTGAGTTGGATGTCTTGCATGAGGCCTTGGCCAAAGAGCAAGATGAACATGCTTCCCTAAAGAAGGCTCATGTTGAACTCAAGAAAAAGTATTGTGACTTGGATGTAAAGCACAAGGAACTTGAGCTACAATATAACCTTCTTTGGGAAAGCAACTCAACTCTCCCTAAGGCAAATGTCACTCCTATTCCCTCCACTAGTGAAGGTTGTGGAAAATGCTATAATCTTGATTTGAATGTCTATTCCACTAACCTTGCAAACATGGAGGTCATGAGAAAAGAAATAGCAAGATTGACAAGTGTTATTGCAAGTGGTTGTGTCAAGGCTACTACAAGTGCAAGTGAGAAGACCCAAAGCAAGAACATGCCCAAGTTCAAGAACGGAAGACGTCCTTTCATAAAGGATGGGTTGGGGCATGTAAAGGGAGGCAAAACAAATGGAAGGAAGAAGGTGAATGGCTATGAGTGTGTGAGATTTGAGAAGAAGGGTTACATTGGTACAGTTCAGCCTGCACAGACCGCGGCAGTGCCGCGCCAGAAGGCAGCAGTGCCGGGCCCCGGCAGTGCCGCCCCAAGGCCGGCAGTGCCGCGCCCCAAGAAAGGGAAGGCTACCAGTTCCTCTTCTGCTCAGTCTCACACACAGCCCAGGCAGATGCCAAATCAGAAGCAAGGGTCTCAGAAACCAAAGGAGTCTATTTGGGTAACCAAGAACAAGTTCATGCATCAACCCAAGATAGAAGCTCCAAGAATGAGCATGTCCTCTTGTTACTTTTTAGGACACAACAACAGTGGTAAAGTTGTTGCCAAGTATGTTGGTAATGACAAGAGGGCAGCCGACAAGTTTATATGGGTTCCTAAGATACTTGTGACTAACATGCAAGGCCCCAATATCAATTGGGGACCTAAACCAAGGAACTAAACTTGTTTTGCAGGCATACTCCTCCGGTGGATCAAGTTGGGTGCTTGATAGCGGATGTACAAATCATATGACCGGAGAAAGGAGTATGTTCTCATCATATTCCCCAACTACAAATGCAAGTGAGAACATCATATTTGGTGATAACTCCAAGGGGGATGTGCTAGGTCTTGGTAAAGTTGCTATCACACTTGAACATTCAATTACTAATGTCTTACATGTTGATTCGTTAAGTTACAATTTGTTGTCCGTTTCGCAATTGTGTGGAATGGGCTTCAATTGTCTCTTTACGGATGAGGGTGTGGAAGTCTTTAGAAGGGAGGATTCCTCTATTGTCTTTACAGGTCGTTTGAAAGGGAAGCTTTACTTAGTTGATTTCAACAAAAGTGAAGCCAAACTTGAGACTTGTTTAGTGGCAAAATCTAGCATGGGTTGGTTATGGCACCGCCGACTAGCTCATGTTGGGATGAGGAATTTGGCCAAACTTCAAAAGGACAACCACATCCTAGGACTAACCAATGTTCATTTTGAGAAAGACAGAGTATGTGGAGCTTGCCAAGCCGGAAAGCAAGTGGGCGTACCTCACCCACCAAAGAGCTATGACACTACTACTCATCCATTGGAATTGATTCACATGGATCTCTTTGGACCGGTTGCCTACCTTAGCATCGGCGGTAACAAACATGGTCTTGTTATTGTTGATGACTTTTCTCGTTTCACTTGGGTATTCTTTTTGCATGATAAGAGTGTAGTGCAAGAGAAGGTGAAGATGTTCATAAGAAGAGCTCAAAGGGAATTCGGTTTCAACATCAAAAAGGTTCGTAGTGATAATGGAACCGAATTCCGAAACACCCAAGTGGAAGAGTTACTTGATGAAGAGGGCATCAAGCATGAGTTCTCAGTGCCTTACACCCCTCAACAAAATGGTGTGGTGGAGAGGAAGAATAGAACGCTCATTGACATGGCAAGGACGATGCTAGATGAGTACAAGACGCCGGACATCTTTTGGGCCGAAGCCGTCAACACCGCTTGCCATGCAATCAACCGCCTCTACCTCCACAAGAGAAGAAAGAAGACATCCTATGAGCTGTTAACCGGTAACAAGCCTAAGGTGTCTTACTTTAGGGTATTTGGGTGCAAATGTTTCATATTGAACAAGAAACCCAAAGTCTCTAAGTTCGCATCCAAGGTTGATGAAGGCTTTCTTCTCGGTTATGGATCAAACGAGCATGCCTATCGTGTTTTCAACAAGGCCTCCGGCAAGGTTGAAATAGCGATAGATGTGACGTTTGATGAAACTAATGACTCTCAGGTAGAGCAAGTTGATGAAGTGGTTGTAGGTGATGAGGAACCGCCTTGTGAAGCAATCAAGCAACTAGCCATTGGTGATATAAGACCACAGGAACAGCAGGCTACTGGTCAGGATGGTTCTCAAGCTGAAGCTCCTGCTGGGACTGGTCAGATACAGTCCCCCGGCAGTGCCGGGCTCGTCCCGGCAGTGCCGGACCCCGGCAGTGCCGCGCGGAGCCAAGCAGTGCCGGGCACACCCAGAGCAGCTGCAGCTACTCCACCTCATGGAGTGAACCTACAACCCATCTTCGAGCAAGATGAAGAAGAGGAAGCCGAAGATGAACCAGAACCCATCGATCATCCAAGACTCAAGCAAACTATTCAACGAGATCACCCCGTTGATAATATTCTTGGGAGTCTACGAAAGGGGGTAACGACACGCTCTCATTTGGCAAATTTCTGTCAATATTACTCGTTTGTCTCCTCTTTGGAACCTCTCAAGGTAGAAGAAGCCCTGGATGATCCGGATTGGGTGATGGCCATGCAAGAAGAGCTCAACAACTTCGAGCGCAATCAAGTATGGTCACTCGTGGAAAGACCAAATACCAATGTCATTGGAACCAAATGGGTTCTTTCGCAACAAGCAAGATGAAGAAGGTGTGGTGACAAGGAACAAGGCAAGATTGGTAGCTCAAGGGTTCACACAAGTAGAGGGCCTGGACTTTGAAGAAACATATGCACCGGTTGCAAGACTTGAAGCCATTCGGATTCTTCTAGCCTATGCAGCCCATCATGAATTCAAGCTATATCAAATGGATGTGAAGAGTGCATTCCTCAATGGCCCTATACAAGAATTGGTATATGTCGAGCAACCACCGGGCTTTGAAGATCCCATGTTTCCCAACCACGTCTTCAAACTCCGAAAGGCGCTCTATGGGCTTAAGCAAGCACCTAGAGCATGGTATGAATGCCTTAAGGAATTCTTGCTCAACCAAGGCTTTGAAATAGGCAAGCCGATCCTACTCTCTTCACTCATAAAGTCAATGGAGATATCTTTGTGTGCCAAATATATGTCGATGACATAATATTTGGTAGTACTAACAAATCCTTTTGTGATGAGTTTAGTAGGATCATGACTAAAGATTTGAGATGTCTATGATGGGTGAGCTCAAGTTCTTCCTTGGGTTTCAAATCAAGCAATTGAAGGAAGGGACTTTTCTTTGCCAAACCAAGTACACCCATGATATGTTAAAGAAGTTTGACATGGTGAACGCTAAGCCTATCAAAACGCCCATGCCAACTAATGGACATCTTGATCTTGATAAGGAAGGAAAAGCTGTGGACATCAAGGTATATCGTTCCATGATTGGCTCCCTCCTTTACTTATGCGCATCTAGGCCCGATATTATGCTTAGCGTGTGCATGTGTGCTAGATTTCAAGCTAACCCGAAAGAGTGTCACTTAGTGGCCGTTAAGAGAATCTTGAGATATCTAGTTCACACTCCAAACCTTGGCTTGTGGTATCCTAAGGGCTCCGAGTTTGATCTACTTGGCTATTCGGATTCCGATTACGCCGGTTGCAAGGTAGATCGAAAAAGCACTTCGGGGACATGTCAATTCCTTGGACGCTCCTTAGTGTCTTGGAGTTCTAAAAAGCAAATTGTGTAGCCCTATCCACTGCCGAGGCCGAGTATGTTGCAGCAGGTGCATGTTGTGCGCAACTACTTTGGATGAGGCAAACCCTTCGTGATTTCGGATGTCAATTTACTCATATCCCACTCTTGTGTGACAATGAAAGTGCCATAAAACTTGCAAACAACCCAGTGAGTCACTCAAGAACCAAACATATAGACATCCGGCATCACTTCTTGAGAGATCATGAAATCAAAGGAGATATCGCCATCAAACATGTGAGCACCGACAAACAACTAGCCGATATCTTCACTAAGCCTCTAGATGAGTCAAGGTTTTGTGCTTTAAGGAGTGAACTAAATATACTTGACTCTCGTAACTTAGTTTGAAACCTAGCATGCTTGATTGATCAACTAGTTTGACCTAGGTAAAACAAATTTCAAAACTTTCATATTGTGTTTCAAAATCTTTGTAAGGAACTTGCTTGGTATGACCATGTTCTGTATTGATTACTTGCTGCTGGTCATATCATGCAAGAGGTACCTGTCCACTCCAAGAATAAGCTGTAGTATAATAGAGAATAACTCTCTCTGTTGGATAACAGGCCGGCAGTGCCGGGCCAGGCGCGGAAGTGCCGGGCCCCGGCAGTGCCGCGCCTGGCGCGGCAGTGCCGCGGCTTACCGATTCAGTCTGATTGGTGAGTTACCGAGTGGGGTCACAGGGAAAAGGTTTTCTTTCCTATTCTAACCGTGACTTCCCTCTCTCTCCCTCAATCATTCACTTTCACCACCGTAACCCTCTCTCTCTCCTATCTCTCTCTCTCACGGCGACTTGGAGGTGACCGAGACTTCTTCCACCGGCCGACGACTCCCCGGAGCTTCCGGCCAGCGGTAGTGCCGCTCGGGTCTCTCCGTGCTGCTCGCCTTTCCTCTTCACCAAGGGACTCCATCCCTCTTCTTCTTTCCCCAAGGTGAAGATTCAAATCCCTAACCCAACTTTTTCGATTTATAAAATGCGCCATGGATATGTTCTAGAGGTTGTAAAAGGGTTTGTAGATGATAGGGGAGTAGTAGAGGTGGTGGATGTGGTGTTGTTTGGCTCAGATCCGGTCTGCCTGCGCGGCAGTGCCGCGCCCAGCGCGGCTGTACCGGGCCCGGCAGTGCCGCTCCAAGAGCGGCAGTGCGGACTCTGTGCAGAGTTCTGATCCAGCCAACACCTGTTCCATCAATTTCTATTGCCTCTCTATGATCTACCAGTCCTTATACGGTCTTCTAACACACAGTGTTTCATGTTTAGATGTCGGGAGGAAGCGATGAAGAGAGGAGGACCAAGAGGAGGTTGGACCCGCTCAGGGGGAGGAGCAAGCAGCCAGCCATTCGTGGTGGTGCTCGCTCCCAAGGAGGCAGTTCAGCTAGGCAGCAGATACGGGACGAGATCCGTCTCCAGATGCAGGGTCGTCAGATCAGGGAAGATCTTTACCCTGCCACTCCAGAGCACCTAGCAGAGGTCAGCAGAGGACCACATCCAGCCCTATGAGGAGGATGTTTTGGAGAGGGCACCACAGGACACCAGGCCCAGACAGGTGGGTCCTACCACCAGCAGTTCTCGTCAGTGAAGGCACAGCGTCAGCAAAATCCCTACAATGCTCCAAAGGACATGGGATTGACTACAGCGTTCTGGAATGAATTTCATTCAGATTCTACCGTTCAGTCCTGTCAACGCCAAAAGTCCAAGGATTCTAGTATGAGATATGTAGATTGGGAGCATCTTGAGGCCAAGACTGACAGTGAGATCAACAGGGTGATAGCTGCATGCAAGAGAAGAAATATGTATGATTTGATGGGTTTCCAGTACAACTGGAATGTGGAGATCATTTCTCAGTTTCATGCTACTCTATATGTTGATAATGTGCTGGAGGAGATGCACTGGATGACCGAGGGTCGCCACTACAAGGTCACCTATGAGACCTTTAGTAGGATCCTTGGCTTGGGCAGCGATGACAGGCAGTTGGATAACCTGCATGATGAGAGGACGCTGACAGACAGTGAGATTGCCCACTTATATGATGATCCTAGCAAGGCTGATGGGTTGGTGAAGGGGCTGAAACCTTTCTACTACATGCTCAACAACCTATTCAGGCAGACGCTCAACCCGAAGGGAGGGTCACATTCTAACTTGTATGGATATGGCAGGAATATGTTGGTTAGGATGGCCCCTCAGGCTAGACCTTTTTCTATATCCAGCTTTATTTGGACCGAGCTTCAGGTTGCAGCAGAGGATGCTAGGAAGGCGGTTCTATATGCACCTTATATCATGTTTATGATTGAGATGGTCTCCGGACATTCTTTTGTTAAGGATGGGTTGCATGAGCCGTACAGGGCTGAGAAGAAGAAGGCGGCAGCAGAGTTTTCAGCAGGGGCAGCAGCTGGTGATAGGCCTGAGAGCTCTCGCCCTTCCTATCAGAGGAAGAAGAAGAGCAAGCTAGCACGATGGATCAAGGCCATCTTTTCTACCTGCACCTACGCAGCCGAGACGGCACACCAGGCGCTTGTTGAGCAGCGCGCAGAGCGAGAGCGGGCGGGACGTTCGCCGTTACCTCCACCCCGCTCTCCACCTCGCTTTGACCTCTCCAGTCTTGAGTCCGATGACATAGATGATGATGATGAGGAGGAGGAAGAAGAGGAAGAAGATGAGGTTGAGTGGGACAAGGTTGCATCGGATGATGATTGAGTGCTTGGACACTCTTCTCTTCTCTCTTTGCTCTTTTTGGTGACTTGTTGCCAAAGGGGGAGAAGTAGGTGAAGAAAGGGGTACAACACTTTTTCAGCTTTTCATGTCCCCATCTTTAGTTGTAGTTGTGAGATGAGAGAGTTGGACCGTTTAAAACTCTATTTCTGTAATATACTCTATCGTACTACTACTACTTCGTATGCTTGGATGTGGACATGTATCATTTACCTGCTTTATTTAGTTTGTGCTATCTTGTTTAGATCAGTTTGATATATGCTTTGTGGTTTTATATATTGTCCGCTGCGTTTGCTGACTGTTGCCTGAGCGGCAGTGCCGCTCCAGGGCCGGCAGTGCCGGGCCCCGGCAGTGCCGCGCCCAGAGCGGCAGTGCCGCTCTGGCAAAAGACAGCAAACACCTCTGATGTGCTTAAACTGTCATTCGCATCACGTTATTATTGACACAGTTTATTTGCACCCCACAAAGCTATCAGATGTGAAACTGAACCTATATTCCACTTTAATATGTGAATGTTGGCCTTTTATGCCAATTTGAGAATTCAGCTCTCATTCACACATTTAGGGGGAGGTTTCACACCTAAGCTTCAAAATCTCAGTTTTATACCCTTCTCTTGTAAGCTCTAATTGTGTTGTCATCAATCACCAAAAGGGGGAGATTGTAAGTGCAATCAAGCCCTAATTGTGGGTTTTGGTGATAATGACCACACGATTAGAGGACTAATGAGATTTATAAAGTTGATAAGCAGGTTATGTTAAGAAAGGATGGTGTATATGCGTTGGTGGACACCTCACACTACATTTCGTCGGTTCCGAACTCAAAGCGCTTCAAAGATATTTTATTTTGATTACTTGAGTTTAGGAATGCCGTACTATAAAGGGGGAATGCAAATTCATTGATATGGCTGAATGATATGTGCTCAAACCAACCCAAACCATCCACATTTCCAACCAAAGACAGCTGCACTTAACTCAGGTTTATACCTGTCTGCTTGGTAGGCGCGGCAGTGCCGCTCTAGGCGCGGCAGTGCCGGGCCGCGGCACTGCCGGGCTGAGGCCGGCACTGCCGCGACTTAAACTGCCCGTTGGATGGCAGGGGGTATTTACATCACCCCCTCTGCCCCCCAACGGTCATCCACGACCACTCACTCCACCTACCTCCAGACAAGCTCTCTCTTCTCCATTGAAGGCCCTCCAAGCTCCCAACCACCAAAATCTTCATTCCCATTGATTCCAAGTGGTTGAGAGGCTCAAACCTTCACCAAAGAGGAGCCCTAGCTGAGATCTACTGCCTAGAGCACTTGATTTGAGCCATAGCCGGTGGATTTGCTTCTATTACTCTTGGGTTCTTGGAACCCTAGCCGGCTAGGTGTCGCCCTAGAGCCTTGCCAACTTGTGTGGCGGCCTAGGGAGGTTTGTAATCACTTGTGCAGCTAGTAAGATTACCCCTCACCTCAAGGATTTGGTTCCTTGACTTGAGAACGAGGTTGAGTTGCAAAGCTCATGACCTAAGTGGTCAACCTTAACAACGTGGAGGTAGGCAAGCCTTGGTGGCGAGCTGAACCACGGGATAAATCACTTGTCTCGCATGCTTGCTTAGTTTCATTCTCTATGTTCATGAGCTTGTGATATATTCTAGGGTTTGGCTCGATCTACTCTATCTTTCATATTTGGCTTGGAGTAGTTGTTTCTGCTGGTTCATTTAGCCTATTGTTACATTCCTATTCATATAGAATCTGCAGATTGTGGTTAGATTTCGAATTGCAGCTTCTGGTCTTCATTTGCGCGGCAGTACCGCGCTGAGGCCGGCAGTGCCGGGGAGCGGCAGTGCCGGGCACAGGGCGGTAGTGCCGGGCCTATCTAATTTAGTTTTAAGCTGTGATTTTTGACAGGCCTATTCACCCCCCCCCTCTAGGCCACACAGGTCCTTACAGTTCCTAAACTCGGTCCCGTTGTCGCTTCTCACTTTCTTCATCTTGATGTCGAACTCATTTTGTGCTCTTCTAGCAAACTTCTTGAAAATGCCTTGCGTTTCGCTTTTATCTGCTAAAAAGAACACCCAAGTGAAACGAGAATAGTCATCAACAATAACGAAACCGTATTTGTTACCGCCGATGCTTTGATAAGCAACGGGTCCGATGAGGTCCATATGCAATAGCTCCAATGGTCTTGTGGTCGACACAATGTTCTTGATTGGATGCTTTGCTTCAACTTGCTTTCCGGCTTGGCACGCACTGCAAATCCTATCTTTCTCAAAAGAAACATTGGTTAGTCCAAGAATGTGCCCTTCTCTTTGAAGTTGGGCCAAGTTCCTCATCCCAACATGAGCTAGTCGGCGATGCCAAAGCCAACCCATGCTAGATTTTGCCATTAGACATGTTGTAGGTTCTACCTTACTAGTTGAGAAGTCAACTAAGTAAAGTTTTCCCTTCAACACGCCTTTAAATGCAATAGAGGAATCCCTTCTTCTAGAGACGGTCACACCCTTATCCGTAAAGAGACAATCGTAACCCATTTCACAAAGTTGAGAAACGGATAACAAATTGTAGCTCAACGAATGCACAAGTAATACATTAGATATGGAATTGTCAGTTGAGATAGCAATTTTACCCAAACCAAGCACTTCTCCTTTACCATTGTCACCAAACACAATGTTGTTGCATGAGTCGTTGCTTGGTTGAAAGGAGGAGAACATATCTTTTGCCCCGGTCATATGATTGGTGCATCCACTATCCAACACCCAACTTGACCCACCGGAGGCATATTCCTACAAAACAAGTTTATGTTCTAGATTTAGGTACCCAAACGAGATTGGGTCCTTGGGGGTTAGTCACATAAGCTTTTGGCACCCAAACATTTCTCATAATTTCCCTCTTCTTGAGGGCACCAACATACTTGACTACTATTTTACCATCCTTCCCCCAACAACACAAGTAATCACATGTATAGCTTCTTGATATGGGCTTTTGTTGCTTGGGGGCCTCCACTTGCTTCTCCTTGTTGATCTTACCATTAGCAAGTGGAGCTTTTGGATTGGCAACCTTGTTGGCCTTGTTCATTAGGTCAAAGAGAGGAACCCCTTTGTTAAAGTTAACAAAAGGTACCCCATTGACCATCTTTCTACCATTGGCCTTACCACCATACCTATTGTACCCAATTCCATCCTTGATAGATGGGTCTTGCGGTCTTGAGGATATCTTTTGTTGTTGCACCCTACACTTGCAACCATTCCTCAAGATCATGTTCAACCTATTAATCTTCTTGTCTTTCTTCTCTATCTCAACAAGGTTAGTTGCACAAGCATTTATATCAAGTTTATAGCATCTTTTGCAACCATTACTAGTTGAGGCATTAGAGCCATCGGAATCCTTAGAAGAAGTTGAAGAGGTGCTATTCCAAAGAGTGTTATAGCTTAGTTCAAGAGTTTGATATTTATTTTGAGAGTTGTGAGGCTCTCTTGAACCATGCTAACCTCATTCTTTAGGCTTGCAATTGAGTCATTGCTCATGGAACACTCCTTAGCCAACTTCTTGTTGGAGTCATTGGCTAAAGATAGTTCCATGGTCAATTTCTCAACCTTCAACTTCTCCTCGGCAAGAGAGGCTTCCAATGCACGGTCTTTTCTCTCTCTTGAGAGATCAAGTCCCCTTGCATTGCAAGACTCTCATTCCGACTCTCTAATTTAGTGAGCAATTTTATGATTTTAGCTCCACCTTTCTTTCCAAACTTTCTAATTAAGCTAAGCTCAAATTCATCCATATCATCATCACTACATTCATCACTAGAACAAGTAGGAGAGTTGGATGATACCTTCTCATCCTTAGCCATGAAGCAAGAATGAGTGAAGTCATCCTCGTCGTCGGAGAGGTTCTCGAACAAGCGTGACGAAGTTGTCGATGTAGCCATGTTGGAGAAAAGGCTTGGAGAAGAGGTCTTGTGTATGGCGATGTTGGCCGCTCCCTTCTCCTTCTCCTTGCTCTTGCTCTTCTCTTCATCACTTGAGTCATCCTCCGAGAACCACTCCTCACCAAGATGAGCTTCACCACCTCTTCTTCTTCTTTGCTTCTTGTCATCACTCTTGCTATACTTGTTCTTGTTCTTCTTTTGTGGACAATCGGCGATGAAGTGATCATCCGCACCACACTCATAGCAGTTTCTCTTCTTGGACTTCTTGAAGTATCCACCTTTGCCCTTCTTGTGCATCTTCTTTCTCATGAATCTTCTAAAGTTCTTCACAATAAGGGCCAACTCATCATCGGAGTCTTCACTTCCTTCGCTTGAAGAGTCATCTCGAACCTTGCTTCCTTCTACTTGATTGGCCTTGAGCGCCACTACCTTCTTGTTGCTTGCCTCTCTCTCTTCTATATCTTCATCATCCAAGACTTCATGATGCTTATCTGGCAGCATCTCATGATCTGCTCTCACATATAGTTAGGTCTCTCCATGATGATTGATGCAAGGTTCTTATTCTTCTTTCTATATGCTCTCAATAGCTTTCTTGCAGCTGAGTTGTCATCCCACTTCTTGTCTCCAAGAGCTCTAATCTTGTTGATCAAGGTCATGAATCTATCAAACATTTGTTGAGTGGTCTCACCACTCCGGATAGCGAAGTTCTCAATCTTTCCATGAAGCAGCTCTATGTTGCACTTCCTCACACTTGCATCACCCTCATATGATATTCTGAGAGTGTCCCAAATCTGCTTGGCACTCTCCATTCCATGAACTTTGTTGCTTTCTTCGGGCTTGAGGCATGATAAGATCAATGATGCGGCTTGAACATTTTGTTGAAACTCGATTACATCATTGTCGGTGTATTCTTGACCTTCAACATGACTTTGTCCATTTTCAACAATCTCCCAAACTCTTGCGGCAAGAAGGTGTAGCTTCATCTTGTGTGCCCAGTCATTATAGTTGATTCCATCAAAAGCAGGTGGTTTGCCTAGATTGACGCTAGGCAGTTGAATGACTTTGCCCATATTGCTATAGTCAAAAGGCACTTCAGAGAACTTGGTGTCTTTCTTGCCTTTCACTTCGTCTTCCTTCTTCTTGTCATCCTTGGGCGGCTGATTTCCACCGCTTCCGGATGCTTCGGCTTTGCTTTCCAAAGCTCGCCTCAAACTCTCCATCTCATCTTTCATTCTCTTCATCTCATCTTCATGCTTCTTTGCTTGATCTTGAATTATCTGAGCAGTAACCTTCTTGACAATCTCATCAAGCTGTTCTTGACTTATGGTAGACATGATTTTCCCTTACGCGGTGAAGCGCTAACACAAGGGTTAGGCTCCGATACCAATTGAAAGGACCGAATCAGCCTAGAGGGGGGGTGAATAGGTGATTTTTGACTATCTGAAACTTCACAAACTATAAGATGTAGTTAGATGGCAACCGGAGAGGCCGGTTTGTTTGGGTAGGTACTACCGGGTGTGAAACACCGGTACTACCAACACAAACAAACGGCACAACCGGGATCCTAAAAGAAACTACAAAACCGATGAATGTAAGCTATGAAGATAATACAAGTTTCTGACCCACTTTCCTAAGAAAGATATAACCTTGGTTGCTACCCTTGATGTAGATCGAGCCTTCCCAACTTAAGAACGAGATAGGGATAGGAAGAACACGAAGAACACAATAACAAGTGAAGTAGAGACAATAGGGACAACAGCAACAAGCACACGGGACACGCGATTTATCCCGAGTTTCGGCCAATCCACTAAGGCGTGCCTACTTCCTCGTTGTTGAGGTGACCACAAAGGTCGGAGTCTATTTCACCTCCTCGCCTCACTCAAGCAACCACAAAGGCTACGAGAGTATCTCTACTAGAAATCTCAGGGTAATACAAACGCTTCGGGGAGCCCTCACAAGTAAAACAATACGGGCTACCACGAAGAACACCTAACCGGCTAGAGCTCAAAGAGCTCAAGAGTAAAAGACACAAAGCAAGCCGGCAAGATGGAAACCAAGTGCTCAAGTCGAAGATTGATGCTTCCCACTCTCGAATCTCACTTCCCTAGCTCAAATCTCGCAAGGGAATGAATCTAGGAGCAAAGGGAGAGAGAGGGGTGAGTCAATGCTTGGAGAGTGTTTGTCTCGAGTTAGGTCAGCAATGAATGTATCGAGTCAGTGGGTTTCCGTGAAAAGTGAAGAGGGAGGCATTTATACTCCCTCAGTCCCGAGGCTGGTCGGTACCACCGACCAACCCTGGCCGGTACCACCGACCAGTTCACAACGGTCAAAAGAAACCAGATCTGACCAAACTTGCAACCACCGACCTCACGTCGGTACCACCGCGGGCGGTAGTACCGAGGTAATGGCGGTACTACCGCCAGGCTAAAAGCGCCTCGAACAGAGAGCACCTCAGTTAGAGACTCGATCCCTCGGAAACTACCGCCCGAAGGTCGGTACCTCCGAGGTCGGTGGTACCGAGGTAATGGCGGTACCACCGCCAAGTCAAAAACCAGCCAGTCCAGAGAGCCCTGAAAAACTTGACAACCACCGCGCCTGGGTCGGTACCTCCGTGGTCGGTGGTACCGAGGTAATGGCGGTACTACCGCCAGGCCAAAATCAGCGCGGACAGAGAGCCTTGCAAACTTGGAAACTACCGGCCACGGGTCGGTAGCACCGAGGGCGGTACTACCGAGGTAATGGCGGTACCACCGCTAGGTCAAAAACAACTCTTTCCAGAGAGGGTTGCAAAACCAGGTTACTACCGACCTTGCGTCGGTACCAGCGCGGGCGGTAGTACCGAGGTAATGGCGGTACTACCGCCAGGTCAATTTTTGACCAACACAGAGAGGGTGTTTGAGCGCTGCGCAGAGAAGGCGTGGTCGGTACCACCGACCACCCATGGTCGGTACCACCGACCATATGAAAATACCCTCTACGTGTTCGTGATTGTGCGGTGTCTCTCAAGCAAACTAAGGTTAGTCGATTTGAGCACTTTTCTCCACATCTAGCCAACTTACTTTGTGACCCTCTTCATAGTCCGGCTTACCTATAACTCAAGTTTAAAATTGAAATTTTAAACTACCACTTGAGCTAGGCATCTTTAAGTCCAAAAGTATCCTACGTGCTTTGTTCACGAGATTTCAACGTTTCAAATCTTTCAAAGGACTAACACCTGCATACAAGCTTTTATAAACTGGTTAGTCCCTAATTTGATTGTCATTAATTAACCAAAACCCACATTGGGGGCGAATGCACTTTCATATACCCCTAATTGAACTAAAATTATTTCTAGGGTTCAAAACTATAGTGAAACATTTGTGGATGTGATCCTAAATGTGTGTGTGCATCCAACGGATCTGTTACAATGATCTTTGAGCTTGAGCACCATCGACATACTTTTGCCTTCTAGCTTTTATAACTGAAAAGAGATCAAGCATGCTATGCTACCCTGTCTGAGTTTAGATCCTCCTAGCTGCCTTGAGAGATGCTTCTGAAAGATGGTGCTTTAGATGAACTGGTTTTTGGAAATATAAAGGCTATATTTTTAGATTGTATTTCCAGAAATCGAGATGCTGATATATACAATTGATAAAATTTCCAAAAATTCTTGGTGGTATTATGCAGCTAATCATAAGCTAGAGTGCCCAAGGTTTCGTGCCTGTGGAGGTACAGGATACATCTCAGGTACATCACCGGATCAAGTTATGTATTTCCAGTAGCATGCTTACTCTGGCATGTAAAACACTAACTTCATACAACTTATTTGTCAGGGACCTAGGAGTTTGACATGACGATGGTGAAATCATGATTGCATGAAAGTGCATCAAAATGGCTGAAATAATTTCTTTTGTATTTTTAGGTATATTCTCATTATTAGCTAATGTGTGTTTTTTATGATGATGCATATCACTCTGAAGTTTTATGTCGAATTTTAAAATCCACCTTCTTTGTGCCCCAGGCCCCATGAATCTCGATCTACCTGGACACCTCAACTGCCAAGGTCAACACCTATTGATTCGTTCTTTATTTCTCTTCGATGTTTTCCATGTTGTCCTCGGTGATCACATCTACAGAGAGATGCAATTGTGTTTTTTTTATTGGTTGATTGGATGATGCAATTGTGCTGCTGTTGGCTTAATCAACTGTCAAGAGCATGATGTTATCTTGTTGTTTGTGGCTTAATCAACTCTCAGGAGCATGATGGTTTGCAGTTGCACGAGTACTGGTCATAGTCATACAGTAATATAATCACACAATATTCATGTGTCTTACATGCTTTGGACCTAAGAAGGTAGGCACCAATTAGAGATTTACAAGTTATCATGTGTGCTCTAGATTCAGCTATGACTGACACATTAAAAATATGTGTTAGCTGCAGGGTTAGGTTCAGTAATCAAATGATGTCAATACAACAACATATAAAATGGAAACTTTTATGTTAATTTTCTTAGCCTCATTCATTAAATTATATATATGTGGTAGGTGCAGGGTTAGGTTCAGTTATCATGTGTGCTCTGGATTCAGCTATGACTGACATATTAAAAATATGTGGTAGCTGCAGGGTTATGCTAATTTTCTTAACCTCATTCATTACTTGAATATTCTGCTTCTAAATTTCAGTTTTGTTTCACTGCAGATACTAGACCTTCAAGAATGCCAAGTTTCAGATACATATTTTTGCAGGAGATTCAGGTCTAAGTACATCCGAACGCCGAAATCTAGCGATACGTCCTCCTCCTATCACTATATAACCATAGAGTTGTACCAGCCTTTGTACGAATCATATGCTGCATTATTATGTATGCGTCTAAAACAGGTACTGCGCAAAATATTTGGGGACATTTCGCGAACTGAACGTGGCCTTACAGTGATGTGGTGATTAAAAGGGGAAGACTTAGTCTAACTAGCCTGGTCTTATTGTGTATGCTGGTAAGCGGCACAATATTAAGCTTGTCAATTGCATGACAAAATATCGATCACGTTATGCTGTGTAGCCTGGTCATTGGTATCATGAACAAACAAAAACCTCCCAAGATCAAGTCGAAGCAGGAAATCCCAACAACATATATAGTTCCCTCTATTTTCCAAAATTTTCCATCACATCAATGTTCGGACGTATGCATGGAACATTAAATGTAGGTAAAAAAATAATTAATTGTACTTTTAGTATGTACATGTCGAGACGAATCTTTGGAGTCTACGTAGTCCATATTTGGATAAAGTTTGTCAAATAACAACGAAAACGCTATAGGAAAAATTTTGCAAAATTTTTTCATCTAAACAAGGCCATAACGTACTTTTACGGTATCCTAATAGTGTTCGTGAAAGTAGGGACCTAGCTAGGTGCGTGTACCAAATAGACAATCAGACTACACTCAAACAAACAAGAGAGAAGAAACGTTGTGGCACTACTAGAGAACATGCCTTTGGACGATCTATTAACTGAGCTTTAGTCTTAGCAAAAAATTGCATCCAGGACTAAAGACTTTTCCGAGACTAAAGGTGGACCTTTAGCTAAAGGTGGACCTTTAGTCCGAGTTGGTCCTCAACCTTTAGTCCCGATGGATAATACCAACCGGGATTAAAGAAAGACCTTTTAGCCCTGGTTGGTGTTACCAGCCGGGAACCAATGCTGAAACCAAAAAAGTTCAAAATGTCGTGTACTCTCTCACCCCATTGCACATCTCATTTTTTAAGTTGAATTCGCTCTATATTTTCTAAAATATAAGTGTCCCTTAGATTTTTACGTAGATCAAATTATTTAGAATTTGACTAGTTTTATTAAAAAAATATTAGTGATATCTATAGTTTACTACTGTATATATAAATATATTCTTGAGGCTTTGGATTTTACGTAGATCAAACTTTTCTAAGTGTCTCCTCTAGAATATTAGATTGGAAAACACAAAAATAAGAAATTTGTAGGAATAGGATGATAGGATAGAATTGTATGTGTAATAAAACTGGGATCAGAAAACACTCGAAACTTGAAGTAGTTGTTGTTTGGATGAACACAGAAAATTTGTAGGAATAGCATCCTTAGGAAATATCCAATCCTCTCATGTTAGTTAATGAACTTGGCAGCCTAGCTTTCTCTCTCCCACGTGCATCGTCTCCCTGAGAAGTACCGGGTGCTCTGCATATTTGTTGTCTTTGCCTCTGATTTGCCTCGGCCCCACACAAAATAGAGCTCCCTCTTTATTTCTCGGTCCAAAAACTTTTCATCTATCACATCAAATATGTGGATATATTCATAGAATATTAGAGATATGTATTAAAAAATAACTAATTACACATATTGCGATGACTTTGCAAGATAATTTTTTTAAGCCTAATTGCTCTATGATCTGACCAGCATGTTGTGCTACAATAAATATGTGCTAATGATAAATTAATTATTTTTAATAAATTCGTCTCATGGTTTTCAGACGAAATACATAATTTGTTTTTTATTAGTCTGTTTTTAATAGACTAAATTAGTGCCGCAACATTCGATGCGATACCCACAAAGTTTTCATCCTCCAACTAAATACCCCCTAAGGCCTTGTTTAGTCGCACCTAAAAACTTTACGCCTTGTTATATCGGATCTTTGACACATGTATAGAGTACTAAGTATAGACTAAAAAATAACTAATTACACAATTTATCTATAATTTACGAGACAAATTTGTTAAGCCTAATTAGTCTATGATTTAACACTAAAGTGCTACAGTACACACATGTGCTAATGACAGATTACTTAAGTTTAAAAAAATCGTCTCGTGATTTACAGATGAATTTTATAATTTTTTTTAATATTTAAATATCTTATGCAACATCCTATGTACCTTTTGATATATTATTAATTTTTTTACAGACTAGAACTAAACAAGATGACCGGATCCAGCTGCAGCTGCTAGTGCTGCACCACCATCCAGCCATCCACCAGTGCAACCGGTGTGCCGTGGTGGCTGTCACGTCACGCACGACGTTTCCTTTGCCTCAAGATAAGAACGGGCCCACCAAAGTGATCCCTTCCCGTCTTGGTGCCTCTGCTCCCCAGTCTCCACCAGATCAGCGTGCACATCACGCAGCTTCGTCTCCATCCGACTCCGACACCATCCAGTCCAGGTCGGCAAGCTCGGGGGCGCCACACCGACTCCGTCGAGGAACCGTCCGTCCACCACCAACCGACCTGTGTCGCCTATAAAACACACCCAGGCGTCCCTCTTCCTCTACCGTGGGTAGTAGAACCGCGTGGTCGGGTTCCCTTTTCCTTCCCCGTTCCCTCGTCGGTGCCGTGGGGTGGAGGATGGGTAAGTGGTAGGTAAGGCGCAGTCGTTGGTTTCGATCTGACGTGCCTCTCTGTTTCTCCATTGGTGTTATTCCTAAGGTGTGACGGACTAGACTAGCCGGATGGATGGATTTCGTTTAGGTTCGATTGGATCTCTGTTGGGTATCTGTTCTGACTAATTAGGATTTGCTGATTGATATGTATATACTTAGGTTATTAAATTGCTATGCTGCTGTTGCGATTTGTTGATGTCTAGGGCTGTGCCGTTATTTTCATTCTGGTGGAGGACTCGACTGTGATCTGTTTGTGTTGGGTCAGATCTATCTGATATCTGTTGATGTCTAGGGTTGTGGTTATTTTGATTTGATTGCTAGCTGTTCATTCTGGTGGAGGATAAGGTGGCTCGATCGTGATCTGTTTGTGTTGGGTCAGATCTATTTGGTTGGTTAGCTTGGATGTTGTTGATATGATCGGAACAAATTCAAAAGGGATGTGGTTTTGATTCGTCGATGCTGTGTGATCTGTTCAGTCGAAGGTTGTTGATTGGATGCTTCTATCTTCTCTAGGATTAGTATGCTGATTTCGTGGAGAAAACCGATTTTGTGGAGAAAACCGGTGCCTGTTGGTTGTTATAGGAAACTACTGGACTGCTCAGAATTCTGCACCGTGTGCTCCTGATTGGATATTTTACAGATCAGTGATTTAGTTGTATGAGCAAGTTAAATTAATCAGATGAGTACTATCAGATTATTTGAAAGCCTTGCAACTAAAAGGTCACATCCTCAAGTTCTCGTGGTTTTATTAGTAGATAACAAGTTGCTTTCTTTGGGAGCTAGAACAGTTTATTTAGAGCTGATCATGGAGATGATTCTACAATTGTACTCTTGAGTACCACTTTTTGATCAATTCAGTTTGGTGGTTTCTTTTAAGAAGGCATGGAGAGTTTGATTTCATATAAGGCTTACATCCTCAAGTTCATGTGGTTTTAAATAAGTTGCTTTCTTTGGGAGTAAAAAATAGTTCGTTTAGAGCTAATATAGACATGGTCATGGAGATGATTTTACAATTCTCTTCAATATCGTTTTTGATCAATTCAATTTGGTGGTTCCTTTTAAGATTACATGGATGCAGAGTTGGATTCGCTTCTAAGGTGTAATTTAAAGTTTGGTGTGGAACCAGGATTATAGAAGTGCGTCTGTTCGAAGCTTCATTTGAGTAAGATATATGGAGGAATACTTCAGTTGTGGCTCCTGTTATAATTACTGTTGGCATTTGTTTCTCTGGTGGTATTATAAGGCCTTCTGTGTAATTCGTGAACAGTGATTTACCATGGGTCTTCTATTTCTCAGACATAGTTAGTATTGCACATGGCCTTTTTGCTTCTGTTACTGGATTATGCGCAAGTGTTGTAGAGATCTTCAATTTTGTTGGTTCAATATACTGTAATATATGTTATGGCGAAAAGTATTTTTTTGCCTGGATCTGTAATTATTATATGATATGGATATTGGTATAAAATTTGGCACAATCCTGCTTATTATAAATTGTTTGTGATATGCTCTTATTATGGATATGGATCTGCTAAACTATAATAGTATCTTCTCATTCTAGTATCTTGCCGGTCGTGTTCTTGAATCCATGAAAATGCTACATTTATTTTGGTGTTGCACAAATTTGAACTTTAATTTTTATAGAGTATAGATCGGTGCAGTTTGTTTGCTATCGAAAAGGTTTTCTTGGTGTAGGTAAATCAGAGTCTAGTCTGTAACAAACCAAATTTCTCCTCCTTAATGCAATGGTGCGTAGTTAGGTCAAATACTTTCCATGCCTTATCTCTTACTATATATTTTACTAAACATTTTGTATTGGTTCAGCTTCCTAGTGCAAGTGTGAGGCAGTTCTCAGCCTGCCATATCTTAGTTCCATCTTCTTTCTGTTCATTAAACTGAATAAACATGAACACTTTTTTTTTCTGTATATACTTTTTTCTGTTTTATTTGAGTGCATCATTAGCTTAGTGTTGTGGTTTTGTTCCCGCTAAAGTTAGACATCGTCTTTTGCCTATTTTAGTACTGATGGGATCCTCTTCCTTATTTTAATACTGATGGGATCAGTATTTGTCCTTTTTTTTGCATTGAGTCCTGAGTCCTGACTGAAGTAGTGAAGTGTGCTATAAGTTTTTTGAGCAAGTCAACCCATTTTTGATTAAAGAACATGCTATTTTTGAGCAAGTCATACTGTGATACTGTGTTTAGACTACGTTTTAGACTAGTGTTTTAGACAAGTGTTTCAGATAAGTTGATTGATCAGAGATATTTAGACTTGATCATGGAGATGATTCTACAATTTTATTCTTCAGTACTCTCTTTTTCAATAATCCTATTTGGCCGTGCCTTCTAAGAAAACATGAGGACAAAGTTTGATTTGATTTCCAGTAAGGGTTGCATCTGAAAGTTGTGGTTTTAGATGAGTTTCTTATTCTTACTTTGGGAGCCAGTACAGTTGTCATGATTATGGAGAGAATTCTACAACTTCATTCTTCAGTATTACTTTTTGATAGATCGAGTTAATTCGTTGGGTCCTTTAATTGGTGCATATCTTGGTGTACTTTGAAGTGTAATTTGATGCATAGTTTGTGGGGTACCCAGATAATTGAAGTGTGTATGTTTGAAGCTCTATTTGAGTATATAATATAAGCTATGGAGCAATACCAGCTGCTTTGCTAATTTACTGTTGCTATTTGTTTCTCTGGTGGTATCTTTAAGTTTTAAGGCCTTATGTCTGATTTTGGGACATTGATTTAACCAGGGTCTTCTATTATCTCAGATTCAGAGATAGTCTTTAGTGTTGGACATTCCTAGCTTTGGCTTCTGTTACTGGACTTTGCAGGAGAAGTGTTCTTTAATTTTGTTTGTTCACTAGTCTTGTAATATATGTTGTAGAGTACATGTATGATGCGGAAAATATCCGCCTGGCTATAATTATCATATGATATAGATATTGGTATAGAATTGGTATGATCCTGCGATTACAATTTATTTGCGACATGCATTTTATGGATCAACTGGGTTATTATAACAATACCTGCATGTATATTGCTCATTCTAGTCGTCTGCATTTCGAAACTTGAATCCATGTAAAATACTAGGTTTCTTTTGGTATTGCACAAACATGCTGCTTGATTTTATAGATAGGTGCAATTTTATTTCGTATATATTCTAACTGCAATGAACAAAATTTCTCCCCGTCACATACACATTTTAACATTCTGCCACATTGTTCGTTGCTGTCTGAAAATGTCATTTGGTTTTAATCATTCGATTTGAATTTGTATGTGTACTATTCCTTAGTTACTCTCTTCAGTAATAAATATCATAAGAGAATAAACTTTTGGTTTTCAAGCCTTGCCTCTAATAAGCGATCACAATATTTCAGTGAGCATGTTATGTTGGTACAACCATAGTTTAAGTGTGCTTTAGTTTTCAGCCTGTCATGCGCTATCCTAGTTCCATATTTCTGTTCATTGAACTGAAAGTAATGTGAATATGTGATCACTCTTTTTTTTTCTGTATATCTAGAGGCAGTAGAGACCTAGTTCCATCTTTCTGTTCATTTAACTGAAGTAACATGATCTTTCTTTTTTCATATCTACATGCTTTAGAGACCTAGTTCCATATTCTCTTTCCGCATCTACATGTTATTGAGCTTTGTGTTTTATTTCAGTGCATCCTTGACTCAATGTAATGTGGTTTTGTTCTCGTTAGAGTTAGAATTGACCCCTGACTTAAGTGTGTTAATGTGTTATAAGGTTTTCAACACTATTATGCCTGTCCAGGTTTACAGAACGTGAAGTCTGGTTCTGTTTTCTTACCGAGTGGTTTACAGATCAGGTCTGGTTCGGTTTTCTGAAGTCTTGAGGTTGCTGGATTGTTACTATTGTCTTGCTTAGGATTCTAGCATGTGTACTGTTGCGTGACAAGTGAGCTGTTCATGATTATGTTGTGTTCGAGTTTTATCAGAAGGTAGATGGTTGTTTATCTACGGAAGGTAGATGGTTGCTTATGTATGGAGTTTTAAGTGTTTTTTATGTCAATTTGTTTACTTTTCTATGAGCTTTGATCTGGATTTCCTAAATGTAAACTAATTTGTATTCTAACTTTGGCTTCATGGACCCCTGTTGCTTGGCTTATGTTAGTCCGTCATTTCCTCGTATGTTCTGTTCTAGTATTAATGAGTCTTTGACCTTTTTCCTGTCCTGTAATTTAGATCTGGATTTCCAAAATGTAAACTATTTTCAATTGGACTTTGGCTTCATTGGACCCCTGTTGCTTGGCTTATGTTAGTCTGTCATTTCCTCTTATGTTCTGTTCTAGTATCAATGAATCTTTGACCTTTGTCCTGTATTGTAATTTATGTTGCTCACTAGTTTTGATAATAAACCATTCAGGAGCTTCTGTTAATATGGATGTCGTTGTAGAACTATCATTGCAAACCTATATGTGTTATCATGCTTATTATGAATCAATGAGTGAAGCAATGCATGTAATGTTCTATTTTCACCCTCCGGTATAGCGTTTCTTTCTGATTTCTGTATATGTGTTATCATGCTTATTATGAATCGATGAATGAAGCAATGCATGAAATGTTCTATTTTCACCCTCATGTACTAGGCTCTTTAGTCTTTCTTTCTGTTTCCTGAGTAAGCTAAACTAGGGCTAGAAAAGAGCCATATCTTGAAACATTTTAGAAATTCTAACTTGACTTGTAGTTGCTAACATATTTCTGTTATTGTGTACTGATGACTGTAACACTTGTTTGTTGCTGATTATCACCATAATTGTGAAAAGATACGCTTATTGCCTTGCATTGCCTTTTGAGTGCTTCCTTGTAATGATTTGTAATTTTTCTTGGGTATTTATTCTATGCAAATGCATGACACTAGTTTGTGTGTTGTACTGTTGACATTTGATTGAGTGCTTCCTTGTAATGATTTGTAATTTTTCTTGGGTATTTATTCTATGCAAAGTGCATGACACTAGTTTGTGTGTTGTACTGTTGACATTTGATCACCTGATGTGATGGTGTATGTCTTTTGAGGTGTTAGTGTACACTGGTCTAATGTCACAGTTCATTTTAATCTCTAATGGTAATTGTGGACATGAGTTTGAATGTGGCTGATCTGTAAGAATATTGGTTTAACTTGCTAGCTGAAAGGCACGTTTAAAGCAATAAATTTCATTTGCAGTCTTTAAATGTATATAATTAATTTCAAGGATCTGCTTGAATCTGGCTGATCTGTAAGAATATTGGTTTAACTTGCTAGCTGAAAGACACGTTTAAAGCAATAAATTTCATTTGCAGTCTTTAAATGTATATAATTAATTTCAAGGATCTGCTTGAATCTTTTATATGAATTTTCTTATATATCTTGAATTATATGACCACACTTATAATTTTCTGGTTGTGGTTTGGCTTGCTGGCAGCCTAGCATTAATGTCAACGGTATAGATTTATGATATTCTAGTCTGCGATTTGGATGATCTGTTTAGTCTGCGATTTTTTGATGTATTTGCTTAACTCTTACAAAGTCATTCAACACCTTGGTGTTTCTTTGTTAAAGAACGAAGTGGATTCATAAAATTTCTTTTTCTTCTCTCCTGCGCAACTGATAGTGATGGATTGGGAGGGGGGCTTTGTAATTGACACATGCATTTGCATACGTAAAGATGTTTCTATAGCTCCATTTTGAACATGTAGTTTCATTCACATAGCCTCTTTCTCTTTGAGCTTTCATCTCTAGTTTGATTTGCTTCCTTGGTGCTTCTTGGAGGAAATGAGGGTCTAGGTCTGTTTTTAGTCATAACTCATCTGTGACACGATCAAAGAAAAATGGTCTTATGGTTGCATTCTCATTTGACTTAGGTCAAGGTGCATGCTGGATTTATTGGCACCAAGTCTTGTGTCCTGTTTCTTCAGATATTGAGTCCCACCCTGTTCTCGTAGTTCTTCTCTAAATTATCAATACAAAGAGAACATCATTACAAGGAGAACATGAAGGCCTACTTTAATAGAAAATATATTGATATAGTTATGGGCTTATGGCAAATAAATGACGAATGGTTGCTTGATGTTGTTGAGTCCCACAAATTGGTGATCTTTGCTAACTGTACTTATGATACAAATGAAGTTTGAATGGTTGCTTGATGTTGTTGAGCCCCATAAAATGGTGGTCTATGCTAACTGTAATTATGATAGGAAATAAAAGTAGTGGTCACCTGATGGCAAACTTGTTAAATGTCCCCTGTTGTGCTTCTTTGGTTCTAAGGCATATTCACTTTATGATATGATGATTGCATTTGCTCCAGCTGTTTGTGGTTATCTTTTCCTCGTAGATGTTTGAATATTTTCTTGTTAATATGCTTATTATAGGGGGTAGTGTAGGTGGGTAGGGGGGAGAGGGTGCCTAACACTGCCAATGCTGGTCCCAAGCCCGGATAAAAGTGGAGGGGGCACAATGGTTAACAGTGAAGTGTGTGTCACACACTCAAAGTAAGAGTTGGAGTTGTCTAAATTATATATATATATATATATATATATATATATATATATGGGCATCAAGAGAATAGATAAATGGTTTACTTGTGGAAGGCTAATATGATTTAGCTTGGAGAAGTTGTAACTGAGAGATGTAAAAGTGAGCACACTTGTCAAAAGTCTTGTCTCTGTCAAAACAAATGTGATTTATTTAGTGTTTCCAACTTTTATTTAGACAGCATAATACAGACCTGGAGTATATATATTGAAATGAAAGGAGGATCTCTATTGTAGAAAGTAGTAGTTTTGCGAAACTTCCAGTGGGCCAATGGTCTGTGAAATGAGACGGCCATCCTTCGATGACTTCTTAGCTTGTTTCTGAATCTTAGAGCTTAAGAGCCATTTAAACTGTATCATAGCGATGGTAGATACGTACTTTGTTGTTTGATGTCTTCCTTGCCTCCTTGGTCTTTGGCAGACCACGCAGCCTGTGCCAAGCTAGCCAAACAGTCCTGCAGACAAATGAAGATCGAGGGAGCTTCTTCCAAGTTCCAACTAACGTGTCTTTCAAACTCACATTGTCGTCGAGCAGAGCAGGCTGCGAATGAATAGCACTGGACCAGATGAGCACAAAGCACCCAAAAAACAAGACAAAAGGTCAGACTGATGGATCGATCATCTGCTGTGCTGAAACCGCCGGCTACTAAAACAATGCTCCAGTCCAAAGTCCATACAAAGATCCAGGCTGTGCCAGTGCTGCTGCTGCTACTTGCTACCGTCGTGACAGAACAGAACGTTGCCTCCAATGTCACTGATCACTACGTACTTGCTAACACCATCCATGCATGACACCAGCAGGCTGCCCTGCCTGCCTTCTCGCTACATAAGCCAGCGTATCCTGCTTCCTGGGTGCTCAAGCTCATCAGTGTCCCAGACAGACTCCAGTCTTGGCTCTTGAGCACAGCAGGATGGACCACCGGCTGCTGTCTGCTTCCAAGGTGCTTGCCGCCGTCCTGCTGCTCGCGGCCTGCGTCGCCGCGCACCTCGGCGTCGCGAGCGCCCAGTACGGTGGCAGCGGCAGCGGCGCGCCGGGGACGGGCCCGGCTGATGGCGCGGGCTACCTCCTGGGCGTGGGCGCCGCCGTGCTCGCCGTCGCCGCGTTCGTTTGGAACTGAGGCTGAAGCTGAACGACGGTGAGGTGAGCTCGAGTCCGGGATGGACGGGATGAACGATGCTGGAGTAATAAAGTTGCATGGCGTGCGTTTTGCCTGATGTTCTCGTTCTGTGTGCGCTTATAGATGGGGATGGTGCTCCAAACGGATATGGGTGGTTCTCTACACAATTCCGCGCGTCCGACAGGGCGGCCTGCGCCCGCAGCGCGTCGAGAAACGCCGCGCCCTCGGTTGGCCGTCTGAGAAACTTGATTAGTCCAATACAGTATTTAATCAATTTTGTTGAAATAATAACTTGTAGGCATCGTTGTTTTTGCAATTAACATCTGCCTCTAATCTGCCTTGATGAGTGACAGGTATTTCCTTTTAGGTTAGTTCCACTTCTGTACGTATATAAGCTAAGGATGTTGTAATCTTCCGGTCCTTATACAGGAGAAATAGTTTTTTGGCCTACAAACAGAACTGACAAGGGTAAAAGCGAAATAGAGAGAGAAAAACGGAGGAAACACTTTGGCTATTCAATTTTTTTTTTTTTTTGGTAGATAACAAATTGAACAGCCTTGTGCTGCCACTTCTGTATAAACACTTTCAACAGCTGAATCCCATTAGGCGGCAGAAAGAGTAAAAAAGAAAGGCTCTACTGACAGACAATACCAGGGATTTTGGCAACCTGAAAGTTGTTCGTTACAGGCCAATCATCAAGATTATAGTTTGTGAACGAATACTCAAGCGAGCCAGCCAATATTTCTGGAGCAATTGTTCTTCGCTTGTGTACACGTACACAGGAGCCGTGGCTAGCAGCTCTCCAACGCCATCCATCCGCGCCTGGTCTGCTGTGCTACCTCAACGCCATGGGCTCCGAGTTGGATTGGCCCCAAGTCCCAACCTCAGGAAACAGTGGCATGGCCCATGGGAGGAGCTCAGCGCCCATGCTGTTTCACCAATACACAGCACCAGAGGAACAAACCTGCAGAGAATTCTGTTAAAATTGGAAATATGCCGTTGATTAGCCATGCCATGTGTTTGGGTTATTACAACTGGACTACTGAACTTGAATCTTAGTTCAAACTGTTTAACATGCAGCATTCTTACAGCATTTCAAGAACACTAGGATACAGTAATAATAGTATGTCAATAGAGACCTACAGGCTACAGGCAGCCTCATGCTACTTTCCGAAAAGCATCGAACTTCGACAGGACATATTGTTATCATAGATGAACTGAAAAAAAATAAAATAAATGCTACTCAGAAAAATAAAACGAGTAGCAATGGGTGTGCGCTAGAAATATGTAGACTCCCCCCCTGCATCCTCAATGTTAGGGGTTGATGTGTTTTTTACAGGTGTGCAGATCCAACCTGTATGTATTGCATACATATACAATTGTAAATTAGTAAACTAAAAGAGCTTTGTTAACTTACTGGATGGTGTGGATCATCAAGCATCTCAAAGAGGCCTCTTAACGTACATGGTAATAAGTGAACTAGTTCATGAGACATATTACATGTCACATGAAGATGTATGGGTACAGATGAGGATATAAGCCATTTAACAATGCTTATTTGTAGGCTTCCTTAGGTGAATGATGCTGCAAGGTGACCAGATTGCAGAGGGGAGAGAGAAAAATTCTAGCCTCATTTCTGAAGAACTGCAGTGATCGCCCTATGTACAGTTGCATTTATTATCAACAATAAATCAGGGCAGATACTGTCACTGGCAAATGCTTAGGGAACATGTTATAGGTAACCAATCAAAACAATAAAGCAATACAGGACTCTTGCTGTCAAGACAGCTTGTGTGAGGAAACATAAGCATTTTCCACTGCTAACAGAGGGGGAAGATACACAAGCTTAAATTATAGGAATTGAATCAATGATCAAGAGGCACACATGATTGATTTTATGGCTGGGAGTGCAGGATTTATTCACAAATTATGCAATAAAAGGTAGAGTAAAGCACTACTGTACTAAATAATTTTGTAAACCAATTCCTGCTGTAAAGCTAACTAGGATTGTCTACAAGATTACTTTACCTTGATAAACTTGACGCTGAAGTGCACTAACAAGAGAACATCTCTAGAGAATTTCATTGTTCAAAGAATACCTCAGAGGCATAGAGCGTGGCCAAAAAATTAGAGCACAAGACAGAATAGCCACTCAAAAAAAAAAAAATACATTGTCACATAAAGATGGTCAGTACAGTAGAAAACTGAATTCATTTTTTTGCCAACCCTCATTAGTTTGCTCCATTGAGGAAACGATACTTTTCAGGCAGGGACTTTGCTTGGTGCTGATATTCCTCCGTCGAGAAAAGTGATATAAGCACAGAAGTAGTGGAAGCCTCAAGTGAGAAATTCCTCTCATCAAGTTTGGAGAGGTAAGCCCCAGCCCTGCTTACTTCACCTCTCTGCAACAGCCTCCTAACTAGAGCATTTAACATACGCGAATCTGGAGCAGTACCACTCTTTTCCATTGCTGAAAACAGACCATTGAACTCCTCTAGTGATCCTTCTTTTATGAGATTTTCAGCTATTAATTGGTAGGTCACAACATCCGGAACCAGACCATTAGCAGAGATAGTAGCAAACAAATCCATGGCATCTTCCTTCCTTCCACCTTTGAGCAAAGCACGAATCATGATGTTGATAGTAAAAACATCAACTTGAACATCCTTAGAACTCAGGCTCTGAAACATTTTGAAAGCTTCATCAACAAAATTATTTCTGCAAAGACCATTTAGAATTATGTTGTATGTGTAACTGTTCCACTTTGTTCTGCTGTTGATCATATTGAGATACAGTTCCTTTGCTTCAGAAAACCTCCCATTTACGAACAGACCATTCAGTATAGTATTGTAAGTCACAACACGAGCTGTAATGTTGTTGCTCAACATTTTCCGAAAAAGGCTATATGCATCGTCTATCCTTCGAGCTTTGCAGTAGCCATGAAGCAAAGTATTATAAGTGACTTCATTAGGTGACAGGCCAATTGAGACCATACCATCAAATACCTTCTTCGCTTCATCCATCCTTCCAACTAAGCAGTAACCACCTATTAACGGTGTATATGAGAAAACATCCGGCATTATGCCTACATGTTCCATCAAGTCAAAGAGCCTCTGGGCTTTCAAGACCCGTCCTACATTGCATAAGTTGCAGATTAATGTGCTGAAGAACACCACGTTAGGACGGATTCCTTGATCCAACATTTCAAAAAATAATTCCTCAACCTTCTCCCATTTGTCAACGGTGCATAGTCCATATACTAGGGAGCTAAAAACAACAATATCAGGAGTCACTCCTTCATTGATCATTTGATTAAATTTGGCCTCAGCGTCATCCACCCTGCCTAACTTGCATAGTGCATCTATTAGTGCTGCATAGCTGACTACATTAGGACTCAACCCTTGCTGCCTCATTGTGTTGAAGATATCCATCGCCTTATCTATCATACCGAATTTAGCATATGCACCGAACATTATGTTAAAGATGTGATGATTAGGTGAGATACCATTTCCTACCATCAAATCTAGGAGATCATGCATTTCAGAAAGAGATCCTTTTGTACCATATCCATGAAGCATAATGCCATATATAGTTAAATCAGGTTTTATGCCCTTCCTAATCATAGAATCAAAAAAAAATTTAGCTTCTCTGCATCTTCCATTCTTGCATAGATAGTCCAGCAACAGAGCATAAGTATAAACATCTGGCTTAGGACCACGTGCAGACATTTCTTCAAGCAGTCGAACCACATCCTTCCACTTCCTAATAGAGAGGTATCCATGGATCAGACAGTTATATGTGTCATTGTTTGGCTTAACACCTTTATCAGTCATCAGCTGAAAGACACCCTCAGCTCTATCAAACACTTCGGCTTTGCACAGGCCATCAATTACTGTGGTGTATGTCACAACATCCGGATGAATCCCCTGATCCATCATTTCAAGAAACAGGTTGTAAGCTTTGTCCACTTGACCCTCGGTAAAAAACCTGTTGATGACGGTGCTGTAGGACACCACATTTGGTGGGCAGGTCCTGCCTTGATCATCAGCCATCATATGTAGCAGCTCAAGTGCCTCCTCAGCTCTCTTTTCATCGCAGAAACCCTTGAGAAGTATGTTGTATGAAACTACATCTGGAGTGCAGCCATGCTCAGGCATTCGTTGGAGCAAAACGTCCATTGCCTCACTCACCCTCTTTGCATCACAGAGACCTTTAAGCAGTTGAGTGATGACTACGTGATTCACCCTCCAGCCCGTCTTAAGGATGAGGCCAAAGGCGGCGAAGCCATGCTTCAGGCGGCCCATGCGGCAGAAGCAGCCGATGAGGATACTGTAGGTGAAATGGTTGGGAGCCACCTTGATGGAGCAGCCATGTATCATCCGGTTGAATAGCGAGACCGTCGTCTCGGACTCTAAGGTGGAGGAGCGCCGGCCTGAGGAACGAGACACAGCAGTGAGGAGCTGGTTGAAGGCGACAACCGAGGCCGGCCTCGCGTGCGGAAGCAATTCGTCGAACAGCTTCAGCGCGTCGTCGAGGCCGAGGCTTCCCGAGCGGGCACGGCCAGCGATGACGCGCTCCAGCTCCAAGCACCGGTCGCCGACGGCGCTCACGCGGCGCGACATGCCGACGGTGCGTAGGTGAAGGGAATAGTGGCCCAGTGAGGAGAGGCACGGGCGAGCGGGCGGCGCGCTGCGTCCGCCTCCGGATCGGTGAACAGAGCACTCTCGTGAGCTGGGCGGAGCCGCGTGTGTCGTGTCCTGGGGTGTGTGAAGCAGTGAAGGTAGGAGCTAGTGGTAGCGGCGACGGCGACGGCGGCGGCGGGCGGCGGGCGCGCAGATGGTTGGGGCAGGCGAGGCGACGGGCGCTGGTGGTTGGGGGCAGGCGGGGCGCGCGCGCGGAGAGGCACGGACGGCGCTGCGTCACGCTCCGGATCGTTGATGCAGAGCAGCTCCGGATCCTTAAAAAAAAACTGACATTCGTTCAGCTCTCATCTGAACATAAAAAAAAAAAAAAATCTGTTATTCGTTCAGCGTTCAGCTCTCATCTGAAAATGTTATTCGTTCAGCGTTCAGCTCTCATCTGAAAATGTGGTCACCAGATCAGTCGACACATCACAACAATCCATCTGAAATTGTGTTTGGATTGGATGCCTGCACACGCCTTGGGCCTGCATCATAGACGCGAGCCAAGCTAGGAGGCCTGCACCTACTCAAGCTGAACACTCCCAAAGGGTTGTCTAGCCAAGTAGCAAAGAACACAAGCATAGTTTACTCATCAAGCTTGACGAATGTATAGACTATACTAACACTACATCTGCCCCTTGCGGTACTATCATTCTTATTACGAGGCACACCGGAAAATAAATAATTGAAAGTACAGCTTCCAGCATGGTACTGCGATAAAATAATGCTAACAACTAGATTCTAACTTCTAACTGCTAATCAGCGGCCATTGCAAACATCAATACGGACGGTGCCGGCCCCTGCGGCTGTTGTTGCTGTTGTTACTACCACGGTCATCTCCCCTCGGTCGCTTTCCACCAGAGCTGGCTCCGCCACCACCGCTGCCGCTGCCGCTGCCACTACCCCCGAATCGACGGCCACCTTGCTGTGGCAGAGGCGAAGTAACATGAACAGGCTGCTGCCCCGCAGCCTGTGGTCTGCAAAACACCAAGGAGAATATGAGTTGACAAGGAAGCATCAATGTAACAGTTCAGAGGACTGCCCTTAGGGTCCAATAAGATTATAAGAAACAAAAACTAAACTAAGGTTCTGCGCGGACTACCCTTATAGGATCTAATTAGATATAAGAAAAAACTTAAACTAAGGTACTGTACACCCTTTGTACACCCTTATAGGATCTAAGATATAAGAAAACTTAAGCTACGGTACTGTACGGATATCCATCTAAATTTCACCACACTATTGTGACCATAAAAAAACAGAAATAACTATCTTCTCCAATAGATTCAGTTTTCATATAAATACTCCAGGTCCGTCCGTTGTCAAATTTGTGAGCTGTACTAAATAGATTGCATGCCTTTTAAGTTTTAACACAGAAACAATATTTTTTGACAGGGACACGCTTTCATCGTGTAATGAGTGGTCAGGATGGGGTGTGTTTTTGAAGGGAGTAACAACCCTCGTCCTGTGTAGTATTTCTTCTTAATGAAATGACACCACACAGCTCTCTTGCATGCTTCTTTGTTATGAACAAGACACCACTGTGTGTTTCATTCAGTGGACTGACGTCATCGAGTAACTTGACAAGACAACAATGGATAGTAGAATAGATCGAAATATTTACACATATACAAGACGGCCATCTGGTAGGAGCATTGGGATCATTGTTGAACCTGGAGGAGCACCTGGAGCATACAACATTGGCTGCACAAGTGCAAATAATGCCACAAATACACAACAGTTAGAAGGATATCACCTCTTGTAAATGTTTCTCCTCATGCATTGGTTAATGCGTATCAGAAGATTGTCATGTACCTGTGCAGCATGAGCAGAAAGCACACCATAAGCATTTGCTAGTCCATTTCCAAGGGGATTATAACCACCTGCTAGGCCATTTCCAAGTGGATTATAAGCTCCCGCCAGTCCATATCTAAGTGGGGCATAACTTGGAAGCGATGGACCTCCTTTTGCAGTAGGTGCTGATACAGTATCATCCTTCTTGTCAGCAGGAGGTTTCGCAAGTGAACAATCCAGCAGCTGACCTGTTAGTGGCAAAAACTGACATTTTAGACATATGAAGGATGTTAGAAAAATTGACTAGCTATAGAAAGATGTTAGAGAAGGAAACCCACCATCAAGTTCATATCTCTCAGTGTTCTTCAGAGCCTTCATAGCCATGGACCGTTCCTTAAAATGAACAAACCCGTACCGATTTTCATGCCCAGATTTTGCAGGAGGAATAACAACTTTTGTAATTTCTCCAACATGTTCAAACAGCTTTTTCAGCTGCTCTTGAGTAACAGTCTTGGGGAGGTTTTTGACATAGAGAGATTTAACCTAAAGACAAATATGCACATCCTTATAAAATAACATAACAGAAGAACCATAAAAGGTAACATTGCATCATGTAGCGCTCAAAGGAACCTGTGCAGTAGATGTAGCTTCACTAGCATTCTTAGGATCTGCCCAGCTGACAGTAGGAGCATTTGTATCTAGTTTGAATTCTGGGGTAGACATCTTCTGCTTAGCATACTCTGCACATGCCTGGTTGTAGTATTCGATAAAGCCATAACCCTTATTGCGACCTGAGCCTGGTGCCTAAATATATTTGAGAGTAAAACAACTGTAATGATGCACACTGAAGTTGTTGAACAATCCTAGTATCTATTCATACCTTCATGAGATCAACTTGTAAAACTCCAGGACCAACTTTTTCCACTGCGGTTTTGAAATCATCAGGTGTCCAATCACGGGGTATATTCCCAATAAATAGCCTATTCTTAGCCTGAGAGGTTGAAACTTTTATCTTCTTTCCCTGCAATAAGAACCATAATAACAGGGTCTAGTTAGTATGAAAGTATAAGATATACGAGTTAATCAGGTGTATCAAAGAATCAGGAAGTACTAGCATGTATTCATGTTCTTGGGTTGCGAAACTAGGTCTGGATAATACGTACACCACAACCAAAGGTGTTTAGGGGTAGGTTTTGCTAAAAGACTCACAAATATTTAAGATAGATGCCTTGGTAACGAAAACATAATCTTCCACCACCCACAGTTCTGGTTTCTGGAAGCATAACTGAACACACTGGTTTGCCATAGTCACAAAGGTTTTGTATTTTATAAACTTGGCAGTGGAACTTTAAAATAGCAAGAGGATGCAAGTGTAAACTATATAACTTTGTACTTGTATTTTATAAACTTGGCAGTGGAACTGCTGCAAATTTTTTAAAATAGCAAGAGGATGCAAGCGTAAACTATATAGCCTTGTACTTTGCTACTTTTCAAACTGATCCCAAGGCCCTGTGTTTTAAATTCAAGAGTGGAAGTGCTGCAAACCTTTTCAGAAATTAGCAAGAGGGATCTGCATGCAATCATATATAATTGAACTTGGCTACATCTAAAATTAATCCTCCACAGACCTAAACATAAAATATATAAAAACACAATTTTCAGCTCAGTTTCCTTCTTCTATCTTGGGAAGTTTGTGCTATCAAATACATGTTTTATCACATATACAAATACATGTTTTATCACATATACCCATCTCTTTTTTGTAAAAAAAAATATACAAACAAATACAATAAATCACTGGCATGGAATAACATGAAGATCAACTCTTGAGTTCAAGTAAAATTGTGTAAACAAACCTTTATGTCTTTATTGCTCAACTTTCGGATGGCCTTTAAAGCCATCTCTTTAGTTCTGAAATTTATAAAAGCATAAGTCTTCTTATCCCCCTTTCCTCGCATTCGCACCTGCAGAAAAAAGGGACTCTGAATTGCAAAAGAAAAGAATTGCAAAAGCTAAACCAGAGAAAGTAGGCAGTACTCACTTCCACAACTTCTCCAACAGATTCAAACAGTCGTTTGAGATCTTCAGAAGATACATCAGAGGCGAGCCCCCCAACATAAACTTCAGCTCCATGAGGAGGAAGAGCAAGAAGCTCAGCATGCTTCTCTTTTTCATTCTCGTCCTTTAGATCATCATCCACCATTTTTTTACTGTCATGATTAGCATCAACTTCACGGACACCTTCAATTTCCTCTTCCTCCTCCTCCTCCTCCTCCCCCCCCTCTTCCTCCTCCTCCCCGTCTTCTTCTTCCTCCTCCTCCTCCTCGTCGTCCTCCTTGTCCTCCTCCTCGTCCTCCTTGTCGTCCTCCTTGTCCTCCTCCTCATTAACATCATCATCCTCTACCTCTTCATACTCAACCTCCTCCTCTACTTCTTCATACTCAACTTCTTCCTCTTCATCTACTTCGTCAGGATCATCAAACTCCAGTTGGTCTTGTTTGACCAATTCGTCTGATTTGGTCGAAGCAGCATTTCCTGTTCTCCTTGGCATCTTCCAAAGCTCAAAGTTCCAAGGAAACTTTGGAAAGACCACAGGAACCAATAATATTGGGGGAGCAAAGTGATAAGGTATGGATAGAAAGAAAACCAACAGAAACAGCTAGAACGAAAGGTATGCAGTAATCTCAAACTGGATTCAGCCATCGGTATCCACATGGAAAATGGAACCTCAAAGCAAGTGACTGTTAAGGGACAAATGCAGAGATAGAAGAATGCTCAGATGAACAGCATGGAAGGTTTTCAAGAATATGATAGCACCATCAACAAGAGTATGCAAAAGAGGACAATCAAAGAAGATGCTATCTTGTTGTCAGAAAAGAAGATGCTATCTGATTATCTGAAGTACAATTGAGTGGGCTGGTGCAATTACAAGGTATCAACATTCCATTAATTCAATGGAAGGGAAGGAAAAAGAACAGGGAAAAAATAAAAATTAGAGAACAATGTACATAATGTGTGAATCTTAAAGTAAAACCTGAACCCAAGCTAAGTAGTTGAGAATAATAACAACTAAACATGAAAAATGGTCACTCTATGGAAACGTAATACAGCAGGAAAAAAAACTTCATACTGCTGCAAGTTTGGCCCTAACATGAAAAAACATTAATTTGTTACCAGGTACATATTGTCTTAAAATTTTATTCCATGAATTCTGAAACAACTCATATTTTGTCAATAAGTAATTAAATATGTTAGTTATCGAATCATGTTATGAACATAAAACCTCAATTACCATGGCAGCATATACAGAGTCTAAACTATCGTTGCTCCTCAGATATAGCTGAAAGTTTAATCGTCTGATTGTATCAATACTATCTTGTCATATACATTAAAATCAATCTTATCCTTGCATAGAAGACAGGAATGATACAAGTTATGGTATCCACCAGCAGATTACAATGGCATCGCCATCATACAGGTATCAAGCTGAACCAAATCTAGTTTTGATGAAAAAAAAAAGGATAGTTTTTTTGTAGTGACACAACCAGAAAAAATAATATTGTCCACTGAAAGATGGATATCTGGTTTGAGATCCTTATTTTTTTTAATTAAATAGTGTAAAGGCCACCTCTATTTATGAACAGTAGGGACCTGCGTGACTAGTGGTCCCCTTGGCAGCTTGGAGCCTTTGGAGACACACAAACAAAATAATCCAGGCAAATGGTTTTGGCATGACAGATTTGGGGGTCAATGGGGGATGGATGGGAGCGAATCAATCCACTTTAGGGTTTCACAATCGATTAACTGAATCTAGTACTCCCTCCGTCCTAAGATATAAGGCACACACATATTTCAAAATTCAAACTTTCTTTATCTTTGACTAACAATTAGCCTAATCATATAAAAAACTTATACTACAAAAGTAGTTGTGTTATATTTGTATTTAGAAATACTTTCTAATGATCAAACTTTTATTTCTATAAATTATATATTATGAAAGAAATTATAGGTCAAAATATATTTTTGAAGACCGCACCAAGTCAAATCACACCTTATATCTTAGGACGGAGGGAGTAATTACTAAAAAAATCCACTGCCAGCCCTAACTGCTCCTGCTCTGACACAGCATGGTCACGCAAGAATAAGGATAGGAAGGAATCGAAGGAAGAGTAATGGAAGTATTGACCGGGGTTTGGGGGATTTGGGGATTTGATGGCGCAACCAAGGATTTGAATATAGGATTTTTTTCTTTGTGACCAAACCTAGGGTAAAGGAAGAGTGATGGAAGCTTTGACCAGGGAGTATAATATTTGGCAATTTGGAATAACCGAAATTCAAGATTCGGTATTAAAGCGTTCGATATTTATTGATCAAAAGCACGATATGTTTCCACAACTGATTGATTCTTCATACCTCAACTCTAACACAACAGTAGCACAAAATGACATTGTAAGGATCTCAATAGAGTATTAAATGACCATTACTCTAGCAGATGTTCTGAGCATGTCTAGCTGTCTAGCAGATGTTTATTTAGAAGAATTCAAGCACTGAGAGAAAAACCAGAGGGATCTAATTGGAACTCACCAGCTACGACTTGTGCGTGGCTGCAGGCCCGCAGATTGAAGAAGAGTCGTGCGTGCTGCAGTCCTGCGGATGTGAAGAGGTGCAGTGTATCAGGTCCGAGGTTGCCGGTGCGGCTCGAGGCGCCGCGTCCAGAGAGGCGAATCCACCGGCGGCTGCGGATCCTGGCCTGGACGAAACCCTAGCAAGGTGCGGCGGCGGGCAGGCGGGCGGACGGTGACTGAGGGAGCGGGCCGTTTGAAACGCGGGACGCGGGGCGCACGCAGGGGCGGATCCGTCGGGCGTGCCGGCGCAGAGACGCGATGCAGCTACGGCGAGCGACGATGGTGGCGGGCTAGCGGACGAGCTGAGACCGGAGACCCCCAGGGGCGACCGCGCGAGCGAAGGAGTCAGAGGGAGAGCGGAAGCGGAGAGAGACCCCGAGAGAGGCAGAGGCACGCGACTATTGGGGATTAGTTAGTTGGGGCTAGCTTCTTGTGGGCCTTAAGTTAATTAAGAGAAAACAATGGGCCAAATCTAGGATAGTCTTGGCCCATCAGTTGCTTTGTTTGAGTTGTTCCGAGTCGAAGCCTCTTTCCGGCCCACGTATATTCCTCCGATTCGCTATCCCGGGCCCAAGTCACCCCGCACCGTTCCCTAAAAAAAAAGGGTCACCCCGCACCGTGCGCCGCCGCCGCCGCCACTCGCTTATCCCCTCGACTCTCACCGTCCGCCGCCTCCCTGCCCCACCGGCCATCAGCCCCCGCAGTGCGTCAGAGTCCAGCCCTCTCGCTCCGCGGGGGCGTCAGAGTCCAGCCCTCTCGCTCCGCGGCGCCAACAAACCTGCCGGGGAGGGGAGAGAGATCCAACTGCAAGGAAGATGGGGTGGAAGGCGGCGGAGAAGCTCATCGGGCACTGGAAGATCCTCCGCGGCGACAACGTAATCTCTCTCGTTCTCCTCAACATCGCCTACTCGGTTTCTCATTGCGAGATCTCCACGTTCTCCCTTTATTTTATTTTTTTTGGCTGCCAGGTGATGATCATCAGAGGCAAGGACAAGGGGGAGTCCGGGCTCATCAAGCGGGTCATTCGGTCGCAGAATCGCGTCATCGTCGAGGGCAAGAACTTGGTAATATGCCGTTGTATGTTCGTTCCAGTTGTTTAGCCGGAGTGCGGAATCGATGTAGAAGATAGCTGTTTTTAGTTACACTTAGGATTGGTGCCGGTTGCATAATTGGCGGTTTAGTTTGTTGCACAGTGGTCTGTATGCCTGTATGTTTTTAATCAAACCTACCCATCTGTAATAGCTTGCTCTAGGTATTCATTGAAATTATAAGACCATTACAATTGAAAAGTGGTGCATCACAAATTAATGTGAGAGTTCATACTAGTGTTGCAGCTGCAATCATGGTTTTAATGTTGTGTTGTAAGTGATTAGATGATGTCCAGCCTTTATCCTCATTGCAATGCATTGAGGCTGATCATTTGAGTTTGTCTTGTGAATGCTGAATGATACTTCCCCTATAAGTACCACACATCCATAATGGCAAAAAAATAGCAAATTAGGAAGTGAGCACATAATTATAGCTGTGTGCATTCTGTATCTATAGATGGATGTTTATCTTCACACTTTACAAATTGGTTAGAGCTCAAAGAATAGTTGTGGCACTCGAGAGGAGCAGGCCCACCAATATCAATTTTTCATATAGTTTGTTTGATTGCAGAAGATAGTAAAAGTGTAATTTTCTGTATAACTGACCATTGTCGTGTTGTACATACTACAATGTCCCTTTTCATGCTTTGCTGATCCTCGTTGTGGCACACCGCATAAATGCTTAGCATATAAGCAGTTAAGTATGGACATAACACCTTCTAAGTTTCTAGCTGAATTAACACATGCAGTAAGCCCCATAGTATGTTCAATAACTCAATAAGCTTATAATGTCGTAGCCAATTGATTTATGATGTGGAATCATCTGTGATGAATACACAAAGAAGAATGGAGAAACTGTACTTTTCTAATATTTCTGAGATCCATCTGTTTCAAACTATAAGTCATTCCAAGAATCTTGGAGAGTCAAAGAATGGAGGGGGTATTTGCTAAACATATGTTGCAATTTTTCTTGTTTATTCTGGGTACTGTTGACTGCAGCCAGCAATTGTTGTTTTAATTGTCTCTGCCTTGTCATGTCTTCATGCTATCACGATTCCATAAATATCTGAACTACTATCATTTCAGGTTAAGAAACACATTAAGCAAGGGGAAGGGCACACAGGTGGTATTTTCTCGATTGAAGCTCCACTCCATGTCTCAAATGTCCAAGTGGTTGATCCGGTCACTGGGTATGAATATGATACTTGACAATGTTTCAGTACCTACAAAGATGCTGCTTTTATTTACTTCCTCATTTATTAAATCATTTCTCACTGTTTACTGCAGGAAACCATGTAAGATTGGATATAAGTATTTGGAAGATGGGACCAAAGTCAGGTACGCTAGAGGAATGAATGCTTCGGGTGCTGTGATACCCCGGCCAGAAATTCTGAAGGAGAGAAGAAAACCGAGACCCACGTCACGTATGTCTCACCAAAAAAACTTATTTTACACTCATCATATGGTGATCCACGTCTCATCTTATATGCTTACTATATGGTGTTTTTCATGGCACATTAATTCTCGAAAAGTGCCAAATAGTTCAAACTATTTATGCTGTTGTACTTCATACTGATATCAACTGATCCTATGTAGCGTGTTTTTCCCTGTTTTTTACTCTATCCAGTCCCTCAAAAATTCTAAATTTTTCCTCACAGCAACACTTTGTTTTATTACGTATATTAGATAACGGAACCTTCAGTTGACATGCTGCCTGTGGGTATGATATCTTTGAGATGCTATAGATGTTGCGTGTCTTATCTTTGCCCGAAGGAAATTCTGGAAATGAATTAAGCATGGAGCAAAAACACTGATACTTTTTCTGTTTTGAGCATTAGTAATGTAATATTAAACCCAAAGTTGATAAAGGTTGCATGAGCCTATGAATGTGTAAGACAAATCATAGCAACGAGGTGCACTAAGCATTTCACCTTGTACTTTTTTGTGTTTCTCTATGGTTTCAGATACATTCTTTGCCTATAGACTATTTCTAACATGCCCATTTTGTGATGAGAAGTTGCTCTGACTGTTTCCTTCCTCACGCAGCTGGCCCAAAGGATACACCAATTGAGCTTGTGCTGGAGAAGACATACGATGAAAAAGTTGGGATTGGTATGCCTGATCTATAACTCTGCGTTGGTTATGCGGAGAGTTCAGAGTATGTGACCAGGCCCTGAGGCCCGTGTGTTAGTCAGTGAATGATTGTTGCAGTTTCACCGTGCTTCCCTTGGTAATATTAATAATAATGTATTAGTTACTGCCTTACTGGCACTCGTGTTTGTTTTGTCAGATTGTCCTTTTCTGCAGAAATGCAATCCACGAATGAGAATGGCCATATTCGTACCTTTTTCTAGAAGGGGCAATAGTTATTTCAGTTCCTCAACTATTGCTTGAGGCTCAATTTTGTTCTGAACTTTTAAAATGACAGTTTCAGTCAGTTTCGTCTCAGAACTATCTAAAGTGAACTATGAAAGTGTTTTATAGTCCTCAGACTTTTCTTTTCAGCTTGACTTTTTCCCTCGTCCTAAGTGAAATGCCACACCATCGTGCCTGGTAGTCAGCCTTGCACAAACTGTGCTTGTGAAATCCCCCCAACCACAGCCCCTGTCCTCAAAGATGGTAGCTATTGTATTGCTCTATTGGGGATGGCAGCCTCTTCGGGTGTGTCTGGCGGGAGCACGCCAAGAAGTTCTCTCAGTGGTTTGCAGCTGTCCATGCCCCTTCATTGCAATGCTGATGATTCACCATAGCAGCCTTTATTGTTGGACAGACTATTGGGTACTGGTGCAATGATGGGCATTGCAGCTGCGCTGAAGTCATGGCATGTGATCGGCTGCCCCTGCTAGGGGTTCTCCTGCGCCAACCTCCACCAGAGCCTTTTACTTATACGTCATTAAAAAAGATAGATGGTGTAATAATCCATATTTTTTGAAGATGGGTTCTACCATTCTTATCTCTGTGTCTGAAAAGTTTTCTTTCTCACGTCATTTTGTCTATTTTCAGCACTAACAGTGTGAAATGTGGATGACAAAGGACTTTAAAACGCCACTAGCTGTTGGGTGCGAACAGTGGGCGTGGCGGTGTCACGCCCGCGGCCTGCTCCTGTTCCCGTCGCCAGGAGCGGGATCTCCAGGGCGTGTTTGTTTCTCAGCTAAAAAATTTAGCACCGTCACATCGGATTTTGCGACTCTAATTTAGTCTATTAAAAATCATTGCGCCACACGACACAAACCATATGACACACACGACAGCTCCTGAAATCAGTGCACACTAAAAAAAAACTAAAAACTGTAAATGTCACATTTTCAATAAAATTCTAGTTAGCAAAATCAAAATGGCGAAATGGCAAACCCGAAGTGGCAATATCACGTTGGGTGCTAGCCAGGATATGCAAGACGGAGGACAAGGAAGCGTTTCGCGTTTGTGGTCCTGGCTCCTGATGATGTTGCCATCTGAGCATGCCATTTTACCATTTTGATTTTCTTGGATAGAATTAAGTTTGTAAAAAAAAATCTGCAATATTGATTTTCAAAATTTGTTAATATGCATTGATTTCAGGAGATGCCGTGTGCGTGATGGCTGTGGCCTAATAAATTGTTTGATTTTCGTTTAGTTAACTGGGATTTTATTATTATTAATGATGGATCTTGATTTTGCTTAGAAGATCCATCATTAATTATGAAAAAATCTCAGCTAACAAAATCAAAATTAAATAATTATTGGGACACAACCATATATATAGCACACACGACAACTCTTGTAATCAATGCACAATAAAAAAAACTAAAAACTAGCATGCCATATTTTTGATAATCCTGGTTAGCCAAATCTAAATGGCGAAATGGCACAACCCCACACTACTGCAGGGAGGGGCTTTAGCCCCAGTTTCCCAACCGAGGGAGCAATCCGGATGCTCCTAACCGGGGCTAAAGGCTCTCACAAGAAAAAATAAATAAATGTGCGTCTGTGAGATTTTTTGAAATCAACATCTCTCGCCTCGCACACACCTACCAACTCAGTTATGCAACCCACGTAATATAGTTCTGGACGTTTTCCTTTTGAATTCACTCGTAAAGGACCTTTAGTCCTGGTACCAACCGGGGCTAAAAGGTCACCCTTTAATCAATCCTGGTTGGTATTAGCAACCGAGACTAAAGGTTGGGGACCTTTAGTCCGGGTTGGTAATAGCAACTGGGACTATAGGTTGACCTGACAAAAAGTCTTTTGTCCCGGATGCAATTTTTTGCCGAGACTAAAGGTCCAAAGGTCAGGTGGCCCGCGATATCTGGTGAGGATATGATGCAAGATGGAGAGGCGTTTGTAGTCCTGGCTTCTAAGCCCTCTCCCGGCAAAAGAAATCAAGTGCTCCTTCAAAGTTTACGAATTGGATTACTCAAATCACGATCGTGAAAGATATTTTCAATAAATAGCTGACCATTAATAAACAAATCTATCTTTATACTCTCTCCATTTTAAATTATAAGTCACTTTGACTTTTGTTTGGTACATTCATTTTACTATATATCTAGGTCTTATGTATGTCTAGATACATACTCCCTCCGTCCAACAAAACATACAGTTATGGATTTCGTGCCACCAAAAATAGTTTACGTTTGATCAAATTTCTAGTAAATACTATTTACATTTATGACCTCAAATTAATTTATTAAAAAAATACATTTGGTAATGAATCTAATGATATTTATTTGATATCATAAATATTAATACATTTTTATCTATAATTAATTAAATTAGAGATACTAAACCATGACACTGTGCTAGAATTATATGTTTTTATGCAAAACGACTTATAATTTTGAATGGAAGGAGTAAATGTGAGCAATAATTTATTATTTCTTCTTAATATTTTTCTTTGTCTCGTATGGACGAATGGTTGGCAGTTAGAGATATACTACTAATGTATCTAGATCTAATATATGTCTAGATGTATAGTAAAATAGATGTATCAAAAAAAAGTCGATACGACTCATAATTTGGAACTGTTGGGGGAAATGTGAGGAGGAATTATGTTATTTTTTCTTAATATTTTTCTTTGTCTTCATGTGGACGACACTAGTACAGAACGATACACTACAGGCGGTTGTAGACCCATTTGTACAGGCGTTTTTGTCAACCGTCTGCGCTGGGGGCCAGTAGAAATAGGACCGCAACACAGGCGGTTGACATAGCGAACCGCCTGTGAAAAAACTTTTCGAAAAAGTCGAAAATAAAAGAGAAAATATTTTAAATATGGTGAGGACCTCATCGCAAGTCGCGGCATTTTTCGCGCAAAACTCACGGCCGGTGGGATTCGAACCCACAACCTCAGCCTCGCGCGAAACCTCCTCTACCACTGCACCACACACTCACATATGTTCAAAATTCCCCTTCGGTTCCCCACATATTATACAAACCCGAGTGTAATTTGCTTGTTTGAGGTCCTAAACGATTTCAAATCAAAAAGTTGTCAACTACAAAGTTTCATAACTTTTCGAGGCGAACAACTTTTGTATTGATCATTTTCTCATTCGAGGTCATTTACAAAATTTGAATTTCAAATTTGAGACCATTCAAATATATTTTTCGTTGACAAGATGACTTCAAATTAAAAAGTTGTAATTTACAAAGTTTCATAACTTTTTGAGACGAACAACTTTTATTTTGGGTGTTTTCTCATCCGAGATAGTTTGAAAAAATCAAATTTTAAAAAACACATCTATTTCTACCGGCAGTTGTCTTAACGAACAGCCTGTAGAAATAAGACATTTCTACAAGCGGTTGTCTTAACAAACCACCTGTAGAAATCCATTTCTACAGGCGGTTCTAGACTTGAGGTCCACCGGTTCATTTTTACAGGCGCGTGGTAACTCAAACCGCCAGTAAAAAAAAATTGAGGCGCTAGAAAAAATCATCATTCTACTAGTGCGAACGGTTGGCTGTTAGAGCTAGATATACCACTATTCATCAAGAAGTAAACAATGGGCTGCTAGAGATATACCACTACCTAGGAGGCCAGGCGAGTCCTATAAATGGTGGTCAAACGAAGTCATCAGTAGAACACGCAAAGAGAACTAGGCAACTAGCGGTGCTCGAAGTCAAAGATGAGCAGCAGTCACCTTTCCATCTCCACGGCAGCCGTTACCATCTTCGTCTCCATTGTGCTCCTCCTCAATTCTCATGTAGGGTCGTGTAGCTGCTACAAGCGTATCTTCGGCTTCGGCGACGGCACCATGGACACCGGCAATTTCGTGCACATGCTTGGGAAGAACGTACTCGTCTAGGCTCAAGGAGCTCCCCTACGGCATGACGTTTTTCAAGAATGCAACCGGCCGCATATCGGATGGCCGTGTCCTCATTCAGTGGCGAAGCTTGAGCTTGAGTTAAGGGGGGCCGACCTCACTAATCTTGATTAAAATTGTATGAACAGTAGCTAAATTACTGTTCATGTAGTGGAAAATTAGGGATGCCAGGGGTGGCCAGGCCCCCTTTGGCCCTTACAAAGCTCCGCCCATGTCCTCATTGATTTCTATGGTGTGTATATACATTTTCACTGGATACGTCCTCTCTTTTTTTGCGCAAATTCAGTGGATCCTTTTTATGGTATGCATTGTAGTTGAGTCTTTTTTCAAGGGACAGAAAATTGAAGTGTGTAGGATGGTTAATTCTAATTGCACCCACTGCCCGCTCCTCTCGCGTCGTCTCCCATGGAGGCGACTCAAGGGCTCTCGCCTTCTCTCACTGGCTCGGCCACCGCCGTCGCAGCAACTCGCCTCCTCGTCGTCGGCGGCAGCGGCGGCCATGGGATGGGCTTAGAAAAGGCTTCCTTCCTTATTCTTTTCATCTCTTTTCTTTACACTGCACTTGCTCCCCTCGAATCTAAATATCTCGATCCGTGCATGTTTCTCCTAGATCTGTACTCCTAAGGAACCATAGGGGCCATACGGGGACCACCAGAGTGCCAACTATGGGGGGGCTTTAGCGCCTCGGTCGCGTGTGGCTGCATAGGTCTCGACATAGGGGGGCCACCACAGTGCACTGGTGCCATGCGGGGCCGCCTCTACCGCTTGCTGCGAGGCGCATGGTGGTCGCACGTGTGGCAACGCGGCACCGTCTACGAGGCCGCATGGGCTTCAACTCTGAAGGTTGTCGCAGTGCGTGGATTCAGTGTCTTGCGAGGCCACCTACCGCTACCTGTGGGCGAGGCATGTCTCTTCGAAGAATCTTCTTCAGGCGCGGGTCTGGATGCTATGACCTACGTGAGGACCCAAGCAACATTCCCCAAGGTGCCTGTAACACCTCTGGTGTTTAACTGTAATTAACCTGACATGTCATCATCATTAGTCATTAATCATTCTTGCCTTGCATTTATGTTGCCTAGTACTTGTGTAGCAATCTCTTTTTCAAAAACCCTAAAAGCCCAAATCTTCCTATAAGGGCAAAAATGGTAATTTTACCTCTGTGCCTAGCTTTGTGTAATTCTTGTTCAGTTGGATGTCTTGAAGTTTTGTTGTGTTGGCCAAAGTTCAAAAATCAAAATCAGATTTCAAATCCCTTTGCAAAACCCTGATTTCCAAACCCTGGATTTTATCCCTCTTTTTGTAATTAAAAAATTATTCAAAATTTGAGGTTGGTCCAAAAAGCAAAGTTGTAGATCTGATCAAGAGAAACAACTTTGGTATTTACAAATTTTCAAGTTTCTGTACAAAGTTTGAAGTAAATCCAAATTCATTCAAATTCCAGTTTTTGTCCCCTTTTCAGTTTTAAAAATTTATTCAAAAACTATTGAGTTTCAGAAAAAGTGTATATTAGCAAAGTTATAGGTTTTCATAAAAGGAACAACTTTCATATTTGCAGATTTCCAACTTTCAGTGTAAAATCAAAAGTAATTTTGAATTTATTCAAATCTCAAAAGTGTTCCCTTTTCTGATTTCAAATATGGTTCGAAAACTATTTGGATTTTGAAAATGTTCATATTGACAAAGTTGTAGATCTCCTTTTTCTGCACAACTTTGATGTTTTGAGTTTTTGTTGCCCAGTTCAAATTTTGGAAGTAATTTGCAAAATACAGATATCAGCCAAAAGTCAAACCCTAGGGCATAGCCCTGTTCATCTTCCTCACCGTAGAGGGGGGGCCCGGCCATGGCCGCGCGCCGGCGCTGCGCACGCCGCACGCCTGGCAGCTGCACGCCCGCCCCCGACTTGTCGCCTGCGCCCGCGACATCATTCCGCACCCGCACGCGAGCGCTGACCCTCTCTCTTCCGTCCCCCACTGTTTCCCGCGCGTCGCCGCCGCGTGGCCGTCGCCGGCGAACGCACACCCGGCCCCTGCGTGCACGCCCGTCCTTCCGCCGGCTTGCAATCGAGTGCGCACGCCCCGGCCAAGCTCATCCACACCATCTCGTGCTCTCTACCGTCCCCGACCGTGCCTATAAAAGGGACCGCCGGAGTCCGAGCTCCTCACTCACCTCCGCCACCGTGGCCAGCCCACTCCAGACCCTCCGCCGCTCAACCAACTAGCCCAACAGCTCCGTCTTGAGCTCGTGAAGCTTCCCCACTCTTCAATTTCATCTCTACCGTCTCCTATCGCCCGGCGTAGCTCGCCGTTCCCATCTCCGGCAGAAACCCGGCGAGCTCGGGTTCGTGAAATACTCCCTCTCCGGTCACGGATACCTTCCCCTGACCCCTGTGTCAGCTTCCTTGGTTCCGTGCGACTCTAACCAGCCCTTGCGGTCTCGTGTGTTGCGCAGGGTCGTCGGAGCGCCGCTCGCCGCTCGCCGCCGAGAAAGCTCCACCGAACCACCACCCCGCCGAGCCTTGTCTCCGACCGTGGTAAGCACTCGAAGCCCCCTCGGTCTCTGCCTTTTAACGGCGCAAAGCTCGAGCCAGGCCTCGGGCGCACGCGTTCACTGTTGGCTCGAGCCAGGCCTCGAGCACATGTTTCCGTCTCGCCCGAGCCCAAGCCTCGAGCGGACAGACCCTCACCACTTCGCTCGAGCCAGGCCTCGAGCGGACTCGTGCACCCTCCGCTTCGCCAAACCAGGCCTCGGACGAAACGTTTGTTTCCGTCTCGCCCGAGCCTCCCGGCCAGGTCTCGGACGAAACCCTTGTTTCCGATTCGCCCGAGCCTCCGAGCCAGGTCTCGGACGAAGTAGTCGCTTCCACCTCGCCCGAGCCCGTTTCACCCGAACCTGCTTCGCTCGAGCCAGGCCTCGGCGAACACATGTCTTCCGATTCGCCCGAGCCTCCCGTTTCGCCCGAGCCTTGCGAGGAAAGAGCACAGTGCTCTTTTTCCTTTTTGGGGAATTGTGAATAGTGTTCCTTTTTCTTCTTTTTGTTTGATTTTCTGTATTGCCCTAAAAATTCTGAAAATTTTAGAATTGACTCTCTATACCATGTATTATTTTAGAAAAATATGAAACTTGACTTTTCCGCAAGAATTTGAAAATGTAAAATCCCTCTTTTAATTAATAAATGGATGGTTTTGGATTTTTAGAAAATCATTTATAACTCCAAAAATCATGAGATAAATTTTTGTGAGCTTCCTATGCCATGTTTAGTCTCTGGGGAGATTTTGAAGTCTTTTGGAGCAAGTTGATTTTTGAGCTTTTATTTTTAATTGTTAAAAGTGTCTTTTGTTAATTAATGTCTGATTTTATTTGAGCACCTTAATGACCTCCAAAAATTATGAAATTTGTTTTGCCATCTATATACACCATAATGAACTTATGTGATTAATTTGGTAATTTTTGGAGCAACTTCATAAAATAACCTTTTTAAATAATTAAGAAAAATAGAAAGAAATGATTAGGGTTCATGTTGTATGCCCTGTTTTGCATTGTTCATGCTAGCATACTCATGTGCATGCATCATTGCATTCGTATAGTCACCGAAGAAGGAGTCAAGATCGAGGCAGCCGCCGACGAACCTGTCCCTGAGGCTACCCCGAGCTCCGACAACTGCCCTGCCGCCTTCGAGCCTGCCTCTTTGCTCTTCAAGGCAAGCCCCGGTGCATTTAACCCTTTCCTTGAATTTATAAAATGATTTTCCTTAAATGCTTTTGAGTTAAATTATTGCATTAGGTTTATAGGAGTTGTGTGCTATCCTAATTGATGCACTATCCACCTTGACCACTGATACACCCGATACCTGCTTTTCAAAAGTATTGGAAAAATGCTTAGCAATGCTTATTGAATTAGACTTTGCAATAAAATGCCAATTTCAAAAGTGTGATCACTCAAGGAATGTTTATGGGAATTTGGCTTTACTCCCTGCCTGTTGGCTAAGTACCTGATCCATACCTAGTCAATAGCAAGGAGAGGTTGTCCGCGCGTACGGTGCCGTCATGTTGTAGTCCGGGACTCAACAGTTGACACCGACCGGGACAGGGTTGAAAAACTGACAGGACTATTACGCTTGGGTGAGATATGACCAAGGTATAGTTCTGACTGGAAAATTAGGGACCATCCGTATGGGGGCCTGCTGGTCAAGACTTGTAACTATTCACATACTACGGAAAGCTCTGGCTTCGAGGAATCCTTTATTGGACCGACAACCGCGCACTGGGAGTGGAGAGATGGCAGAAGTAGCATGTACCCACGTGGTCGTCGTACCTGGATAGGAGTGGTGTACTGTACTTCCGGGTGGCGTAGGACCGGGCCCAATCTTGGAGGAATCGTGGTAGACGAGTTGGCATATGCAAGCTTGGGTGCTACATATGCAGTGTGGATAGGGATCCTCAGCTGAGTATTATTTATCCGGATTAACGTTGCTCCTCGGTTATGGAGACTTGGTCACTGACCGTCAACGGAGAGTGGTTCTCAACTAGGAATGTTTTGAAATGTAAAATGAATCATGAACGATGAAGAATTGAGGAATATTGAATCTTTCAAAAATAAAATAAGGTTTACAAAAATGCTTTTCTGCAAAATACTTGATCTTGCTTAAGCCTTACCTTGACTACCCTAAGCCTCTCATTCCTGAGTCTTCTCCCTTTTTCTTTAGTCGGGTAAGTCTTGTTGAGTACCCCAGTACTCAGGGTTTGTTACCCATGCTGCAGGTATGACAGAGTCCCCGATGTGTCTTGCACCCTGCTGCGTGACCATCGTCCAGGAAGAGGCCGATGAGGCCGAAGAATAGTTGTACACCCTCGGGCTGGGTGATTATAAGTATCTTGTTGTTCTCCACTACGTTGCCTATGTCTATTTCTATTATCAAGAACTTGGTTTGTAACAACTGCACCTTAATTTCTATTTGGAACCCTGTTTTGTAAAACTAATGTTATTTAAGTCTTCCGCTCTTTATTCCGATGTTATTTGTAAAAGTATGCAATGCTGTAACCGAATTGTGAGATGATCCTGCGGACATTGGGCACTGATGTAGCCCGGTGGCGAACAGGTCTTAATCACATGGAACATGGGTTCGGCTGTCAGAGGTTGACAGGGACACGTGGGCCATGGGATTAGGGTCGTTCCGTCACAGTGCCCTGACCTCCGACCATTGATGTCGCCACTGTCGTGCTCTGGGTCACCGGTCGCGGTGGTCCTCTGTTGCAGCACATAGATGGTCAATAAAATCTGAGCGAAAGCCCTTTCTGGCCTCTGCTCCAAGGCGACAACGGTGTCGCAACTTGCATCACTTACCTTCTTGGAGGTGTCATCAAAAATTCAATTATGTCGTCCACTCGCTCACCGACAAGGGACAACAATGGTGGCATCCGTAGATGTCATTCCCCTTCATGAAGGCATTGTTGTTCTCCACCTACCACATTGCTCTTCACTACATCCTTTGTTGCTCTCGCTGAATCTGCCCCTTGTTGTTCATGTGTGTGCCTCATGTTCTTCGCAAAGGTCTATCCTACTGGAGTACGTCTTTTGTTGTTTGGTCTCAGGTGGATGCTTTGACGTCGTTATCCTTGCTCCCCTCTCTGGTAGATACTTTGCTGCCAAGTGTGTGTGTGCGTGTGCGCGCGCGCGCCTCTCACTTTTCGGATGCTTTGCCGCCAAGGTTGCTCGGGCAGATGCTTGGTCATCGTTGTCGTTGGTTCACTTTGCAGATACTTTGGGTCTCCTCGCTGGTAAATACTTTGTTGCCGACCCTGTGCGGCCCTCTTACCCTACAGATGCTTTGCCGCTAGGGTTGCTTTGATTCTCTCGAGCGAATGCTTTATTTGCTGTCGTTGGTTATTAGACCTCTCTAGGTGGATGCTTTGTCACTGTGGCCTTGTCTGCTTTGTAGGCAACTTTTGCGTTGATGTATCTTCTCGCACCTTATGGTCATTAGGGCTTGGGGGTCGTGGGTTCTTCCCCTTTGCTTTTATTTCTCTCTTTTTATGTGTTGAGTAATATCTGGATTACCTAGGTTAGTTGGTTGTAACTTGTTAAGCTCTGCTTCTTCTTAATAAAATACATGTCATAGAGACACGATCGCAAAAAGAAGAAGTGTGGGATGGTCCTAGAAAATACTAATCCTTTTGCTAGTATAGACATCCCTTTTGTTTTGCTCACCATGTATCATCTATATTATTACAGCGCAAGCGCTACAATTGCCACTGATACAGTCGTTTTTACCGGAGAAAGACTATGGACATTTTCCACATGGTGCCAACTTTGCAGTGATGGGTGCCACTGCTCTAGGCATGTCGTTGTACCCAGGGAGCAGCCTCTGGTGTGTAGGTGTACAAATGAGTTGGTTTGATGATATGGTGAACCTTAGAGCTACTGGAGATGGTAACTGCATACACTAATCCAATACAAATATATGTCCAATGAATTCATGCCTAATATGTTGATCTGTCTAATACTCATCCTTTGCATATATATGATTGTTCTATCAGATGCCAAGAAACATTTCCTAGGCAATTCTGATCTCGTCCTGATGGGCGAGTTTGGTGGCAACGACTACTGCGCATATTTCAATGTCGGTCATAAACCTCACAGCAACGCAGCTGACGAACACATTAGAAATGTCATCACATACATTAGCCATTTCGTGGAGGTACGGTACTTGCTTGCAGACCAATATGCATGCTCTTTTCTCATAATTCATCAATTAGATTCCACATGCTTATATATATGCATACATGTAAAAACTTATTCTCGATAGTGGCGCGAAAGTGTTAGTGATCCCCGGCAATTTTCCTGTCGGGTGTTGGGCATCGTATCTGACCAGGTTTCACAGCGACAACCCAAATGACTACGACGAGCACAGGTGCCTAAGGTGGTTAAACAACTTCACCCAGAAGCATAACGAAGCGCTTCGTTGGGAAGTCAATAGGCTCAGCAGCTTTTACCCCGATGTGAAGCTAATTTACGCTGACTACTACAACGCCACCATGGAAATCATCAAGAATCCTGGCAAATTTGGTGAGTTTCAGTTCCCTCTACAGTAGTTTACTTACCCTCCCCCCACTCCAACCCCCCCAACAGACACACACATTCAACTCACAATTAGACCCATTTGAAAGATATACATAAGAAAATTAATGTGAATCTTTATTATTCCCCATAGAGTTTTACTTTGTCAATATGTTCAGCTTGTTGTGTGTCAATGCGGCAATACAAATTCAAACCCAAACCAACGTAACATTTATAGTTCAAAATTTGTATATAATGTTAGTGCGATGAATCCAATATGGCTGTTGTTGTCGATCTGACCTGATGGATATACATAATGTTTTGTTCATTTGTGTTTCTTATGTCGTGTTGGCACTTGACAGGGATAGTCGATCCTCTGGTTGCATGCTGCGGTGGCGATGGCTCATACCACACCAGCATAGAGTGCAACAGCACGACAAAGATTTGGGGTGACCCAGGCCGCTTCGCCAACTGGGATGGCATGCACATGACAGACAAGGCATACAACATCATCGTGCAAGGGGTGATAAATGGACCGTTCGCCGATCCTCCGTTCCCGCGGAGTTGCTAGGATTAGTAGTTCTACAGCATGTATCCAGCTTTTAATAAGTAATAGAAAAGTCGACTAAAAAAGTAAGAGCAACTTCAATAGTTTGCTAAAAATCACTTGTCAAATCTTGTCATTTGGCAAGTGAAAAAGGTTTACATCTCCAATAGTTTGCTATTTGGGCTTGACAAAATTAGTAAATGTGGCCCACTCCATCAAATCTCCATCGTCGCGGTCGCTTTAATGGGGTGGTGATGGAACACAGCATGCAAGCAGCAACATATTTGCGCGTGCATGCAAGCAGCAGGAAGTTGGTGGGGTTCGCAATGGCAAGCGCGAGGACGCGCGCATATTTGCGCGTGCGGGAGTCTGGAATGACAATTTACTATAATTTGACAAGGCAAAAGACAAACTGATGGAGTTCCATTCATCTTGTTTTGCCAAAAAAAAATTAGGATAACAAGTCCATTTAGCAAATTATTGGAGTTGCTGACGAAAGTTTTAGCGTTCTCTAAGACGAAGTATCCGTTCAAAATTATTGCAAGCACTAGCTCGCTCGCACCCAAAGTTTTGACTTAAGCAAGCTCACATTATTGTCTTCTAAGATGGCCTGGTAATAAATGAAATTAAGGCCATCCGTAAACGTGAAAAATTCCGTGGTTCATGTCTCTGCTAACAGCTTGCACACTTAAAGAAATCATTTATTCTTGGCGGTCATCTGAGCACTGCAGTCGAGTCTAAAACCGGAGCCAGTGCATCATATCACCCAAAAAGATACGAAAAAAAAAATGATAGCTGTTACTACGTCTGATGTGGGATAGAATTCTATCGGACGGTAAGGTGACACACTTCCCCGAACCGCCCATCAGAATCATGGTATAGGCAAAAAATTCCTACTTCATCTCTTCTGAATTATAAGACATTTCAAGAATTTTGGAGAGTCTTTGACCAAATTTATATAATAATATAATAATATTTATGATACCAACTCAGTACAATTAGATTCTTCATTAGTTATATTTTCATAATATATATATTTGATGTTATAAATCTTTATATTTCTCTCTATAATTTTGGTCAAAGTTGAAAAACTTTGACTCTCCAAAATTATTGGAATGCCTTATAATTTGAAATGGAGGGAGTATTAGGCAGGCCAGAAACATGCTCACTTGACGTGGGATTCTTTCTCGTTCCGACGAAGCAGGCTCGCTAAGACTATCCGCACTCACGTTCCTCTATTTACATCATCTATACTGTCTGGTCATCAAGATTCTCTCCTTTATACTCATTTCTTCTGCATTCATCCATCCTCTATCCACAGTGGGCCCACTTGTCACTTTATCAAAATATATCCGTGAGAGATCTAGTTTTGAAAAAAAATTACAACAAATTCAATAGTGCAATCAGAATTTAATTTGAGTTTTGGTTTGTGAGATATAACATTTTTTTGGTTGTAAAATAATGTGGGACCCACCGTGGCAGCAGGCGCGCAGCGAGCTACCGCACCTGGCCGTGGGGTCGGTGCCGTTCTGTTCGCCTAATTTGCCGGATGGCGGGATGCACCTGGCCGTGTAGCGCATGGCGCTGCGGCTTGTTTTTTTGCAGTATGAGCCTTTAGCGGGATGTGGTAGAGTAAGCAGTGCAGATCGTTTAATGCGCGGCCGTCCACATGGGCTGCTAGAGCGCGTGCGTGTTTTTTTTTTTTTTTTTTTTGACAAAACTAGAGCGCGCGCGTGTTGCCATGCAGAACAGGCCCGCATGCTGCAATGGCCCAGTGTTAATTTGTTTCCTTCCCTGGATGCGCCCGGAGCCTGCCTGGGCCGCACGGTGCTTATTGCACCCACGACCACGACGAGCCTGCAGGCCGAGAAGCTTTCGTTTCTCGCGAGCTTGGGCCGCACGCTGGCTCCAGTGCATTCTCGCCGTCCATTTCTGTTGCCTTCCACTTCTTCTACCTGGTTGCCCGTTGCCCGCACGCCCAAATTTCTTCCTATAAAAATTCCGTCCCCCTCCAACGTCTCTCCCACTCGTCTACCTCGCTTGTCCTCTCTGGTAGACGGCACCGGCCTCGCTCTTATCTCATACACTAGGATTACGCCCGTGCGTTGCAACGGAAGCAAAATGATCTCAAAATTCAAAATAATTTTAAGTTTGATTATACTATTATAAAAAAAGCAAGAATGGTGTTGGCAACATTCTATTCATAGCCAATTATCAGTCTTCACAAAATATGACAGTTAGAATATATTTTAAGTATTGGTAACCTGTTCTACTTATCCTAGTGTCACAACTCGCCTCCCTCTCTCTCTAGTCCACCAACACCCAACAACACTCGTCTCCCTCAGGGGCAGACCATTGTACCTAGGTGCCATTTGATTTGTGCAACAGTAACATAAGTGGAAACAAAATTATTTTATTTCCATTCTCTTAGGGTAACGTGCATAAATTTAATTTCACTCCCTTTATGTTACAATGTCATTACCAAACAACACCCTATATGTATTCACGAGTAATATTGGACTAACAACATAATATGTTGATTGGTGACACTTGCATTCAGGGGCGGATCTAGCGGTTGGGCGGATGGGGCTCTAGCCCTCCTACCTCCGTTGGATCCATAGAGCCTCTCCTAAGCCCGCCTAAATTTCTTTTGTCATAGATATACACTGGAGAGGGTTGAAGATATTTGCAGACTGAAGAAACCTCCCTTAAGATTTTTTCTGGATCCGCCACTACTTGCATTATCAGTTGATAATACCGGACCAACTACTCTTTCTGGTATTAAAAGATTAGCATAAATGATACTCGTTTGATGCTATGAGTAACTGAAAATAGACTGATGGGTAGCACAAATAGTAAATAGAAACAGTTACTTGTTTGAATCCTTTGATCATGAGAGGCTGCGACTGTGGACATGCATTCCTTTGCAAAAATAGAAGTTGAGTGAATGGTCCTAGTCCTCCTATAAGCAGCTAATCTAGGTGAGCAACAAAGATCAAGCGAGATTCATGAAACATGATGCCTGTCGAGTCATATAGCATTTCTCTCTCTATTCTGTTCTATGCTAGAAAATTGTCTTTATAATATGACTGTACTTGGTAAATGAGCGATGCGATTTAACAGAAACACGTAGTACTCCCTCTGTTCCAAAAAATATAATTCTAGCACAGTAACATATTTTAGTACATTAACTTTAACCAATTATAAATTAAAATATTAATATTTATAATACCAAATAAATATCATTATAATAGTTATGAAATATATTTTTATAATAAATTAAATTGATATTATTGATATTATAAATATAAATATAAATGTTATTTACTAAAATTTTAGTCAAACGTAAACCACTTTATGTGGCACTTAACTCGTAATCGTGCTTGAGTTCTGCTCGCCAGTCTCGTCTAGCTCGATGAACCGTGGCGGCAGGCCGGATGTAGTGCTTTATCTGCTCCATCGTCCCATCACATAAAATTATATATTCAGTATACACTCGCAATATTTTATCTCCATCCCAATAAAAACGATCAAGAAATGAAATTGTTACCTTCTCTTGTTTGTCCCCGCTCGCCCAGGCCTCGTCGATCTCGGCTTTCTTCCGGCTGATCTCGGCTTTAACTACAGCGTGATGAAGATGTTGGCAGCATCAAATGCTTGGGCGAAGTTCTCGAGAGTTTTATGGGGGAGAGCGAGGCAAGTGCGGAATTCCAATTTCTAGTGCAAAGCCATCGCTGATTGATCTGGGTGACGAGATTGATAAAAGGAAAGGAAAGATGCAATCAGGTGTGATTTTTTGGGACTTCTGTTTTCTACGCTGCGCATGCATGATTGACGTGGAATTTTTATACTAGGTAGATTATAGATCGCATGCAAGGTTTGGTGCTGCCGGGTAGACATTGACAATCCGTATATTTTAGTTGTAGAGATGGGGCGTCATCTTTCTCGCCCGTCTCGCCGATGGTGCACATGTTGTCAATACTACGGGCTAGTTTGGATGGAACCCTGGGCTAGTTGCCTGGGCTATTCATCTGCCTGGAACCTGCCTGTATTCAATTGCAAGAATGCCTGGTCAGGCAAAGGTGAAATTCAGGCGTCGTTTGGTTGGTGGGCTGAAAGTTAGCTTCAGCCGGTAGAAAAGTCAGGCGCTGTTTGGTTATATCTTTTGCCTGGGACACTCAGCATTGTTTAAAAAGTACTGTAATTGTTAATGTAGGAAACGTTTTGAGGGAGAAGAAATAAACAAAATATCCAAATAAAATAAGTAATTATATTTTCACATGAGAACAACTCATTACAAAACAAATAACCATAAACTCATGCTCTAGTCATAAGTAATGAACTCATATGAGTTCTATTCAGAATCTTACACATAATGAGTTCTTAAGCTATATGCTAACAAATATTACTTAAGATTAGATAATAGTTCGTTGATATACAAAAGCACATCAAGGTTGTCCCGAGAGTCACTCAGGTACCTCTGTGACTATCAACTTTGCTAGCACCAAATTAGCATGTAGTCATACTGTACATACTGATTCCAAAAGGGTGCAGCAAAAACAGACCTCATTAGCCATAATCAAAAGATCATGCAGCTACAATCAGTCACAATCAATCACCACCAAGATCACCACCAGATAAATGGTTGAGCACCCAACGCTCAAGGTATTCTTGACCCATATTGATAAGGAAACTGCGATGAACTTGAAATTCTGGTTTGCAAAGATGCATTCCTACTGCAAGCCTATCATCTGGTGTTAATGCTATCTTTTTGAGCATATCCCATAGAGGACCATTAGGGTCTGGAGGAAGTGCAACCTGCACTGGTTTTGCAAGGTTCTGTTGGATACCACGCAAAGTATTGGTTATCTCCACATCCATGTCATCATCGGCACATGCAGAAGATGGTTTTGTGTTGAACTTATTACTGGACCTACCAACCCGTGCAGCAGCAGGTACTGTATTAGACTGGCCAGATCTTTTAAAATTTCTCTTGTTAGGCTTCATGGACTTGACACTAGATGAAGAAACTTGACTGCTAGCTACAGCAACGGCAGTCACCTCCTGACACTCATCACTATCAGATTGTAGTTTATCTGAGTCTTGCCCATGCACATCATTTGTGTTGTCATAGTCAGCCATATCATTCAGCATGTCAAGTCTCTCAGTATCTTCTTGGTCTGGATCAGCTGCAGTGGAAGGGTCTTGCATAAAAGAACCATCAGCTGTGGAGCCACTAAATAATTCTTGCAACTTGTCAAAGAACTGAATTGGTTTAGATAGAATCCCACGATCATTTGCCTGCATAGAAACAATAATTAAGAATCATTTAAGATAACGCATGCAAGATGACTATTTAAGCAAGAGATAATTACCGAGAGTTCATTCAAAGTAGACTTGGAGACAGTCACCATCTTTGTGTCATCATCCCAGCCACCGCCACTCTCGTTCATATGCTTAGCCACAAGTCCAAGTCCCCAAGTATCCTTATGCCGCCTCCAGTGACGGTGAACTTGCTGCTCTACGGTATAGGTTGTGCCATATTTAGAGTTCACTGCAGATGTACAGGTTGTGTGATGCATCTTCTTGAAAACAGTTTTTGGAGGCATCGTCAACTTCTTCTCAATGTACCAATCAAGAAGAAATTCGGATATAGCTGGAGGCCAATTTGTAGCTTTTGCCCTTGAATTTGAACCTGTAACTTTCTCACCTCCTTTGCCCTTAGCATTCATCATTTTAATCAAAGTTACTATGCATGTCATCATTTTGTAAAGCACAACACGTACAAAGTTACTACTTTAATCAATATATATATATGCCACTGACCTTTTAATCATCCAAAGATAAATATGTACTAGCTAGCACCATTGGATATCAGTATGCACGTGCTAAAAAAATAAATCTAAAAAATTATATAAAACCAATATACTTACCACAAAGAAAGGTACTGGAAAAAAAGAAAAAAGATCTATATACCCACATGCTAAAAAAATAGAGTCTCACATGCTACAAGAAAATCGATCTGATTGGTACTAGGAGAAAAGAAAAATGATTATCAGATCTCACCTTTACTAGATCAGATCTTAGATCAGTACTTCGTGAAGCCAATCAAGAGAGGAAAGAGGAAATAATGGAGCAAACCACCAGATCCACAAGCTAGAAGATTATCCTGCACCATCTTTCAACTCCATGGAGCTCGATCTGCGATTTTCCCCCTTCTCAAGAAATACTAACGAGAGAGAGATGGGGGAGGGAGGGGAAAGAAAAGGGGAAGCTGCCACTTCGGAAGAACACACGGACGGGAGAGAGATGGGAGAGGGAGGGGAAAAGAAAGGGGAAAGTGAGGGGAGGATAAGCCAGGCAGCTCAGCGACTCCCAGGCGTTCGATTTTCTACGCCTGGCGCCCGGCATCCGCTCCAGGCATCCACACCAGGCAAATAAATTCCAGGGTTTGAACCAAACAAGGTCCAGGCAAGATCCAGGCAGGTATCTAGCCCAGGCAAATTTGCCCAGATCTGTATCCAAACAGGCCCTACATGCATTGGTTTCACTTTTAAGCTGCCTGCTGGTGCTGTTAGTACGGTGAACCGACAGCAACAAAACAAGATCACCACCATTTGATGAGTTTTGGACACTGGCGTCAAGGTCCATGCTTTCAGAGCTACAGTCGCATCTCACGTGAAGCCTGCTCGTCTTCTCGCTGAGGTGCGGTGTTGGCGTGTTGCCACTGCATTAAAGTATTACGGAATGACCGTTTCCCTCTGCTGGGATGGTTGGCCCTGATTTTTTCAAAACTTATTTATCGATCAAATTAGACTTATTCTGTCTCGCAGAATACTATTGAAATACCCTAGGCAGGAGACGAGAAGTAAAACGACAGCGTCATATCGCGAGTGCCACCACCTATAGTATCAGCGAACAAGTGGAATTTGCTGTTATTTGTAAATAAAGGGAGAAGAAGAAGAAGAAGAAGATCCAATCAGCAATCACCATGGAAAAGTTGGCTCAGCAGGCGCTGCGGTCGGGAATCTGCTACGTACGTCCCCAGTACCGTAGCTTCTTCAGGCACCAAGTACCCGGATTTGATTTCAAGAAGATCGATAGAGCTGTAGTACGCGACCATTTCAAGATCCCAAGAGTGGCGCAGAAGCAGGTTGATGATTTCCCAACCAATGCAAATCAGATCAAGCAACCCGTGGGTCAAGATCAAGAGCAGCAATCGATGATTTCCCAACAGCAACCCCACCATCACCATGACGACGGACCTTGCTTCACACCGCACCAATCCAGCAACCCACCTTCACCTACAGTACCAATCAATCAATGCCAGTCAACTCCTGGAAATTAAAGGGCACGCCACCGTGTCAGCACTCGACGGCGGCGCACGCGGCCCGCCGGAACCCGGGCGGCAGGTCGGGCGCGCGGCTCCACCTGCCACCGCCGATGTCGTACACCAGAACCAGCCCTTCCACGGCGCCGCCCGAGGCGGCAGCTGCAGCCGCCGCGGCGTGGCCCCTGACGGCGGCCACGTTGACGACCGCAGCCACGCGGTCGGCGCCCACGCCGGCCATCGCCACGCGCACCGCCACGCCCAGCCCCACGGCGCCACGGGGCACGGGCGGCGCCTCGAGCGCCACCCACCCGCCGCCGGCCCCGGCTCCCCTGCCGCCGCCGCCGCCGTGCCACCGCCAGAAGGAGAGGTCCACGGCGTGGCTGGCCACCACGTAGAGGTGTCCGTCCCCGGCGCCGCACGCGCCCACGACGCAGCCGCCGCCGGGCACGGCCCGCGGGCGCGCCCACGCGGCCCGGGCGCCCGACGCCACGTGCAGCGCGTCGACCGACCCGGCGCACGCGTGCGCCTCCAGCGCCGCCGCCGCCGCCGACCCTCCTCCTCCTCCTCCCACGGCGACCCCTCCGGCGACATAGAACACGCCGCCGGCGCCGGCGCCCGCGCAGCCGTACCTCCGGCGCGGGGCCTCCGCGACGACGCGCCACGCGTCGGCCGCCGGGTCGTACTCCTCCACCGCGGCCGTGCGCGCGGACCCGCCCGCGACGTAGATCCGCGCGCCCACGGCGGCCGCCGCGAACTTGCTCCGCGGGAACAGCGTGGGCGCGCACGCCCGCGCCGCGCCCGTCAGCGGGTCCACACGCAGCGTGGCGCCGCGGCCGACCAGGTATACGTGCCGCCCCACCGCGACGGCGCGCGCGTGCGCGAACGCGTGCGGGGGGCAGCAGCGAGAGCGGGAGCGGCAGGGGCAGGGGCAGCGCGGCGACGTCGAGCGAAGAGGAGGCGTGGTGGAGGTGGAGGAGCAGCGCGCGGGCGGAGGAGGAGGAGGAGGAGGAGACGGCGAGGAGGCAGGGGCGGAGGCGGCCGCGCGCTCGGCGGAGGTGGAGGAATGCCTGGGACGCGAGGAGCGAGGCGAAGCGGCGGCAGGCGGCGGCGAGCGGCGGGAGCGAGGCGCGGGGCACGCGGGCGAGGATCTCGAGCAGGAGCTCGTCGGGGAGCGCCGCAACGGGGGGCTCCGGGTCGGGATCCTCGGCGTCGGGGGCCGAGATGGGGATGGGGACCGGGACCGGGACCGGGACGGCGGTGTGGCGGGCGGGGTCCGCGGGGATGCAAGACCTGGCGAACCACGAGAGGCCGCGCGGGTGGCAGCTCTCCGCGGCCATGGCTGGCTGGCTGGCTGCCAGATCGGGGGAGAGCGCACCTCGCGGCTGGCTCAGTCACTGCATCCCGTCGGCGCAGCAGGCCGTCGCACTCTCCCTAGCTAGCTGCTGGCTGCTGCCGCAGCGCCGCATAGCATTGGCCTTTTGGGGGGAAGCCAGTGGGCACGGGCGAGCGTCAGGTCTGGGCGTGGGCTTTGCTCTGTTTTGCGTGCAGTTTTGTTTGGATTTGGTTGGTTCGCTTCTTCCTTGATTCGCTGGGGGGTTGACTGATTGGGCATGGTGGAGTGGAGGTGCAGCGAGGAGACGACGGAGGAGCGGGAGGTGGGGGACGAGCCGTTGCCCACTGGGCCCGTGCTGGCAGCCCCACACCTGCACGAGAGGGCCCAGGAGGGAGCGCCGTGCTGCGTTTGAAGTTGGTACGAACTTCAAAGAGAGGGAAGCGTAAAGTTCAAAAAAAAAGAAAGAGAGGGAAGCGTACCAAAAAAAATAGTCTTTATTAAATTTATATACGTAGTCCACTATTTTGAATTAGATAAGTCGTTTTGCTTTTTATAAATTCATGGTATTTATTTTCTATACATTTAGACAACAACAAAAACAATGTACCTATAGATTCTAGAAAAGCCAAAACGAATTTGTAATTTGGAATAGAGGGAGTAGAAAATACTAGTATGGACACTAATGTCTTCAAATAAGCTTATACCATAAAAAATATATACTTATAATTAATCTAATTGTATTTATTTCATGCCATAAAAGAGGGGCGTAGCTAAGGTATTCTATGTTGCATCAAGATTTGGCAAAGTTTGTTAGATAGGAAATCATAATGTAAGGAAAAACTTTTAAATTGCTACGTACCCGAGTGTACTATATAGGACGAAGGAGTGTTTTTTTTTTTGTTATGTAGACTTTAATAAATTTCATATTGTTTGACTCTTAGGAAAGTAAGGCCAGGTTCAGTTCCCCACATTTGCCCAAAAATATTGCATAGTACCCATCACATCGAATCTTTAAACGCATACATGGAGCATTAAATGTAGGTAAAAAATAACTAATTGTACTTTTAGTTTGTTCATGTGGAGACGAATCTTTTGAGTCTATGTTTAGACAAAGTTTGTCAAATAACGACGAAAGTACTACAGTAACTTTTCGTCAAATATTTCGCGAACTGAACAAGGACTAAGAGCCACATTCTTTATTTTTAGGAATGGAGGCAGCTGTGGCCATGCTACAGCCCCAAGTCCTTGATCAAACAAATAAATAGTAAACCACTTTCAGACAATGAACGAATATTAGTAGGCTTTTTGGAATGAAAGATTATCAGAAATGGAGTTTTGCAACATATTCGTTCCGCAAAACTCTAAAAAGAGTAGGCGTAAACATGTAATTTTACTTGCATCAGGATTGACCAAACGGCAACAGGATTCTGCATGCACATGCTACTACTACTCTCTAGTCTCTACTCCTGCTATAGTGCGGAGGAGTACGGAGTAAGAACCAACGGCATTGACCAAACGATCTCGATTGCCTTGCGCGCATGTGCAGCAGGTAGCGTAGCGCGGTGGTGCCGTACAAGCCAGGGCCGGCAGAGCGTAGTGTGAACGCCTCCGCGCTAATGGTGGAGTACGTGTATGCCGCTCAACTCATGGCTGAACATTCACTGGCTAGATGACAGCGAATGCGCCAATGAACTCATGCTGCTTAAATGCTTAATACTGATGGGAACGTGGCCTTGGTCCGTCCGTAGTAGTACGTCGGAACTACTCACTGGCGGAGCCACCGCCCGGCCACCCCGGGCGGCCGGGCTCTTGGCCAAATTTCAATAGAAAAAAATCTATATTTTAATGAAAAATATTATAATTTGCTAGATAAATATTTTTGCACAATGAGAGTCGCCCGGGCTCCGAAAAACTTCTGGCTCCGCCACTCAACTACTGTACGTAGCTACTAGCTAGTATTCCCTCCGTCTCAGGATATAAGACATGCACGTATTTTAAAATTCAAACTTTATTAACTTTGACCAATAATAAGTCTAATAAAATAAAAATATATAGTACAATAATGATACCATTAGATTTATCTTCACAGATACTTTCTAATGATATTTTTGTTGTTTCCATTAATTATATAAAATAGTGTAAATTAATGGTCAAAGTATAATCTTAAAGACCACACCAAGTCAAATCGCGCCTTATATCCTGACACGGAGGGAGTATATAGCATGTCGGATGTCCCTGTCCTCGATCGTTTTTCCCTTCAACTTTTGCAAGAATGCGTTGGGCTTTGGTGGTCAACAAGACAATATCTGTCGGTAGGAAACCTTCCGGTCTTCGTCTCTGTCGCAACATAATTGTTTTCCCCTTTGTATCTATATATACTGACTCATGCATTGCTAACTTGCGTAGGATTTCTGTGGAATTCTTACTTTCCAAAGCCACCATAATCTCTTTTTTTTCTATTTTTTGCTTATTCTTCTAATGGAGTAGTAGTGGATGACAGCAAGGAATTGAGGTTAATTATGCCACTCCATTGCTAGTACGTTGCTGCTCAACTCATTCTCTTCTATCAAATGCAACGCTTCAGTGTGATTCTAAGCTATCCACGTCCTCTAAATTCTCTCAGCCGTTCGATTGAAGAATCAACCATCCACGTGTATCCCTCCGGCAACTACTGCTCACGGTCAAAAATATCTTCTTCCTCAGTTCCACCGTCTCCGCTCGCATGCGACGGCCGGTAGGGTGACCCCGCCCTCGCCTCCCGCGTGCGGCGCGCCAACGGCTCCCTCCCCTTCCGTTCCTCACGCCCCTCCCTCCCTCCCTCTCTCTGCTGATGTCGTCGGACACGGGCATGGCAGCGGCATGAGGGGTCTGCTGCAGCTCGCGGCCGGCGCGTCTTCGTCCTCCCGACGTTTCTCGTCCCCTCCCTGCCTCCCCTCCCCATCCGGCCTCGCGCGCAGCCGCGGCTGCCTCCCCAGGAGCCTCCCCACCCCCAACAAACTCCGCACCAGCGGCGCACAAGCATGGGCGGGCCCCAGGGGAAAGCGCAGCGGCGGCGGCACTGACAAAATCCGCGGCTCCAGCAACCTCTGCCTACTACGGTGCGACACCGCCGGAGCATCGCCCCGCCTACGCCCTCCGGCGTCGCAATGTCGCCTGCCTCACCCGCGGCTCCCGGTGGCGCACCACCGCAGCAGCATCACTGTGGCACGACGCCATAGTAGTACCATCGCTCTCTCAGTAGGGCCTTCTTCGGCGACGACCGCCCCCTTCTGTTGCACGGGACCCGAGCGCCCAAACCCTAACCTATGGTATTTGGCTATTTCTATTCGGATCTCATTTGATTGCTGAAGTTAGAAGTGTATTATGCCTGCTACCTGCTTTGATTTTTCCCCAAAAATTATGGATCAAACCCTAACATAGGCTATTTGGCTATTTGCATTATGATCTCATCTGATTACTAAATTTACAAGCGTGTTATTTGTACCGCCAGCTTTAATTCTTCCTCCAAAAATTGTTGACCATATATGTCATTATTCTATTCTATAGTCTATGATTTTATCCAAATTATAAAGATACGTAGCTCTCTTGCGTGTTTGAAAACAAAAGTCATATCCTTAGACATTCACTATCATTTGTGTTAATTCTTATACGATGCCTTCTGAATTTAATACCATCTTGTCAGTGCATTTTTTCCCATATGATAGATTTGAAATGTTTCGATAATTTTTTCTTCATTTCTGTATACATATAAAACTTGATCGACAAATTGCAACATGATCATAGACACTAATTGAGGCTAGCAGGTCAGTAAGCTACCTTTTCAGTTCGAGGGCCTCAATTTGAGGCTAGCAGGTCAGTGAGCCACCATGGTATTTTAATCGTTTAGAAATATGAAACCATTGTCATTATTCTATAATCTATGATTCTATCCAAATTATAAAGATATGAAGCTCTCTTGCATGTTTGAAAACAAAAGTCATATCCTTAAGCATTCAATGTTGTATGTGTTAATTCTTATATGATGCCTTCTAAATTTAATACCATCTTGCGAATGCATTTTTTTTACATATGATAGATTTTTCTTCATTTTTGTATAGGTACAAAACTTGATCGACAAATTGCAGTATGATCATAGACACTAATTCAGGCTAGCAGGCCAGTAAGCTACCTTTTCAGATTGAGGACCTCAGTTTGAGGCTAGCAGGTCAGTGAGCCACTTTTTTTCAAATTGCTCATAGTTTTCCTATACTCCATATTTTTGTCGTCAGTGGTGCGGCACTATGGATATATACCTATTCTGTCCAAGAACTGTATCATTTTGTTCCAATTCTTTTTAGAAATTACACGAGTGCAAGTGCTATGAATCCTTTGTTTTTCAACAAAAGAGATTGCACTTTGTTTACTTATAAAAAGTAAAGATATGCAGCCCTCTTGCTTGTTACGAAACAGAAGCCATACCATCAAGGATTCACTATCATATGTGTTCATTCTAATAACATGCCTTGCGAATTTAATAAGAGTTCATTGTCGATGCATATGAGGTACCTCAGAAGTGCCAATAGAGATTGGTTCTATATTCAGAGTTTTAGACCATGAGCAGTAAGCTTCAATCTTGTTTTTCCTGCCTTATGTGAGTTACCAAAATGATTTCAGATATGAAAAATCTGATATTGTTGATTACCGACAGTTATAAATGTTTGTCATACAGTCAAATAAGCTTCATGGATAACTGATGATTAGTGCCACCTACAGATGTATATGCTATGCTTGCAATGTTTCCATCAAACATATAGTCAGACCATGTAGTCCTTTAGTGCATGCAAAAACAAAGACCTACAACGAAACAAGCATGGAGGTGCCCAATCAATAGTTTTTGCTTCCTATTTGTACTGACCTCCTGATTTCTTACTTAGTTCGCTTATTATATGTGTATTTAGCTGAATTTGTTCTAAATACACCGCTGGTTATTCTCCGCTTTGGACCACCACATATTTTCTATTCCTAGCTTCCTGCTCCTTTAGCTTCTCTGATACAGTGGAGTGGAGGTGCAGTGAGGAGGAGCGGGAGGTGGGGGACGAGCCGTTGCCCACTGGGCCCGTGCTGGCAGCCCCACACCTGCACGAGAGGTCCAGAGCGAGGGTATTGCGGCGCTTTGAAAATTTTTACGAACTTCAAAGAGAGGGAAGCGTACCAAAAAATAGTCTTTTACTAAAAATTATATGTACTCCGCTATTTTGAATTAGATAAGTCATTTTGATTTTTATAAATTCATGGTGTTTATTTTCTATACATTTAGACAACAACAAAAACAATGTACCTATAGATTCTAGAAAAGCCAAAACGAATTTGTAAGTTGGAATAGAGGGAGTAGAAAATACTAGTATGGACACTAATGTCTTCAAATAAGTTTATACCATAAAATTAAATACTTATAATTAATCTAATTGTATTTATTTCATGTCATAAAAGGGGGGCCTAGCTAAGGTATTCTATGTTGCGTCAAGATTTGGCAAAGTTTGTTAGAAAGGAAATCATAATGTAAGGAGAAACTTTTAAATTGGCACGTACCGGAATTTTCTCAAATTGTCTTTTAGCAATGCATTGTACTATAGGATGAAGGGAGTGGTTTTTTTTTGTTTGTTATGTAGACTTTATTAAATTTCATATTGTTTGACTCTAAGGGAAGCGGGAGCCACATAATACAAATCCCTGTGCGTCGGAGGATTCGCGCATTCTCAGCGCTCGCGTGGGTTCCACGCAGCCTCACATATATCGTGCAACCGTTGAACTGTGTATACATAATATAATAGGGAGAGAGAAAAAAAAGCCACGTAATGGGAAAAAAATAAACGAGCTCCTAGCAGCTCTGTAGTCTGTACCCATATCTGCAGCGTCCACCCTTGATGCGTATATACCGTACATCAGCAGCGTACGTACTAGCATTGCCTCCACAGAAATCATGCTGCTGAATACTGATGGGAACGTGGCCTTGGTCCCTCCGTAGTAGCAGTACTCCCTCCGTCCACGAATAAATAGATTTCTAGAGTTGTCCTAAGTCAAACTTTTTAAACTTTGACCGAATTTCTAAAAAAAACTATCAAGATTGATGATCTCAAATTCGTACCATTAGATATACCATAGAGTATATTTTCATAATATGTTCATTTTATACCATAAATGTTATTACTCTTTTCTACTCCCTCTGTCCCTCAAAGAATCGATTTCTGGCTTCAAAATTTGTCCACAAATAAATCAATTTCTAGAGTGGATGAGTCCACCAGCCCACCTCGTACTCACCCCAGCATTTAAGGCAACCAGAAACATCCCCATCTCTCTCTCTCATTTATCGCATGCATTCCCGTGGCCACCCCATTCTCTCTCTCATTTATGGTTGAGCTGATACAATTGGTTCAATCAGTAAATAACGTGAGCTGTGCAAAGCCCGAAGCAGCGATTGCTGTGAAACTTAACGATGGAACTCAAATTAAATAAGGGTAACATGGTCATTTGGTAGCTATACTAATCTGTCTGAAATTTGCTAGGAATTCATTTTTTCAGGGACAGAGAGAGTATAAAGTTAGTCAAAGTTTAAAAAGTTTGACTGACACGGATTCTAGGAATTGATTCTTTCGTAAACGGAGGAGTACGTCGGAACTACTGTAGCTAGATACTCCTAGCATGTCGGATGTCCCTGTCCTCGATCGCTTTTCCCTCCAAATGCGTTGGGCTTTGGTGGTCAACAAGACAAAGCACCAGGCACCATCACACACACAAGAGGATGTGGGCGATGTTGTGGAGCCGTCAGTGGTCCTTGATCACACACACAAGAGTATATATCTGTCTGTTGTAAAAAAAAAGAGTATATACTCCTTTCGTATTGGTAAAAGATATTGTTTCAGACAGTAATATGGTCTCTAAAGCATAACTTTAACCACTTATTTATTTTTTTTTAAAAAAATATTAGAAAGTGGTATATGTATATTTTCGTGAAAGTATTTTTTCAAGATAAATTTATTTATATGATTTTTATATCTCTAAACTCAATAATTTAAAAGTTGTTTATGATTTATATTTTTAATATTTGACTCAAACCTTGTTCAAAATGACATCTTTTACCAATGCAAAGGGAGTATCTGTCGGTATGAAACCTTCCGGTCCTCGTCTCTTTCACAACATAATTGTTTTCCCCTTTATATCCTGCACTTTCTATCAAAAATAAATAATAATAAACCGATTCATGCATCGTTAACTTGCGTATGATTTCTGTGAAATTCTTATTTTCTAGAGCCATCGTAATCTTTCTTTTATCTATTTTTGCTTATTCTTCTTCTAATGGACTAGTAGTAGATGACAGCGAGGAATTGAGGTTAATTATGCCACTCCATAGCAGGTCCAATCAACCACATAAAAGTGAGTTGTTTACGGGAACCATCACGCCCTAATCAATACCGTAATCGTCCGACCACCGACCCGACAATCTCGATAACTTTGCGCATCGCATCGCATGCGCTATGGTGCGGTGGTGCTGTCGGGGATAAGTTACGGGTTGTTTGGTTCACACCCCCAGAGTTTACCCACTATCCACGTGGTTTGGGAGAGATTGAGGTGTAATTTAGTTCAAGTTCCCCTCCAATCCACTCTCACCCATGTGGATTGGAGTGTATTTGGGTGTAGCCAAACAAGGCCTAAAAGTTTAGTGGAGGTCACTGGAGTTGTCAGCGAAGTAGAGGTGAGTCGGGCCACGGGGCTGGCGGTTAACACCGGGCCGGCCCTGTGTGTGATGGTGGTCCGGTGAGAGCATGCATGTCGGGCGGTCGCTGTCCTCCCTTCAGCTATCAGCGTTGCAGGAATGCAAGACATGAGTTTGGACGTTTGGTGGTGATCACTGTCACGTACGTACTAGTGGTCCACGCCAACTACAAAGGCCGGCGGGCGATGGCGGCGGCTTCAGGTCTGGTCTGGTCCCCCGGCTTCCTAGCTGGAAGGTGGAAGCTGCCGTGAGCCCGTGAACCCCGCGGGCATATATAAGTAGAGGGTGTAGGGCCGGAGGGGCCGCCACGAGCACCAACCGACCGAGAGCCAGCCATGTCGCCCACCCCTTCGCCGGGCGCCGGCGCCGGCGACGAATCGTCGTCCACCGAGGTCGTGGTGGTCCGGCACGGGGAGACCGCGTGGAACGCCTCCCGCATCGTCCAGGTCCGTCCGTCCGTCGCCGCCCTCTCCCCTCCCTGCTCCTGCTCCTGATCCATCGCCGTGCCGCCGGCCGCCGCCCCTGCTCCAGGCTTTACTTTACTCCTGTATCTCTTCCCCATCTCCCAAATGAACTCAACTTCTCATCATGTCTGACAAACTTTCTTATTTAGCTTGTGAGTGAATTTTTTTTTTGATGTCACGTACTCCCTCCATCTCAAATTACAAGGCATTTCAAAAATCTTTGAAAGTCAAATTTTTTTAACTTTGACTAAATTTATATAATAAGATAACAATATTTATGATATCAACTAAGTATAATTAGATTCTTTATTAGTTATATTTTGGTAATATACATATTTGATATTATAAATCTTTGTGTTTCTTTATATAATTTTGGTCAAAGTTGAAAAACGTTGACTCTCCAAGATTCTTGGTATGACTTATAATTTGAGATAGAGGAAATACTATATTCCGGTATTAATTTAGTCTATTAAAAATAGACTAATAAGAAAACAAATTATATATTCCGTCTGAAACCTTAGATAAATTTAAAACAAATTATATATTCCGTCTGAAACCTTAGATAAATTTATTAAGACTAATTAATTCATCATTAGCATATATTTATATTTACTGTAACATAATAGTTAAATTATGGACTAATTAGGTTTAAAAAATTGTCTCGCAAAATTATCGCAATTTGTGTAATTATTTATTTATTTAGTCTATATTTAATACTTTATGCATATATTTAAACATTCGATGAGTGGAATATTTTTAAGGCGAGAACTAAACAAGGTCTTATATATATATCCTCTACTACCTGTGCTGTACCCAGAAATTCATAGTATGTAAAGCCTCCTTCTGTTTTGATTTTGAGCCAGAGCCAGTACTAGTACAAAACAATTAGAACTGCATCCGTAGCCCTTACATTACATGTAGGTGCGCACCTATTGCCACTCTTTCATTTCAGTCACTACTGTCATGTTCTCCCAGAAACTGGAATTCTTACACAACTCATCCACCAGGGGCAAATGGACCCGGAGCTAAATGAGGCTGGCAGGCAGCAAGCCGTCGTGGTAATGTCTGTTATTTGCTCAAAACCGCTATGCAGAACATGGTCAACGAAATTCCCAATCCCAGTGTTCTGTTCTAGCACTGACATTATATATATTAATATATTTATGGCCAAAATCTGATGACGAACGAACCTTGTAACTAAGGTGGCCCGCCGGCTGTCGAGGGAAGCCAAGCCTGCCGCCGTATACTCTTCTGATCTGCAGCGAGCTGCTGAGACTGCTGAGATCATAGCGAGAGCTTGTGGTGTATCAAACGTAACTGCTCTCTGCTGCTGCAGCTGTTGTTTTTTTTTTCAAGAAGAAAATATAGTACTCCTGTATTTGTCCCCCCTCTCAACAATTTGCCTGTCTCACTTCAGGTGGTTCTGAATGTGGCGCTAAGAGAGAGGCACATGGGGTATCTCCAAGGCCTCAAGTGGGACGATGCCGTGGCTAAGAGTCCAGATTCTTTCAGAGGCTTCGATATCTTCAAGATCACAGAGGGTTCTGACCCTGACAGCAGAAATCAAGAACTGCCTGTAAGTTTGCAAATTTCCGCAGCACAATACTTACGAAATAGCAGCATTTGTCATTGTGTTTTCTTTTCATGGAACGTCAGTCATAGAATCGACTGAAACCATGCGAATGAAATAATTATATCAATGTTGTCAATCAGCCTGTTATTGCTAGCTAGTATAACTGAATAAGATGTTCAAAACTGCATAATTAAGTTTCCCCTTAGCTACTCGGAGATCTTATCGAAACTTGCAATCAATGATGATGTCCAGGGTGGTGGAGAGAGCCTGAATCAGTTAAACGAACGCTGCATCTCCTACTTGAATAAGATTGCCCAAGAACATAGTGGTAATGTGCAGATCTCATTGTTATTCCTTTTTGTTCCATCTCCCCTTAGTTGTCGTCCAGTATGGGAAACACTAAACTGAAAGCTTCAAATAGGCTTAACAATCAGAAGAAGAAAAAAATCTATGTTACAATTCCCTGCTTCCTTCCCTCTGAATAGAATATCTGCTCACTACAAGTTCTGAACTATCAAGTGTTTGGAATCTCTACTAATGCTGAAATATTACTACATTGTCACTTGTCAGGGGAGCGGGTTGTGGTGGTCTCCCACGGCGCGGCCATACTGGAGCTCTGCCGGCACACGGACCCACCCGACAGCTCGATCCGCAGGCACATTCCCAACACCTCGCTGAACGTTTTCCATGTCTCTGGTGTCACCGGGCAGTGGACTCTCGAGAGGTGCGGAGACGTCAGCCATCTCAAAGGAAATGGCTTTCTGGAGAACTCGTTTGGGGGCGACGGGGCCTCGGCCTAACAAGTTCAGTTCTGCTGCTCATGCAGTCAGTCAGTCATACAGTTCAAAAATGAATAATTGTGGACTGAACCATCTCCGAAAAGTTATGCAGTCATACAGTCATAATTTTGGAACGAACAGAGTATAAAAATAATATACCAGCATTTATATCTATATAAATAAGTTTAATGTAAAAATATATTTTGTAATCCGTCTAATTGTATTTATTTTATAGCAGAAATGTTACTCCATTCGTCTTAAAATACAGTGGATTACAAGATTTAAATTTATACTAAAATACTGTATAGTACATTCTATTCTGTGATGTATCCAGGCTGGACAAAGTTTGTTAAAAAGAGCCCCGTATTTTGAGAAACTCCTTAGTTGGATTGTTAATCCGTTAACTTGTCTTAAAAGAGCCCCATTATATTACATGATGAAGGGACTAGTATTTTTTTTTCTTACAGATTGGATCATATTTCCTATTGTTTGACTCCTAGAGAAGTGAGAGTTACATTCTTTTTAGGACTACAGGTGTCTAAATCAGTTTTAACATGGACCCATTTTGTTTGTATAGCCTACTAACGGAGCCATTGAGAGAGAGAGAGAGAGAGCTTTTTACGTGCAAGAGAGAAATGGTTGTGGCTTTTCCATTCTCTGTAATCTTTTGGGCTTGCTAAAATTTAAGTGTATGAGTTTTAGTTTACTTTTAGACGACGATTATTGCACATATTGTATACTAAAATTGTAGATTTTGTTCATTACGATTTTCATATACGCAATCTGCAATTTTCGGTACTGAGAATAAAAACCCCGTTAGAAAAAACCATAAGCCTAAAAAATTTAATTTGTGTTGGCACAAAGACAATTAACGATTATTTTCTATTGGTACACAATGACAAAAAAATAATATAGTATCACACAAAAAATAACGAATTATAAAGTAATAATTTAGTTGTACTAGGTAGTTGTATAAGAGTGTTGTCTAAAATAATTTTAAAATTTAGGTACCTGAAATATAGAAAAATTGATAATCTTCTCGTAGTGGAGTAGCAATGGTGGTTACGCAGCAACCCTACAGGGTGTCAGGGTCCAACAGGTTGGGTTCCGGTACGTACTGTACCTCTTATCTGACAGAATATGTAGCAAAAATCTAGAAAGATTAGGCGTATCTGGTTGACAAATCTCTGCTGCCAGAATATGTCATTTTTTGTTTACCAATCAGAGAATTGGAAAAACTGACAGATAACTACTATATCAAAAATCCGTCGAATCTATTAACGGGTACTCCCTCCGTCCCATTGAGACTGTCACCCGAGAAGCGTATTTGTGAGAGGGACACGGTTTTCTAACGACACTTTCAATGGGACGGAGGGAGTACTTTATAGCAACAAAACCCCAAATATCCAAGACAATAACAGGCCCAGCATATGAAGCTGTAAACTGACATAGCACAAACAACATATGTAGCAGGTAGTAGGCCTATCAAACAAACAAACAAGGCCTGAAATAAAGCAACACAAATGGTCCAAATTCAACAGAATTCAACAACACAATTCTGTTGACAGATACTCATATTTTTTTTTAAAAAAAATGAACATATACTTGCCACATTAAAACAAAACGCACGCACAAGTGACTAGTGACTTGTTTATACATAGTCTTTCGCAGGAACATCATCGTGCATGCATACGCTCCTCCTACCGTCCCCCTACACCAACGGCGCATTGACAGCTGCTACACTAGCGCGGTGGCCGGTGGCGCCGCCCTGATCAAGTGTGAACCCCTCTGATGTGTTGGACCATGTATATATCCGGTCTTCGGCTCTTTCGAAACGTAAGATTCCCTTTTCCGTTATATCCTGTGTTTTTTTATATTACCAAAATAAACCCATTCGTACGTGCATTGTTGACTTACATACGATTTCTGTAAAATCCCTACGTTCTCATGTCATCAAAATTTTCTTCTTCTTCTAGTGGAGTAGATGACGGTAAGAATTGCGTGGCTATATTAATCACGCAACTCTATAGCAGGGTGTGTTTACGCTATAGTCCGTATTAAGGGATTTGCTATATTTCAGGCGCATCATTTCAGGCGACGACTACAACCTTTAGATCTTCATCCAATGGTCTAAATCTATTAGCACAAGTCATAACAAACAAATGACAATTTTTTTCTATGAAAGGACAAAGACAAAACTGTTCAGACACCTGAAATAAAGGAAATGTGCCGTATTAATCATGCAACTCAATATTAATTAATCACCACATGCTACACGCTAATACGCTATAAAAGTGAGTTCTTTAAGGAAACTATCATGCTAACCAACACCATATACGGAGTACTGTACTCCGTATATAAACTAATCGACCGACCAGATGATCTGGATAATAACTTGCGCGCGGATTCGATGCATGCATGTGCCGTCGGGGGGCAAGTCAGCGTGGCCCCGGCCTTCGCTAATAACGCGATTTGCGAGGCAAATTAAAAGCGCGTTAATTTAGCTGCAGGCAGGATCGGAGTTGATTGATGCTCAGGCCGGCCGGCCGGCCACCGGCAGATCATCGAGCATGTCGTCGTCGCCGTCCTCGCTTCTCCGGATCCCTTCAGCTTGCATTGCAAGAAAAGAATGGAACGGAAGCCGTCGACTGGGTTGGCGTTTGGGTTTGGTGGTGGTCAGCGAGACAATCGCCATCACGCGGCGTAGCGTCCGCGTCGTAGTACAAGATGCGGCCTCCCGCGCTCCCGGAGTCCCAGTCCGTCTTCCTCTCCGCCGCCGTTTCCGTCCACAGACAGCCATTAGAATTAGACGTCCACGAGCCGTGGGAGCACCAACCGAGAGAGCCAGCCGCCATGTCGCCCACCCCTGCGCCCGGCGCCGGCGCCGGCGAGGCGGAGGAGCGCGAGGAGGAGTTGTTCACTGAGGTGGTGGTGGTCCGGCACGGGGAGACCGCGTGGAACGCCTCCCGCATCGTCCAGGTACGTCCGCCGCCGCCCGCCCTAGCTTCCCTCCTCCCTGAGTCCTGCTGATTCATCGCCGGCCGGCCGTCGCTCTCTGACAGCTCTGCTCTGTGCTACAGTATTAGCTACTAATTCAGTAATTCTGTATCTCCTAGTCTTGCTGAGAGTGAGATGGTCATCATCCATCAACTTCTGTGATGTTATATTAGTTAGATTAGATGTAGGATAGATCAGGCCAAAACCATCCATTCCGTTTCAGTAGCTGTACGTCATGTCGATCTCCCAGAAACTGGGAACGAACGAATTCTTCTCGCACAACTCATTCTTCACCATTATTATCGACCAGGGGCAAATGGATCCGGAGCTAAATGAGGCTGGCAGGCACCAAGCCGTCGTGGTAATGTTTTGTTTTGTTTGCTCAAACAAACCGCTGTGCACGCATGCAGAACGTGATGAACATTCGCAATCCCACTGTTCTAGCACTGATCGACACATCATTATATCTTTTTTTTTTTTGTGACCAAAACCTGATGATGATCCTTGTAACTAACTAAGGTGGCAAGCCGGCTGTCGAGAGAAGCCAGACCTGCTGCTGTATACTCTTCTGACCTGAGGCGAGCCGCTGAGACTGCTGAGATCATAGCGACAGCTTGTGGTGTCTCAAATGTAAGTGCTCGATCTCTGCAGTTGTTGATGTTGTTTCTTTTCTTTTCTTTTCTTCTTCTTCTTTTTTTTTTTGTGAAGAAAAGAACAAAATGGTTACAGTACATTCTGCATCTTTTGTTCCCGCCTCACCTCAAATGTCAATACATCAATTTTGTATGTATGTCAATTCTGTACGTATGTCTCAGGTGGTGCTGGATGAGGCTCTGAGAGAAAGGCACATGGGATATCTCCAAGGTCTCACGTGGGGCGATGCCGTGGCCTTGGCTAATAGTTCTGACGCTTTCAAAGGCTTAGATATCTTCAAGATTTACGAGGGTTCTGATCCTGACAGCAGAAACCAAGAACTGCCCGTAAGTATATATATGCTTGCTAAACCCATATCTACTTCATCAGAAGGTCTTGTCTAAACTTACGCTGATGTTCAGGGTGGTGGAGAGAGCATGAACCAGCTGAATGAGCGCTGCGTCTCCTGCCTGAACAAGATTGCCCAGCAGCACATCGGTAATCATCAGCAAATGTCCTCATCTCCTCATTTGGCTTCAAACAGGCTTAACAGTTAACAATCAGAACATCTCACTGCTCCCTCTGGACAGTGGACAGAATAGCTGCTCACTACAAGCTCTGAACTCCCAAGTGTTTAGAATCTCTGCTAATGCTGCTATTATACTGCATTAACAGGGGAGCGAGTGGTGGTGGTCTCCCACGGTGCCGCCATAGTTGGGCTCTGCCGGCACACTGACCCGCCCGGCAGCTTCATCCACAGGGACATCCCCAACACCTCGCTCAACGTCTTCCGCGTCTCCGGCGTCACCGGGCGGTGGACACTCGAGCGGTGTGGCGACGCCAGCCATCTCCAAGGAAATGAATTTCTGGAGTAAAAAGTTCAGTTCTGCACTTCTGCTGCGTGCTCATGCAGCCATACTGTTTCAGAACGAATAAACTGTGGACTGAATTATCTTGGAAAAGTGTATTCTGATATTGGAACTTTATTTATTTCGTCATTGTTTTTTTTAAAAAAAAAGAAACAATATTTGGTATAGTACGCCTCTGTTTTGAGCCAGTACTAGTAGAAAACAATGGTATAGTCTGTACCTCTGTACTTGAGCCTGTAGGCCAGCATGCGTGGCCATTAGATGTACTCCTATGTAGGCGATCAACCATCTAATGCCATTCATGCATTTCAGCAATTGTCACGTGTTTCCTAGAAAGCAGAATTCTTACAGAATTCGTCCTTGACCAATGACCAGGGACAAATGGATCCTGAGCTAAATGAGTCTGTCAGACAGTAAGCCAAGCATCCCAACGTATAACTGTCTGATCCATGGATATCTCTCTACAGGACAATGGAGAGGAGTGTTCAGTTGGTGCTTCAGAATATGGGAGAGGAGTGTGGTCTCTGGTGCTCTGCTGGAGCCATAGTCCTTAGCAGACTACTATCCTCTTCTTCTTTTGTGTGGAGCTGAGTTGGGTTGGGTGTGTTTGCTGTTTGTGTGTGGGGTTTTGGGAATTGGTCTCTCGACCTTCCCGTTGTATTTCTTTGGTGGGGGAGTTCAAGATTGGGCTTTGACCTCTTCTGTGTACCCTTTTTTTTCTTCCTCTTAATGAAATGACACGCAGCTCTCCTACGTAGTTCGAGAAAAAAAAAGATATTATCAGAACTTGTAACTGTGTCCAGGGTGGTGGAAGAGCCCGAATCTGTTGAATGGGCGTTGTGTCTCCTACTTGAATAAGATTGTCCAAGAACACATTGGTAATCTGCTAATGTCTTGATCTCCTCATGTCAAATATGGGGGACACTAAACTGAAGCTTCAAATTGGCTTAACAATCAGAACAATCTATATTGTTGAAGCTTCAAATAGGCATAACAATCAGAACAATCTATATTACATTTCACTGCTCACTACAAGTTCTGAACTCTGTAAGTGTTTTTTTTTTTGAACGCACTCTGTAAGTGTTTTGATTCTCGCTTAATGCTATTACCGCATTGACAGGGTAGCAGGTTGGGGTGGTCTCCCACGGTGCAGCCATACTGGAGCTCTGCCGGCACACTGACCCCACCCAACAGCTCCATCCGTAGGTATATTCCCAACACTTCGCTGGATTGTTACAGCTCCATCCGTAGGTATATTCCCAACACTTCGCTGGATTGTTTTTCGTGTATGCGGCGTCGCCGGGCAGTGGTCCCTCGAGACTCGAGAGGTGTGGAGACGTCAACCATCTCAAGGGAAATGGCTTTCTGGAGGACGCGTTTGGGGGCGACGGGGCATTATTGTTGCATTATTTTGTATGAACCTCTTGATCATTGATGAAATCAGTATATTTTCGGGTTTGTATAGTTCCCTCACTGTTATCATATAATGCAAAACTGTTAATAGGTTTGTTTGATATAATGCATTGCTTTAGAAGGTATTCCGCCTCTTCTGGGTAGTCTGCAAAACTGCAATGTTTTGATTTTTCTTATTTTATTATGCAAAAAAAAATGCGGGTATTCCCGATTATAAGCAATGCTGATCATTTGCTTTGTGAGCTAGTAAAATGCAGTTCATCAGTCTAGTTTTAAACCAGCATGGTCTGATATAGCATGGTCACTGCACACAACGTTTACATTATTACATAAATTCAGTGATATAACATTTTAATTAATCAAAACATACTCCGTATATCAAGACGAGGTGTGGACTAAGGGGCTAGCTGGGCTATTCTGTCCAACACGGCAACACGGCGTGATCCAGCCAACTCCGTGGACGGCTTCCTTTTCTGCAGGATGCATTTGTCGGCGATGGCAGCTCTGCCCTGACAGTGTACCGTTTGTTGCTATCTTGCTCGTACGATTTAAGTTGGAAGCAAACACGCCTCGCCGTTCAAATGGTGAACAACCTGTACATGCTCACTGAATGCACTGCAATGTTTGGATTGCAAAGCTTCCGTTTTTTTTAAAACATAGTAAAATTGTTGAAAGAAAGGTCAGGGCGACTTGCAATTTTCCTTTAATCCCCCCTAATAAAAGGACTCGCAATTTGCAACGCAGCAAGAGAGTCCAACCAAGGACTTGCAATTCCGTGGATGGTTTGGATGCGGCCCAAAGTGTTAACAAAAACTCGCCGTCCAACGGTCGCGATGCATCATTTGCGGCCTTCGATTCGGCCCGCGGCCGCCGCCTCCACCCTTCGTGCTCGCACCGCGGCCGCCGCCGCCGCCGCAGGCCGCAGCGTTTGATGTCAGCGAGGCTCCTGCCCCGCGTCACCCCGGTCCCGCACCGCCGCCACGGCCCGAGACCGAGCCCGTCCATCTCCCCCGCCCTCGCGGCCTCGCTCGCGCGCGTGCTCGCCGCGCGCTCCACCGACCCGACCTGGTCCCGCTCCCTCGCGGCGCTCCTCCCTTCCCCGCTCCCCGACGCGCGCCTCGCCGCCGCCGTCTCCGCGCTCGGGGACGCCGACCCGGACCTCGCGGTCGCGCTCCTCTCCTGGCACCGGGCCCACCACCGCCATGGCGCCGGCGGCGGCGGCGGGCCTACCCCGCTCGCCCACTCGTCCCTCCTCCGACTCCTCGCCCGCGCCCGCCGCTTCGACGCCGCGGACGCCGCGCTCCGCTCCATGTCCCTCGCGGGGGACACGCCCTCGCGCGGGAGCCTCGGCGCGCTCGCCGCCGCCTACGCGGACGCCGGGATGGAAGCGAAGGCTGCCGGGGCGTGCGCGCGCGCCAGGGACCTGCACGGCGCGCTCCCCGACGCGCTGCACTGCAACCGCCTGCTGAGGCTCCTCGTGGAGCGCCGACGGTGGGAGTGCGCCCGGAGGCTGTACGACGAGATGCTCGCCCGGGACCGGGAGGGCGGCTCGGATGACTACAGCACCTGCGTCATGGTCCGCGGGCTGTGCCTGGAAGGGCGGGTGGAGGAGGGGAGGGACCTCATTGAGGCCAGGTGGGGGGAAGGGTGCGTCCCGGATGCCGTGTTCTATAACGTGCTGATCGACGGGTACTGCCGGCGCAGGGACGTCGGGAGGGGGCTGCTGCTGCTGGGCGAGATGGAGACGAAGGGGATCATGCCAACCGTGGTGACGTATGGTGCTATCATTCACTGGCTCGGGAGGAAAGGCGATTTGGCGAAGATTGAGAGCTTGCTTGGGGAGATGAGGGCGAGAGGGCTGTCCCCCAACGTGCAGATTTACAACACTGTGATTTATGCATTGTGTAAATGCAGGTCAGCGTCACAGGCACTGGATGTTCTTAACGAAATGGTTGCAAGCAGGATTGACCCGGATGTCGTCACGTTCAATACTTTGATAGCAGCATTTTGCCGGGAAGGGGATGTTCAGGAGGCACTGAAACTTTTGAGGGAGGCTATTAGGAGGGAGTTGGGACCAAATCAGTTAAGCTATACTCCTTTGATTCATGGCTTCTGCGTCAGAGGTGAGGTGATGGTTGCATCGGATTTGCTTGTTGAAATGATTGGAAGAGGGCATACCCCGGACGTGGTTACGCTTGGAGCATTAATTCATGGCCTCGTTGTTTCTGGGCAGGTTAATGAGGCTTTGATTGTTCGGGAGAAGATGGCAGAGAGGCAGGTGATGCCTGATGCTAACATATATAATGTGCTGATTAGTGGACTATGCAAGAAACGGATGCTTTCTGCAGCTAAGAACCTTCTTCAAGAGATGCTTGAGCAAAAAGTCCAGCCTGATAAATTTGTATATACTACTCTGATTGATGGATTCATTAGGAGTGACAAACTCAGTGATGCAAGGAAAATATTTGAGTTCATGGAAGAAAAAGGTGGCTGCCCTGATATTGTTGCCTACAATGCCATGATAAAAGGTTATTGTAAGTTTGGAATGATGAATGAGGCGGTTATGTGCATGAGCAGCATGAGAAAGGTTGGGTGCGTCCCAGATCTGTTTACATATACTACACTTATCGATGGCTACGCTAAAAAAGGTGACATAAAAGCAGCTCTTAGGTTTTTATGTGATATGATCAAGCGAAGATGCAAGCCGAATGTTGTTACATATGCATCACTAATATGTGGATACTGCAACATTGGTGACACAGACAGTGCAGAAGATTTATTTGCAAGTATGCAGTCTGAGGGTCTATTTCCTAATGTTGTACACTACACAGTTCTAATTGGTAGTCTCTTTAAGAAAGATAAAGTAATCCAAGCTGCAGCATACTTTGAACTTATGCTGCTTAACCACTGCTCTCCTAATGATGCTACAATGCATTATTTAATTAATGGGCTCACACACTGTATTTATGGTATGATCAACTCAAACTGCAGTGATACTGATCAGGCTCATAAGAAGAGTGCCCTTTTAGATGTATTCAAGGGATTGATTTCTAATGGATTGGACCCAAGGATTTCGGCATACAACACTATAATCTTCAGCTTGTGTAGACACAATATGCTTGGGAAGGCAATGGACCTGAAAGATAAGATGTCTAACAAAGGCTGTTTGCCAGACCCTATAACCTTCCTTTCACTTCTTTATGGATTTTGTTCTGTTGGAAAATCAGGGAAATGGAGGAGTGCCTTACCTAATGATTTTCAGCAGGATGAATTTGAGATAATCTACAAGCGCATGTCATTATTCAATCAGCATGTAATTAGTCCAGTTAGAGATGAAGTCTCTAGGGTTTTACAGCTATATGCTGAGGAGTTTCAGTTCCTACAACAAGCAGAGCAGAGATTTGCTGGTTCTTGACTCAGTGTCATGGTTTACCTGGTTCTTGGGATCAGGGTGTAACTATAGTTTCAATTTTGGCTTAAGCAACTGGATACCAAGCAGAATAGCATGATTTGAGATGTCAAGCAAAGTTGCTGACAGAGTGTTTCCTCGAGCACTCAATTTCAAGACTGACAGTGCAATTATCGACACAAATTTTTCAGTGGAGATCGTCCTTGAAGGTAGCGATCACAGTGTGCATAGTTTGTCTTTTTGAGAATTTACAATTTTACAACTTCTTTGTTTATTGCCAAAATGTTTTGTGACAACTGAACTCTAGTAAAGTCCCTGCTGCCTTCTCCTCTGTTCCCTGGTCCTCCTGGGCTTCCTTCCCTCTCCCTTCTATTGTCTTGGTCTGGTTCTGCTCTGGGTTTACGAGGGGTGCCTGCTTTCTCTGTGCTCCGATGGAGAGGATTCGATGAGCATCCATGGACTTTTTCCCCTGGGGTTTGGTCTTCTTGGTCAGGTTAGAAGAAGAAGAAAGCCCCGACCTTTCGTGCAGGAACCTTACCAGTTCTGAAAGATTTCGGAGGGTTCTTGAGTTTTGTTTTATTACTCATCTTGTTCGATTTAACTTGGGTGTCCATTCTTGTTCAATTTGACCAAGTTCCTGTCTCAATACAGTTTTCTGGAGACTGTCGTCAAAAGAAAGTTCTTTGTCTCATGATCACAGTGTGCATAGTTTGTCTTTTTGAGAATTTACAATTTTACAACTTCTTTGTTTATTGCAAAATGCTGTGACAACTGAACTCTAGTAATGTTCGCCAAACATTCTGTGACAAATGAACCATAGTATTCATAAAAAAAAGACAAATGAACCATAGTAAATTTGCTTGTAGGTGTGTTGAATTTTTCTTTTTAACAACAATCTGTTCATTTTCTGAAAAGAAGTAACTTTCCAATCTGAGAGCCTCTTACCATATATTCATATTGGCTTTATTGGCTAATGTCATTGCAGCATTTTTTTCATCATCTATGAGACTGACTAATGACTATAATTCATCATTTCAGCTTCTCTGTGCATAGGACTATATTTTGGATTGCTTATAAGTTATAACCCACCAACCCATCAGCATTGTTGCAGTACAGTGCAAGCAGCAACAGAGCATCATTTGGGTCAACATGGGCCATGGCCACCCAATGCATATGAGTAATTCGGTGAGGAAACTAGCAATTTTAAAGTTTTTTGTTGGTGACTAAACTGCAAAATGGCTATGTCTAAGTTGGTTACTTCATCATTGGCCCCTTGCCTTGTCTGAGATTTAAAGCAAGCTCTGCCACTGAATGCAAGTAGAGGAATGCCACATATGACATCGTAGTAGCTACAGGATTTAGAGGTGCCTTGAGGAAGGAGACGGCCTTTTTTGCTTGCCATAATTTATCATCATTTTTTTCTAATCGATTAAAATCTTTTTTCCCTCTTGTACCTGGTCCTTGCCTTGTTGCTAAATTCATTTCTCAATGGAAACCAGTTAACATTTTTTTAATAATCATCCTTTCAATAACGTAACGTGCATTAAGATGCAAAATCACATAAGGATCTGCCATGGGGGAATCATGGTAGCTCAAGAACACTGAAATGCCTTGATGAACAAAACCTGAGCAACCATATGCTGCCCTACATTTGAGTCCTGCTTATTTTTTCCTCTTTATATTAGAAGGTACACTAACTCTTGGATTTTCTTTTCCAGGTAAGCAAATTAATTCAGCTGCTTCCTCATAACAATGCAGTCAGAACAGGGCACGGCGGCACTGTTGAAGCTTTTCCCCAGCTTCCAATGTAGGACATTAGCCGAAATATAAGTTAGTTGCATCTGCATATAAGTACTTCTGTACATAGTTGCTGGCTATACCATGCTGAGCTACTGACCGTGTTAGCACAAGAGGCCGCATGACGAAAACTGTTCCACGTATTTACTGTCTTTAGAAGCGGGGGCCTGAACGGGCAACGACCGTGGCCACGTCATCGTTTTTAGTCTGCAGCATCTGATCTTCATCATACGGTCCATCTTTCTTCCCGCCTTTCTCTTGCTTTCGCGCCCTTTGGACCTGAGGGCGAGGACGGCCTTTGGGCCCGGAAAGCCTGGCCACAAGGCTGTTGTCGAGCATACATTGGCGAAGGAGCTAATGTGGGCCCTGCCTTTTAACACGCCTCGCCTCGGAGCCACACCAAAATATCTACTCCAGTATTCTCCGCTCCATCTCCTCTCCTCCCTTCGCTCCCTCCCTCGGTCCAGATCCAGATCCCCCACCGCGGCACCGCCATCATCGCCCTCCAATAGGCGCGTGATCCCCCTGCGAGATGGGCTGGCCAAAGCTTGGATTTGGCGTCAATGATAAGGTACACCGATATCTCCTCTCTGAGTTCTCTCTCTCGCTCATTTCTTTGACTGGGGAAGCTTGATTTTTTCGGCATAGGGGGAGGGGCGAGTGCGGCGGCGAGGTGGGTGTGGCACCAGCGCTGGTCCCGCGCGCTGCGGCACAACGGCGTAGGAAGGCCTCGGCGGTTGGCACGGCAGCCCCGGCGTGGGTAGGTTCCTGTCGAGAGTTTTTCTTTTTGCGTGTCAGCCCCGACACGGACAGAAACTTGACGCAACGGGTCGGCCATGGCCTCGCGGGCGTCCCGGACCAGAAGGGCAACCATTTCGTTTAGCACGGGGCGGGAGTCCCCTGGCATGGCCGGACCTGCCGGTGGCCGCGGGTGTTGGTGCCCCCTCGGCGCGACGTGGTCCCGGATGTTGGAGTATATGAGTTTAGGCCCATGAGGCCCATGTAGCCCATGTAATAGCTACAATACCCTACCCTGTAAGCCCAATAATCCAATTCACTCACTTCAGCATGGTATCAAGCTAGGGTTCTCTTCCCCCTCCCTCCTCTCCCCTCCTGCCGGCGCCTTCACCTGCGGCCGCCGGCGCCGCCACGGCCAGCATGGCCGGCGTGCCTCCTCCCCCACCTCCCAACTACTTCCACATCTTCCCCCCTCTTCCCTCCTCCAGCTCCTGCTCCTGGGCGCACGTGGCTGCTCCCCACTCGGCGGCCGCTCTCCATGCATGGGATGCCGCTGCTGTCGCGGCCGCGGCCGCTGCTGCTGCCGCCACGGGCGTCGGCGTCCAGCCTGGCGGCGCGGGCGAGCTCACTCTCGGCGCGGACGGCCTGCTCCGCCCGCACGTCGGCTCCCTCCCGCGTGCGGCCGCCCCGACCTGCGCCGTCCAGCCTTGCGGAGCGGGCGGGCTCCCTCTCGGCGCGGACGGCCTGCTCCGCCCGCCCGCCGGCTCCCTCCCGCGTGCGGACGCCCCGACCGGCGCCGTCCCGCCTGGCTGCGCGGGCGGGCTCCCTCTCGGCGCGGGCGTCCCGATCCGCCCGCCCGCCGGCTCCCTAGTGCGCGCGCGCGACCCAGGCGCCGCTGTTCCTCTTCCCCCGCTCGCCGGCGGCCTTCTCGGCATATTTCCCCGCCCTTCACCGCCCGGCGACTTCCTCCTGGGTGCTGGCGGCCTCCTCCCGGCTGGCTCCCTCCTCCCAGGCGCCGTGCAGAGCACGATCGAGGGCTCCCTCCTCCCTGGCACCTCCCTGGCCGGTGCGGAGCAGCAGCCGCTCGCCCCCAACTCTGCTGCTGCTCTGCTGCCCCCCTCCGTTGCTGGCCTGCGCAGCACCGTTGCCGGCGTGCCTCCTCCCCCGGGCGCAGCTAGAACCGCCGTCGCGGGTGCCGCCGCCGCAGGCACCGCTGGATCAACCGCTGCGGGCTGTGGCATCTCCGCTGCTGGCCTGCCCAGCACCGTGGCCGCGGGCGCAGCCGCGGACGCTGCTGGAACCGCCGCCGCAGGCACCGCTGGATCAGCCGCTGCGGGCCGTGGCGCGTGCTCTCCGCAGCGCGCTCCCCCTATCGGCGCGAACTCCCTGCCGGTCTACTCCACCGCCGCGGCCATACCGCCTCCGCCCCTGCTCGGCCCCCTTCCTGGCCGCGGGAGGCGTTTCCCCGCCCGGCTGGTGGGCACCTCCTCCTCTCGACCCGCCGCTGGTCCCTGCTCCTGGGGCGGGCACTCTGCCGCGTGCGCGCCCTTCCGACGCGAGCTTCCTGCCGCCCGACTCCACCGCCGTGGCCATGTTCGCTGGGGCAGTACCAGGCGCCCCTCCGTTCCCGTCGCCATGGACTCCACCTCCCGGGACTCTGCCGGGGCCTGTCGGTTGGGATCCGAGGGCCTTGGCCCGCTCTTTCAGCACCCTCGGCCTGACACCTCATGTCAGTTCCGACTGGATCGCTGACTCAGGAGCCACCTACCACTAAAGATGGCAACGGGGAATTCCCCGTCGGAGGTTGACTCCCCATCCCCGTCCCCGCAGGGAAGAAATCACACCATCCCCGTCCCTGTTAACACCATCGGGGCCAGTCTCTTCCCCATCCCCGTCCCCGCACGGGGATTTTATCCCCGCGGGGTCCCCGTCCCCGGTAAAAATATCAGCGCTGAGCTGAAAACAATCTCGTAAAATCTAAATATGCATCAATCGAGGAAGTTTCCCACATGCAGATTGCCAAGAAACAAACATGCTAGCTCTCATCTCATAAAATCCAAGAAAAGTACAAGCATAGGAAACAGGAGACTAATACAAAGTAAATAGGCCACGAAAATCCAATTCTTCTTGACTCCATCTGTCGTGGCTCACAAAGACCAGATAAGGTGCTCAGGATGCATGCAGGTGCTTGGGTATGCATGTCGACGCAGGGAGCTGCAGAGATGAGGAAGCAGGCCTGCATTGCTGGAACTTGCGCAGAGAAGAAGCAGGCCACTTGCGTCGCTGGGAAGGGAGCTCAGATGCGCAGAGAAGAAGCGGGCCACCTGCGTCGCTGGGAAGGGAGCTCAGATGGTCGCACTGGTGTGTGCCGTCGTGCGTGGTACTGCAGAGGTATGGTGAGATAGCAAGAGATCTGAGAACGCCGAGTGCCAAGAACGCTGAGGCCGGGATCGGGAGATGGATCGGTGGAGGGCGGCGGCTCATTTGACCAGGCGAGGGGCCGAGGGAGGCTGCGTTAGGGTTAGCTCGATGGTGGTGTGGCTTATATATTCCAGATAAATGGGCTTTAACTTCATGGGCCTCCTGTACGCTGCAGCTTAGTCGGGTCCCCACGGGGTTCGGGGACGGGGGACGGAGGATCATCCCCGCCCCCGCGAGACCCGACGGGGATCAAATTTGTCCCATTTAATTCCCCGTGGAGAATATATTGCTACCATCCCCGTCCCCTAATGGAAGAATTCCCCGCGGGGAATCGGGGAATGGGTCCCCATTGCCATCTTTACCTACCACACCACTCCCAACCCTGGTCTCCTATCTTCTGTTCACCCACCCTCTTCGACTCACCCTTCGTCCATCATGGTCGCGAATGGCTCTTGCCTTCCGGTCACGTCTGTGGGTACCGCTAACACTCATGGCTCCTTTCTTCTTCCCGATGTCCTGGTTGCTCCCAATATGGTTCACAACCTTCTTTCTATTCGTCGTTTCACAGCTGACAACTCCTGTTCGGTTGAATTCGACCCTTCTGGTCTCACCGTAAAGGATTTGGCTTCTCAGCGTCCTCTTCTCCGCTGTGACAGCACGGGGCCCCTTTACACTCTTCGGTTTCCTACTTCTGCTCTATGGTCTTCACCTTCCCCTCCGTCCGCTGCCTTTGCCACCACCACCTCCTCTACTACTTGGCACCGTCGCCTTGGTCACCCTGGCCGCGATGCCTTGACACAGCTTCGTCGTAGCTCTGCCATACCATGTACTCGAGCTCGCGATGGGCATTTGTGTCATGCGTGCCAGCTGGGCCGACATGTTCGTCTTCCTTTTCCTACTTCCTCTTCCCATGTGGCCTATATCTTTGACCTTGTCCATTGCGATCTGTGGACATCTCCTGTCCCTAGCTTCTCTGGCTATAAATACTATCTTGTGTTGGTAGATGATTTCTCTCACTATTCATGGACTTTTCCTCTTCGCGCCAAGTCTGACACTTTCTCCACCCTCCTCCACTTCTTTGCCTGGGTGTCCACTCAATTCGGCCTCACCATCAAGGCCGTTCAGTGTGACAACGGGCGTGAGTTCGATAACTCCACATCTCGTGCCTTCTTCCTCTCTCACGGCATGCAGTTGCGCATGTCGTGCCCCTACACCTCCTCCCAGAACGGCAAGGCCGAGCGCACGATTCGCACCACCAATGACACCATCCGCACCCTCCTCTTGCAGGCCTCCCTTCCTGCCCGCTTCTGGGCCGAGGGTCTTCACACCTCCACCTATCTCCTCAACCGTTTACCTTCCGCTGCCTGTCCCGCTCCCACTCCTCACCACGCCCTCTTCGGTACCCCTCCTCGCTACGACCACCTCCGTGTCTTTGGGTGTGCGTGTTACCCTAACACCACTGCCACTGCTCCTCACAAGCTGGCTCCCCGGTCGACTCGGTGTGTCTTCCTCGGGTACTCCCCGGATCACAAGGGGTACCGTTGCTTTGACCTCTCCTCTCGCCGCGTCCTCATTTCCCGACACGTTGTGTTCGACGAGGCCGACTTTCCCTTCTCTACCACCACCTCTCCTCCCACCTCCACATCACCTCCCACCTTCGACCTTGACCTCTCCTCTTTGTTTCCCACTGACGCGGTGGTCCAGCCACCTTTACTGTTTTACCCTGCAGGTCCTCCTCCACGCCCTCCGCTCTCCTGCTCTCCCGCGCCCTCCGCCAGGCACGTGCCCCGGCTCGCCGTACTCCGGGGCTGCTCCACCGCGCCCTCCGTCGGGATCCTGCCCTGGCTTCCCGCCCTGTGGAGCTACGCTGGACCCTGCGCTGTGCGCCGGTCCGGCGGCCACGTTCCCCGGGGCTGCACCCGACCCTGCGCCCGACGCGGGTCCAGTGCCTGCGGTCCCTCCCGCACGCTTCGCCCAGCCGGTGCGTGTCTACCAGCGCCGTGCGCGGGCGGCCCCAACGCCCCCGGTGCTGGCTCCGTCATCGTCGTCGCCACCTCGGTCTCCTCCCGTGGCCACCTCTCCGCCGTTGACGCCTACGCCGCCGCCTCCACCGCCGCGGGCTGCTCGGGTCGAGCCGCCCGTGTACCACCCCCCTATTCTTCACCGCCACCCGCGTCTTGTTCACCCCATGGTGACGCGGCATGCGGCAGGGGTGTTGCGGCCTCGGGCTCTTGTCGCGACGCACGGCGAGACGTGGGTCTCTCCGGTACCCTCTTCCGTGCGCGACGCCCTGGCCGACCCTCACTGGCGTCGTGCGATGGAGGAGTACGCGGCTCTTCTCGCCAACCAGACCTGGGATCTGGTGCCCCGTCCACCTGGCTCCAATGTCGTCACCGGCAAGTGGATATGGACACACAAGCGCCGGGCTGATGGCACTCTTGAGCGGTACAAGGCTCGCTGGGTACTCCGGGGTCTCACTCAACGGCCTGGAGTTGACTATGACGAGACGTTCAGTCCCGTGGTTAAGCCAGCTACAGTCCGCACGGTTCTCTCACTGGCTCTCTCTCGCTCCTGGCCCGTGCATCAGCTGGACGTCAAGAATGCTTTTCTCCACGGGACACTTGCTGAGACAGTCTACTGCAGTCAGCCGACGGGATTTGCTGACTCTACTCGCCCTGATCTGGTCTGCCGCCTCAACAAGTCACTCTACGGTCTCAAGCAGGCTCCTCGGGCGTGGTACTCTCGGTTTGCTGCCTTTCTGCTTACCCTGGGATTTGTGGAGGCCAAGTCAGATACTTCCCTATTCATATATCACCACGGCGGGGAGAATGCTTATCTGCTGCTCTATGTTGATGATATTGTGCTCACGGCTTCCAGCCCGACTCTGCTGCGGCGGATCATCACCTCTCTTCAGCAGGAGTTTGCGATGAAGGATCTCGGTGTGCTCCATCACTTCCTCGGGGTCACCGTTGAGACTCGTCCAGGGTGTCTTTTTCTTCACCAGCGCCAGTACACTCTTGATATCCTGGAGCGAGCTGCGATGACTGACTGCAAGCCCTGCTCCACCCCAGTTGACACTCAGGCCAAGCTATCAGAGTTCGCGGGTACCGCAGTTACTGATCCCACTGCATACAGGAGTCTTGCAGGGGCGCTTCAGTACCTCACCTTCACCCGCCGGACATCACATATGCAGTTCAGCAGATCTGCCTCCATATGCATGATCCACGTGAGCCTCACCTCACGGCTCTCAAGCGCCTCCTTCGCTACCTCCGCGGCACTGTCGACTACGGCTTGCTCCTCCACCAGTCTGCCTCCTCCGAGCTCGTGGTCTACACCGACGCTGACTGGGTCGGGTGTCCGGACACTCGTCGGTCCACCTCTGGCTATGCTGTCTTCCTCGGCGGCAACCTGGTGTCTTGGTCGTCCAAGCGCCAGCCGGTGGTCTCCCGCTCCAGTGCCGAGGCGGAGTACCGCGCTGTTGCTAACGGCGTGGCTGAGGCCTCCTGGCTCCGACAGCTCCTTGGCGAGCTCCACAGTCCTCTGACCCGGAGCACGTTGGTCTACTGCGACAACGTCAGCGCGGTGTACCTCTCCACCAACCCCGTTCAGCACCAGCGGACCAAGCATGTAGAGATCGACCTCCACTTTGTCCGTGATCGGGTGGCCATCGGAGATGTTCGAGTTCTCCACGTCCCGACCACCTCTCAGTTTGCTGACATCTTCACCAAAGGCCTCCCGTCCTCAACGTTCTCCGAGTTTCGCTCCAGCATCAACATCACTAGTGGCTAGTTGAGTCTGTGGGGGCTCATGTGTTGCACTTCTTTTCGTTCTCAGTCTTGAAACTCTGCTGCGCCGGTAGTTCAGACTGCGGGGGGGTGTTGGAGTATATGAGTTTAGGCCCATGAGGCCCATGTAGCCCATGTAATAGCTACAATATGCTACCCATCTAGGGTAAGCCCAATAATCCAATTCACTCACTTCAGCACCGGAAGTCCGCACGGCTCCGCTCGCCGGTTTTGGATCTCCCTCTCCCAGCGCTCATGGGAGCTTGCACAGGGCTCGGTCCTCACGGCGGCGGGGCTTCCTGCCCTAGGCGCACTTGGCGGCGGCAACGCCCTCGGGCGGCGCGGCCGCGGGGCTTTCTGGCCTTGCAGAGCTTGACCGCCCAAGAGCCCGGTAGAAGCGGACGAGCTACCCTGGTCGAGGGCCCGCCCGCATCTCATACGGTAGTTTATCATCGCGTTCCATACCTGGCCCCTGTGCTACGCTCGTCAGATCCTCTCTTCTCCTTTCTGTTCTCTTCGGGCAGCGTGGCCAGTGCTGACGGCGGCGCTCCATATTGCAGCAGGCATGCAAGGCAGCACCGGAAGAAGCAGGCAGCAAGCGTGCAAACTTCCCTCACTAGCTGTCGGATCTAGCACCCCAGTGCTCGCAGTACCAAGCAGCATGCAGTAGGAGTTTCATTCAGTACTGATCAACAAGATGCAAGCAAAGAAAGGTACATAAATGCAACTCCTGTTTTCCAATTTTCCTTTCTTTGCAGCTCTCTTGGTGGACACCCATCTGTAAAGATACTCGCGTAGTCTAATGCTCTTTTAACTCATCGTGCTCCTGCAGATGTTGTAACAATGAAGAAACACCATAGGCCTCAGCTCACGAGTCAAATCAGACAAGTCATCACCATCTTGGAAGCATTATGAACTTCCAGAATTCAGCAACAGGTGAACGCAGGATTCAAACATTACCTGAAGCTTTTGAGGGCTTCAGGAGATTTATGGTTCAGTATTTATCATGAACCTTTTATGTTTTGAACATGAAAATAAAGAAAAGTTTCCACATGTTTTCACGATAATTTTACTATGCATATGTTCCTACATAAAATTGCTTTCAACTAGCCATTTAATATGATAGAAACCATTTGAAACATTTTCAATGCCAAAGGTTTGTTCCTGTACTGAATTGCTTGGGTTGAGTTTTATTTTCACCAGTGTCAAGAATATGCAAAGTTCCATTCATAAATGGATATGATGTTTCCTTTACGAGACAAGCGGTTCTGATCTGGCGGGCTCTGGATTGCTTTACTCTACAAAAGTTGGTCTTGGATTAGAGACACCATTGCTTTTTTTTCTTTTTTATTTGCCTTGCAGACCTATTCAAGATGTTTGTGACTGGACAACCAGATTTGTCGTTTCTCGCTGAAACCATTGGTGGTCACTAGCTCACATATAGATGCTCCTCTCTTGACCCCGTGTGATAAACACTATTGTTGCCACCATGAACCTATTCTCTAATTAATGCTGCTTTGTTGAAATGATGAAAATTTTGCAGGGTTGACGTTGGGTATCTTGGTCTACTCCGTACCACCAGCTTGATATTCTTGAGGATTTCCTTTGTTACATGGGGTACAGATATGCACGGTATGGTTCTTTGATAAACGCTTTCTATCATCTGTTCTTCACTTCCTGTTATATGCATGGGTAGTCTTTCGGTTAAAAAACACGACCCTGGCAGAAGACCTATCGATTACATAAAAAGGAGCCCACATGCATCATGGATAATCTTGATTATTTCATCTTAACATGTTGTTCATGTACTGTATTTTGGGCAAGGAGTGCGTGAGTTAGCATTTCACTCATGAGGGCAATTTAGCATTCCAGCAGCACACACATGTATGGTAACCTATACATCAATGAAATTCAGTTAGATAAATCACTATCCTGTCAAGTAGTTAACGTATTGTTCCATTGTGGTGCTGCTTATATACTATTTGCATGATGACTTTTACTGAATGGTCAGTGTTTTTAGCTTAATCCTTCATGGGTGTGCTGCTGCTGTTGATGTTGGTTGAAAAAGTGATGAGTTTTAGTTTTGGTAATGCCTCCTAGATACTTTTTGTTGTTTATGTCCTCAAGATAAAAGTATGGTACGCATTTAGTGAAGATTGGAAGAAAGTGTAAGCATTTTTGTAATAGGTGACCCTATCTCTCTTACCTCCTAAGAAAATTGGTGTAATTATAAATGTGCTAGCCATTCAAGGAACCAAAGATATAGATTGTCGGTAAACTTTTCATGAATCTATAGAAATAGCATTTGAATTTACTAAAAAGTCAACTCAAAGTATTGAGTACCATACTTTTATCTTGAGGAAATAAACACCAAAAAATATCTTAGGAGCTATTTCTTAGGAGGTGAAGGTGAAGGTGGCCTTTCTCCCTTGCTCCTCTCCTTCACTCGCTGGTGCCGTGGTCGAGCGTCTGTCTGTGCTTGTCGGCCTTTTTTGCTGGGGTCGATCCGGGGCACCCATGACCACTGGATCCACAGCCTCCGTGGTTGGATCCGTGTGTCCCCCCACCGAATCTGGCCTGGTGGCGTCCTCTCACAGCATCCAGCGTCAAGGGATGTGGCATTGGGGCATCCTGTTGTGCTGTGGCTCCTTGCGTTGCTATGATCATCATGAGTCTTCCCACGAATTAGCCTTTTAGTGCCTAAATCAAATTTGATGATCTCATTGTAATTTGTCTTATTGGTCTTCTTATATCTTCCAGTGTCTCTGGATCAAGATGATGGTGTAGAAATTTACTGTTGTAAGTTCGTGGCAAGAAATTATTAGATATATGTTAAGTTTGGTTTTATTTTCGCCAATCAAGTTATACAAACTTACTAAAGGTTTTAAATTGCAACCGCTGGATTACAGAGAAATTTCTTCTAAATAGCAAGATTTTTTTATCTATTTTATTGCATTGTATTCTAATTTCTAGATTTGAAAATAAATGGTTCGTCCCTACCGTATGATACTTGATTATGCGCGTCAAAAAAATTTAACTGTGAGTTGCAAAATGTCAGATGTGTTCTGAAGTTGATGTTCACAGAGATACAAGTGTTGGACAGAAGAATTTTAAGGATATAAGACGTTACAAACATTAATTTTTGCATTGTTGTCAGATCAAAGAAATGCCTAATTCAAGTTCACATCATTACCTTTTGATTATGTCTGCCTTTGTATTATTGTTGTTTAGTGCAATACATAGCATCTCTAATTTTTTCCCCCAAAATTTATCTGCAGGATGAACTGGATAAATCAGAAATATACAACTCAAATGGGGAAAAGATTGTTCAAGCGGAGGAACATAGGTGCCAAGAGTGTGCTCTTGTTTCCAGAAACCAGCTCATTTGAAGCAGCACGTGCAAAGTCACTCACATGAGGTCGGTATTCATCATCTTGAATTGAACATGAGCTGGCTCTTTTTATTTACTGGCACTGGTCACCAGTTGTGTCACGTTTCAGTTTTAAATTATACTGACATGATTGGAACATAGGATTTGCATTTGTGACTTATGAGGCTGAGTGGTGGACTGTAATATTGAATTTTCCCTATATGATTTGCTAAATAAAGTTGTTTTGCAGGACACAGATAGTCAACAACGTGAATTATTACCCATTCTGTTTTGGAGGTTTGAGAGGTTGGAATATCTGTGATGCTCCACGACATGCAGCTGACACCGCTAACCCTAGGCAAAGAATTAAGTGATCCTGCTCTACGCTGTGTATTACTGTATTGTACCATTTTTGCTATAGGATGTATTGTACATTTTTTTTCTATAAGATAGTGTAGAGTTATCAAATAGTACAATTTTAGTCAATGTATTGTTTGTTTGAGATTCATGTCGGTTGGAACTATGCTGAACTAAAATATCTTTTGATCTATTGTCGACGACCTGAACAAATTAACATGCATTGCTTAACTATCAAATTTTCAAACACAAATAATGTCCTAAGTCAGGGAGGTTTGTAAGCTAAGACAAAATTTTGTGCATATGTGCTTTTGTTTTATGGTGGCTCTAAGCGCGCATGGGCGCGCACAAATCACTAGTTATCATCACTAGTAGTAGGAGTGATGTATCCCAAATACTGTTCATTTGGCACAAACCTGTCTTATTGGAGGCAAAAGGAATTTAAATACTTAAATTAAATGCAATTCTGATATTTTACTCATTCCTGAAACTTGGATCTTTACCGCTGATGTAATATTTAAAGGTTAAAATTCCGGCACGTGTGCAGATAACTGTGCATGGCAATGCAATATTTGATATGCAGTGGAATTTTTTCCGGGATTACTCATGTGTGCAAATGTGCGCATCATTATTATTTATTTCCAGCAAGATAGAAATATTTTCATTTGTAATTTATTTTCTCTTGGAATAATGCAGACGTTCATCGTATTGATTTTGTATGCTGACCTGAAGATAATGCAAGTACTAAAATGTTCTGAACAGTATCAAATATTCCACTGCCATGGATAGGCAGATGCCAAGCTGTTTTGAGTCTTTTGTGTTGTTGTTGATTGACCAAGATCCGTCATGGATCTTTTGTGCTTGTTGTTGATTGACCAAAGATACGTCATACGGTACGAGTATACGACGACCTTGCGTTATTACAGTACAAGATAAAGGAGGAGGCTCCGCGGTGACATTTTGGGGTCTGATTTTATTGGGCCGTGACGTGGAAATGGACGACGGACGGGTAGAGGAGAGTCAGTTGGGGGCCTTGGAGGCGGCCTTCACTTCACCCAGTTCTTTTTTCCCTCTCTCTCTCAGTCAGTTCAGTGGTCAATGGTCCTCGTCGCACGATGACGCCATGTCTCGCACACAAGTTTGACCTCCGCGCTACTCTGCTGCATGCAGCCACGTAGGGGGTTGGTGGTGTCTTTGTCCCCCGTAGTCCCGTACAACTGTGCAAGCGAGGCTGCCTTGCCTTGCCTGCAGGGCTGCATGCACGCACACGGTTGCACCGTGCACGACTGTGCGTACTGCGTACACCGGATCGGAGGCCTAGACGAGAAACCGTGGACCAGGCAGCGCACGTAGGGCCAAAACAGCAGCATGCATGGGAAACGAACTCGAGTCGTGCGTCGTCCACTCGTCCTCATCAGGTGACGCCGGCCTCCCCATCCGACTATTCCCCTCGCCAAGCACGTCAACCATTGCATGCAGAGTTGCAGACTGCAGTGCACCTCTCTGTCTCCCTGTATACCTGTACCTGCACGCATTTACGAGGGCGATGCACGGATCGATGCATGGCGAGCTTGGCACCACCAACCACAACCGCGCGCACTCCAAACCAGACCGCCGTCGGTTTCGGTTTGCAACGCAAGTTTGCAAACGTGCAGTGCAGGTTCAGTTCAGGCACGACCACGACGACGTTCCACGACACACACTATATATAGACTGCCATTGCCTACACACTGCCGGCACCACCACCATCTCCATCGTCTTCAGCTAGCTGTTTTGCACGTACTGTTTGACTCTGCTAGCTCTCACACAGCCCCTCACAAGTCGAGACCTTTCGATCACAAAGCTTCACTCTCACAAGTCACAAGTGTTAGCTACGTAGCTCACTAGACAAGTACGTCGAGAGCTAATAGCAATGGACGTCCAGGTGCAGCGGAGCTTCGTGATACCCGCGCCGCAGTCGGAGCCGACGGCGGAGGTGCCGCTGACGGTGTTCGACCTCGTGGCGCCCACCTACCACGTCACCGTGCTGTTCGCCTACGCCGCGCCCAACCCCACCAACGCGGCGCTCCTCGACGCGCTCGCCGCCACGCTCCCGCGCTTCCCGCTCCTCACCGCGCGCCTCGTCGTCGCCGCCGACGACAGCCGCCGCCGCCGCCCGTTCTTCGTCACGGGGAAGGGCGGCGCGGGCGCGCTCGTGGTCGAGGCCACGGTGGCCTCCGCGCTCTCCGACCACCTCCCGCTCGCGCCCGCGCCGGAGCTCGCGCGCCTGCACGTGCCGGTCGGCGGCGGCGGCGATGGCGGCGCCACGCCGCCGCAGCACCTGCTCGTGCTCCAGATCAACCGCTTCGCGTGCGGGGGCCTCGTCATCGCCTCGTCCTCGTACCACCAGGCCGCCGACGGCTACTCCATGTCCACCTTCTTCCACGCGTGGGCCGACGCCGTCCGCGCCAACAACAACGGCGCTAATAACAAGCCACCGCTCGACGACGTCGGCGGCGGCGGCGGTGTACTGCCACCGCCACCGGCGGCGCCGTACGGACCGAGCGCCATCGTGCCGCGCCGCCCGCCGCGGTGCGAGTTCGAGCACCGCGGCACCGAGTTCCTGCGCGCCGAGGACGCCGCCGCCGGCAGGCCGGCGCCGGTGCGCGTGGACCCTTCCGAGATCGCCAACGTGCTGCTGCACTTCCCGAGCGAGTTCGTGGCGGGGCTCAAGCAGTCCGCCTCCGCCGCCGCCGCCGCCGCGCCGCAGCAGATGAGCCGGCCGTACACGACCTTCGAGACCGTGTCGGCGCACCTGTGGCGGAAGATCACGGTGGCGCGCGGCCGCGCCCACGACGCGTCGCGCACGGCGCTCAACGCCGCGGTGAACGGCCGCGCGCGCCTCGGCGCCGACGACGCCGTCGCGCGGGGCTTCTTCGGCAACGTCGTCCTCACCGCGACCGCCGCCGCCAGCGCCGCGGAGCTGGCCCGGGGCACGCTCGCCGACGCGGCGGCGCTGGTCCGCGCGGCCGTGCGCGCGCGCGACCGCCAGTACTTCCTGTCGTTCATCGACTTCGGGGAGCTGCACGGCGACGAGGAGCTGGAGCCCACGGTCGGGGACGACGACAACGTGCTGCTGCCGGACGTCGCGTCCGACAGCTGGCTGCACCTGGAGCTGCACCGCCTCGACTTTGGGTGCGGCGGACGGCTGGCCGGGATCCTGCCGGCGAAGGTCCCGCTCGACGGGGTGGTGGTGCTCATCCCCAGCCTGCGGAAAGGCGGTGGCGTGGACGCGTTCGTGGCGCTCTGGGAGAAGCATGCAAAGGAGCTTATGAATATTGCTTACACCATGGACTAGATCACTAGAAACATAAGTCCATGACAGCATCAGCGTGACGTATACAATAGTCCAAACATATCCGGGAAGGAATAATTTTTTCAGAAGTTAATAAAGTTTTTTTTAACACCTTTTATATTCGAGGTGGATGAATTTTAAAATGATTTCACACAACACTTTTGTACGACTACCTATAGTATAATTAAGTTACTATTTTGTGGTTTGTTATTTATTTTTTTATCATTGTCTGCCTATAGAAAATAATTATTAATTATCTTGGTACCAGCATAAATCTGATTTTTCGAATTTGTGATTTTGTCTAACGAGATTTTTATTCTCAGTACCAAAAATTACAGATTACGTCTACAGAAATTACAACGAACAAAATATACAATTTTTTGTGTAAAATATATGCATTAACTATCGTCTCAGAGAAAACTAAAATTCAGGGCCCTTTAAAAAATTGATACCCCTCTCTCTTCTAAAGTATAGTTTCACTCTATGTTAAATCAAAAGTTTTAAAATTTGATCAGATTCTATATAAAAAATGCAAGAATATTAAATTACATTGTTAAAGTTTCTATAAAATATGTTTTGATAGATTATTTGTTTGGTCGGGTTCTAGCAGGAGTTAAATCGTTTGTATCACTATCGTAGTATCGGGGATTAGTGCCGGTGATCCTAGGCTGGGCTGCCGGATCTCGTGAGCATTCAACTGTACTATATAAATTTTCACCATCTTTTTTTTTTTTGCTCTTATCAATTGTATTTCGGCTTATTCTCTCTCACAGAATACTAGTATTAAAACAACCGAAATTAGTCGTAGAAACGACCAGCCAAACAACACCTTTGCGTGTAAGAGATTAAATCTATTCAATTGTTTACCCACTAAATCATTAGACATGTAAATTTTTTTATATATCTACATAAGGGTGCAATTTGGTGATCCTTAGGGACACCTCCAACTTTGTACAAATATTTGAACTAAAAAGGGTTAAAAGTGTCCCCTAAAGATTATCCATTTGCACCCTTATATCTATGTACCTCTCCCTATATTCATACATTTTAGCAAGTAGGACATTTGAACAGAAGTCAAGGCTAAGAGCATCTCCAATTGTTTAGAAAAATTGACTTGACAAAAGTTGTCATTTAGCAACTTGCTAAAACTTTTGACAAGTAAATTTTTCATGTATCTCCAATAGTTTGGTAAAAATAATATAGAAAAATAGACGCGGGAGAAGTTGCGGCGGATTCCAACTTGGTAAAAATAACATAGAAACGTCGGATAGCAAGTGAAGATGACTTGGTAAATATAACAAGTAGATTGCCTCCGGTTCTAACTTGGAATAATTTAGCAAGTCGTATACTAATCTGTTGGAGCACGTTTTTTCTTCTTTTTCCAATAAAACAAGGATAGCAAGTCATTTTTCCAAACTATTGGAGATGCTCTAATAGTTTGGAAAATGACTTACTATCCTTGTTTTATTGTGAAAAGAAGAAAAAACGTTCTCCAACAGATTGGTATATGACTTGCTAAATTTTTTCAAGTTGGAATTGGAGGCCATCTACTTGCTATATTTAGAGCATCTCCAACAGTTTGGTAAAAATTACTTGCTAAAAGTTATGTTTTAGCAAATTGCTAAAATAATATACCAAGTGAAAAAGAAGCTATCTCCAACAATTCCCTATTTTTAACTTGCTAAAACAAAAAAGGAGGGCTCATCAGTTCTCACGCTTGCGTCATGCAGGTCACGAATACATGCATACCTGCCACTGCAAGATGCAAAGGGAAAAGGAAAATAAAAAGAAAAAGAAAAAAAATTAAAAGGGAAAAAGAAAATTAAAATTAAAAAAAAATCAGCGGCAGCACTAGTGAAAAGACCAGCCCCTGGCTGTCAGGATCGGATCCGCATCCGTCCTGGTCCTGGCGTCATCGTCGACGTTCGGTGCGGTGGCCGTGGCCCTGGCTGTGACATGCTCGTCGCTCTGGTCCACCAGTAAATTCTATCGCTGAATCACTGACTGCGCGAAGAAAACACGACCGCGAAGATATGCTCGTACGATACGCGCGCGGGAATTTGCGCGCGCGGCTGGGGTATTTAGCCAAGTTGGGAAAAATAGCAGGTGAATATAGGGAGTTGTTGGAGAGGTGTTTTTGAGTTTTTTTGCAAAATTATAAGAATAGCAAGCGAATACCAAGTCAGCTTCACTTGCTATCCGGCGTTTCTATATTATTTTTACCAAGTTGGAATTGAAAGGATCAAGATGTCCAAGAGGGTGGTGAATTGGGCTTTTCTAAAACTTCTTGCGATAATAAAACCTATCAAGCCTCAATTAACCCCCTAGTGCCTAGAAGTGTGTTTGACAAGAATCAATTTGCACAAAAGACTATCGCTAAACCATTTCTACTCTAGCATGGCAATTCAACTTATGAAAGAACAACAAGTAAATGCGGAATTGAATTGCTCAAAGGTAAAATGCGTAGAGAAGAGAGTAGAGATGACACGACGATCTTTTTGCCGAGGTATCGAGGTGTCGGCACACCCCCTAGTCCTCGTTTGAGCACCCGCGCAAGGGTATCGCTCCCCCTTGAACCGCGCAAGGATCAAGTGCTCACTACGAGCTGATTCTTCGCCACTCCGGCCCGGTGAATCGCTCGCTACCGGTCACAACTTGGCTTGGGTCATCCACAATGCCTCCGGATGATCACCAAGCTCTCCGATCGCCACCAAGCCGTCTAGGTGATGTCGATCACCAAGAGTAACAAGCAAGAACTCTCACTTGACCAACGCAAGGCTAATGAGATGGGTGGATGCACACTTGCTACTCTCTATTCACTAATGAGGTGTTTGATCACTCAATTATCAAATCTCTCAACCTCACTAGGCCTCTTGCACTCACTTGGAATCACAATGTGTTTGTCAACCTTTTAAATGAGCAAGAGTGACAGCATGAATGAGGGGGAGGCATATTTATACCCCCCAACTCGAAACATGCACGAAAGGGTAAGTCCAGCCAGTTTACACACTGACCGGATGCACTGTCGGGGTGACCGGACGCGTCCCGTCAGTGCCCAATGGCTACGTGACGTCTACCCTGACACATGTACGAAGCGTTGATCGGACGCTCTCATGCGTCCGGTCACCACTGACCGGACGCGTCCGGTCCACGTTTTTGCTCTCTGGAACCTCTCTGCATGCGACCGGACTCACCCCCTGGTGCGTCCGGTCGATTACTGAGGAGCGTCCGGTCACAGCCAGACCCGCTCCTCAGCCAACACTACTGACCGGACGCATGCCCAACGTCCGGTCACTAGGGTTCGCAGCGTCCGGTCGCAATTTGAAGTCCAAAACGACTTCGGTTTGCGACGCTCCCTTCACGAACTTTCTTCCTTATGATCTTAGGGACCTTTCTAAGCTACCTAGGGCTTTGGTTAACAAGTGTGCACCACACCTAACTCAAAAGTCTCACCTAGGTCAAGCTACCCATTCAAACCCCTCTTAATAGTACGACCAAAGATAAAACAAAGACCTATGCTACTCTAAGTGTCCTTCAACACCAAATGACACTTAGAACTAGCCTATCACCGTCTTCGTCGTCCATCCTTTGAAAACCGAACGAATTCCATCAATAAGGGGGCATGAATACCATAGTGCCCTCACGATCACCATTACTATTACCTAACTCAATTGTTTTTGCAAAACACACGTTAGTCATAGTAATTTACCGTTGTCATCCAATCACCGAAACCCACTGGGGGCCTAGATGCTCACAGGAATCCGCCGCCACTTCTCCCGCGCCTACTTTTCTATGTTATTTTTACCAAACTATTGGAGATACATGAAAAATTTACTTGTCAAAAGTTTTAGCAAGTTGTTAAATGACAACTTTTCTCAAGTCAATTTTTCCAAATAATTGAAGATGCTCTAACTAAGGTAAAATTAGGCATCCACTTCTTTATCCTAAATCAATTTTTAGCCGATAATGACTAGTGTTCTTCTTATCCATCAACATGATAGTGACACCATAAACGATCTATCCACATTAGTACAAAATCACTGATTATACTAGGTGGTTGTGAAGCGCTATGGTCACATGAAGAGGTGGATAGTGCCTTGAACTACCTTGGTTTGATAGCCTTTTGTTGAACTTTACTCCCTATTTTTAGTTGCTATTTTTTATGCTAAATTTATCGGAACACATTTGTTCTTGTGGAATTGTTACTTGATCTTAAACTCTATGGGTGATTCTTGCTACTTGCTAGTTTTGTAATGATAGATTTAATTTTGGTAAACCTGCTTGCAGGGATTTTACGTCGTGTAACCTTTCTCTCCTCCGTAGTAAAGACTAAAGAACGTGTTTTCCGTAGTAAAAACGTGTTTGCACGGGCGCGAGGGGAAAAAAAAGACAGCCTAGTCGCACCGGTTTGGTTTTATGAACGGCTGGGCTGGACTCGAACCCGACTAGCATTAGTCAGCCGCCACTTCGCCAGCCCTCACCTTCTTGCGCCGGAAGAAGGAAACGCCGGCGATTCCAACCCCAGCCAGGCGGAGATGGCGGAGCCATCGGCCTCCTCCGCGGCCGCCGAGCAGACGGACGCGGAGAGGATGGATGCCCTGGACCGGATGCTCACGCGGCTGGCCCTCGCCGACGACGCGCGCCTCGCGCCGGTGCTCGCCCGCGTCCTCCCCTACGCCGTCACCTCGCTGGCATCACCTGCGCCTGCCGTCCGCAAGCTCGTAAGGGCACCGCTCCTCTCCCCTCTCCTCTAGCACTTATCGGATCCGAGATTCAGTGAGACATTTGTGCCGCTCGTCCTATTCCCCTCAGGAGTCAGGACTAGTTGGTTCCTTAGTGATGTTGCGTATTGTATATTGCTTCTATTGGTTGTTCAGAGAGAAATTGGTGCCTGGCTCAAAAAATTACGCGGTTAACACTTTTATCTGTAGTCTTAGCTGTTTATTTTGTACTAGGACTACAAAAAAGAAAACCTGGTCGTGTTCTTCACTGTCCTTTTTTTAGTGTCTAACAAATGCCCCCATGCGATTATCAATTCAATCCAAATCCGTTCACGTGCTGCCCTGCTGCTGATATTGCTCATGGGGTGACGTGTGAGAGAATTTTTAGGTTTGGGCGCGTCACAACTGAGAGCGTTGTACCTATTATGTCTGCAGCAATTGCTTCTATTGGTTTCTTCAGAGAGAAATTGCTTGTATTATTAGTGGCTGTCTAATACAACTACACGATTAACACATTATCTGTAGTATTAGCTGTTTATTTTGTACCAGGACTACAAAAAAACCTGGTCATGTTCTTCACTGCCCTTTCTTTAGTATCTAACAAATGTGTTTATCATTTCCATCCAAACCCGTTCACGTGCTGCTCTGCCACTAGTAGTCAGTAGTCACTAGTCAGTACTACATTTTTTCTTGGTTTAAGTTTTGTATGGGCTTTTCTAACGTTGTGTGGTCTTATTTTTGAGTTTCATTAGGTTATGGAAATTCTTAGTCACATTAACAAAAGGGTGAAGCACAGGCCTGAGATTTCATTGCCAATGCTGGAGTTATGGAAGATCTATACTGAATCAACTTCTGCAGCAATGGTCCGAAACTTTTGTATTATATATATTGAGATGGCGTTTGAACGCCTGCCAACCGAGGTACTCTCCTTTCCTTTCCTAGTCTCTAGCATTCTCTAGAGCCGCTTCACCATTTCTGCAAAAGCTGATTGTGTCAACTTACCATTCTGTAACAGGAGAAAGGAAACATTGCACCTGATCTTTTAATCAATATATCAAATGTTCCAGCTCAGCATCAAGGGATCATCTTGAGACTTGTAACAAAGGTCAGTCATGCCCCTACTGGAGCGATCACCTTTTTATTGAATGCCTTGTAATGTGTTGTTCGTGTCATTCTTTTTTTTTCCTTTGTGTGTCTACATTCTGTAGCACTTGCATGTTTTTTCCTTACAAAAGTTTGCATCTATTATTGGTTAGGCTATTGGCGAATGTAATATCCATAAGGTGGATGAGACTATTGCGTCAAAATATCGAGTAATAACTGAAACCAAGGATGCTCTAGTATTTGCTGAATTCTGTTTTCACACATTATTGTATCAAGCACCACCTCAAGGGTACGTATTCCTTGCTAAATTAGGTAAAACCATAGAACACATTTAAGCTTCGGACATTTGATTACTATTGAATTCTACAGTAATGGATGCCCAGCAGGACTGTCAGTTGCTCAATCAGAACGTGTCACCGGAAAACAACCCCTAAAAATTGACGTACTTGCATCAAGAAAGGTAATTAAAAAAATGTGTAATCATGTCTGCACAACTGCACATACACGTTTTAGTTGTTACTATCTGCACCCCACTTTGTCTTCTCATGGTTGAATTTCTTGTTCAATCTCTTCAGCTAGGAATCTTGAATGTCATTGAAGCTATGAACTTTGCACCTGAGATTGTCTACCCTCTTTATTTATCTGCTTCTTCAGATAGGTATTCTATTTTAGAATTTTGTCTAAAATATATTGGAACTTTTATGTGGACCGATAATGATGCTAACTACTATCTTAATACAGCCAAGAGCCTGTTTCTAAGAAAGGAGAAGAGTTCTTAAAGCGCAAAGCTTCAACAGTAAATTTAGAAGATCCCAACCTTATCAAGAGACTGTTCACACTGTTTAATGGTAGGCAATTTGAATTTTCTAGGGTTTTGATTAATGTGGTTTGAATTTCAGTTAGAATACTTTCACTATTTCATCCCACATTCATAGTCTACTTAAATACGTTCTATCTATTGGTGTTGTTTTAATTGTAGTTTTCTTTCTTTTTTACCTGTTGGTTTTTATGGTCCATTTGAGAGAATGCATATGTGGGCGGATGGTTGCATACCTGTTTTCATGAGCCTTTTCGAACTCCCAAACCTGCCTTTCACAAGTATGTGTACCCATATAGATACCTCCATATGTGCACACAATTGGCTGTCCACTGACATGGTTGAATACCAGCAGGCTGAATAAATGCATAGTTGAATGCTAAGCCCACTTGTGTGGGCACTTCTTATTCTTCTTTGCTATTAAGAAATTGATAGTTCCGTTGCATGTAACCCTTCTGTGTTTTTTTCTGTCATTTTGTCTCTAGATATTTTGTGGTAAGTCTTGCTCCATGATAATGTTCTCTTGTGAGACAGGTACCGCGGCTGCAGAAAATATAGCTGCAGAGCTGAAAGTTTCCCCAGCACATGCTTCGCTGCGTATGCGGCTTATGACTGTTTTCTGCCGATCAGTTGCTGCAGCAAATGCATTTCCACACACACTTCAATGCATCTTCGGCTGCATCTATGGTATTCTATTTTGTACCCCACTTTTTTTTAGTTTGCGTTTAATTGGTCTTATCCCTTCTGATGCCTAATTGTTACATTGTAATAAGATCGGTTGTTAGCAACTGTAGTTTTTCCATACTTTATATTTATATCATTAATGAGCTGCATGTCTATGTAGGCCACTGAAATGTTTTTCCATGTATTTACTGTTTTGAAAATTTCCTTTTCTTTTGGCGCCAATGTCTTGCTCTCCACTAATTTATGGGAAGAATGTAACCTAGTAACTTTTGTCTTGCTCAACATAGATGCGTATTGAAGATGAAGCAGATTTTTTTGGTTGATGTTTGCACTGTGTTTTTGTTTTCTCATGTACCCTAGTCATATGGAATAAACTGCAACATCTTACACAACACTACTTTAATCAAGGATCATGGCCAACTAAGATTTAGACATTTTAATTCTGCTCAAGGATCATGCTCATCGTGGTTCCAGAAAGCATTTATGTTGGCCTGAATGAGTTAGTGTTTGGTCTTTGTTGTTCTTAATGAGATTATGCAGTGACGTTTTGAACTCATATTTCTGTGAACCTATTATTACTAATAACTCGGTCTCCCCATTCTTACATTTAATTTGTTGGTAGAACCATCCTTTTGTTGTTTTGATCTAAGGTAATAGCTTGTTGGTAGAACCATCTTTTGTTGTTTTGATCTAAGATAATACCTTGTTGGTAGAACCATCCTTTTGCTGTTTCAATAAGGTAATAACTTAACTTCATTTCTGTATGTTACTAAATCCGTCTTATTTTTCATTGTGTTTTGCCAGCAGGAAGTGGAACTACTTCAAGGCTGAAGCAATTAGGAATGGAGTTTACTGTCTGGGTTTTCAAACATGTATGTGCACTTTGCATGTTCTAACAAGGAATAGCTTAACTTCTAGAATTAGTGACTTACGCTGTTGCTTTTAATTTGGCCACCTATGGTACTATTTTTGCTCCATTTTTTAAACTAATGTAAATTATGATGTAATTGTTAATTTAGGCAGTAACTGACCAGCTAAAGTTAATCGGTCCAGTTATCCTTAGTGGAATATTGCGCTCCCTTGATGGTTCTTCAACTGCAGAAACAGGTCTTTCAACTATTTATCTGCTTTATCTATTCAGATTGAAATGTGGTGTATCTTTGATTTTTTATGGTTGGTTGAGATAATTGTTGATGGCCAAATTTCCAATATCAAAATGCTTGAGAAACATTGAACATGTGTTGGTTTTCTTGTCCTCCAGATTCTACCGGTAGAGATACCAAAATATTTGCATACCAGGCTATCGGTTTGCTTGCCTCTCGCATGCCAAATTTATTCAGGCATGATATTTTCTTAAAACATTCTTGGCTCTTGTTTCATTTGTGTTATATAAGGAATGATATTTATATTTCTACCTCTATTATATTGCAGTGATAAAACTGACATGGCTATACGACTCTTTACTGCTTTGAGATTGGAGGATCAATCTCTTCGTTTGACAATTCAAGAGGCGGCTACTTCCCTTGCTACAGCATATAAGGTAACTCTGGAGAGCTTGTTGCTTTCTATAAAGTGTGCTTCACAAAGATGATTTTAAATTGTAATTAACAGTAATTGTTTTGGTTTAAATGGTTGATGCAACTTGTAAATGCTAGCTTATTGTAAATGGTTGATGCAAAGAAGTCAATATTAAAACCTTTTGGAGGCAAGGGCCAAAGCTTGGGAAGTTACCATATTCCTAAACTTCTATTGCAAAGTTGACACTGTCGTCAATTAAAAGTGAACCTGTCTGTGCCACGTCTTTCACTAGAAAAACAGATGAATCCCTTATGTTCTTACAAATATGCCAAGTATGAGTCTTGCAAGCCTGGCCATTATGCATATGCCTTGCAGTTGTGTATTCTTGCTTCTCAATATTCTTTTACTTAAAGGAGACCTCAACATATGCCTAGGCAGTTTCCATTTTTGAACTTCTCATGTACTCTCAGATACCTTACCTGAATAATTAATATGATTACTTTGATAATACTCGGTCCTGTTTGGATATTGTAGTTTTTAGAGACCAGAGATGTACAAAACCACTGTTTTGCAAAAATATGTCTAGAGTAGAGTTTCTATAACTCCAAAAGACTACTGTTTTAGCAGTACCATGTTTTTTCAAAACTACAAAGTTTGTTGTATCCATGGTACTGCAAAAACAGGGCCTTTTGGATACAAAGACATTAGTAGAGTACCATGTTTTCTGAAACTAATGTATTTCGTAAAACCATGATATTTTTTTCTTCTAAAACTCCAAAATACTTTGCATCCAAACAGGGCCTTAGGGTTCACAATTCCGTATCAACCCAGTGGCATTTCATGTGTGCTCGCTAGTAATAAGTGAGCTTTAATACATTAGAATGTAATTGATGCTTATCTAGCAGGATATTTTAGTGTGCACGTAAGATAGAAACAACATCAAACACACATTTTCCATCATCCAGAACAGAACCAATACCAATCGGGTACTGGGTTTTCATTTTGCAACATTTTTTTTTGCATAGTTTGTGTTTTGCTATTTGCTGCATCATGACTTTACCATGATTTCTATGCATCTCATTTTTCTCTAGCTTTAATTAGAGAATTATCAGTTAAATTTATTCTCTTTTTTCTTGGCCTTGATATCAGCATGCTTCAATGATAGTACTGAAGGATCTTGAGGCGCTTCTTCTGGAAAATTGTGAAGCGGTAAATTTGTTGTTCTTGACATCATAGGTTCTCAAACACTATTGTGCCAATCCTTTGTTCTCAGCATTTATATATGGTTTCATCGTTGGTGATAGTTTTGAATGCAAATATAATCAATTTTAGTATGGGGGTCGCAAGATCAAAACCTAAGTCCTTGCTTTAGAAACTTGAAGAAAGGCCCATGCTCCATTTGGTTAATAAAAAGTGTCATTATTCAAAACAATCTGTAATGAAACTCATTACATGATGTAACAGGTGAATATTTCAAAACAACCAAGTAATTTTATGCAGGGTTATTGACCAGTTCATGCGAATAGAAAAGCATCTTCTCTTCACCATATCAGATTGATTTTCTGAATATGATATTTCGATTTAGATTTATTCCAGCAATATGCAAAAGAAGAGAAGGTGCTTGATCTTACATAAACAACCAAATCTTTTGCATATTATCTCTCCTAACCAAAGGATCTATATGCTCTTAGTTTAAACTTTACATAATTGCTTGAATCTTACATTTTTGTTATTTCTTTTTTTAATAAAGGAGCAAAGTGAGGTTCGCTTTTCTGTTATAAGATGGGCAACAACATTATACGATACGCGGCACTGTTCGAGCCGGTACATTTGCATGATTGGGGCTTCAGATGTTAAACTGGACATAAGGTTGGTTACACAAAAGATATTGGTTATAAATTATTTTGGCATAATTCTTTGATGTTGTGGTTGCTTTTCTGTACTATTATAGTAGCGGAGTCACAGGTAGGTCCATATATATATATATATATAGAAGTTTTCAAACATCAAATGTCACAACATTGTTGATGCTTTTAGTATTCATTATAACTTTTTTTCTAGCTATCTATCCATGTAATTAACCATAATGTTCACTCATTTTGTAAAAGTTGCCCTATTGCTATGCATGCTCAACTTTATATCCTGCAGAGTGCAGGCCATATTGGTATTTTTCTCTTTTCCTATACAGTATGCATGCAATTGGCATTTTTTATTTCTTTTTTTTGGAATTGCAAGTTGAATATAAAGACTTTATTGTCATTTGTATGAGGTGATGCTGTATATTACCATAGACTTGCAGTTATACTTATCACTTATCAGTCAGTAAAACCATTAGATTGAATTCAGATTGTGAAACTGCTAGATCAATAACTGTCCACCTGACTCCATTTCATAAACCTCTTTCTGTTGCACTTCGACAAATGTTTCTCATGTCCTTTAGAGGGATGAAAGTAGCAACATCCTTCAGTTCTGACATTTTCAAATGACTTGACAATAATTGGCGATCTTGCTTTGGCATTTGGTATAATACATTTTTGTGAATAAACAGCCATCTATGTATCCTTCTCTTATTAGTTTTGTTGTCTCACAGGGAAATGGCTCTAGATGGTCTAAATCTTATGAATGATTTAAGACAATCATCTGCAGGGTCTGTTGATTTCAGCTATCCTGATGTAAAGGAGATGATAAATTATATCTGCTGTCAGCGTCCTCAGTTGCTTCATTCTGATGAGCAGGGAAATGGGAAATTGCTTTTCCCTTCAAAAACATTTGTTTCAATGATCAAGTTTCTGATGAAGTGCTTTGAGTCTAGTGATAGCTCAAATCTTTTGCAAGATCCATCTCATTCTGCTGTAGCAAAAATGTGTGTTATCTTAGAACATGCCATGTCATATGAAGGGTCTAGTGAACTGCATGCGCTGGCCTTGAAGTCATTGGTTGACCTTTCTTCTCGTGAACCAAAGGTTTTAATTTGGTTCCATTTATTAAAATAAACTCCATGTTTTCCTCAGATGTTTTAAACTTATACTTGATACTTGCAGTTGGTGTCATCGCGGTATGCAGAACGCTTAAATTGGCTAAGAACTCTTTTGGGTCATGTTGACTCTGATGCTCGTGAAGCTGCGTCATGCCTGCTTGGTATTGCTTCTTCAGCTCTTTCAACCTCTTCTGCACTAAATCTTCTGTCTGAGCTCACTTCAACACTCAGTCAAAACCGTCCATCAAGGTATGAAAATGAAAACTTTAAGACTGACATGTCCTTTGTGTTGCCACACAACTTCTGGTTCATGTGACTATTTGATGAATTGTGCCAGATTTGAAAATTACCATGGAGTTCTATGTGCGATCGGGTACCTAACAGCTGGTGCTTTGAAGCAATCTTATGTATGCTTATTCTATTCATCCTCCTAACTTTGTAGCTTGTTTATTGATTTCATTTTCTTTGATGTGTGTTTATGTGAAATTTAGTATGGTTTCTTAGATTGCTCTGCCAAACTGCGTCTTGAATATACTTATCATAATTGCTAGAGTGACTTGATATTGATTGTTAGAATTATGGTCCATGAGAACCTGTATGTTTCTCTGGTAGTTACTACTTACTAGTTATAGAGAGAAATCAAGTAACATGTGGCAGAACATATGATTATCTAATTTGCCATGTCACTAAGACATGAACAGAAAACATATATGGGGAAGAAAGAGAGTAACCCTTTTCTTACTACTAGTCAAAAGATTTTTTTTTTTGCTCAGTCGTTGAACTCTTTATGGATCGTTGCGAGGCTCTTTCTGTTAGTTTTTTCTTTTTGTACTCGTTTAAGATTGGTGACTCTTGTTCTTGCATTGGTTCCCTTTGTGATCCTATGCATGAACACATTAGTTTTTTGGGTTGGCTGCTTTGTGAAAATTCTGAAACTGCTACTTGTAATTTCGTTGCCATGGTAATGAAATTTGGTTTTATCGTTGTGGAAAAAAATTCAAAAGACTTTATATTGGGAGATTAAAAGGATGTACGAAGAAAAACATTTCTGATATCTCATATTCTTCATCCACACTTTGTTGAAATAGAGCATCATTGTGTGGTTTTGCAAGTCAATGAAGGGTGGCCTAGCACTGCCCGATCAGGCTCTGTTTTGGAAGCAAGGGCAATAACTGCTAGCAACCGTAGCTCCACCGGCTCTGTTTTGGAAGCCAGGGCAATAACTGCACAACTGTAGAAGAAATAGATGCACCATTACCCATAAGTAACTAGCCCCTAGCTTCAGTGAGCCAAAAGCAGAACATGCAGGAGAGCTGCATATCATTATCTTAAGAAGGGAGAGGGGCTTGGACTTTGGAGAAATCTTGTGTCGGTGTTTCGGACCCGGGGGTCTACACCGGCGAGTGAATTTGCGTGCGCGTGTTCCCTGATCCGGATGGTGATGCAAGAAGGACACAAGTGGTTTATCCTGGTTCGGGCAAGAGAAGACCCTACGTCCAGCGGGGGAGAGAAATTGTATTATCTTGCACCGAAGTGCTTGTACAGGGGCGGATACAAGCGTGAACGAGAGAGGACAGGGTGTATGGAGGAAGGAACTAGGGCTAGGGAACTAACCCTAGAGTTCTAGACTATGGTGGAGAGCTTGAGTGCTTGAGTGCCTTTGTGAAGCTGCCCTAACCTAAGCCTCGGCGTCCCCTTTTATAGGCGAAGAGGAGGCACAGGGTTACATAGTTCTAGGGCTGTCGTAGGCGATGATGTCAACGATGACGTTGGTGATGACGATGTCGGTCATGTCGGTGCCGCTGTAGCGATGTACTTTGTCCTGTGGCGACGTGGCCGGCGATGGCGGTGAAGGACGAAGCCCATGCGCCGGCGTGCGCAGAGACGTCGTATCGGGAGTTGTTGGAGAGCTGTCCAGTCCTGGTGGAACCGTGCTCGAGGGTGAGGTCGAGGCCTCCGCGGTTGGATCCGAGGCTGCGCGGAGGGGGTCGAGCTCCGGGCCACGCTTGGGACGTGGTGACGAACGTACCTCGAGGGGTGTTCTGGAGAGGTACAACGCACGACATGGGGCGACTGTTCTGTGCGACGTGCTTGTTTCCCGGGGATAGCGGTTAAAGTTTGATTTTACTGGGGTACGGTCAACTGTGTATTTGTTGTAGCCATGCAGGTCTGACCGGAGTGGATAGGATGCATTTAATGCTTCTGAGGTCGTACAAGTGGTAGGTATGGGGTAATCGAGGCTTGCTTCCTTCGCTAGGAAGTCTTCGAGGTTGGGGCTCGACCCCTTCGTGTGGAGGGTCGAGGATGTATGACGAGGCTTTCATCCGAGACTTGGCGCGGAGGGCTCATGCGAGTCGGAGATCAAGCGTTCGTCCGAGGCCTGGCTCGGAGGGCTCGGGCGATACGGAGAATGCGCGTTCGCTCGAGGCCTGGCTTGGAGGGCTCGGGCGAGACTCTAGGATTGTTGGGCCGCCGCGGCCCGCTTCCTCTTGATGGGCTTTCAGCCTGGTGGGCCGCGTAGTGTCGGTTACCTTCTTGGCCCTGGTTGTGTTTTTCTTGATCGAAGTTTTGGGGTACCCCTTTTCCATACCATCGACATCTTGACACCCACCCACTCACTTTCATAGGCTTATAAAAACAGATGCGCTAGTGCTAGATTTGAGCCAAAACTACAACTGGACCTGTCTGATAGATGTCTAATTTCTATGTTTTCGATACTTGTGCCCACTTCACAAGTTTGACTGCCTATGATGCAATTAATTTGGCTGCCATCATGTGGCTTAGAAAACTAGCACATTATTTTTACGAATGCAACTAAACCATATGTTTTTCAATTGAAGTTTTTAAATTTGTTGTGTTTGGAGTGCATTTGCAGATACCTGAGGATATGGTAAAAAATGTAGTTGATATTCTTGTAAAGGTAGTTACCTCTGAAGGTTCGACATTAGCATCTGTTGCAATGGAATCTCTTGGTCACATTGGTCTGCGTTGTGCATTGCCTTCCATCAACCAAAACTCTTCTACAGGTTAAACTTGTTAATGAAACTTATACTGCTTATGAGTTGTGCTATTCACCATCTATCATGCTATTTATTTTAATTATTTTTACCTTCAGGTACACTATTAAGCGTTCTCCGCGAGAGGCTGACTAAGCTTCTTTCTGAAAATGATACTAAATCTCAACAGAAAATTCTGATATCGTTGGGGCACATATCTTGGAATGAGATGTCCTTCCCTCACCTGAATGATGCATTAGACTTGATTTTTAGTCTTTCACGTTCTAAGGTAGTGGCACAAAAATCCAAACTTTGCAGCTAAAATATTACCACTATTCTTTTGAATAAATAATAACATTCTTAAATCATGCTTGTTCAGGTAGAAGATGTACTTTTTGCTGCTGGGGAGGCTCTATCTTTCATATGGGGAGAAGTTCCTGTGACAGCAGACGTCATACTGGAGACGAACTTTGTTTCCCTTTCCCAGGCTACAAACTACCTTACTGGTGATGCATCTCTAGTCTCGGGTAACTCCTATGAAAAAAGTGGCTGTGAAGAAGCGCATTCAATTGCACGAGAAGAAATTATTAAAAAGTTGTTCGAAACACTAATTTATAGCAGTAGAAAAGAAGAACGCTGTGCAGGTACTGTCTGGTTGGTCTCACTGACGATGTACTGTGGCCGACATAAAAAAATCCTAGAACTACTTCCGCAAATCCAGGTTTGTCAATCAAGAATACGATACCTAGATTATTAAGGTGACCTTTGTACATTTTTAAATTTTCTCTAAACTGCCTCTGTGCATTAGAATCTGTAATCATTATATGGTGATGTCCATATGGTATTTTAGTGCCAGTAATCTAAGGTAGCTTAGGCATGGAAGCTAACTTTGAGTAGAAGTACATTAGATGTGTACCCGACTTAAAAGCTGCACTAGGTTTTGATTCATTTTGGGAGTTCTAACTAGGGTTTATGTGCCAATCTATGACTGAATTTCAAAATTGCGCTTTGGTGCGATGCCAAAAAATAGAACTAGTGTATCTCACCTTTTGATTGAAGTGAGCTGAACTGCTTATGCATATACTGGTGAAATGTACTTCTTTTCTTCAGCTAGTACAATTGTCGCTTGGAGTTTGAGTTGCATGCACCGGCCAGCTCAACCCAAAAGCTTAAGCTGATGGGGAGAGGTGAACAATTCACTTATACTCCAACACTCCCCCTCACGTGAAGGCTCTCTCATGCCTCAGACGTGGAATAGGAGCGAACAACAATTATTTTATTTAATTGCGCTAACTAGGATTCAAACTCGAGACCTCTATGGCTTTGACACCATATTGAGTTGCAAGCACTAACCAGTCAACCCAAAAGCTTAAGTTGATGAGGAGAGATGGACAATTCACTTGTACTTCGACATGGAGGATATAGGTGATAGGTCACCTTTAGTTTTAGTTTAGTCTAATATTTGATTGCTTTATTTGTTCAGATAGTCATTTAATGTTCCCACCAGAGTTCTTCCTTCTTTATTGACAAATGCAAATTTCATTTCTTTCGCAGGAAGCCCTTTCACATCTTCTTGGTGATCCAAATGAGCTTACGCAAGATTTGGCATCTCAAGGCATGAGTATTGTGTATGAGCTTGGTGATGCATCTATGAAAGAGGAGCTGGTTCATGCTCTGGTGAACACACTGACTGGCGCTGCTAGAAAGAAAAAAGCCATTAAGGTTCATAATTTTTCTCTATATTTTTTCCCCTTAGTTGATAATATTTCACCCGAAGGTAATTATGTTTTATAAACACATTAGTTGATGGAGGATTCCGAGGTCTTTCAAGAAGGCACAATTGGCAATAATCCTACTGGAGGGAAACTTAGCACGTACAAGGAGCTGTGCAGTCTTGCCAATGAGATGGGTCAATCAGACCTGATATACAAGTTCATGGATCTAGCTAATTATCAGGCTGCTCTCAATTCCAAAAGGGGTGCTGCTTTTGGATTTTCCAAGATAGCCAAACAAGCTGGCGAGGCACTTCAACCTTATCTGAATACCTTAATTCCTAGGCTTGTCCGTTACCAACACGACCCTGATAAAAACATCCAGGTATCGAAGTTTGCACACTCATAACCATATGTGCCATTTTCTATGTTTTTTTTCTATCGGACTGAAATTATACTATTTGGTTGACGAATGTACTCCTGTAAAACTACATAATAACCATGTAACATAATTAGTATGATGTTGCCATTCCTTTCATATAAGAAAGTAAGAAGCTGAGGTGCTAAGCAAGTATATGATGCGCCAAACAGCTCGACTAGTTAGGCATAACTTGGTATTGATTTCCTTAGTTTAGTACAATTAAGTTATTCATGTTTAGATACTGGTTTGTTAAGGCACTATGATGAGTTTCAGCATTATAACTTAACACTGTTTCCACATTGTGTTAGTTATGCTATACTGTTGTATACTTTTCTATCCTGTAATCAGATTGCTGATAAGATTTGCTCATGTTTTTCCTGTTGTTGAGAAAATTTATATTAAATTATTTAAATACTGCACCAATTTTGCATTATAACTCATTGAGATTAGCTTTATACCACAATAAAGTTTTCTAGTAGTCAAGGTACTCCCATGCACAATCATAGTTCTAGAAATCATTATTTCCAGGCATCCTTTCCTCTGAGTAGCAAGGTTTTGGTATAATGAACATCCATGCAACTTTTTTCTCGAACAACACAGGAGAGCTGCGTGTCATTTCATTAAGAAGGAAGACAAAAACACAGGTCCAAACAGAAAAAAAAACAAAAACACAAACTCACGCCACCCACCACTCAACAGCTTACATACGCACCACCAAAAACACACACGACCAACAGACTCCCAGCCTAAACAGCTGCGGTTAACGACCGGGCAAGGAGTTCCTGGAGTTTAGAAGCTCCAGCCATGTCCCACAAACTACATTCATCTAAGATATTTCCAAGAAGAACAGAGATACATGGACTAGCATGATCAAAGACACGAATTCTGATGCTTCCGCACTTCCCAGGTCACTAGGATGATCAATGAATTAAGGCTCTTTCTTAAATCCAAAGGCACTGATCTTGCAGTTTTCCCCCACCATTTGGAGAAACGAGTCTCTGAAACCAAGGGCACTAGAGAGGACAAATTTAAAGACTGTAGAATCAAGTGCCAAACTTGTCTGGTAAAAACACAGCTAACCAGCAGATGATGAATTGTTTCTTCCTCTTGATCACACAGGGGACAAACCTCAGGATGAGGGAGACCTCTTTTGGAAAGCCGGTCAGCGGTCCAACACCTATTGTTAATTGCTAACCAAATGAAAAATTTGCATCGAAGATGAGCCCAGCTTTTCCAAAAAAATTTCCAAGGTGCAAATTTGATGGTCTCATCTGGGAAAACTGAAATTAAGTAAAACGTGGCCTTGGAACTTGGATCAGAAAAATAGATCAAACATAAATCTGTTAAGTAACTGATATACATGTCAGCAGTCCTCTTATCCATCTCAGGCAGTTATTGCACTGTTTTCTGGTTGTCATTGATATACAACAATAGATTGTCTTATTGCGTTCATATTTTTTACTAAGTTCATAGAGCCTTTCCTTGGAGCTAATAATTTCATCTGCACTTTTTAGGATTCAATGGCACACATCTGGAAGCTAATTGTTTCAGATCCGAAAAAAGCAATAGATGAACATTATGATGCCATAGTAGAGGATCTGTTAGTTCAATCTGGATCGAGGCTTTGGCGCTCACGAGAAGCATCCTGTCTTGCACTTGCAGACATCATCCAAGGTCGAAGATATAGTCAGGTAACATTCTTGGTGTTATTGGAAATTCTGAATAGCTCCCATTTGAGCTATATTAAAGTGTTTGTATGAATCTGACTTTGTATTTCCTTTCAGAACAAATTACAACTCACCCTTTTATTTGTTCTGTAGGTTTGTAAACATTTGAGAAAAATATGGACAACCACCTTCCGTGCGATGGATGACATAAAGGAAACTGTGCGAACTGCTGGTGACAGTTTGTGCCGAGCCATAAGCTCATTGACAATTAGGCTCTGTGATATATCACTAACTTCTACTTCTGATGCAAACGAAACAATGAACATTGTGCTGCCATACTTGCTTTCTGAGGGCATACTCAGTAAAGTTCCAAGTGTTCAAAAAGCTGCTATTAGTTTGGTCATGAAGCTTGCTAAGGTATATTGATGGTAAACTTTAACAAGATTAGCTGCAATATCTTCCGTAATGAGTTATATTGAAACCGATGCAGTATTTCACCAAATTTGATGATTTTGTTCTCCAATAGCTGTGTTTTAACCACATACTAACAACTGAGTGAACAATAGATCATAGCACTTTATCTGTATTCATGTCCTAATCAAACGTTGAAGTTCCTCAAGTTGGTATTGAAGAGAAACTTTCTTTTACCTCTACATTCTAAGCATATGTTTATTCCACTTGAACTTAAATAAATTGCAATTCCTCCAGTAGTCCAGTTCCTTGTTTGGATGCAAATAGCCTCATGCAGCATTAGCCTTGTTATACAAACATTATTTGAAAACACGAACATGATTTTCATTTTTATGTGCTTGGCACTTGGCCAAATGCCTCAAGAGTATTCTAACTTCTTTCTTAAAGTAAAGGAATAGAAAGCCCTATTTGAATTTGTTAAGTAATATTACGAAAGGAAACAAATGAAAAGGAAAGAAACGTGAAAGGTTCTTATTACTACAAGCAAAATGAAATTACTACTTTGCCTATGGACTACAACTTTCAGTTCATGTGCTTATGTAGATGCCATCACCAAAATAATTAACTAAAGAGGATATCTTAAGCTTATGACTTCCTAATGTCTTCAGGGTGCTGGTCCTGCCCTTCGTCCTCATCTGCCAGAACTTGTTAGTTGTATGCTTGAATGTTTGTCAAGTCTGGAGGATCAAAGGTTGAATTATGTTGAGGTATGCTAGTTTTTCCCACTTCTATAAGGACTGATGGTGATGATGTTGCATGTGTATATCTGACAGATGCAATATTTTACTCACTCCTGCCTTTGAATCAAAGATGCATGCAGGGAATGTTGGCATCAAAACAGATAAGCTTGAAAGCTTGCGTATAGCTGTGGCTAAAGATTCTCCAATGTGGGAAACTCTTGATATCTGTATAAAAGTTGTTGACAAGAATTCACTTGATCTATTGGTTCCTCGCCTGGCTCAAATGGTTAGATCAGCTGTTGGTTTAAACACAAGGTTAGGATTGCCTGTAGAATCTTATTCATGATATCCTTATTCTGCAATTCTCACTACTTCAATCATATGGTATCATTCCTTTTTTGTCTGATTCCAGGGTTGGTGTTGCTACCTTCATAACCTTGTTGGCGCAGAAGGTCATCGTTGACATCAAACCATTCACAACAATATTACTCAAGTTATTGTATAGTGCTGTTCTGGAGGAAAGGAGTTCTGCAGCTAAAAAGGCATTTGCGTCCTCTTGTGCTACAGTTTTGAAGTACGCTAGTCCTCCCCAGGCTCAGAAGCTTATCGAAGATACTGCATCTCTGCATTCAGGTGGGAAAAACGATCAGTTATCTGGTGCAATTCTTATTAAAGCCTACTTGAGCAATGCAGCGGATATTCTTGGTGGATATAATGCAGTGGTTATCCCTGTAATTTTTGTGTCGAGGTATGTGAGGGACACACAGCATTTTCTTGACTCCTGTCATTAATATTTCAGATATTCATAATGCCTTCAGTTTAGTTGAAATACAGAAACCTTTCCATGAGTAAACAAAACTTTGTTTCAGATTTGATGATGATAAAGACACCAGTGCTTTATATGAAGAACTTTGGGAGGATATTCCTAGTAGTGAAAGAGTAACCCTAACACTATATTTACCTGAAATTGTATCTCTTTTATGTGATGGCATGTCATTGTCATCATGGGCTGGTAAAAGAAAGGTACAGTCCTATTTCATCATTTTCTTGTCCATATGCATATCAGATAATAATAGTTAAAGTCCTGTACCTTGTAATATACTTACTGTACAGCCTTCTCCTTCCAGTCAGCCAAGGCTATAAAGAAGCTATGTGATGTTCTTGGAGAACCCCTTTCAACACACTACCAGAATATTCTCAAATCACTTTTGAAAGAATTGCCAGGTCGATTCTGGGAGGTAATTCACAATCATTTGTTTGTTCATGGAATGATAAGTGGATAATCTGCGAAATTTATCCATGTCTTGGTTGTTGGTACATAATCAATTTTGTTCTCTACCATTTTTCAACAGGGAAAAGATGCTATTCTGGATGCATTGGCTTCTTTGTGTTCTTGCTGCCATGTTGCTATAACTGCAGAAGACTCCAGCTTGCCAAGTGTTATACTAAATGCTGTTTGTGCTGCATGCAGTAGGAAATCAAAAGTGTACCGTGAAGCAGCTTTCTTGTGTTTACACAAAGTATTTTCCTTCAATTCTCATTTACTTTTTGGACCCATTTTCACTAGCAGATGCACAGTGTTATTTTTTGGTGGCCAGCATTTTCTTTAGTAGACCAAATCCTTTTAAATAAAATGACTTTTAACTGTTGCAGAAATATACCTTTTAGCATCATGGTAAAGGTTAATTAGTTTTTTCTTGAGGGTGTTGACTTATTTGCCATTTTCTGAGCGCAAGGTTTGCAATGATATGGCCTTTTAGAAACTGTTACACAATTTCAGAATTGGTACCATTTACCTAGGGTTTTGTTTTTTCGTCATCACTTTTCAGGTGATTGCGGCATTCAGAGATCCAGGATTTTTCAATAGTGTGTTTCCAATGTTGTATGAGGTTTCTAACCAATCAGTGATTCGGAAGACAAAGGGCTCTGCTGGTGCTGGTGAGTCATTATTTTGAACAATTCATTCAACTAATGACTATGCTTTACAAAACCTTTTGTAATTCAATACAAGAATATCTGATGCTCTCTTTTATATGTATATAGCTAGTTTGTAGGATAACCATTTATTAGTTCTGAGGTCCTTTTCAAGAATAGCTTGAAGCTTGATGAGGCACTTCAGAATAATACATTGATACCCTGTAGCAAAATTTTACAGGGAGACTTAGGATATAATTTTCCTCTGAAGTATGGAATATGTTTATTCTAATTTGCCAAATTTGTTATCACTGATTGAATTGTCTTTCTGAATCATTAAGTGAAGCCTCAACTAATTATGACTTGATCTTACTGCTAATAAATAGAACTGGAATACTGGCATGTATAATTCCTGGTTAAATGTATAATATAGTAGGCATGCAAACATCTTATATAATCCATCTCTATTGTATCTCCAAATACTTCTTTCACTTTAAATTTTATGTATTGGTTCTTTCTGCAGAACTAGATGAAAGTGAAGGCGCCTCTATTTCTCTCGATAAAGTGCTCAATTGTGCAACATCTTGCATCAGTGTTGCTTTTCCACAGGATATTATCAACCAAAAGAAGAATGTTGTGGAACTAATATTGAATTCTCTCTTACCCGAGGAGAGTTGGCAAGGTATTATATATGGTATCTGAAAGCAAGGAATATTGCGTGGAATAATAGATTGATTGATTGGAGAGGCCTATGTACATATATATAGGGAAGAGGAGATCTCGTGGTTTATAGAAACATGACCAAACCGAGATCTCCTCGTATCTCTCTAACCAAAACAGGGGCTGGCCGGCTGTACCTGGCCCAAGCCCACATATACACACACGCATAAGCACTTTACAATCTAACCCCCCCCCCCCCCCCCCCCCCCCCCCCCCCCGCAGTCACAACGTCTTGTTGGCGAACGTTGAGACTGGACCTAAACTCCGTGAAGACAGAAGAAGGCAATCCTTTGGTGAAGATGTCGGCGTACTGAGATGTCGTTGGGACATGAAGGACGCGAACGGCACCAAGAGCCACTCGTTCTCGAACGAAATGAAGATCGATCTCAATGTGCTTCGTGCGCTGATGCTGAACAGGGTTCGAAGACATGAAAACAGTGCTGATATTGTCACAATATACTAGAGTTGCTTGTCTCAAGGGAGTATGCAATTCTGTCAACAACTGGCGCAACCAGGAGGCCTCAGCAACGACATTAGCAACAGCACGGTACTCAGCTTCAGCACTGGAGCGGGAGACAGTGTTCTGGCGCTTCGAAGACCAGGAGACCAAATTGTCGCCGAGGAATACAGCATAGCCCGAGGTGGACTTGCGGGTGTCAGGACAACCAGCCCAATCTGCATCTGAGTAGACCACAAGATCAGACTGACTGGAGGCTCGAATATGGAGACCGAGGTCCAAAGTACCACGAACATAGCGTAAGATGCGCTTCAGAGCTGCAAGGTGAGGTTCCCGCGGATCGTGCATATGTAAACACACCTGCTGGACTGCATAAGCAATGTCGGGGCGAGTGAAGGTGACATACTGCAAAGCGCCGGCGAGACTGCGATAATCCGTCGGATCAGCGATAGGAGCACCATCAGCAGAGAGCTTCGGGTTGATATCGACTGGAGTAGCACATGGCTTGCAATCAGTCATACCAGCACGATCTAAGATAGCCAACATGTACTGGTGTTGTGATAGGAACATCCCAGAAGCGGTGCGCTGAACCTGCATACCCAAGAAGTGATGAAGTTCTCCTAGGTCCGTCATAGAAAACTCCCGCTGTAGGGCAGCAATGATGCGATGGCGCAAATCTGGAGACGAAGCTGTCAACACAATATCATCCACATATAATAGAAGGTAGGCAATCTCAGACCCCCGATAGACAAAGAGTGATGTATCTGTCTTGGCCTCCACAAAACCCAACTGTAGAAGAAAACTAGCGAATCGGTGATTCCAGGCACGGGGCGCCTGTTTGAGCCCATACAAGGACCGATTCAAACGACAGACAAAATGTGGGTGAGAAGTATCCTCAAATCCAGCTGGCTGGGCACAATAGACTGTCTCTGAAAGTGTCCCATGAAGAAAGGCATTCTTCACATCGAGTTGATGAACAGGCCAGCTGCGAGAAACTGCCAAGGAAAGGACAGTCCGGACGGTGGCAGGCTTCACAACAGGACTGAAGGTCTCATCATAGTCAATGCCTGGACGCTGTGTGAAACCACGAACAACCCAACGTGCCTTGTAGCGCTCGAGAGAGCCATCGGCCTTGAATTTATGTTTGAACACCCACTTACCAGTCACCACGTTGGACCGAGGTGGTCGCGGAACAAGCTCCCAAGTGTGGTTGGCGAGTAAGGCTGAGAACTCATCTTGCATAGCTGCACGCCAATGGGGATCAGCAAGAGCGGCGCGATAACTCCGCGGGACAGGTGACAGGGCAGACGCCTGAAGCAGGACCGGCTGTCGAAAACCGGCTTTCCCACGCGTTCGCATGGCATGCTGGTTAGCCACGGGAACGATGGGAACAGCCCCAGCAGGGAGGCGAGCAGGAGTGTCCGGCGAAGGAGGTGATGCTGAGGTAGTTGACGCTGATGCAGCAAGTGACGTTGGTGGAGAGCGCGGCCGACGACTGTATGTCAGCCGAACTGGAGGCACCGGTGCTAGAGCAGCCAAGTCTGATGGAAGCTGTGAGCGCCGGTTGTAGACGAAACCAGCCCAGCGTTGAAAGCCGGGCGGAGGACCAGCCGGTCGAGGTGCGGAGGACCTGCTGCTGGCAGCAGCTGGAGACCGGCTGGGCGATGGCGACTGCTGGACGGCTGCTGGAAGCACCGGGATGGCACCTGGAATGGCGTGGCCGGCTGCTGAAGGCACCATGGCGGACGTGGGGGCAGCCTGGGCGCCGGAGACCAGCGGAGCAGCAGCGACCCAAGGGGGGCTGCTCCCTGGTATAACAGCCCCACGTGACTGTGCAGAAACCAGCGGAGCAGCAGCGACCCAAGGGGTGCTGCTCCCTGGTAGAACAGCCGCACGTGGCTGTGCAGCGGCGTCGAGGGAACCTGCAGGGAGAAAAAATGACGGCGCTGGGGGAGCCATCACAGGGTCAGTGGAGTCCAAAAATTCGAAGTCCTGGGGGGTGGGACGAGTAGGATCCTCGGAGAACGGAAAGGACGCCTCATCAAAGACCACATGTCGGGAGATAATGATCCGATTGGAGGACCTATCAAGACAACAATAGCCTTTGTGATGAGGGGAATAACCGAGGAAAACACACAAGGAGGAGCGAGGAGCGAGTTTATGGGTAGCGGTGGCGGAGAGATTGGGATAGCAGCGACACCCAAAAACACGAAGGTGCTCATAGGTTGGTGGAGTGCCAAGAAGGGCTTGATGAGAGGTGTTGAAATGTAGTGTCTTAGTGGGAAGGATGTTGAGGAGCATGGTGGCGGTGGAAAGAGCCTCAACCCAATACGTAGGAGGGATACTTGCCTGAAACAGTAGGGAGCGAACAATGTTATTAGTAGTGCGGATAACTCGTTCAGCTTTACCGTTTTGAGGCGAGGTGTATGGGCAAGACATGCGAAGGTGGACACCATGAGAGAGGAAGAAAGCGCGAGCGTTGTGGTTGTCAAATTCTTTGCCATTGTCGCACTGGATGCCCTGGATAGGAACGCGGAACTGTGTGGTGACATAGGCAAAGAAGTTAGACAAGGTAGAAAAAGTGTCAGATTTGAGTCGGAGGGGAAACGTCCACAGATAATGCGAAAAATCATCGAGTATGACCAGATAATATTTGTGACCAGCAATGCTAGGAATAGGAGATGTCCATAAATCACAATGAATTAACTGGAAGGCATGACTAGTGCGAGATACAGACGCATGAAACGGTAGACGTGTATGACGACCCAACTGACAAGCATGACATAAAGTGTGACTGTCACTTTTATTACAAGAAATAGCAGAGGACTGCGCTAACTTAGACAAAACTTCATGGCCCGGGTGACCGAGACGCTGGTGCCAAAGGGATGAACTGGTGGCGAGAAGAGCAGATGCCGGGACAGGAAACCGCAGCGGATAGAGTGGACCGGAGCTGTCACACCTGACGATCTCTCTCCGAGAACGAAGATCCTTCACAGAACAGCCAAGAGGGTCAAACTCCACAGAGCAATTATTATCAAAAGTAAACTAGCGAACCGAAATAAGATTCTTAATAAGGCTGGGTGAAACAAGCACATTATTAAGACGAAGGTGATGAGGAAGCGAAGTAGCGTCAGTAGATGTAACAGGAAGAAGATGCCCATTACCAACGATAATATTGGAAGGTGAAGAGGATGAAGGTGAAGGAATGTTGAGATTACCAGCGTCAGAGGTCATGTGGTTGGTGGCACCCGAGTCGAAGTACCAGTTGGCTTGCGGAGGTTGCTGCAGCGCCATGGTCTGGAAGTTGGCAGCAAGGCTTGAAGCATCCCAACCGGGTGGAGTAACAGCAGGGCTGTACAGGCCCGCTGGAGGCAGCGACCATTGCTGGGCAGAAGGGTGGACAGACCAGCCTTGCTGTGCGCCAGCCATCAGTGCGTGAGGGAGCTGCTGCTGTTGCTGCTGAGCGCCGGCGAGAAGAGCGTGCGGGTGAGGAAGCGTCGACGGTCGCGGACCGGGCCACATGTTGATGGACCCAGTCCACGGTTGGTGAAGATTGGGCCACGTCTGGCCACTTGGCGGACCTCTGGATGGCATGGCTCCAGCAGCCACGCCCGCAGCAGGACCACGACCACCGCCACGCTTGCCTCGCTTGCCGCGCTTGCCGCCATTGTTCCTAGCAGGGGACTGCTGTGGGGCGGTAGGAGGCGTTGGTGCTGGTGGGGCGGTGTTGGCGTGAAGCGCAGTAGCTGGAGAAGACGAAGAAGCCGGGGCCGAGGCAACCATGGTGAGCTTCTCGAGAAGCAGGTCGTTGCGAGCCTGCAAGAACGAGGGGAAGGGGCGCCCGCGACGAAGGTGAAGACCGATAGCTTCGAACCGACCGTTAAGGCCGCGGAGTAAATTGAGGACGAGGGTGCGGTCATGGACAGGTTCGCCGAGGTCGCGAAGGGCGTCTGCCAGGCCCTTGAGCCTGCTGCAGTACTCGGTGATGTCGAGATCCGCCTTGGCTGAAGTTGCGGAAGGCAGAGTCGAGATGGAGAGCGCGCGTCTCGCGATTGCCACGAAACTGAGATTCAATGGCGAGCCAGTGGGCGCAGGCAGAGGTGCCACGCTCGATGACCGCTTCAGCAAGCGCGTCGGAGATGCCGCCGGTGATCCAAGTCTTGACGACGCAGTCCATACGGACCCAGTCGGGGGAGTCGGAGGCAGCAGCATCGGAGAGGATGTGGCGCTCGAGGGAGAACCGGCCAACAGCGAGGAGAAAGGACTCGCGCCAGCGGCCGTAGAAGGTCGAGCCGAGGTCGAGGACCAGCGGGACGAGCAGCCGGATGTTCTGCACGGCTACAGCTTGGGCGTGCAGGTTGAGCAGGGCCGCGGCCTCGTGCTGGAGGAGGACGGCGCGAAGACGAGAATCGTCGATGTCGGCCGAAGCAGAGTTGTCGTCCTCGGGTTCGCTCGGAAGGGCGTCATCATCCGCAGAAGGAGTAGCGGCGGCAAGTTCCTCAGCCGCGCGCGCGAGTGCCGCCTGGAGACGCGCCTCAGCTGCGTCGCGGTCGGACTTCGCGGCGGCGGCCGCGCGCTTCTCCGCCGCGCGCTCTGCCTCGGCGAGTTGAGCCGCTTCAGCCGCGCGGGCAGCGGCGGCGGCACCTGGGTCGGGATCGACGACTCCGGTGGATGGCGCGGGGTCTTTGGAAGTGGAGTCGGCCATCACGGCAGCGAGGAGGACGCGCGACGGAGGGCGGGCTTGGAGGCGCGCAAAGAGGCGGCGGCCAGAGGAAACAGAGACGCGCACGAAGGCAGCGCGAAAGGAAAAGAAAAAAAAACGAAAACCTAGTCTCTTGATACCATGAAAGCAAGGAATATTGCGTGGAATAATAGATTGATTGATTGGAGAGGCCTATGTACATATATATAGGGAAGAGGAGATCTCGTGGTTTATAGAAACATGACCAAACCGAGATCTCCTCGTATCTCTCTAACCAAAACAGGGGCTGGCCGGCTGTACCTGGCCCAAGCCCACATATACACACGCATAAGCACTTTACAATCTAACAGTATCCGTAATATAATATAATTCTAAACATCTTTTGAATACTTCTATCCAAAGGGCAGGCCTGGTGCAAGCGGTAGAGTCTTACCGCTTGTGACCGGAAGGTCCTGGGTTCGAGTTGCGGTCTCCTCGCATTGCACAGGCGAGGGTAAGGCTTGCCACTAACACCCTTCCCTAGACCCCGCACAGAGCGGGAACTCTTGGCACTGGGTTACGCCTTTTTTTTTTTAATACTGTCCCATGGTTGAAAATTATCATGGTAACACTTATATATTTTTTTTTTCATGAACAGTTAAGCTATCATCCTTCTTGTGTATCAAAGAGCTGTGCCTCAAATTTCACAGTTCTGATGATAGTAGCACATGGCCTCAAGATGCAGCTTACTTGGTTCAGGAGGTATATCCTGTAGTTTGTTTGATTCCATATTCAGCTTGATGTTACCAGTTTTCATTGCTTCTAATAAATCTTTTCTGTTTATTTTTTCAGCTATTTCATTTGGTATCACCGAAATTAGTTGACTCCATAAGATTAGTAAAGATTGCTCAGGTACTTTTCTCTATGTGTAGTGTAGCCCTCCCTAGCTGATGTTGAAATATATTTGCGTATTTGTTGTTACCATCTCATAACACCTTTACCTGTCGACAATATGTTGGCTTCCTGCTAATGAATAATAACTAACACTCTTTAAAATATATGCCTACAACATCTTTTTTTTAGAATAAAAGCATGTAAACATTGTGATATTGCTGCACTTGACATTTTAAAGCATGGTTTAATAGCATTGCCCCTTGATTTTCTGTCTTTGATTCCCCTTAACAATGAGAAAAGTTGTTATTTCGTTTTCGCTCATTGTAGCTGCTCTGGCACTTTGTATCTCCAAAAAACTCAGTGGCAATGTTTACTGGCAAATTTACTTGTCATGTGTCAAACAAGTAACTTCAAACCAATCATTAGAAAGTGCATAAGTGCTTTATGTAAGAAGCAATATTGTACCAATTCTTAACTAAACACCCCGGCTTGTAATAAACCATGGAGGCTGGCAGATCTTAATTAATTAACCCAAACATGTATAATAAAATCATGGAGGCTAAGTTAGTTGGATTTTCCTGTTTGGTGGTTAGATGTCATGGCTGCTTCCAGTGAGTTACTGGAACAAGTGCTGGCCAACAGAACCCCAATGTTCTTGTTTCACAATACTTACATCATCCATTCTCAACACGAATGGTGCAAAGGTTGTCTGGAATTGACATAAGTAGTCCACAATACGATGTTACATCCATGTAAATACTTAATAGTAGACCCATGGCTGTTTCTTAAACCAGTGATTTTAGAAGCTGTTGTTGAGTTTGCCATCAACCATTAGTGTCTAGACTTATTCCTCGTCACAACTTATCATGTATTTGCAGGTTCACATTGCTGCATCGGAGTGCCTTCTTGACTTGAGCAAACTGTACAGAGACTTCCCATTGTTGGACAGAACAGAGGCCAAGTTCGAGGATGAACTTACAGAGCTCTGCGAGTCTGAAAAAAGTGAACAAGCAAAGGCAATTCTGAAGGAATGCCTAGCCATTCTTAAAACTCACCCTGGAGTAACCATGACGATGGATTAAAAACCAGCACAGGGAACGTAAAGTACTCGTGGTGAACTGGTGGTTGTAAATTCATTCCGATGTATGCATATAGTACAGAATATGGCAAAGTTCTCCCTCCATTTTATGTCAGACAGAGGGCAGGGCAAGAAAAGGCACATGCTTCGATTAGTTTGCTCATTTGTTGCATTAGATCCTTAACCGTGATATTTTGATGCATGTGCGTGTAAGAGGCACGAAATTGTCAAGCAGCAAATATAGAATAACGGCAAGCTAAAAGATCAGATTTTTGAAAATTTTATTTTCCGTGGGAACAAACCCAGTGGGCCCTGGTGAAGTATGTAGACTGTCACCAAAGATTTTTAGGTGTCGTGTTCCGTATACTCGTTTCTTAAAACACGTGTCGTGTTTCGTATACTCGTTTCTTAAAACACAATTTGTGTCCAGGAAAACCCGGATTATTCAGAATCGTACAAAGGCGGGTACAACTGTGTAAATCAAATGTTTTCAGAGTATGTCCACGAAATTACAAACTTCAGGACGTGTGATAACACAAACTGATACTTCATCTCTTCGGAGTGCCTGAAAAGGTCTTCAGGGACTCAGGTGGTTAGCTTGCGCAGGGCAGTAGCAGTCTTGGAACCCAGTGGCCTGCCCAATTGCTTGGAAATGTAGTCACCAGCCTCCATGAGCTTGTTCAGATCAACGTTGGTCTCTATCCCCAGGCCATGGAGCATGTACACGACATCCTCTGTGGCAACATTGCCAGTGGCGCCCTTTGCATATGGGCAGCCTCCAAGGCCAGACACTGATGCGTCCACTACGTTGATCCCCATCTGACGAAACAAGAAATGTGTGTGTTAGGCTAAGGCTAAGGTATGATTTCTGTGAATGTCGTGGACCGATTACGAGACATGCACAGAAAATTATTGTTGCTTACTTGAAGGGAGGCAAGGATGTTGGCAAGGGCTTGCCCATATGTATCATGAAAATGAACAGCAATCTTGTCTACTGGAACAAACGACATGACAGCTTGAAGCATAGCAACCACGCTACCTGAAATGAAGAAGAGATGCTGCAGTTAGTAGTTAATTTGTTCAGTCTCCACATACTGTTAGTAAACTGAGAATGGTAAAAAGGTCAGGCATAGGCAGGGAGAATCAGTACCAGGTGTCCCAACACCAGTTGTGTCGCCAAGTGAAATCTCCGAGCAGCCCATGTTATAAAGCTCGTTAGCTACATATGCGACCTTGGACGGATCGATTGCACCTTCAACAGGGCAACCAATCACACATGAAACATACCTAACATGAAACAGAGGAAGCAAGAGTCAGACCACACCACAGCTGAAAAGCCTCAGCCACCCTACTCAGTCAATTACCAGAGACGTAAAGAGGTTAGAAGTCGATTAACTTACCCCCGGATACTTAGTCCATGTTTCTTGGCAGCCGCTGTGACATCACGGTACCGAACAAGGCTTTCATCAATGGTACAGTTAATGTTTGACTTAGAGAAGGATTCAGAGGCGGATGCAAAAACCGCAATTTCTTTTGCACCAGCTGCAATAGCAGCCTCAAATCCCTGTAAAACACTCGGTTCATTAGTACAAATCATATCTTCTACAGTAGTAGCAAAAATGTACAGCAGTGCCAGTTCAGTGCAATATATTTCTGTAGAGGAAACGATGACAGAACTTACTCTGAGGTTAGGGGTTAACACCGGATACCGCACACCCGGCTCCTGCTGGATACCTTTCAGGACCTCCTTTGCATCAGCAAGCTGCAGTCTCCAAACTGAGCTAGATTAGAACTTCATGACATTTTTCATGGAAACATGCCATTATCGTAGTCACTAATTAATTAACTACATCACCTGCGGCACCCATTTAGGGGATACAAAACTTGTGGCTTCAACTACTGACAGACCCGCACCGACTAACTTGTGTATCAGTTGGATCTTTACGGACGTTGGAACGTTACCCTTTTCATTTTGCAGGCCATCCCGTGGTCCAACCTCAACTATCTTCACAAACCTTGGCAGGTCCCACATAACCTGAGGACATATTGTTGATCGACAGGATTAAAAGAAAGCGCCGTGGTGCCAATATCGTCATCGTTGTTTTTTTTCCCAGATGCTATGTACTTTAAATGGTACTAGATTGGAAGATTATTATGACTAGTTAAAGCAAAGGCTGATGGACAAAACTGATTATCAGGTACGTAAGTCCTAATTATATATGTGCGGTTGAAAAATACCTTCCGAGGAAGATCTCTAAGCTCCACCGCATCACATGACGAATCGGCCTGACGGCATTGCGTATGCCAGGGATAGGAATTGCCATGGAAGACCATCTGGGGGCTACCATTGCAGGAGTTGCTGTATCTGAAACCGAGCAAACAACACAAACTTCAATCGATCCATTCAACCCTTTTTTTTTTTTTTTGACAAAACCCATTTTCAAGAAAGGCATTCTCAACAAAACGACACTGATCACCCATCTGACTTGAGTAAACGGATGCCGTTCTGCACAAACTGTTCATATCCATACGGCTACACTTACTTGCCATTGCAATTGCTGTGGTCATCGGCTGCGGGTGACGACCTGCGAGCGGTGGGCGACAAGAACCTCCCGAGTCTGTTAATACTCAACTTGGGCAGGTCTCCGAGACCGAGTGGCTCCTCGAGGCTCGACATCCTTCCTTTCCTGGAAGGAGAGAGTCCACACAACACAATCAATCGTGAGCTGAATCTCGTTCGTGGATCGACAAGAAGAATACTGAATCTCGTCCGTGAGTAAGAATACTCCGCAACTGAAGTTTATCCGAGAAATTGCAGAAACAAGCAGTACTTTCGCACCGGGGGGGATTGATATTGATTTAGTCAACCAGAACAACATGGAAAATGTCGGTCTTAACTTAACGAAGCTCCGAGCAAGTCGCTCGATCGTACCACGCTAGTAGTTAGTTAGCGTCGGTGGGTCGATTTTTTTCTATCTCGATGATGATGATCAGTTGGATGCCCAAGCAGAAGCAGGGGAGGAAAAGAAAACACGAGCCGAGCCAAGCAGCGACAATCAAGCAAATCAACGAAGCCGCGGCGACGGAGCTTGAGTAGCAAGTAGTAGTACCTCGACGATCGGGGCGGCCGGGCGGTCGATGAGCACGAATGAAGCTCGCTCCCTGGATCCGGTGGACGGTCGGGTCGGGGGAAGGAGGGGAAAGGAAGGCAAGACGTGCGGAGTCAGTCAGGCAGGGAGCTAGGCACCGAGCCTCCTAGCCCGAGGAGGCTAAAAAAATCAGGTCAGGGTCAGGGTCAGAGGGCGGCGCAGCGCTCCCGCTTTGGGCTTTGCTGGAATCGGACGCGACGCGACCGGCGGCCGAACTGGGCTCCCGCTCCCTCTCTCTCGTTTGGTGGATGAGGCGGGCGGGCGGGCGGGCGGGCGGAGATGGGGAGGGCGCAGCTGCTTTGCTTCGCTTTGCTTCCTCGTGCGCTGTGCAGGCGGCCGCGCCTCCGTCCGTCAGCGTATGCGTATCCCACAAGAGGGGAGGAGGAGGAGAGAATGGAAGCGAGGAAGAACGACGAACCAACCGACCGACCGGGGCCCGTGAGGGCCGCGTGGGCCTGGTCCACGCACCGAGAGAAGGGCGGGCGGGCCCACGGTGTCGGCGAGAGAGGAGGCGTGAGACCGGTGCAGCGTGTGGCGCCGCGGCGGGACGCGTGTTCGTGGAGGGAGTAGTGGGCGCTGGTGGTAGGCGACTTCGACCACCAGGGTGGGTCCAGGACTAGGCGGCCGGCCGGTAGTTTTCAGGTGGGTGTGGGTGTGGGTGGGCGGGCAGCCACAAGCCTCAACCAACCTGACGCTGCTGCTGCTCACGAGGCCAGACGACGCCCACGACGACCACGAGCTCTTGTTTCTTACCGGGTCCGCCGCCGCCGTCTCGGATCGGAGACGCTGATTCGTTAGAACCTTCTAATCCGCCTCGAACGAAACACAGGAGGCCGCCAGGCCAGAGTATACTAGTACTAATATAGGAAGCCCCCGATTTCAAGCATTGACCATTTGAGACCCACCAGGTGAATTCAGGCAGCAGTGTTCAGAGGAAAAACTTTGAATTCTATAGATTCAATTCAATTTAGTTAGATTTTTTTTCCTTCTTCTAATAAAGTCCGACTAAATAAATCTTAAAAATTATCATTCGTGTCTCTAAAACTTTCAATAATACTGTACTTCTTCGGTATTATACACAAAAATTATTTGAATCTCCTCAACAAGTAAGAATTACGTTCTCTCTCTTCTTCTTTTTTTTGAAGGAAAGTGGAAAGTAGTAGTAGATCATCATAATCCTAGGCCCACGTTAATGGGCCAATTGGCTCTTGGTAGAGAGAGATTTGGATGACGAGCCAGAGGACAATTACATTGCTACACGTCAGCTGTCTCATATATCGTCTCATGCAGTGCCATGTAGGATTTTTGCTGATGTGGAGGAAAAAGAGAAGCGAAAGAGGAAGAGGTCGTTGTTTCGCGAAACAACCACCTCATGAGCTAAAATTTAGGACTATAAGACAACTATTCTATCATTGTATGAGTTGTTGTTGTCATGCAACTTACAATTTATTTTTATTCTATCCATAAATTAAGGAATCATGAGTTGCTACGAGACAACTTAAAAAACAAACTATTGTACATGTCATCTAATAAGTCGTCTTAAAATTACGTGTCACTACATGAGACTACCTACGAGACAACACCAATGTACTTGCCCTTAGAGACCCGATTTGCGAGCAAATGTTGGGTTCTCTGCTAAAACTATTGAATGGTCCTGAAACGTAGGCGAGGCCGATTGACGGACGACTTGGCTCCACGAGGTGTAGGACCGAATCTCACCGCTCAAGGCAGGTGTGACTGTGGCTCCTTGGGTCCCAAAATAATTGCAGCTCTGAAATTTAAAATTTATTCCACAAAAAATACAACTTATCATAAAAGATAAGGCAGTTCCGGAAGCTTCTCACACCAAAAAGAAGAAGAAAAATAGTCAGCAACATACCCAGTCATCACAAAAGATAAGAGACATTTTTGAGACATTTTTGTAATAATTTTACACCTAGCGGTGATTTGCGTATCTAGTTTTAGAATTATATATTTATTTTGGGAAAACCAGCTGTATCTAGTTTTAGAATTATATATTTATTTTGGGATGAAGGGAATATTAACATTTTTGATGAAAATCTGAGCTTTGCTCGGATTGCCGGCGATGGAATCGAAGGATGCGTCGTGGGTACGGGAGTTGGCCGATGCGCCTGGGAGGCAGTGTCGGCTGATTCGCCCAGAAGTAAGTCCTCCTCTGCGGCCTCCACCTTGTGGAGTTTGGCTCTGGTGCCCGACGACGATTGAGAAGCGGCTTCAATGGCGGTGACGAACGGATCTCTGAATGCTTCAAGGAAGACGAACAAGAGTTTTGAACTTCTTTCTAATTTTCCTTTTCTTTGGAGACACGTTTGTAAAAAAAAAACGGAGCGCCTCTCATGGCGAGTGGGACTGACCGAATCAGTGACCTCCCAGAGGGCGTGCTCCACCACATCCTCTCGCTCCTGCCGGCACAGGTCAAAAACAAAAATTCGATGCACCTCTGCACCTTTACTAGTCTGGCACCTTTTCATTGACATTGTTCTGCAGCAACAGATATAAAGACTGCCAACAGGATTGTTCTCCCTGGAGTGGTGATAAAGCCATTTGTTTAATTTTGTTATCTACTTTCTTCGTCTCTTAAAAATTGTTGCTATAAATTCGTATTGGTCAATTTCATAATTACTAGTATATTTTCTAAATTAGTTTATTATGAAAATGTATTGAACGATATATCTATCTAATGATACTAATTATGTACTATAATTATTAATATTTTCTAATATGTATTAAAATGTTGGACTTTTTGAAAAAAAATAAGAATGACATCTTTATTAGATAAAGAGAGTAGAAGATATTAATAGATATATATAACAATAGATTTTTTTATATATTCTTTCACTAAATATAGATAAAAATTATAAGATCATATTAATATAAAAATTATTGCCATATGTTAGGAGGCCATGGTCACCGCCAGCCTCTCTCGGTTCTTGTATAATAATGAATTTTGTTTACTATAATAATTTGGTGTAACTATACCAAGGATATAGAATAGTACGTGTAGCTCTAGACTTACATAAACAACACCAACTAGTGTGATTTTTTCAAGACTATCCACACTCCATAAAAAGAGATCACCTTTATTGTTGATTATCCTTATTTTTAATATTAACTCTATAACGTTGGTCATTTGTTTTTTACCCAATAAGCACCAACACTCTTAGGAGGTATAATTAAAACAAAATGGGTGGAAGTAAAACAAAATTTAAGTGGCCACCATTTTCTGATAGACCTCTACAACTATACGAAAGAAGACACATTTTTTTTGAAAACCCAAAATTTGAGTAGGGGCACGTGCCCCCGCTGCTTGTTACTAGGTCCGCCTCAGGACACTCATCCTGGTACGAATAAGACTCTTACTGATCACCTTCTTTCCATCAGTATTTACTGATCACCTTCTTTTCATCAACATCCGTAGGTGAACCTCTGTTACTTTGTCATCCAAAATGCTAGGTCCGCCTCAGGACAGGACACTCATCCTGGTACGAATAAGTCTCTTACTCACCCCCTTCTTTCCATCAGCATCCGTAGGTGAACCTCAAAATACTATCCATCATCATCAACATCTATAACTAATTAGTATTTTGCTAATTATAAATTGTTTTAGCTCTGACACTTGGCTTTGCCATCGTCACATAGTGATGGAGCCAGGAATTACATATAGGGGGCAGTCCAAAAAGTTTGATATATACAAACTAAGCGTAGCTCATCTATTTATGTTTTATGATGAAATCGGACCACTTGAGTTAGTCCAATAGAGCTCCTATTTTTCTAAATTTATTTTAGTATTTGATGATTTAATAATATTATTTATCTTGTAGTAGGTGACAGTATCTCTTGAAGCATACCATCTTAGTATTTCGGAGGTGCTGATGTGGGGTAGGATATGCGTTTATTCATAGAGGTAAGCATGTCCGTATGAATGTAAGATTTGAAGTAAAAAGAGAGTCGACATAAAAATTTGTACGTTGATGACCATAAAGTACCGATGACCACTACATTATTATTACTAGTTAAGTATGTATTCAATAAAATGTAAATATAATGAAATGTAACTATGCAGGATTATATATAATATATATATATTCACACTCACTAAATAAAACCTTTTTTGTTGTGATGTTTGGGAGGGGGGGTATGGCCCCTACCAGTCCCACTTGGCTCCGCCCTTGCCCATGAGCCCAAAATATAGTGTCAAACGACCTTGTTTTTCAGCCGTGCTGATCTTTTACATTATTCCTTGACCATCTAGTGTTTTGTCAGCATGATATAACTACAGTTAAATTGCTATATATTTCTGTGAAATGTTCTTGTAGATGCACATTAGTATTCTATCGGTACTAACGACACATCTACCAATTAACTGCATCAGATGCTAGGTAGCCAAGATAAACCACATCAACATCAATGCAGACCTAAAAGGTTAAGACCTCTTTGGTAGAACGTCTCTGGCTCCGGTTGAGCCCTACCAAATGCTTTAGTACAATGAGCTGTTTAGAGCCGTTTTTGAAAAACTCCTCTAAAATATTTCCGGCTCCTCCAAAGAAAACCTTGGAGAGGAGTCATCCCAAACACACCCTAAAACATGCCCAGATGATCTACTTTGCTTGTAACTTAACTTCTGTTGATAGCCCTTCCGGATCATGATTTAGACTTCAGACATGCCAGGCATATACTTTGCACACTCCATATAACGAATCCGCAGCCACCTCTATGACAAATGGACCACAGGCAGCTCTATCTGCTGTAAAAGGTACAAGAACACAGCAAAACCTTTTATTCCATTCCATTCAATTCAATTCTATGGAGCTAGCCATTCATCATCCCGCCAGGCAGGAAGCTACGTATAGACGTATAGTACACGATCCAGCGGCAAAAACAAGAAAAGGAGATTAGCTTTACCACCAGTTGCTACATTCAGATATGCACCTCCTAAAGCACAATTACATCTAACGCGGCGATTTGCCTTTGGCTGCAGTTGCAGATTACAATTGAAACAAATCTCTCCAATCAAATGGCTATTGATACAACAAGTTTCATTTCCCGGCAATGCATGCTTAGCGCAACGCGCGCTTCACAAAGCTAGTTAGATTCGACGGCCTTCAAAGCTAACTCTGCTTTTCCTTCCTGTTTCTTGCCGCTGCATGTTGTGAAATGATGTCACGGTGTGACGTCAAAGACTTCTCGTTCATCGGTTCCATGCGGTAGAACATCGCCTAGGCAGTCGGATTCGTGTTGGTGGACTACCCTCATCACCAGGGCTTCTCCGTGACCGGGTTTTCCTGATTTCGTACCCTATGGAGTGCAAGTCATCACATATCTCGTGCCTCGCCAGAGACACAAGCCCGGGCAATATTTCCCTCTGGAAATCTCTCAACCCCCTCCCTCTCTTCAGCTTAATCCCACATGAAGGCCCATCCTTGTCAGGTGCTCTCACTGGGACCGATTCCCCATCATCTTTCATCTCCTCTAGGTTCAGTATGCTTTCCTCAAAAGAATTCAACGAAGGTGCAGGTTCCTGCCTTGCATCCTCAGCATCTATTTTGCCATTGCTTCTAGGACTATCTGTCAACCATGCAAAGTTGCTTGCAAACATGGAAATAAGCGTCTCAGCTGCTGTAGCAGCACTTGTCTCGGCTGCTGTAGCAGCACTTGTCTCGGCTTCTGTAGCAGCACTTTTCTCATCCTCTCCCATCTCCTCAGTTTTATGAAAGCTGACAGCTTCAGGCACAACTGATGCTGCATTACATGACGATCTCGATCGTGGACATGCATAGTCGCGGCCTTGAGGAGTTTCCGGGATCACAACAGACCTGTTAATTGCAACTTCAGAAACTGGACTATGTACATCCTCACCATCCATGCACTTGGCAGCCATGTTCTGGTTTCTAATAATTGGGCATTCGATGGGAGCAATATTTTGCTGATCCTCATTCTGAGCCAAACAATGTCTGCCATCATTATTCACATGTTGCCTTAAATAACTGCTTTCAACATTTGCTGGGAAATCAGTGCTCTCAAGCGCTACATTTAAGTCAAAGCCTTCCATTTCGTGATCAGATATTACTGTAATAGCCTCCTCACGGTTATCCCTATGCACAACAACAGCTGCTTGTACTTGTCCCAGTTTAGCTAAACCTGAATAAGAATTATTTTCACCGCTGGAACAAACAGAGACTACTTTCCGTGGTACTTCCATTTCCCTACAACCCTGTATCATATGATGATGGATACTTTTTCTGGAAAGTGGATTTGACGTTTCCATAAAGAAAGGCTTGTGGTTCTGGAAATCACGAAATACACCTGCAGCCAACTCCCTTGAACTATCTGGAACAGTTATAGTCGTGGCGACTGTTACAGAGGAACCTTTCGATGATCCGATACTAGATTCACTTCCTTTGAGGAATGTTTTTCTCGAATCGTTGCAAAAACCTCCAGACTGTCTTGTAGCGGAATTAGTTGAAGTAGAACACACCAATTTGGAGGGATCATGACAAAAATTTAAATCATCCTCCTGGGCTACATTCAGATCAATAAACATGCGTCCAGATGTCGCATTCTTTGTTCTGGCAGGTGAATGACTGTCTGGAGTATCACTGGAACCAACTGAACCTGCATATAAAAGATTGGAAGAGTCAATCAAATACCTCATGAGAATCTTACACTAATCAAGTGTGCAATAAACAACGCACAGTGCACAAGGAGCTGTAAGCATAGCACAAAAAGATATTCCTGCAACAATCAATTTGACTAACAACACAGTGTTAGACAAATAGGTGTTGTATACGTACTAGGTGTTGTATACGTACTTGTGTTGTATCTCTTGTACACCAAGCCTATACGGCCTATATAATAAGAGGTCACCCCCCCCTCCTAGGGTGTGTGGTGTTTTCCCAACTCTATTGTTCTCTACATGGTATACGAGTCCAGGGCCCTATCTCCTAGCCGATCGACTCTCCTCCGCTGCCCTAATCTCGCCGTGCGTCCCCCGCACGCGCGCCCACCACCCCACGCGCGGCTCTCCCTGCCGCGACTTCCCTCCACGCAGCCCTTCCCTAGGGCGCATCCCTCTTCCCTGCGCTGCCTCTCCCTGCGGCCGCGCCCCCTCTCCCTCCTCAATAGATTGCATCTGCTGCTGCCTGCAATCTCCTCCTCAGCCATGGGTGACGCTGCTATCAGCCCCTACGCCACCATCTCCGTCAAGTCTCATGTCCCCATGACTTTGGATCTGGCCTCTTCCAACTACACCAAGTGGAGCTCCTTCTTCAAGGCCATGTGCGGCAAGTTCGGGCTCATGCGGCACATCGACGGCACTGCTGCTCCGAACCCCATCACCGACGCTTGGGCTCAAGCAGACTGCTGCGTTCGCAGCTGGTTGTATGGATCCGTCTCCGACGATGTTCTCGACTTCACCATGGCCGAAAACCAGACAGCGCGCCAGCTTTGGGAAGCTATCCGTCTCCACTTCACGGCGAATCAAGCCCCCCGTGCCATCTTCCTGAGTCATGAATTCCACACCATGACTCAGGGTGATCTGAGCGTCGAGGACTACGGCAAGAAGATGAAGCAGGCTGTTGACAAACTTCGTGATGTCGGACAGCCCGTCTCCGATCCGACCCTCGTCCTCAACTTCCTCCGCGGCGCCAATCCTCGCTACAGCACCGTCGGCGACATCATTGCTTCCACCCCCGACATGACCTTTGCCAAGGCACTTGATCAGCTTGCCCTCAAAGAGCTCCGTCTCGCCAACGAAGATAAGGTGGCAGCAACCACTGCCCTAGTTGCCTCCTCCGCTTCTGGGTGCAGCGGCTCCGGCTGTCGTTCCTTGCCTGCACAGCAGCCGCCCGCTGCCGGACAGCAGCAACTGCAGCACGGCCAGCAGCAGCAGCAGCAACAGCCGTGGCGGCGCAAGAAGGGCGGTGGGCGGCGCACAAACAACGGCGTGGACAGCAGCAGCAGCAGGGTCGCATCCCCTTCCCTGCTGGTCCCTGGGTGTGCTTCAACCCTGCTTTTCAGCAGGCCTTCCAGCAGGGCGGCTCAGGAGGTGGCTCTGGTATGCCAAACTGGCGTGGTCCAGGTCGATTGGGTGCTGCTCCACAGGCCTATGCCGCGCAGTCCCAGCCCCCGACCAGATGTGGGATCAAGCTGGGCTACTCGCGGCACTGCAACAGATGTCGCTTCAAGGCAACAATAACCAGTGGGTGATGGACACCGGCGCCTCCACGCATATGCACTCCTCCGATGGTATACTCCTCTCTCGCTCACCTGCAGCTCATTCATCCATTATAGTAGGCAATGGTACACGTATCCCTGTTACGTCTAGAGGGTTTTCTGTCCTTGCCACCAACTCTTCCAATTTTATTCTAAACAATGTTCTTGTCGTCCCTTCTATCATCCGCAATTTACTTTCCGTTAGACAATTCACTTGAGACAACCGTTGTTATCGAATTTGACGCCTCTGGTTTTTCTGTCAAGGACCTCAGGACGCGGCGCGTGATTCTTCGCTGCAATAGCTGAAGGAGATCTCTACACCATCCCTCCAGTCGCACCATCCACAGGCCATGCTCTGCTAGTAGCTTCTTTCGACTTTATGGCATCGTCGTCTTGGTCACCCTGGTCCTGCCGCTATCACTTGTCTACAGAAGAATAAATTCATCTCCTATAATAAAGTAGATCGTTCTCTTTGCCACTCTTGTCAGCTTGGCAAACATGCGCGACTACCTTTTAGCAGTTCTGTTACACACATAATTTCTCCTTTTGAGTTAGTTCATTGTGATGTTTGGACCTCTCCAATTACAAGTATTTCTGGCAGCTCTTATTATTTGGTTATGCTTGATGATTACACTCATTTTGTTGGACTTTCCCACTTCGGCGTAAGTCTGATGTTCATCAGCACATAGTTGATTTTGTTGCTTATGCTCGCACTTAGTTTGGTCTACCTGTTAAGTCTTTTCAGGCAGATTAATGGGACTGAATTCATTAACAATGCCACCCGCAAGCTTTCTTGCTACGCATGGTATTGTTCTTACGCCTTTCTTGTCCCTATACCTCTCCTCAGAATGGTAAGACTGAACTGTGCTCTTCGCACCTTAAACAACTCTGTGCGTACCCTGCTCATCCAGGCATCCATGGCTGCCCTCCTATTGGGCAGAAGCCTTAGCTGCTGCAACATACTTACTTAATCGTCGCCTGTCTTCTTCTATCCTCAATGACATCCCTTATACTCGGTTGCATAAAACTCCTTCTTCCTATGACCACCTCCGTGTCTTTGGTTGTTTATGCTATCCCAACCTACAGGCTACCTCACCACATAAGCTAGCTCCACGATCCATAACCTAGCGTTTCTTGGGTATCCTTCGTCACACAAAGGCTATCGATGCTTAGATCTCTCCACGCAACGGATCATCATCTCTCGACATGTTGTTTTCGATGAGTTTGTGTTTCCTTCGCGAACGAGTCTCCTGTTTCCTCTAGACCTTTGATTTTCTCCTTGATGATGACATGGATACTGTACCTTGATTTACTAACCCTGCAGTTGTTCTTCCTGGTGATATGCCTGCTGATGATGATCAAAGGTCGGGCGGGCGTGGTTTCGTGCCCCCGTCAGGCTACAACAGTCTGGGTGGGCGTGGCTCCGTGCCCCCATCAGGCTACGACAGTCTGGGTGGGCGTGGCTCTGTGCCCCCGCCAGGACCATCCTCTTCGACAACAGGTTGCGCCCAGTCTGTTGGTGACCCTGCTCCTCCGCCTGGGCGTTTTGGACAAGTTTACGTTCGTCGTCCTCAACCGCTAATTGATGCATCAGCTTCTCCAACGCCGCCTAATGCACCAGACGCAGCAGCCCGGGTTGTTACAGCAGTTTCTCCAATGCCGTCAGGTCGTTTCAGTCGTCCTGTATATGGTCCTATACCTGTGCGACGTTTCAGTGCTATTACTGCTTCACTTCGACCACCGGCTCCACCTCGACAGCCTATGCGCAGTGACACTCCACCGCCTCCTGCCTTACGTCGACTGACTCGTCTTCAAACAGGCACCATTGCCCCTGTCAATTATCATAATTTGTCTGCAGTATCTTCTCCAGTTCCGACTAATTATCGCAGTGCCCTTGCTGATGCCAATTGGCGTGCTGCCATGACTGAAGAATATCAGGCTTTGATGGATAATGGTACTTGGCGTCTTGTTCCTCGTCCTCCTGGGGCTAATGTTGTGACCGGAAAGTGGATCTACAAGCATAAATTTCATTCTGATGGTTCTCTTGCTCGTCACAAGGCTCGTTGGGTTGTTCGTGGTTTTTCACAGCAGCATGGCATCGATTATGACGAGACTTTCAGCCCGGTTGTCAAGCCCGGCACTATCCGAACTGTTCTGAGTATTGCAGCCTCTCGCCAATGGCCTATTCATCAGTTGGATGTCAAGAACGCTTTTCTTCATGGTCATCTTGATGAAACTGACTGTCAACAACCCCCAGGTTTTGTTGATCCTGCACATCCCGATCATGTCTGTCTTCTTCAGAAATCTCTCTATGGTTTGAAGCAAGCTCCTCGTGCGTGGTACCAGCGGTTTGCTACTTATATTCGACAGTTGGGCTTTGTCTCTTCAGTTTCTGACACCTCGTTGTTTGTCTACAAGGCTGGTCCTCACACTGCATATCTCTTGCTATATGTTGATGACATTGTGTTGACTGCTTCGTCCTCGGTCTTGCTTACTGATATCATTGGCCGGCTTCATTCTGAGTTTGCCATGACAAATCTTGGGACTCTGCATAATTTCTTGGGGATTTCAGTTACTCGTTCTTTAGATGGGTTATTTCTGTCTCAGCGGCAGTATGCTTTGGATCTTCTTCAGCGTGCCGGTATGAGTGAGTGCCACTCTACGACGACACCAGTTGATACTAAGGCCAAGTTATCCGCTACAGATGGTGCTCCCGTTGCTGATCCATCCGAGTACAGGAGCTTAGCTGGAGCCCTGCAGTATCTCACCCTGACTCGTCCGGATCTTGCGTATGCAGTCCAGCAGGTCTGTCTCTTTATGCATGATCCCCGTGAGTCTCATCTGGCGCTTGTCAAGCGCATTCTGCGCTATGTCAAGGGTACCTTGTCTCATGGTCTTCATATTGGTACTGGTCCCGTCGACTCTCTCACAGCTTACTCGGATGCCGATTGGGCTGGCTGTCCTGACTCCAGACGCTCCACCTCAGGCTACTGTGTTTTTCTTGGCGATACTCTTGTCTCCTGGTCGTCCAAGCGCCAAACAACAGTGTCTCGCTCAAGTGCTGAGGCGGAATATCGTGTTGTAGCCCATGCTGTGGCTGAGTGTTGCTGGTTACGGCAACTTCTTCAGGAACTTCACATACCGCTGATGAAGGCTACGATTGTCTATTGTGATAATGTAAGCGCAGTTTACATGACCGCCAATCCAGTCCATCATCGCCGAACGAAGCATATTGAGATTGATATTCATTTCGTCCGAGAGAAGGTGGCCTTGGGTGAAGTTCGTGTTCTTCATGTTCCTTCATCCCATCAGTTTGCTGATATTATGACTAAGGGTCTTCCTATACAGTTGTATACTGATTTTAGGTCCAGTCTTAGTGTTCGTGATTCTCCCCCTGTGACTGCGGGCGGGTGTTAGACAAATAGGTGTTGTATACGTACTAGGTGTTGTATACGTACTAGGTGTTGTATACGTACTTGTGTTGTATCTCTTGTACACCAAGCCTATACGGCCTATATAATAAGAGGTCACCCCCCCTCCTAGGGTGTGTGGTGTTTTCCCCAACTCTATTGTTCTCTACACACAGAATAACTTATTAAGAGCTCAGAAATTGAAGGCAACCCTTTTAGTGGTACCATTGCAAGATCATTCAGATATGAATTCATCGATGCAGAACACTGACGGCATCAAATCAATTGATGTGAAAACGCACAAGATCACAAGTGCCACAGATCAAAGAAGCACACAACAACGACACTGAGGCGCATAATTTGTTAATAGGGCTACGCCTTGCGGCCTACATCCGTGACGCAATGACTATGGGCGCTTTTTCCCTATAATCAGCAGCTGCACTGGCATTAGGAATTTAGGATGCTGTCAGACTTGGAGCAGCCACTTAAACCAGCTGCCAAGTCATATCACGGTTATAAAGGTGCCAAGGTGGTGCCCTCATATTTATGGGATGTCCTGTCGTAACTAACCATACACATATTCAACACAAATCTAACAGCTCCACCTTGGCGAATATGCACGCCACCTTGAGGTCTTGCACGCAATAACCACCGGGTATGATATTTTCTAACATTCAGCCATGAGGCCTACATCGCAGGGCAATGATTATCAGTGCTCCTCCCCAAAAAACAACAGCGCCAGCTGCATCAAGACGCCACCTTCGCCGAAACCAGCCATCAGATCATCTCACGGTTATAACAGTAGCACTTTCTTATTTACGGTGGACAAAGCATGGCCTAAACTTTATCCAGAACCACATATCCCAATTTCAATTCAAGTCCTAACCTGACTGTAACCTAACCATACAATGTAGGGCCACTCCAAATTAAGGTTTTGTTGTGTGTTATTCTTTGAAAAGAAGTAGTTTATCGATGGTATTAAGAGAAATTTGCTTTTCTGTACATTGATAGGTACACATGCGAATTCTAGTAGTACAATTGCAATTTGCAACAGCATTTGGAATTTCCAGAGATATATGAGGAATGATACTCTAAGCAGGGCAAAGATAAGGAGGAATTTTGATGAACTAACCAGAAGTAACATAAGGGGCACTTTGATCTGTGAATAAGTGACCACGCATCACCGAAGAGCTCTCTAGTGGAACACATTGTGAATTATCTGAAAGACCACCATTGTGGTTAGCATAATCTGCATCCTCATCATCCAATGTGGCTGGTTTCTCTAAATCAATGATATAGTGGCAACCAGACTTTCCCTGTACCCTGCAATCCAATGTGGCTGGTTTCTCTAAATCAATGATATAGTGGCAACTAGACTTTCCCTGTACACCGCAATCCAATGTGGCTGGTTTCTCTAAATCAATGATATAGTTGCAACCAGACTTTCCCTGTACACTGCAAGAGTCAGGTTTCCTTGGAATCGAACCCTTAGCATCCAAATTCCCCCATGAGACCCCATTGTTGAGGAAATGAGGGATCTGCCTGCCTAGCTCATGACAATGGCTAAATTCATCTGGATTCTGTGTTTTATTCAAATCCACCTGCGATAGCAAAACCTCATCTGTTTGGAACACTCGCTTGCTCCGAATCGAATCCTTGGCATCCAAATTCCCCCATGCGACTCCATTGACGAGGAAATGAGGGGCCTGCCTGCCTAGCTCATGACAATGGCTAAAACCATCTGGATTCAGTGTTTTATTCAAATCCACCCGTGATAGCAAAACCTCATCTGTTTGGAACACTTGCTTCCTCGGAATCGAACCCTTGGCATCCAAATTGCCCCATGAAACCCCATTAACGAGGAAATGAGGAGCCTGCCTGCCTAGCTCATGACAATGGCTAAAACCATCTGGATTCTGTGTTTTATTCAAATCCACCTGCGATAGCAAAACCTCATCTGTTTGGAACACAGGTAATAAATAAATAACTAAATGAACCTCTTTCTCTTTTTAAAACTGCTCACCATGTGAGAAGGATGGTGAGCATATAGCAGAGCATCGGATGAGTGGTTCCACAAGGGCGTCACATCCATGATAGTGAGATTATTGTGAGTCCAATACAAGCTTCGCAAGTCCTTGACCTGCAACAAACGCTAATGCAATCCATCATCATACTCATTGACAAAATCAGGGTATGTAAACAGATAAACGTACAATACAACTACTTGGAAAACTAATCCCATGATAAAACTAATTAATGAATATTAGCAAAGTAAATGGCGCCCAAACAAATCTGGCTCCTGCAACTCTGAGATTGTTTTCTCACAGTTCTAATTCCTTTCTCACAGTTCTAAATACTTTGTGCTGTTCCAGTGTTCCAGTGGCTCCTGAAACTCTGAGATTATTGCAACGGTATCAGCTCCTCATTAGGCTACAGTAGTTCCATTTGACTACACGTGCAATTTTGAGATGCTTTGTTGACAGTTTGCATGTGCATCTTGTGAGAATGGACGTAGACAAATGATCCATTAGTTTCGCCTTGAGAATTAACAAATCTTACATTGCTTGATCTAATTAAGGTGATTATGTGGTGCACCTCAGTGTTATTTTTGCTTGGTTTGTGAACCAATGACATGTTATTTTGCGTGGCTGGACCACTGACCTGTTATTTTGCTTGAATAATGTGAAACGAGTTAACAGTTATATGGACACAAGTGATGCTTGTCAATTGTCATTCTCTTATTATATTAAAAAAATTGATCACATAGATCAAACAAATCAAGTAACACCAACCCCAGAAAAGTTTCTGTAATCCCCCAAAAAATTATTGCAATCAATAACAGAAAACTCACCCATCCACCCGAGTACACGTAAACTTGTACGCGTATCAGTGTATCAAAAATTTGCAAAAATTGCAGATCCGACGGGGGAAAACGAGAGAGCAGGGTGTCCTCCCACACATGATAATCTACTGGTACATACACTCTCAATCCACCACTAAAAAAAAGTTTAGATCTGACGGGGGAAAGGGGGAGAGCAGGGCCCTCACCTTCCGGCTCGGGGGAGTGCCTAGCCGGGATGCAGGTCGCCGGCGCCGGCTGCTGGGACCGTTGGAGCCGGCCGGGCGGCGTTCGTTGCAGCGGAGCAGGGCGGGATCCTGGCCGACGCCTGCTGCACGGACGGATTCCTGGCTGGCGGCGAGACCGGCCTTCAGGTGAGCAGGGACCGGGAGCTCCTTCCGGCGAGCAGGACAGGGCTGTCTCCGATGATGCCGGCGCGGGCCCAGGCGGCATAGGGCGGGTGGCGCGCCATCGCCTGACTGGACCGCGGAGCTTGCGCGCTAGTGCGGGCGGCAGCTGGGTTGGGGAACGGATGGGCGAGGGAGAGGAGAGGGGATATTTTTTTTTTATATATGAGTGGCAATGGTGCGTAAATTTGACGAACTTGACGGGGCATTTCGTAACGGCACTGGTGGGCACTGGGGAGCAGCGGGCGTGGGAGTGCGGGGAGCAGAGCAGGCAGTTTTCGCTCCCAGGCCGCGCAGTACGGAAGTCAAAAGATCGATTCTCCCGGATTCTTTGATGGAGCTGTTGTTGTTTTCTTTTTTTTTTGACTGTTTGACTACCGTGGAGTGATTCGCGTCGAGAAAATCTGGAGCGAGGAGCTCTACCTTGTCTCTGTTTTGTATTGTAGCCGAGGAAGAAAAAAAGTAGAATAAAGAGTATAAAGTACGAGGTTTTAATGAAATTGTTAAGAATCCAAATAAAAAATTCCGAGAATCTAAAATCTCATCAAACAGGCTAGATTCTATTGGTTTTAATACACGGACACGGTATTCAATAAATACATTATTTTTTCTTATTTTTTATCTAGATTCTTAAACTCCACTAAGGGATTGTTTAGTTCCGAAAAGTATTTGGAAAACGCACTGCAACACTTTCGTTGTTATTTGACAAACTTTGTCCAAACATGGACCAACTAGGCTTAAAAAATTTGTCTCGATATGTAGATACTAAAAGTACAATTAGTTATTTTTTTACCTACATTTAATGCTCCATACATGCAGCTAAAGATTGATGTGACAGAGAATCTAGAAATATTTGGGGGAAGTTGGGGGAACTAAACATGGCCTAAGATCATTTGGTTGCAGTGAGATTTTAAGAATCCAAATAAAAAAAATCTCATAATCCAGGATCTCATCCAAACAGTCTAGATTCTACTGGATTTCATTATACACATAATCCAATGAATGCATTAGATTTTTTATCATTCTTAAAATCCACTACCACTAGGATCAAAAAAAGAAGCAGCAGGGGTGCTTTAAAACCTAATAATGTACCGGATGAAAAAAAAGGGCAGGAAGGAACTAGCCAAATTATTTCCTTCTCTCTCTCGTTTCCTTCTCTTCTTAAACCCTACACTTCCCCCCTCCCCCCCCCCCCCCCAATATTTGTCATTTTAGATCGAACTCATAAAGCTCGGCCCATACCACCCTCGATTCGATCTAGGTTTTGGGTGTACTTTCCAAATTTCATACAAAAGGTGCAACAAAGGCACTAGGAGTAGCAGTGGCTTCAAAACAAAGCTTTTTTCGATCTTTTTTTTTGTCACAAACAGTATGGTGCTGTTGAAGCAATTTCCTATCAGCTTTCACTGTTGATTATAGAATATACAAAAATAATGTTGTCTCCTAATGTTGACGGCTTACTTAAGCACCAATGCATTTGTGAGTGATACTGACACATGATACAATAGTACAAGCTTTGTATGAATTCTCATGCTACAATGAAGGGTTCACCGGCCTATCTTTTTTTGGAGCTATCTACTTTTAATATCAGATGAATTTGCACGCCATGATTTATACCTTGTACGAACCACATGAACTCAAAAGTTTAAGTGATTCCAAAGAGGTGAACAATCCATTAATACTTGACAATACTCCTACTCACGGCAGCCAGAACAAGGTGCAAACATGGAAATAAAAAATAGAGTGAAGGACTTAAAAGATGTCTCTACCTCTAGCTTTTGATACCATGTTAGGTTTCATGCACCAATCAGATGAACCCCTTAGCAATTGGGGAGATGTGGACAATCCACTAATACTTTACAATAGATAATTTAGATACAAATCTAAAGGGTTGTTATGATTATAACTGATAGTAGCAAAGATGGGTAATTTAGATGCAAATCTAAGGGATTGTTTTGAATTATCTTTGATAATATCAAAGGTGTGTAATGTAGATACAAATTTAGGGAATTATATGGAATTATCTTTCATAAAACAGAACAAATCTAATTGCTAGTATTCGAGATAGTGAATAGAGTCTACCGAATTACTCCCTCTGTCCCAGAATTGTTGACGCTCTGCAATCAAAAACGGTAACCAACGTGTGAGATAAAAGCCCCTGATACCCCTATGGAACCATCAATACATGTGCTGAAAAGTTGAAATGACATGTAAATTAATTGTCTAGCTTGCACGTTTGCCACCGCTCTTGCTCAGCTCCACCAATTAACATCCAAGTTAGTGAATAGAAAGTACGGGGACAATAATTGACAGGTGATTGATGTCTTAATTGGGCTAGAGTTGAACTCACCCTACAAGCTAAAACGTCCTTCTTTCTGGTATATTTTTTGAGCTACAAAACGTCCTGTATTAAGGGACGGAGGGAGTAAACACTAGATGTTTATGATTATTGTGTTAATTTCTAGAATTTATCTTTTTTAGCATGTTTGATGATAATTAATGTGGAGCCTCTGTTAGTGCCTCTAATAATTAGTAATAGTAAGAGCCTGAAAGTAATACTAACCCTAAGTTAGGGATTACAACCGATGAGTAATACTGAATATAAACCAGAACTGTACTCACCCTTAGGTGGAATCACTAACTACTAGCTCATAATACAATACAAATTGAAAATGTTACAGATCATAAGCACAGTTTATTTATTACGATAATGGCTCTCAAAGCATGATGACAAATTTATTGATGCACTTACAGAGTTACATCGTATAAATTAGGACTAATTTGCTAGCCACTTTTCAATTATGCATCGCCTCAACATTTCTTTCCCGGATTCGCCGCCGCAGGCCGCAGCTCTTAGTTAGGGATGCAAGTTTAAAATATTTTGGGTCATTAGGTCGACCCAAAAATTTGATGAAATAAACTAAAATGACGGTTTTGTAATTTGAGGAAAGTGAAAAAATGAACTAGAATGATATTTAACCGTAATTAGTTAGCTGGCTCAAAAAACACTATTGGATACCCACTTGCATCCCTACTCCTAGTAGACAACGTAGGGCGTAATTGGTAGGGTGTATGAGGCCCAGCCTGGCTGGCTTGATGCAAGAAATTTATGATTGGTAGCCTGGATGGTCGTTTGGGCCTGGTTGGAGAGATGCAAATCGGCTCGTTCAGCCAGGCTGCGAGGAAACAGATTTCGAGTTCGTTTCTTGCGAGCCTGGCCCGTGCGGTGCAGTAGGCGCTCATCTCGTGCGTGATTACTTCTATCTTCAACTAAAAAAGTTATCTCATGCATGCATCCAAACACAGACGCCGTATCTCCTGCATGCGTGCATGCTACGATCCAAACAACTGTCTCCGGCACCGGGTGAGCCAGGCGCTACAATCTTTGGTAGCTATATATATCCAGCAAAGATTCTGGAAGACAGTCTAGCCAAAACAACGTGCGCTCAGACGCTGACACCATGCGAGCACATTGATGAGCGACAGAATTCACCTCTCTACGCACCCATGGTACTTTAAAAACAGAAAAATTCATTGCTAAAACCGAAATATCAGAGATCGTCGTCCTCCCTGGTCTTCAAGCAAGGATTTTAATCCTTTACAATCAACTTCCAGCAGGACCTTCTCGTAGCCGTTTTCCACTGCCAGCTCCAAAGCTTCTTTCGCTGCCAAGGCCTCCGCGGTGAGAGCATCCGGCACATAATCCAGCCATCGTGTCACCCGTGCAAGAACCTTGCCCATATCATCTCTGACCACGACCCCACTCCTGCAAACGCCGGTACAGGCATCAAAGGCAGCATCTGAATTTACTTTCACTCATCCTTCATCCGGCTTCTTCCATCGAGTTGTGACCCTGATCTGAGGCGGCTTCATCTGCACCCAGAGTGAGGACAGGTCTTCAAGCATCGACGAGACATGTCTGACTGCCGCTCCTGGCTCCCAAACCTTTCTGTCGCGTCGCCGTGCATTCCTGCCCGACCACAAAGATCACGCTCTTGCGACCACCATTGTTGCTTTCTCCGCTGGGAACAATTCAGCGCGGAGCACATCAGTAGCCCACGTTGTCGGATGAAGCACAGGAACTGCCATCCCCCCACCAGTTTCTTCACTTCAGCCCAAAAACTCCTCGCCACCGGGCACTGGAAAATCACATGAAAGACTGATTCCTCCGGATCACCACATACTTCACAGAAGCTTTCTCTGGCTACATGGCTTCTTTTCAGCTAGCTCCACTTTTGACGGTAGGGCATTATGTAAAACTCGCCACCAGAAGACTCACACCTTTGGTGGTACATTGAGCTTCCACAACAGCCTCCATACCCGGCTGTCACCTGATGATGTCGTCTCCTCCCTGAATGCCATAGCCTGCGCCATCTGTTGCTCTTTGAGTAAACGATATGTTGAACGGACTGAGTATGTCTCATGTTTCTCAAACACCCACGCCAAGGTATTCTCATTCAGATGACTGCCAGATTTAATTGTCAGCATTTCCTTAGCCTCGAGGGCTATAAAATTCTTCCTTACTGCACCTTCATTCCATATCCTGGTCCCTTGAACAAACAGTTGGCTCACTGTTTCTGCCGTTGAACAAACAATTCTTGATCTAAGCTTTAGGGCAATGCTATACTAGTACAGTAACAAACAACTGAATTTATGTATGATAGAAATTGTGTGTTTTACATTGATGTAACAACTGTGTGCTAGATGGCTAGAAAACACAGAATATGATATAGACAAGCTCAAACTTTATATGTGTATGGTCTAAATTAAGTTTTTGTGACATTGGCTAAACTTTAGACCTCGCTTTAAACCTTTTTTTATATGGAACCTCAATTCAAGAGCTAAAATGGTAAATAGCAAACCCCTTATTCATATTATTATTTGTTGGTATAAAAAAATCAAATATTAATCAGGTAAATAAATAATAAGCAAATGACGACCCACTAATCGGTATCATCGATGCCGCCCGTACATACAGTGTGTAAATTGCCAAATTGGCACTTCTTTTCCATCCATTTACATGGAGGAGGCTCGGCATTTGTCCATCATCGTCTCCAATTCAAAGTTGTGGTCCGGTGCCCACCGTGGCAAGGCGGGGCTGAAGTGGCTAGAGACAACTCGCGAGTCGAGCAGCTCGACGGCGGCGGGGGCAGTCACGCATCGGGGGACCTTGTACTGTCCGACGGACGCGCCGCCATGGGACACGGCGTAGCTGGCGAGCTCCTCGAAGGTGCCAGCCCGCACGACTCGAATCTCCAGCGGACCGATGGAGCCGTCCTTCAGCCTGAGCTGCCGGTAAATGTAGCTCAGGGCCTCCTCCATCTCCAGGCAGCACCTATCCAGCACGTCGCCGACGTCGTCGTCCACGGCGGCGCTCCTGCTCCTGCTGCTGGCCCCCTGCCGCCGCCGCAGCTCCCAGTAGACGACGTAGTGCCCTGGGACGCTCTCGGCGCACGCTCGGCTGGTGTAGTCCAGCACGTCCGCGCCACCGCCGCCGCCGTCGTGCCGGCGGAGCAGCGCGGACGCACGCTCCACGGCGCGCTGCAGCTCGCCCTCCTCCGTCTTGTGGGCGTCGATGGAGAGCAGCACTTTCCTGCGCCCCACGAACTGGAACTGCGGGGCGGCGTTGTGGAACCCCGTGACGCGGAGGACGTCGCCGACGCGGTAACGGTTCAGCCCGGCGAAGGTGGTGACCAGGAGCTCGTACTCACGCCCGGCCTCGACGCCGGCGAGCTCCACGAGCTCATCGCTTTCCTCCGCCGTGGCGCCCACGGGCAGGAACTCGAAGTAGGCCATGTTGGGCATGATGGTGTAGGACACCTCCGACGGGTCGCCGCACATCGGCCGGAGGTTGAGGCCGAAGGCGCCCTCCGACGCGACGTACTTGGTGGAGGCGATGGGCAGGTCGCCGCTGTAGTGGTTCAGGGTCGGCACGTACTGCGCCATGGAACCGCTCACTATGGTGTCGAGGTACTTGGCGTTGGGCCAGATGCGCCTGACAATGCCGGCCCACTCGTCGCTCTTGGAGCACTCGGCGCGGATGAGCTGGGCAAGCTCGGGGTCTGGCCGGAGGAGGACGCCGGCGGCGGCCACCGCCTCGCGCACCGAGGGGTCGGAGACGCAGCGGGGGCTGAGCTCGCCGGCCTCGACGTCTTCCGCGAGCTGTTCCCAGTGCTGCCGGAGGAACTGGATGGCCCGGAGGAGGCCGGTGGCGAACACGGCGCCGACGCGCACGACGTCGTGGCGCCGGCACAGGCCGCACGCCATCTGCGCGTACATGCTCTGGAACGCGTCCTCGCACAGGACGGCCGCCATCGGGCTCGTGCACCCAAGGTACGTGCCGTGGTCGCTCCTGAAGTGGTCACTCTTGTAGTAGCTTGTCTGGATGGACCGCACCGGCAGGCCGCTCGGCGTCCTCTCGTCTCCGACCTGACGAAGAAGAAGTAGAGGCCACTCCCACTCCCGGCGGCCTTGCCGTTGCCGTTGCCGTTGCCGTTGCCGAGGTTCTTCATGACTGGTTTGGTGGCGGAGAGGTTTAGCAGCAGCTGGCGGCGATCGAAATCGTCCTTCACGCTGGGAATCAGCTTGGGCTCGCCGCCGGACGTGCCGGAGCTGACGAAGAACTCGGAGATGGGGTACCGGGAACCCGACAGGACGGGAGACGTGTCGCCGTTGGCGACGCGCAGGATGTACGGATTCAGGTCCTCATACGTCGCCATGGGCACCTTCGACCGGCCCGGAACGCGGCGCAGTGGGTGGCGCCGGCGGCGAGGCCGCAGTTCGAGAGGTACTCGCTCTCGGCGTTGCGGCCGAGGATGTTCGCCAGCACGCGCTCCTGCACGGCGTCCACCCCGCACTACCGGAGACGGGCTGCCGAGCGCCCGTCGCTTTGCCGAGGGCTAAAACACAGGCACTCGGCAAAGAGCTCTTTGCCGAGAGCCAACCCTCGGCACCTCTCGGCAAAGATGCCCTATGCCGAGAGCCGAGCTCTCGGCGTAGAATGCACCTCGGCAAACGGAACCCTCGCGAACCGCTCCCCCTGCGCCGTTACCTTTGCCAAGAGCCCTCTGTCAAAGGTTTTTTTTTGGTAAACTCTACGCCGAGAGCCCTGACCCTGGCTCTCGGCATAGGTGCTCTTTGCCGAGGGCTTTAGGAAGCTCTCGGCAAAGCATATTATTTTTTTTGTTTTTTTGCTCCCAATTTTTTATGTGGCCTTGCTACGGTACTACAAGCCAAGATTTCAAATTTGAAGTGTTTTCCATAAATCTTGCTATATTTCGCGCATTTTTTTAATTTGATGATTTTTTTCGCGGGACGTACGTTTGAACTGCAGGTGCATGAAATAATAAAACTCAGCGATTCAAAAAATAGTATTCATTCTTTAGAGGATATTTCAACAACGTATCCAGGGACAGGCGCGGAGACTCGATCGTCTCGTGCACGATAAACAGCGACCAAGTTGCGTGAGATTGGATTTAAAATTAATAAAAATATAAACAAAGTCAGAAAATCATGAAAATAGACAGGTGACCTTGACATCGCATGTAGAGGCTATGAAAAAAATTTGGGAATATTTGGAGCAAGTGATGACGCAAGATGGTCCAAACCCCGAGATCTCCGCATATCATCGCCACTACTTGCTCCAAACATTCCCAAATTTAGAGCATGCAATGATATGCGGAGATCTCAGGGTTTGGACCATCTTGCGTCACTACTTGCTCCAAACATTCCCAAATTTTTTTCATAGCCTCTACATGCGATGTCAAGGTCACTCGTCTATTTTCATGATTTTCTGACTTTGTTTGTATTTTTAATAATTTTAAATCCAATCTCACGCAACTTGGTCGCTGTTTATCGTGCACGAGACGGTCGAGTCTCCGCGCCTGTCCCTCGATATGGTGTTGAAATACCCTCTGAAGAATGAATACCATTTTTCGAATCGCTGAGTTTCATTATTTCATGCACCTGCAGTTCAAACGTACGTCCCGTGGAAAAAATCATCAAATTAAAAAAAATGCGCGAAATATAGCAAGATTTATGGAAAACACTTCAAATTTGAAATCTTGGCTTGTAGTACTGTAGCAAGGCCACATAAAAAATTAGGAGCAAAAAAACAAAAAAAATAATATGCTTTGCCGAGAGCTTCCTAAAGCCCTCGGCAAAGAGCACCTATGCCGAGAGCCAGGCCAGGGCTCTCGGCATAGAGTTTACCAAAAATAAATAAAATGCAAAGCCTTTGCCGAGAGCTGACACATCTAACTCTCGGCATAGGTTCTTTTTGCCGAGGGTCGCCCGATCTGGCCCTCGGCAAAGACCGCGAAAACTTAAAAAAAAACGCCTGGCCGGCCCACTACACAAACCAACCGAGCCAGCTACACACGCACGCCGCCGCCGCCTCCTCGCCCCGCCGGTGCCCTGCCGCCGCCTCCTCGCCCCGCCGCTCGCCCCGCCGTCGGCGCCCCGCGACCGACCCCCGCCCCTCGCCCCGCCGCCGTCGCGCGCCCCGCGCCCCGCCCCGAGCCGGCGCGCCCTGCTGTCGGCGCCCCGCGCCCGGCCCCGCCGCGGCGCGCCCCGCCCCGCCAGCGTCTCGCCCCGCCGGCGCGCCGTCCGCGTCTCGCCCCGCCGCCGGCGCCCCGTCCGCGTCTCGCCCCGCCGCCGCCATCCTTCTCTTCGCCAGCGGCCCTGTCAGAGCTGCCCCGGGTCTCGCCCCGCAGGCAGTAGACGAGGAGGAGGGGGAGGAGGAGGAGGAGGAGAGCAGTAGAGGAAGAGGAGGAGGAGAAGGAGAAGGAGAAGAAGCAGAGCGGGAGGAGGAGGAGGAGGAGGAGGAGGAGAAGGTGAGGAGACCGTTGTTGCCTTCGCCTCGACCCCGAGTTCGTCCGCTCCGTCGTCGTCGATCGCCCCACGTAGTAAGTAGTAGTTGTTAGTAGTAGTGGTATGCATGTGAATGTATGTGGATACCGGCCATCGTGTCGTATGTATGTGGATGTCGGCCATCGTGTCGTATATATGTGGATGTCGGCCATCGTGCCGTTGTTTCTTGCAGGTTTCGAAACCTCACCGTGCAGGGGAGGTTCTGCCGAAATTTCTAATTGATACTATCTTTTTTGTCTTTTCTGTAGAAGGACCTGCCGGGGCCAAGCCGGAGATCCTCGGCAACCTCGATCGTCTTCGTCATCGTCGCGGGTCTGCCTGCACCGCTTTGCCTCGCCACTGCACCGACTCGCCACTGCGCCGCTAGCCTGACTCCACCGGCACCCTAGGTATAAATAACGTCTCCTCCCAGAAAAGGGTCGTAGGTCATTGAACCCAGTTAGGCGTCTCCCGTCTGAAAGAGATACGGCTGGAGGTATGCAGGTCTCTGCATATCGATAACCGTATCTGTTTCGGATTGTCCACGTTACTTGGACAGCCCGCAGATGCGTCGATGAGGCTAGTTCCCATGGTCTGGCCCGATTCGAGATGGAGTTTTTGCATCACCTCCTTGTTGTTCTCCGAATACACACTCTCCCTATAGGGACGTGTATCTTGAGAACATCGGGGAGGTGCTGCCGAAATTCTGTCTCGGCTCGGGGCAGACAATGGGAACTGGCCTCATGTACGCATCCGCGGGTGGGATTAGGACCTATCCTCACCTATTAGATGATAGTAGGATGTAAGTACTCGGAGGTAGATATGTAAGTACTCGGATGGATGACAGTAGGATGGATGACCGTTAGTGGATGTACTCGGGCCGTAGAAGCAGAAGTGATTTCACCGATGAATGGTTGCGCAAGACAGATGCTTTCGTGAACAATGCATTTGGCGCGGCTCGGCGAGGAGAGATCAAAGTGTTGTGCCCATGCAGCAGATGTGGGAACCGGAGAAGGCAAGACAAGGAGAACATGGCTAAACATCTTGTGAACAATGGATTCACGCCGGACTACACCCGGTGGATCTACCATGGTGAAGCACATCGTTTGAGAGCGGAGGCAGTGCGACCACGTCTGGAGGACTTTGATGCTGATGCGGGGGTAGCAGACATGTTAGATGACTTCCATGATGCAAAGTACGTTGAAGGACGTACGGAGGAGGAGATGGAGAAGACCGCAAAGGCGTTTTACGAGATGATGTCTTCGGCACAGAAACCCCTTCACGATCGGACAACAGTTTCTCAACTGGATGCCATTGGTCGTGTGATGGGGTTCAAGTCCCAGTTCAACCTGAGTCGAGATGCGTTCGATGGTATGTTGGCCCTATTTGGTAGCATGCTTCCGGACGGCCACATATTGCCAAAGAGCCTGTACGAGTCACAGAAACTGCTTCGTGCACTGAAGATGCCGTATGAGCAGATACATGCTTGTCCAAATGGGTGCGTCCTCTTCAGGAAAGATCTCACGGATGCAGGTTACTGTCCGAAGTGTAAAGCGTCGAGATACATGGAGGTAGACGATGGTGAAGGCCCGAAGAGGCAGCTTTCTATCCACATGAAAGTCCTGCGTTACCTGCCGTTCACATCGAGGATCCAACGTCTCTACATGACCGAGGAATCCGCGAAACAGATGACATGGCACAAACAGGGTACCCGATACAATCCTGAGAAGTTGGTACATCCCACCGATGGTGAAGCATGGGCCCACTTCGACCGCATCCATCATGACAAAGCTAGAGAGACTCGTAATGTTCGTGTTGCGTTTGCAACGGACGGTTTCAATCCCTATGGACTCATGGCTGTCCCGTACACCTGTTGGCCCGTCTTCGTTATCCCCCTCAATCTCCCCCCCGGCGTCCTATTTCAACGTCATACTGTCTTCTTGTCGTTGATAATTCCTGGACACCCGGGGAATAACATGGGTGTGTACATGGAGCCTCTGATTGATGAATTGGAAACTGCTTGGAATGAAGGGGTATTGACATACGACCGAGCTTCAAGGTCTAACTTCACAATGCACATCTGGTACCAGTACTCACTGCATGACTACCTGGCATATGGGATATTCTGTGCCTGGTGTGTCCATGGCAAGTTCTCATGCCCGGTTTGTAAGACAGCTACGAGATTTATCTGGTTGAAGAAGGGTGGCAAGTATTCGGCGTTCGACCAACATCGACAATTCCTACCTCTTGACCATCCTTTCAGACGGGACACCAAGAACTTTACCAAAGGTGTCGTGGTGAGAGATCCTCCACCTCGGATGCTGACCGGTGCCGAGGTTCATGCTCAGATAGATGCTCTCCAGTTCAATGAAACAGACGGTCGTTTTGCGGGGTATGGTCAGGAGCATATGTGGACTCATAAGTCAGGCTTGGAAAGACTCCCTTATTATGACGATCTTCTTCTGCCACATAACATTGATGTAATGCACACTGAAAAGAACATCGCTGAGTCGCTTTGGGGAACACTCATGGACACTGAAAAGTCCAAGGACAACCCTAAGGCTAGACTAGACCTGGCACTGTTGTGTGATAGACCAAAGCAAGAGATGCTGCCTCCTCAGCCCGGCAGGAGATGGACACGGCCCAAGGTCGACTTTGTCTTGGGCAGGCCACAAAGGAAAGAAATACTTCAGTGGATCCAGACATTGACATTCCCTGATGGATATGCAGCGAATCTAACGAGAGGAGTCAACTTATCTACTCTGCGAGTCCTAGGGATGAAGAGTCATGACTTCCACGTATGGATCGAACGGCTTCTTCCGGCGATGGTTCGAGGCTATGTTCCTGAGCCTATGTGGGTTGTCCTGGCAGAGTTGAGCTATTTCTTCCGCCAGCTATGTGCCAAGGAGATATCTCGGACCGTCATTGATGACTTGGAGAAAGCTGCACCTGTGTTGCTCTGTAAGCTGGAGAAAATCTTTCCACCAGGCTTCTTCACTCCGATGCTTCATTTGATCGTACACCTCCCAAATGAGGTTCGAATGGGAGGGCCTGTGCAATGGCGTTGGTGCTTTCCAGTCGAGAGAAATATGAAGACTCTTCGCAAGAAATGTAGAAACAAAGCCAAAATTGAGGCTTCTATTGCAGAGGCATCCATTCTGGAGGAGGTGTCCAACTTCACTGAAGAATACTACTCCGAGAACCTTCCTAGCGTGCATAATCCACCCCCTCGTTACAATGCTGGAGAAAATGAATTGAGTCTTAGCCTTTTTCGAGGCCAACTCGGCACGACAAGTGGATCCACAGTTAAGCAGTTGAACTATGAAGAGTGGCGGAAGATCATGCTATACGTGCTTACCAACCTTGATGAGCTGGACCCGTACATGGGGTAAGTTGTTATCTATATTCATCCAATTCATCGTCACTTTCCAACACCATTCTTTTTGTTTCGTACAGTGAATTTCTTCATTTGTTCTCAAATGGACCAAGGCCTCTTTCTGATGCGGCAGCTGAAACCCTAATTGCAAATGGTGCGGGGCAAGGGAGGCCTGATTTCATTTCTTGGTTCCGACAAAAGGTACCGTCCTACCAAGGTCGTACTTAGTCTGACGTTCCAACTTGCTCTTACGTTCTGACCGTATAACAATATATCTTGCGTCGCCTTGCAGGCTCAAACCTATGCGTCTATGAGTCAAGAGCTGAGACAGGTTGCAAAAGGCTTTGACCGTAGGGTCAAGTCATTTAACGGTTACGACGTGAATGGATTTCCTTTCCACACATCAAGCTACGAGCAGAGTCGGCCCAATCGAAAAACGACAAATAGCGGTGTTTGTACTCCAGGCAATGACAACCGTGACTACTATGGAAGAATTGAAGAAATATACGAACTTTCATTTCACGGTGAAAAGCCTTTGAATCCTGTCATGTTCAAATGCCATTGGTTCGATCCTGGAAGAACGAGGCTGACACCTAATCTTGGGCTAGCCGAAATTCGACAGGATTCTGTCTATCCAGGCTCCGATGTGTATATTGTGGCTCAACAGGCCACGCAGGTTTATTACACGCGATACGCGTGCAAAAGCAAAGAGCATCTGTTGGGTTGGTATATTGTGCACAAGATATCACCACATGCTAAACTACCTCTCCCCAATGATGAGGATTATAACTTCAACACAAACACGTATGTGTAACACCCTGGTGTTAAGCATTAATTAAAATTCTAATCAAGTTGTTTAGTATGCATAATCATTTGGCATCATGACATAAAAGCATTTCATGTTTTAAGTATAATTGTGATGCTTTATATGTTTGACCAGAGTGTTGTATGTTTTTGAGTGTTGATTTCCATGTTTGATATATATGTGGTTTGATAGTGATGTTTGGTGTTCTTTGAAAGGGCAAGTGAGAAAACTTTGGTTTTTAAATCTCTCTTTTTGTCCCCTTTTTAATAAGTCAAAAAGAAAGTCAAAATTTCAAAGTGGTTTCAAAAGCAAAGTTGTAGCTCTTGTTGAGAGGGACAACTTTGGTATTCAAAGATTTCAAAGTTTCTGTATAAAATTTTGAATAAATTTGAAATCTTTTAAACCCTAAATTTGACCCCAACACTAGATTTCAAAAACTAAAAAGAATTAGACTTTGGTCTTTTAATCAAAATTGTAGAGAAGGTTAAAAGAAACAACTTTTATTAAGATAGATTTTCATGTTATTAAAGAAAATCTGAAGTAATTTGGAAAACAAGTTTGATTTGGTTACAAATTGAAAATCAATTTCCAAAACCTAATTTTATCCCCTTTTGTGTAGTTTCAAAATTAAGCACAGTTTGGTTATGCTTCAAAAAGCAAAGTTGTTCTATTTTTGATAAGGAACAACTTTGATGTGTAAAGTTTTTCAAGTTTTCTTATGAAATCAAAAGTAATTTTGGTTTTTCAGAAAGGGTAGAAGAGGAATGGGAAAAAGGGGGGATAGTCTTGCTTCTCTGTTTACGGCGGTGGTCGCCGAGATCTTTTGCCGGTAACGCCAGCGCGATGGCCGCAGCTCTCTCTCGAGCGAGCACGCGACCAACTTCGTGGCGAAGTTACCCATCTGCTGGCACTTACCCTCGCGTCGTGGCGCTTTCTTCCGCACTCGCCGTCGACTTCTTGACACGCAGCCCCGACGAGTACGTTCCTGGCTCAATCTGCAGTTCACCGTTCCTGCTTGATCTCATCCCGTTTGACCGCGGGTATAAATACCCTACATCCTTGCGCATCTCCCGAACCTAGCCTCACCATCTCTACCGCACCAAAGAGCTCACACTCACCGGTTTTCTTCCCGCCAGGCAAGAAAGCTCCGCCGAGCTCGATCTCGCCGTGGTCCGATCCACTGGGCACTTCCTTACTCTCTTTATCTCGCGTTTATGCTTCATCTTGATCCCAGGAACCTCTTAGGCTCACTGGTTTCATGTGTGGTGCCCAGATCTCGCCGGAACCACCGTCTTTACACCGAAGCTCGCCGCCGGAAGCCACTGCTCCGTGGGTACCTTCCCTCCGTTCATCCTCCGCTCGAACCAACTACACAGGCAGCACCAGGGTGAGCTACTGAAGCTTCCTAGCCCTTCCGTTCTACTGCTACCGACCTAGGTTCGCCGGAACATCTACGCCGTGGCTCGGTCCGCCGCCGTGCGTGGCCACACCTCACCGGAGCGGTAGCGTTTAGGGTTAGAAGCTCTGTCGGCCGCGAGTGACACGCCGGTGATGATGCGCGCGTCGTCTAAGTCTCTACCGGCCGGGGTTGGCCGGCGTAAGGACGGTCGCCGCTCGGTTCGCCGCCGTGCGCTCGGGCCATGGCCAGGGACCTCGCGTTTGTAAAGATAAGATCTTCCAGGGTGTTGGTTGCAAAGTCCAAGACTCAGGTGAATAGCGCCTTGGACTGCGGGTTAGTTTCGCGTAAGCCGAAGGGCTTTTCTGCAAAGCTGTCAGGGCGCTCCGTCTCGTTCGAGCCAGGTCTCGAGCGGACATGTGGACACGTGCTCACGTCTCGAGCTATGCCTCGAGCAGGCGCCTCCTCCGCTTCGCTCGAGCCGAGCCTCGGGCGAACGTGTTCACCGTTCCGCCCGAGATAGGCCTCGGACGGACGAGCTTTTTCCGTCTCGCCCGAGCCGAGAGTCAGGCCTCGGGCGGGCGTTTGGTGTTTATCGTCTCGGTCGAGATAGGCCTCGGACGGACGAGCGTTTTTCCGTCTCGTCCGAGCCCTGAGTCAAGCCTCGAGCGGACCCTCGGGCGTTGTCTCGCTCGCGCCGAGCCTCGAGCGAACGCACCCGCACTCACCGTCGTGCGCTCGCGTCACGCTGGGCCGAGTTGGCTTGGGCCGAAAGCCCAGTTTGGGTTCGTTCAAGTTTTTTCTTTTTCTGGCTTTATGTACAGTAATCAGTTTTGTTGTTTTTGTTATAATTAATCTATAGCTCTGTTTTTTATGAAATTTGACATGATAGATGATAGCATGTCTGTGCTAATATAAAAATTATAAAACTTGTGTTTTGAGTAATTTTGCTATAGTCATTAAATATGTACTTTAATTCATAAATGTAACTTTTATGAATTATGTAATTTTCTGTGTTTCTCCAAAAATCATGAAATTTGACATGTGAGTTTATATCACTGATGTACACCTTCATGTTTAATGTCATCTCTGTTTGACCAAGTATGATTTGTATATAAGAAAAAGGCTAATTAAAATGGTTTATAAAATAAATAGAAAGTGTTAATCCCTTTTGAATTTATATGACTTTTGGTTTTGTTTGACAACCAGTGGAAAACTAGCAAGATTTGCTCCCTGGTTATGGATTCCTTTATGCAAATAACCTTTTGTTGCTTGTTAAGTTGCCTAACCATATTTAAAGAAAATAACAAAACTTGTTTAGTACTTTTAATAGCTAAAGTTGGTTCTGTTGGTCTACAACTTTACCGCGAAGGAAAGTTGTACTCGACTTTTCTTATCTTGTGTTATCTTCTGTTTTGCTTTTGAATTGTCCTGCACCTTAGCATACATCACATGACATCATTCTGAGCATACCTCATTTATCTACGTGTAGTATCCGAGAGTGTTGTAATCGTGTGGTTTAAGCTTTGGTGATCGCCCTTGTCGAACAAGCCTCAGAAGGAGATTCTTGTTGAACAAGCTTCGTCGAGAAGACTTAACTTCTAGATGAAGGAACTAACCTTTGTGGATCATTCTTGGATCCTGTCTTCCCTGCAACGAAGGCAAGCCCCGGTGCATTTAATCTTTCTGTTTCTATTGCAAAGTTTATACAATGATTTATCAACTGCATTTAAGTAATAGGAGTTGGATGACACCAGTAGTTGCATTACCAGTTGGTTACCTTTACCCTATCCTTGTTACCTATTTGTTTATGAATGCTTAGCCAAGATGCACAGTGATGAGATTATCCTCCGCTTAGGCCTTGAGCAAACTAAGGGATGATGAGTCATCATTGTTAGGATACCTCTCTCAGGTACAAACTGTTAAATGGATGAAAAATGAATTTCAGACCAGACGGGAAGCCGTTCATGGAAAGATGGCAGGCAGGGTCACCCTAGTCGTGCTAATCCCGTCTGTGTCAATTAGGAACTGTCCGTTGTTGGCCCTTGATCGAGTGCATGATAGTACCAATCACGGGATACGGGTTGATATGTTGCAGGTTAGAGTCCTGCCATACAACGCCGTGGTGCTTTGATATGTTGCAGGTTAGAGTCCTGCCATACAAATCACTTATGGTTGTACAATATGTTGCAGGTTAAAGTCCTGCCATATTATGTGATTGGGAACCCCCAGCTGGGTAGATAAAGCGGTTCGAATCGTCGTTGCTCTACGATAAAAAGAGACTCGATCTCTGACCCTCAACGTAGAGTTTTCAAAACCAAAGCATTTGAGAAATGATGTTTCTTTCTAAAAAGTGTTTTGATGATATATCTGGAATTACTAAGGAAAAGAGAAAGGTTTTGTTAAAAAGTTTTTTTTTCTGGAAATCTCTTCTCTATTGCTAGCCCCACTACATCCCTTAAAGCTAGCATGACCTGAAGTCTTTTCTGTTGACGGATAAGTCTTGTTGAGTACTTTTGTACTCAGGGTTTGTTAATCCCCTGTTGCAGGTTTCTTTAATAGGTGACGTTGATCATGATCATGTCAGTGGGCTTGACGTGATCTGAATGTTCCTCTTTTCCAACTTAGGTACTCCGCCTAAGTGTGGTTCCATAATACTATTCTACTTCCACAATACCAGTTATGTTATATAAAAAGTAACTTGTTCGTGGATTTGTAAAGTTTTTATCTCTTACTTCCGCACTCCGATGGTATTTTGTAACAAATGTTGTAATGTTGTAATTATTCCAACCTTCATGATGATGATCCTGTGGTTCGTGGATAATTCGGGGTTCTCTCGGGGACACCCGACAGATCTTTCCAGTGATGTGGTACATGTGCACAGTCATTAGGGCTCCGGGAGACGATGACGTGTGCAGGTGGGCCACATTACCGGGCGGTTCTGCCACAGTATGACGGTGAGTTCTTTCAAGAATCTGGGTTGCAAGGGACGTTCACGATAGACTTAACCGAAGCGATGGAAATGGAAGTAGAGAATGATGACGAGGACGCTGGGGATGAGGTGGTAAATGCGAAGGACATAGAAATGCTAGAACGATTCCTTTTAGGCCAAGCAAATGAAGACGACGACCTGTCTTCGGATACTGAGGAGTACTTAGACATGGTTGACAGTGATGAGGAGACTCATGCTCCGGCTAATCCGGATGATCCAGATTATTTCTAATACATGTAATATTATGTTATATTTTTAGGATCTATTGTTTTATTTATATTGCATATATTTGGTTATGTTATTTCTAATACAACATTGTTTGTTCTTTTTAAATGCAGGAGGTCGAGGCAAGATGCCGGGAGGACGTCAGAGGCGGTTGAGTTGGTTGTACCGTAGCTCGCAGGCCGACGGGCCCTCGACGAGGAGTGGCCGCCGCCGGAGGGAGCCGTCTCCACAGGAGGAGGAGGAGGAGGTCGAGGAGGAGGTGCCGGCCACGCCCGAGGCCCAGCGGCAGGAGGAGGCACCATTGGCCGAGGAGGCAGAGGAGGAGGACGAGCAGGAGGAGGACGAGGCGGACGGGTGTTCGGGTGCCTCAGGGGTGTCCACGCCCTACTTGAGAGGTCCCGCCAGCCTCCCGGCGTTGCCGCCACGTGCCCGACGCCCAGTGATCACGCCCATCGGACAGAAGTACATGTTCTAACTACCTGTTCGTACGATGAGACTCAAAATAGAAATAGAAGCTAATAATCTTTTTTAATCACTTGTGCAGGTCATGAGACTTTGTGGGGCCTAAAGGCCGCAAACCCAACGGCATCCTGGGTCTCCTGTGCCGCGAGCACTACCCCGGCATAGTACAGTATGCCGGGAGGCACGAGCCGGCCTACACCTTTGACCACTACAGCGTCACCCCAGACCCAGACTTCCCCAACAAGACGGCGCGGGTTAGAGCGGAGCTGTGGGTAAGTCTTCGTCAAACAATATCAAATTCATCATATTTTTTTCTTTAATTACTGTCTCGCCTCATATTGTGTCTGTATGCAGAACTACTTCAAGTGCGAGCCGGGGAAGGAGGCAGTGGCGGAGGTGACGGCTACCCGGGCTTGTAGGAAGCTCGTCACCGACATGATCTACGAGGCGAGACTGCAGGTCATCATTACCTACAACGCCACGGTCTTGGCCACGAGGGTGACGAAGGCCCAGGCGAGAGGCATGACGTTGGGCCGGGCGCAGTTCTTGCAGGTAAGTGATTTCTTTTGAGATTAAGCTTTTGGTACTTTTCATCTGACGCTTAGACGTGAAATACTTGATGATGTGCAGATGATCCCCAATGGTGCCAGTCGTTTCCCGAGTGCTGGGAGATGATCGTGGACCGGTGGCTATCCGAAGAGTGGGCGGCCCACCACACCGAGGCCCGGGAGGCGCGTCTGCAGATGCCAGGTGTACCACACCACCAGGGCAACCGCAACCTCGCCGAGTACGCACAAGCTTGGGTACGTGAAAGACTTTATCAATTCCTCGATCAAATGTTGCCTGATTGCTAATCATCTTGTTGTCTTCCTCGCAGTCGGAGGCACACGGTGGCCAGCCTTGCGGCACGGTGGCGGCATACGCCATGTCCCACAAGGGCAAGGCCACGACAGCAGAGACCTCCTACAACCCCGATGATCCCGCCGACGCGTACACCAACTCCAGCGTCCACTCCCGCTTCACTGACTACTCAGAGGCGGCAAGGGCGGTCCATGGGGATGACTTTGATCCCGCCACCGCGGACTTGGACGGGAGCATCGTCATGAGGATTGGAGGAGGGAAGAAGCACGGGCGGTTCTGGCTTGGCGACGACGTCATCGACACGGCCTCCACTCCCACTCTGTCCCAGCTCCGAGCACATAGCACGAGCGGGAGCGTCCCCATACGCCCACGCCCGTCGCCTGCGCAGTCGCGGGTCGCCGAGCTCGAGGTTATTTCTATTTAACTCATCGTACATTGATCTTTAAATGTTTGCATTGTTCTAACATTCACTTTGTATTATCGCAGGCCCGCCTGGAAAGAGAAAGGCAGGAGCGCCAGGTGTCTGAGACCCAGATGCGGTCACAGATGTCGTCCCAGATGGAGGCTCAAGCTAAGCAGATGGCGGAGCTCATCGCCTTCATGGCCTCCCAGGGCATGGCCGTGCCTCAGACGCTCATGGCTCCTCCACCGCCGCCTCTGGACCCCGGAGCTGCTCCTGTGAGTATCAATACTTCAGTGTTTCATTTATTTCATTTCCTTGTCTGACATGACCTTTTGCAGCCTCCTCCGTCAGAAGGTTCGAACAACCGCCACGCTCCTGGATGGAACCCGACCGGGGGTCAAGCAGGCGACAGTTCTCAGGGGTGGCCCGGTTGGCCGGGGGTGTAGTAGATCTCCTCGTGTGTCACTGAAGTCTCATGTTGTTGAACTATGTGATGTGAACTATGTGATTTGAGGACATATATGTTATTGAACTATGTGATGTGATATATATATATGTTCTGTGACATGAAATGTGATATATATATGTGATATGTGATGAATGTGATATATATCTATGTGATATTGTCAGAGAAAAGGAAAAACAGAACTGGAAAACAAAAAATCAAAATTTACCCAGCTTTGCCGAGGGTTGCTCTCGACAAAGAGGCCATTTGCCGAGGGTTTTGGCCATAGCCCTCGGCAAAGCTGGGGAGACAGAACGTAATTTCCAAGGCTTTGCCGAGGGCTTTGGTCATAGCCCTCGGCAAAGTCCGAGGTTTGCCGAGCGCCGGCTAAGATAGCCCTCGGCGAAGAGGTTCCAAAAAAAAATATTCGAAATTTCTTTGCCGAGAGCTGACCCCGGATAACCCTCGGCACAAAAACAATAATAAAAAAATTATCGCTTTGCCGAGGGCCCGGCTCTCGGCACACGTAACGCCTTTGCCGAGAGCCGGCTTAGCCCTCGGCAAACCTACCGTCAATAGGGACAGCCGTTAACGACCACTTTTCTATGCCGAGAGCCCGATAAATGGCACTCGGCAAAGGCTCCTTTGCCGTGAGGTTTTTTGCCGAGAGCTCTTTGCCGAGAGCTGCCCTTGGCATAAGCTTCGCCGAGGGCAAGATGGCCTTTGCCGAGTGCTACCCATTTCCAGTAGTGTCGGTGGTCATCTCCTCGATGAACCGGAGCTTCTCGAATATCTCCATGGCTCGTGGCCACAAGAGGCTCGCCGGCACCGGCTGCTTGCCCCCATTAATTACCTCTATCCAAAGTCCAAACACGATGAACTAGCTGCGAACACTAATCAGGCTAGTACCGGTGTTATAGAATGCTGGTAATCATCGAAGTTGTGGTTTGAGTCTGGATGGTTCAAGTATTTATAGATTTGGCACTTGGCAGCACTAGACTCTAGGGCGTGATTGATTGGTTCTAGCTAGACCTGGCCCTGACCCTCCCCGAGCCCGATACAGCTTTCAGGCCCCGTTCTCTTGGCTTATCAGTCGGCTTATCAGTCGTATTTCGGTTTATTCTCTCTCACTACTGGTTGCTTTTGAATTATTCGTGGCTTTAGTCGGCGGTGATAGATGGACTATCAACCATTGTCAGTCTGTGGCATCACCCGGTAACGATAGACTGCTCATTATCACCATCAGTTTAAGCCATGAATCGACAATCATAACTTCATCCATCACTGCCGGTTTAAGCAACGAGCCATCAGAGATAGGTCCACCTATCACTACTGGACTATGGCTTGGACCGCTAGTGATACACTGTTTCGAACAAAAAAATATAACTTTTTTTATATGAGATTGATTAAGATAAACTTTATATCAAAACTAGAGGTTAAAGTAATTATAGCTGACAATTTTTAAATTTGAGATGGTTTACAAATCCAAATATTCAATAGTTCTATGATGAGATTTGAGATAATTAATAATGTCGAATGGAGATAAAGTCAATATTAAATTTACAGTATTAGATGAGATCTATATCTTTGCGGTTAACAGCTTTTTTATTTAAGATTGTTTGGAGTGTTAAATATACAATGTAAGATTAGAATTGTGTAGTTAAAAAATAGTATCAACTATATAGTCACATGTTTCAAGTAGATTAGTTGGTATAGACACTTGATTGAACGTGAACATTGAGGTTCCGAGTTCTGAAAACACATATATTTTTAAATTTTCTATCCCTTATCATTGCCCATATTTTTTTTGAACTTTTAACACTTATTACCGCTGGATCTAAAATCGGTAGTGATTATTTTTACCATTTATCACTTGTTGTTGCCCTCTATCCATATTTTCTGATTTTTCACCATTTATCACTGCGGGTCCAAATTTGGTAGTATCTTTTGATTTGTTTTTACCGTTTATCACTATCGAATCCAAGTTCAACCGTGACGGTGGGTTAGGATCTCACAGTGATTCGTATTCTGCCATAGTCTCTCACGAATAAAAAGAGAGAAAGATGGACACCGCCTTCGTGCGACTTTTTTTCGCTACGCCATCGTGCGGGGCGTGCGACCCCAAGGCCGCCCGGCCAACACTCCCTCCACTCGACGCTAAAAGGAAGGAAAATCAACGTGTCCGCGCCCCTGCGTTCGCCGCGACTCCCGCTCCCCTTCAGCGTGCGGCCCCAAGGCCGCCCGTTCGCCGCGACTCCCGCTTCCCTTCGGCGCCGCTAGGAGCTCCCATCGCCCGTCCGTGACGATCCACCGCCGCCGGAAATCCTCGCCCCCAAGCCGCTGGCCACTCGAGCAGATGCGGAAGGGCAACTACAAGCAGACGGTGGACGCGGAGGAGAGCCGCCGCCGCCGCGAGGGCCAGATGGTGGACATCTGCAAGGCCAAGCGCGAGGAGAGCCTGCAGATGAAGCACCGCGATGGGTTCCCTGCCTCCGCTGCCGGTGCGCGTGCCGCCGATGGGCCACTCCATCGCGCTCCAGCACAAGGTGCGGCGTTCCCCTCCCCTCCCCTCCCCTCCGCTGGCTCGCACGCTTGGTCGATCTTTCTGTCCCTGATATGATCCACCCCCTTCGTTAGGGTTTGGGTGGCGCTGTGGCAGTGGTACTCGATCTAACGGGTTCGGATCTGATTTTCTCCTTGTTTGCTTGTACGTGCAGCTTGATGGCTTGCCGGCGATGGTGCAGGTCGTCCTCTCCAATGACCCCACCGTGTAGCTTGTGCCAGCAAGCAGTTCAGGAACCCGGCGGAGGTCGCGCACGACATCAATCTGGGTCCATCCGAGGGTCCTGCACCACGACAGTCGGCACCAGGCAAGTGATGTTATCGAGTTGTTGCAGCTCAACAAAGGTAAGCGGTCTGTCGCTTTCTTGCTGGGTAAAGCTCCCTTGCTAGATAAAAGTTATTGCTTGCTGCTAACCTACGCTTCTTTGGTTGGTTGGTGACGGTGAAAATGCTGACCTCTTGCTCACTTGCTGCATGAACTCATATCAATGTGCTATAATTAGATCAGTGCATTCTAACTAGGATTAATGGGTTCCTAATCAGTGGCGTTAGAGAACTTGACTGATGATTACATACCAGGTTTTCTCTATGATTGTGACATATACCGATGTTTGTAGGTAACAATCTTTGATCTCTGTGATTATGTAACTGCAATTGTATTATGCAGAAGTTTCAGATATTTGTTTGATCCCCTCAGTTAGTCATTAACGAAACTGTTGTTTTTTATGAGAGAGAGAGAGAGAGTTTCCTCATCGTGATAGAATGAGGGGACATGCCTCTGCACTTGCTTAATCCAGTTACAGCTATTTCAGTATTAAATATTTTCTTCCCAAAAAGTCAATCCTAATGTTTAATCTGATCCAATCATAAGATTCTTTTTTCCTAATAACCTTGACAATTAATTTTATGGCTATTCCATGATGGTGACAATAGCTTCCAGGGCCAAAGGGGTGAAAGCATGTTTTTCAGCTGTTATCTTCATTTCTTTTTGGCATGCTTTGCTTTGCTGTTTTCAGATATGATTTTTTCCCATGTTTGCTGGCTGAGGTTATATTTCTTGGAAAGCTCACCCAAATTTAGTGAAGTTGATCAGCTATTGTTGTGAAGATAACTAGAGGGTTCTTGTTTATGAGTACATGCCTCTAGGAAGTATGGAGTCTCATTTGTTTTCAAATAATTCTTATCCTATTCTTGACAAATTATTCTTGCTTGGTTTTGTACAGTTTATTGGCATTCCAGCAAATTCTCATACTCATAACGGAAACTAACTAATTGAAAATGAGCATAAACCTAACGACATAGAATGCCAGCATTATCAATTTCTGCATCAACTATGTGGTCAGTTATGTATTATTATTTGTTCATTTGAGATCCACCTATTTTATCAGATCATTGAGCTCTTTCCGCATTACCTATGCAGGGCTTATGGTGCCACTTCCGTGGTCGACTAGCATGAAAATAGCTCTCGGTGCTGCAAAATGACTTGCTTTTCTGCATGAAGCTGAGAAACCAGTCATCTATAGGGACTTTAAGACATCAAAGATATTTCTAGATGAGGTAACTTTGTTTTATGTTGTTGTTACACTTGAATGCCAGTTGCTGTAAACTAAAATGCAGCAAACAAAGGAAAATTCACTCGTAGTATGATACTGTCAGTCATTTTGTTATGGGCATGGGAAACAGTGGTTTCTTGCTTATCGGAATCTTCTTTGATACCAAAAAAAATACAGGAATATAATGCAAAAATATCTGACTTTGGGCTTACAAAAGATGGACCAGTTGGCGATAAGTCTCATGTTTCAGATCGATCGCAGCTCCTCTTCCGCGTGCGATACGTGGCACCCATCCCCACTGCCTTCGTCGTTCGCGTGTCGGGGAAGGGAAGGGAAGAGAGGCAGCCGCACGCACCACTACTGGTGAAGCCTGCCGCCAGGGAAGAGATCAGTTAACTATTTTTATTATACATGTGTCTATATAGCTTATGAGTTAACTAACACATATCTCTTGCCTCACCAATATTGAAGATTGCTCAGTGTACATTCAGTTATTTGCACAACAAAATCCTCAGATCTCCCTGCTATTTTTTATCTATATTATCTTTCCAGCTTTGCAACATATTCGAATGCATGTCTTTTTTCAGTTGATTACATCTATGAGATAGATTAAAGTCGAGTCAATTGAAGAAGGCAATGTGGTGACCTGCCTAAGTGCTCCAAGTTTTTTTCTCTATTCAGTATGCTTAGTTTTTACCCATTCATTCTCTATACCTTTTTAGAATACCAAAATAAATGGAAGACATACCCACAATCCACAGCCACGCTGCTTTTGCAGAATATATATATCCACTTGATGCAACGTTATGAACTGCTCATCGGTAGGCCCTTTGTGAGGCTTCCCATATATTTCATCTTCCAATGGTGCTTTAGATATCAACCATTGTCCTAGCTGATCCATCTAACAATTTACGAGGAGAGAGGTTTGGTGACCATACGGGTAGTGCAACAATTAATTATTTCAAGTTAGTAGAGTGTATGCAAATATTTCATTGTGATTTGATTTAATTGGCACTGACATGCTTTATTTTTCAATTTTGAATTTTTTAGTCACATTGTTTTTCATGTGTAATAGTTAACCAATGAATTTTGCGCTAGAAAACATGGTACATACAATGAAGTGGACAAAAGAGCAAAACATGGTACATACAATGAAGTGGACAGAAGAGCAATAGGATTGCTAGATTTGGTCTTGACATATGTTAGAATACTTCATACATAGTCTATGTAATTAATTTTTCTCTGAGTTACTATAACATTGTAGGTTGATCTATCCAATTATACACATCTTTATTACTACAGTTATTGTCTCAGTTGTTTGCATTGTTTTACCCTTGTTCAGATCCTTTAGTAATCTCTATCACATAGTTGTGCTTAACAATTTGGTTCATATGAAGAAGCGTTGAGTCATTTGTATCCCCTTGCATAATGTTAACAGTTTGGTGCGGCGGCGGCATGGAGCGTGTCTTCTTCGTGGAGGACCCCAACCCCTATTGTGCCCCCGCCGCACCCTCAATCGGCGGTCATTGGCGTTGTTGCTGCACAGGTGGTGGAGGAGGTCACGACAGCCTGGATCTTGCCTCCTCGAGTGTTAGGCGTTGGCCGAGTGGCAGTCGGCAAAATCAGCCAGTTCGCGGTGGCCTGGTCACCTACGCGAGCTCACTCTCCCACTGCTGCAGCTCGCGTGCTTGCCTCGTGCTGGCGCCATAGCTCGTTGACCTCAGGGAAGCGATCAGAGAGGTAGGAGCAGGAGACACTGCTAATTGACGATGCGCTCGTTGATATGAAGGGCTGGTCTCTAACTCTCTCCTTCCAGGTGACGTTAGACCTTGGTCTTTCATTTTTCTGCTTTTCCCCCTCTGTACCGATTGCAGCAACCAAGGAGCTCGTGGTCCATCTGAGAGTCGGTTATTGTATCCTCTGCAGTGACAATGCTCATAATTATTGCTTCGTTGTGCCTGCAGTATAGGATAATTCAATTTTTTATATGTATTGTTGCCTCCTACTTCAACTTTGGAATTTATTACAAGGCCTCACTGTTGAACTCTACACCTGATTTACTCCGGTTGCTAATTTATGTTGTATAGGTCTGTAATCTTATAGAGTGCTGCCTTCAGATCTATATGAACCTGAAAGATAAGTTGTTGAAGCCCTCCTCCTTACATTACTGAACTTGGTAACACTCACTGTTCTCTCGTACTCATTCAATGGCAAACATGTATTCTTGGTAACTTGGTTGGTGCCTTCTAATATTCTTATACTTGGATGATGAAAGCATACGACCATGCACAAAATTATGCCAGCCTCAATGTTAAAAACTATCATGTGTAAAAAAAGACCCATTATTCTATCTTAATGACAAATTGGAAATCTGGGCCACCAAGTTCCAGTTCTACATTCCTCCTCTTTTCTAAAAAAAAATATTTTACAGTTTATTGTATTGAAATTCAATCTGAGCTTTTGCTAAACTGCACTTCCACGAAGATACCAACAAATAGTATGGTAGTGAAAAATAGCTTATGCAGTTCTCTTTCTCTTTTTCTGAATTTCCAATAATGCTCACCTCCATCCTTGCATTTTGTGCCTATTTTTTTCTTAAAGAAAACTTTTATAGTTTGCTACCTAACTTGGTTTGGTCAGTAAGTACTAGCTTGCTGTTTCTATTTCAGGACATGGAATTCACAGGGAAAAGAAAACAAACATTGTTATCTGTTGTGTTTTTTGTCAGCATTAATTGTGGGCAACTGCATAAGTGTCTTTCCTTTCTAAAAAAGAGGAGAATATAGATAATGGTCTGGTATAGTTTTCTTTGTGATTTGCCATTACCCCTTGTTTGTCTATGTTAATATATACAAATGATGCGCAATTCTCTTGCGCGTTCGAGAAAAAAAATATATACAAATGATCTAAAAATTGTAGTTTAGAAGTACATGTCTAACCAGAGCTTTGAGGGGATAGATTACATCTATATTTTGAAGAAAACAGTTTGACTCCCAATATATATACAATATATGTCTCTGTCTCATTGTTTTGTATTTTATGGATTTGGAGAACCATGTGTTCATCTACTTTGGTGTGGCTGCACTACGGCAAAGCAACAGATACAAATGCAAATCAGGTTACGGAAGACCATTACTCTTTGTTGCATCCTCTCATCTGATATTCATGTTAAGTACTCAATTTTGTTAATTTACAACTCAGATTTGTATGTGGCACAGGTTCTGGAGATCATCAATAGGGGATAGCTTGTCCATTTAGCCATTGTCTGAATGCATGGAAACAATGACTCAAGTTTCAAATTTTGAAACTAAAAAGAGGCCTTGGAACTGAGTTTGTGGCTGAGTGATCGAGTCTTGCTATCTTTCTGTATGTCAGATTGTCACTACTATCTACTATCTTATGAACCTACTGTATGTCGGCATATCTTAGTTATGCAATATATTATACTCTCTTTTGAAATGTGAATGTGAATATATTTTGAAATCCCTTATTGCTTGGCCATAAATTTCATTTGGTGCGAGGACACTAAATGGTAGCCTTTTCAAGACAAATCACCTCACATGATTGTACTTTTGCAATAATATATGGGCATAGACGCATAGTAAACCTATTGGATACAAAGCAATACATGAACATAGATCTATGCTAACTTATCGTGCGATCCATTTATCGTGCGATCCGTATGTATATTTTTTTCAGTATAAAAGTTTTATTGTTCCGTAGCAACGCACAGGCACGCTACCTAGTCACGCTACCTAGTGATATATATAAGGGTAGAAATCATAATCAACACGTACATGATTATGATTATATTAGCTATTTAAGCCACACACTACCGGAATGCGATGCTTTGCCGAGTGTCAAGTGCTTTGTCTAGTGTCAAATTTCGGATACTCGGCAAAAATCCTCTTTGGCGAGTGCCAAAAGCATTTAGCACTTGCCAAAGAGGGTCTTTGCCGAGTGCCAGAATTTGATACTCGGCGAAGACCCTCTTTGTCAAGTGTCGGAAATTGGCGCTCGACAAAGAGTTGCTTTGCCGAGTGCCTAAAATTTAGCACTCAACAAACAAACAAAAAATGATAACTTCAAAGCACATTTTGAAGCAATAAATTAATTCAAATTAAAAAGTACTTAGTTTTAAAGCTGTATAACTTCTTAAGATCTTCTAACTTTTATTTTGGTCATTTCTTCATTCGACAAAACGATAGTAATGTTATTGACAAAATCTACATATCTCTCATATAGTTTTATAAAACTAGAAGAGAGATATATATATAAGATTTGTGAACAATGTTACTACTCCTATGTCGAATAAACAAATGACTAAAATAAAAGTTGTAGACCTTGAGAAGTTGTACAACTTTTTAGTTGAACATTTTTTAATTTCAATTAATTTTGCCAATGAAAAGTACAATTGAATTTGTCAAATTTGAAATTTGAATTTGTCAAATGACTTCGGATGGAGAAACAACCAAAATGAGAGTTGTAGATCTCAATAAGTTATGAAACTTTGTAGTTGACAACATTTTATTTAAAATTATCTTATCAACGAAACTTAAGTTCAAATTTGCAAAAAATTGAAAATCGATTTTTTTAAGGCACCTCGGTTGGGAAAACAACCAAAATAAAAATTATAGATCTCAAAAAGTTATGAAACTTTATAATTGACAACTTTTTGATTTAAAATCATCTTGTCAACAAAAAATTATGTTAGAAATTCTTATATTTGAAATTCAAATCTTGAAAACGACCTCAGGTGGAGAAAATACCAAAATAAAAAGTTGTAAATCTTGAAAAGTTATGCAACTTTATAGTTGACAACTTTTTTATTGAATTTGTTTAGAGCCTCAAACAAGCCATTTACACTCGATTTAGTATAATACGTGGGAATCAAAACCGAATATAGACACAAGTGACGAAGGAGTGGAGTGCTAGAGGAGGTTACATGCGAGAGTCAAGGTCGTAGGTTTGAAACTCCCCTGACTAAAAAAATTGCTATTTTAAGTTTTTTTCGATTTATATTTGTCGTGTGTCCGACAAAAGACATTCGACAAAAAATTTGGGAAGCCTATTTAGAGCTTTGCCGAGTATTACAATCACTTAATAAAGAGGTGAAATCTGACAGTGATATCAGCCTTGGAGATGCACGAGTTAGTGTGAGAGATTAGCTGGAGCTTGGATAGACTTATATTGATTTGACAACACGTACCTACTAGAATTGGTAATCAAGCGTGGTTTCAATCTAGATATATGTGGTTTTGGGTGTGGCCACGTATCTATATAGAAGGAACATCATATTTTTAAAACATACTAGTAAAGGTCAGATCCGATCTGGTGGTTGTGATTTGGCATCAGATCGATCGGAGACCTCTAAGAACTAGACTCCATGAGCCGTCGCAATCAACACGTATGTGATACAGTAACATGATTAAATGGGCATCAGGGCACGTTTGATATACTCCCTCCAGTTTGGTAAAAGAAGTCGTTTCAGACAGCGATACGGTCTCCAAAACGTAACTTTGACCACTTGTTTGTTTAAAAATATTTATTGAAAAATGGTATATGTATATTTTTATAAAAGTACTTTTCAAGACAAATTTATTTATATGATTTTTATATATCTAAACTCAATAATTTAAAAGTTATTCATGATTTATATTCCCAATATTTGACTCAAACTTTGTCCAAAACGACTTCTTTTACCATACTACTCTCCAAAACGACTTCTTTTACCATACTGAAGTAGTACGTGACTATTTAGATGGACTAAAAAAATAGTCTAGATAGGTGAAGCTAGTTAGTTGACTAACATGTAGTTAACAGTGAAAGGATACGTAGCCTAGTGGTTACAAGAGCCTGTGGTGATTGTCAACAGTGAGGCGATGTGGTGACAATGAGGTGCCCATGGTAGGTAACATTTCTGTTCACAGCGAGACGTTTGTGATGACTTCTTCATTCTCTCGACTTCTTTAGGAGTTATCGGCCTAGTCTTTGAAGATGTTCATAGGGGTAGAGCTTACATGTGTACTTTGTGAGTGTCGATGTCTGTGTTATACTGTATAATTTGTAAAAAAAAGACTTGTCAATGAAAGGCCTTAGTAGCATCTCACCTGCTGGGTTCACGTCCCTATGAAGGGAATATTATTTCAGGATTTTAACTGATGGTGTGAAGATGCTCATAACAGTTAGAGTTCGTGTGGTACGTTTATAGGGGTGAGTCTATGTGTGTTGTGTCCGTCTGCGTTGTACTATATAATTTTTTTTGATAAAAACTCATATTTAAATACACTAGAGCTTAATTTGTGCTAGTTTTTAGCTAGCTAGCAATTAGCCATCAGATCCAAACATACTCTATATATTCGCATTATATAAATAAGCCTAATACTCTAGCTAGCAAGTACACTCTAGTCTAATATAGATGTAAGAGTTTGAGAGATGACAGATCCATGCATACACAATCATCTCTTGGATCTAAACATATATCCTCTTCCCATTATATAAGTCTAAAAGTCTAGTCTAATCACTGCAGACACTTGACAAAGTCCAAAAATACTCAGTAAAGATCACTCGGTAAAAAAAATATTGGCAAAGAGCTCTTGGCCTAGTGTCTTTTGTCGGACAGTCGATAAAGCCTTTGTCGAGTGCTAGTTTGACACTCGACAAATAAAAACACTCGGTACATTTTTTAATCGGGGAGCACCTCACTGGCCGGTCGTAACATTTTCGCACAGAATTCGCATGCTACGCGGTTGTATGGGGATTCGAATCTGCGGTCTCGGACTTGTGCTTAACCTCCTCTACCACTCCGCCCCTAGTCACTTGTGTCTATATTCGGTTTTAGTTCCCCACATATTATACTAAACCGAGTGTGAATTGTTTATTTGAGGCCCTAAATGAATTCAAATCAAAAAGTTATCAACTACGATGTTTCATAACTTTTCGAGATCTTTTACTTTCATTTTGGTATTTCTCCATCTGATGTTGTTTACAAAATTTAAATTTAAAAAATTCAAATGTACTTTTCGCTGGCAAAATTAATTCAAATCAAAAAGTTATCCACCACCAAGTTTCATAACTTCTCAAGGTCTACAACTTTTGATGAGGACATCGCCAAGATGGAGTCGAGGACGACTCCAATTCAAAAAGGGGAGGATGATGAGTACATCACTACGTCATGTACAAGCCGAGGAGAGGAGGAGTACCAGCGAGGACATCCAACTCAAGTTTTCCATGGTGGAGGGCCAGTCCAACTCAAGTCGGAGTCCATCTCGGATTCCAGGAGCAGTCCCGGGTAAAATCAACGCCCCAGACGCATACGGACTTCGGTTTCGACGAACCTGATATGCTTGTAAAGATAATTTGATAAGCTAATCAATGGCTTTGGTTTCACGTCAAAATTCATTCGGAGTCAACGGAAATCGTTGAAACAAGCCAGCGTCCAGAATCTGCCAGGGTGCTGCGACACCGTCTTTTGGTCTGTTAGGCCGTGTATCGTCTTAGAGCCCATCAAGGGGCGCGTCCAGCAGGGGTGACGACCTAAACATTATAATTAGCCACCTCCATCGTCATTAGGGTTCGGGTTTTGTTTAGAGTTTAGTTTTCTATCGAGAAACTGTATCGTTCATTGTAACTGTGGTGAAAAATCCTTTTACAGTGGTCCAGGGCCCCCGTTCTTGATCTCCTCCACTGTGTCGATTAGTCCTTTGGAACCGAGTTCTTAAACCCTCTATTGATATTCGCATCATTCATAATTGCAATTTCAGATTGCGTGTTTTACCTTCTTGCTTGTGCTCTCCGATTCGCTTGTAGGAAAAGCCTTCTTGGCGAGGTCAATCAAGTTGTGCTTGGTTGATAACCAACGGAGCAGTGGTGTAACGGTTGCAGGGTTCGAATCGTGTCTGATTTAAAGCCGGATCACGAACGTCGAGATCTCCACAAGTCGAACTTACCGACTAACTCTCGGAAGATCGGACCTGTCCTCGTCATGATCCATCCAGCCCAAGTGGGGTTGGCCGAGGCCCAACAAATTAAGGTTGCCCAGACCCCAACAGTTCTTATGTACACTCACTCGGGGGAAGGCACAATCTCCCTAAAAGACTAGTCTGATAGGGGAAGGGTGGCTCTCCCTTTTAAGGTGACTTCCTCCTCCCAAGCTAAGCAAGGTGGAATTATTCGGAGGCTCACACGGTCGCCGCCCGACTACAACTGGGCCACTTGGTCCATCTTTGTTGCGTCTTTGCCAGCGGGTAGTAACGGAGGATGTCCTCATCATTCTCCCCTTCTTAACAAGGACCCAGTTCTGATACCAAATGATCCATCCAGCCCAGATGGGGTTGGTCGAGGCCCAACAAATTAAGGTTGCCCGGACCCCAACAGTTCTTATGTACACCCACTTGGGGAAAGACCCAATCTCCCTAAAAGACTAGTAGGGTGGCTCTCCCTTTTAAGGTGACTTCCTTCTCCCAAGCTAAGTAAGGTGAGATTATTTAGAGGCTCACACGGTCACCGCCCGACTACAAGTGGGCCTCTTGGCCCATCTTTATTGCGTCTTTGCCAGCGGGTAATAATGGAGGATATCTTCATCAACTTTTATTTTAGTTATTTCTCCATCCGAGGTTGTTTGAAAAATTAAAACATAATTTTCATTGCCAAAATTAATTCAAATTAAAAAGTGTTCAACTACAAATTTGTATTACTTCTCAAGATCTACTACTTTTATTTTCATTATTTGTTCATCCAACATAGTGGTACTAACATTGTTCACAAATCTTATATCTCTCTCTTCTAGTTTAATGAAAACTATATGGAAGATATAGATTTTATGAACAATGTTACTATCGCTTTGTCGAATAAAGAAATGACCAAAATAAAAGTTGTAGATCTTAAAAAGTTATACAATCTTGTAGTTGAACACTTTTTAATTTAAATTTATTTACTATTTTCAAAATGTGTTTTGAAAAACCTGTTTGCGGAGTGCCAAACAAAAAATACTCGGCAAAGACTTCTTTGCTAAGTAAAAAAAACAGTCGACAAACAAACAAGTTTGTCGTGTGCCAAAAAACCACTCAGTAAACAAACAAGTTTGTAGAGTGCCGAAAAAACACTCGACAAATAAGCAAATTTGTCGAATATTTTTTTACCGAGTGTTTTTTATTTTACACTCGACAAAGATATTATTTGCCGAGTATCCGAAAAATTACACTCGGCAAACACCTAGCACTCTGGCAAAGAGTCGGTTTCCGGTAGTGAATATACATTTGAGGGATGACAGACCCATGTATGAATTGTTGTTGTTCCTGTAGTATAGATTATCAAGTAATTAGCCTTTGAATCCAACCATATCCTATATATCTTTCTATTATATAAACCTAAAACTCTAGTCTAGTATACGTGTGAGAGATGACAAACCCATGCATGCATTAGGGCATGTACAACCCACAGACAGGAACTTGTCTGTAAGTTTTTAGAATTCACAATACAGACAGCTCGTACAAACCACAGACAAGAATCGTCTATTTAACTGTCTGTAGGTGATTTAATGCTTACATATATCCATGATCAATCATGAATATCAATCTTATATACCATTGTGTTGCTAGTTGGTGAAAAACAATTCAAACATGAATTTGTTAAATATGATTGCAATATTTTTTAGAACCATTGTTTTTTCAGTATCAGCAACCATACACACTATAAAGTAAAGGTGACAGTGTTCAACTTCTCTGAAATTTCATATTCATAGTAAAAGCATGAGTAATGTCAGAAAACAGACCCTTCCTCAATCACTTCAGTGCAGACAGGCTAGCACTAGATGGTCTGTATCATACCATTGCCATGGTTTGAGTAAGCATATATAAATTGAACAAATGACCAAACTGAGTGAAAACTTTCAGAAGCTAGGCTATTTCATCATTCAATCTCCATTAAGTTTTCAGAGAATTTTTTACAAGAATATGCAGCCTGTGCATACTAAGGCAACAGGACACAAGCAAAATCATCATGTCATCAGTTGAATACTAACTGAAACAACACTTTTGTAGCTGTCATCCAGAGAAAGTTGATGTATTTTAGAAGCACTGAACATTAAGAGGCTGCTTCTAGACTTCGTCATGTCAATTTCCTGCTTGCACTTGCACCTAACAAAATTCTGAAGGTCTGTATCAGCGTTCTTTCTCTCCAAAGTTTCTGAATCTAATAGCTTGATTTCTTCACTATACAACACAAACGAGTTGTCTGAATCTAATAGCCAAATCCTTCAGAAAATATAGATACAACCAGAATATAAACTCCACATTCCTCTCAATCCCTCCATCCAACAAAGTCAAACTTAATGCAATCAAGAAAGGCAGGAGGAGAGGGGAACGACCGCCCAGCCAGGGGATCCGGTGCGAGGTGCATGGTGGCCCGACCAGTGGAGCTCGTGGCGCAGCTGTCGTCCGATCACAGGAGCTCCAGGCACAGCTGCCGCCGGGCAGCCGCCCGACCATGGGAGTTCGCGACGCAGCGCCCCCTGGCCGCGGAGCGTGCGGCACAACAACCGCTCCGTAGGTCCACTTCTGGCGCGAGGCATGCTGGATCATGCGTCCGACACTTGTAGACGATGATGCCGTACAGCACGTCCTCCTTCGGACGACTCGGCCTGGGAGCACGAGCCGCTGCCGTCGTCTGACGAGACGACGACCTCGCTTCGATCCCAGCTCACGAGGGAGCCTTTTATAAAATGTACGTCATGAAGACGAGTCTAGACGCCGCGCTGCACTTGCCCTTATTGTTGTCGCTACAGTATGGATTTTGACACGATAGCCAGACGGATCATGGATACACGCCCTGCTGTCTGATCTCGGATCTAAACTCTAAGGTCATCTTTAATCCAAGTTTCACGTTTCAGTTTCCAACGCGCTCAGATTTTAGAAACAATGTAGAAGAGTTTTATCCCCATAAAACTTTCTCTAGTCTCATAGAACTCTTATCATCTTTCTCCTAATTAATACAGCGACATGTCAGCATATTTAATGCTTATGAAATTCTATAAAACCCTCGTTGAAACCGGTCTAAGTGAAGAAGCCCATAATGTCTCGGCCTCACTCCACGCCTGGAAACGAAGGACGGACGCGCAGCAAGGATAATGGTTTCCAACAGCTAGCAGAAACGGGGTGTTCACGCACGCGGCACGCGCATGCAGTCGTACGTCGCTCAAGCCGACCGCCCAGGGAAAAAATCGGTCCACTTCGCTACACACACTATACCACGCACCTTTCCCCAAATATTGCTAAATTCTCCGTCACATCAATCTTTAGCTGCATGTATGGAGCATTAAATGTAGGTAAAAAATAATTAATTGTACTTTTAGTATCTACATGTCGAGACGAATCTTTTGAGTCTAGTTAGTCTATGTTCGGACAAAGTTTGTCAAATAACAACGAAAATGCTACAGTGTGTTTCCTAAATATTTCTGGGAACTAAACAAGGCCTCTTAGGTAACAGTAGTTATTATTTAGTAAAAGTTAAAAATAGAAGATTACTGAAGGTAACAGTAGTTATTATTTAGTAAAAGTTAAAAATAGAAGATTACTGAAGATTACTAACGCACCAATCGGTCAATATAAATTTCTAATAACATCAGTTCGTTGTATAAATTAGGTTGATGTGACCCCTTTCTTATAGCTCGGGCATCCCTAGGGACTAGGACCAGACTAATCGATTGTACTCCCTCCATTTTATGGAAAGTGTCATTTTAGATTTTGAAACTTCTTGTTTGACCATTCGTCTTATTCAAAAATTTTATATAAATATTATTTATTTTGTTATAATTTATTTTATCACTAGAGATACTTTAATAATAATTTATTTATTTTATTATTTGTATAAATTTTTTAAATAAGACGAACGGTTAAATGAGAAGATCAAAATCAAAAAAATCATTTTTAATGGGACGGAGGGAGTAGACCGTTAGTGTGAGCCATTAAGCCCATAATGACTCGGTTAGTCATTTGACTAAGGCCAGTCTCAACGGGGTTTTATGGGGTATTTCGTGCACATTAAATAGGGTGTCACATCAGTTTTTTTTTTTTTATGAAACTGGAAGGACAGAGAAGGAATCGTTTCATCGCGGTGAAACGAGCTAGCTGTGTTTCCAACGAGTTGGAAATCGCGTGAAACGCGCGTTGAGGGGAAGAGTTTCATCGCTGGAGATCCCATGCGCGCGCAGCTCCGCCCGGCCCCTTCGCCATGGAGGCCGTGCGTGCCTCACCCCATCTTCCCGCGCATCTAGCAGGGGGAAAGGGCGCGGGGCCGACCGTCTGGGAACGAAGACGGCGCGCTCGCCTGCGCCCTCATCGTCTCCGGCTTCCTCGCCAGCGCCGCCACCGATTTCGATGCCGTCGCCGGTTTCCGCCCCCACTGTTCTCGTCTCTGCTGCGCCAACTCCCGTCCATGGTGCGTTGACTTCCTCCCATGCTGTGTCGATTGGTAGCTTTCGTGAATCTAGAAGGCCCAAATTCATGGTAAGCGGTTGATTTCGATCTGTGCAAGTCATGGCATGTTTGGACTCCGATTGGTAGCTTTCGTGAATCTTGATCCCCATCTTGCGCTAGCCTGTCCGTGGCGTCAGAACATTTGATGATTTTTGCATTGCACTGCATAGTACTCTGATCCACATCCGTTTGGAGGGCCTGTTTGAATCAGCACTTGCCATGTATTTCTTCAGAAAGAGTGTGTTTGGTGCTAAAAAAAAGAAAGGGTCTGTTTGAATCAGCAGGACTAGCTAGTCTGATCCTACGAGGTTTGTAAACATAGAGTATATCGAGTATCGGACTAACAACTACACCCTCCATTCCAGTTGTTCTATTGCATTTGGCTATACTTGCATAGTACAAAATCTCTTAAATATACACCCTCTACAGCTTGATGGCACTTCTATTTTTGGTTTTTTGATTGTGTGCAAATTTTAGGGGCATTGACATTGATGAAGATTGAGGAAAACTTGTTTGCTGACTAAGCTTAGTGATATTTGAGTTTATCTGAAAATGTATGTGTTCCAGTGATCTTGCCTACTGTCAGTGATAATTTATCTGAAATCAGTTATTTTTTGTTGATGCAGGATGCACTTGTCTACTGACAGTGATGTATCTTAATTCTGCAGTTTACTGCTATATTTATCTGTTTCAGTATGTGTTCACCTGATGCTTGTATGGTTTCTGTCTTGTTTTATCAGTTTACTCAGTTTCATGACATTATATCTGCTTCAGTTCCATGGTTTGACAGTTAGTAGCATGACATTGTATCTACTTCAGCATATCTATGCTTTGGTATGATCTATGATCATGTTCGACTAAATATTGGTTGTACTTGAAGGTTGAGGCAATCAAAAAAAAAAAAAAATTGGTTGTACGGAACTGACTATGAAACTGTCAACCTTTACTACATGTGTGAATCTGTCAATCTGATGCTATCTTAATTTAATTTGTGAACCTGATAAAATTCTTGAATGTGAGCTTCTCTATGGTTTACAGGACATATGCAGAGTACTGGTTCATTGTGCACTATATTTGTTTTTTTATTATGTATGAACGATGTTGTTTATTGGTTCATTTATCTTAAGCCTGAACCTCTGCACTATATTTACTTTTTATCATGTGTGAATGCTACAGTATTGTAATTAATTAATATATTATATTATATATAGTTTACTATGTTTATTTGGCATGCAACCGTATACCATAAAGTTTAATCTCTGCTAGCTAGTATGTAGCCGTACGTGACCAAATTTGATCCAAACACAGCAACAGGCTACAAAGTTCCTCTACCATATTTGATCACAACAAATGACGGACCAGGATGTCAGAGATATCATCAGAAGATGATTACTCCGACTAACTCTGGACGACATGGGAGATCCGAAGACTTGATACGAAGTGTACATGGATTAGGACTCTCATTATAACTTAGTCGAGTTCTTAAAGGAAGTTTTGTAATTAGAATAGGACTCCTCTGTTGTAATCGACTAGGACTCAGTATACGCCGTGCTTCACTCGGATATATAAGGGGAAGCAGGCGTTGACCCCGATGATTGAATCTTGAATCATAACACAAGGCACACGCCGCACTGGACGTAAGGTATTACGCTATTAAGCGGCCTGAACCAGTATAAATCGCTGTCCCTGTATACTCGCCGAGTTCTACGAACGCCGATCCCCAACGAACAAATTGTCTGAGATTCCTTAAGACAAGTTGCCGGTTAACAAACACCGACAGCTGGCGCGCCAGGTAGGGGCTCTCGGCGATTCGACGATCAAGAGCTCGACGAACCACGTCAACATGTTCTCGGCGGGATCAATTTTCGTTTTTGGTTCGTGGACTTGCATCGCGGATGATCAAGGGAAGCTACATCGATAACTTCACACCGAATCAGAAGCGCAAGCCACACCAAGGATGGATCATCTCACCCGGAACTTAGCAAACCTTGCAATCCAAGATCCACAAGATTCTGGGGGCCAAGCTGAAGCATCTGACTCCTACTCGGGCTCGAACTCTGAGACCAAAAAGGACTCGGACACCAGACATGGCATTACCTTTGGACTACGGAACTCGGCCGAAAACTTCCAAGACTTGATTAATGCAAAATTCGAAGAATTTCAACAGATCCCCTTGACTGGGGCCCAGCAGGGACTCGTTTTCAGCTCAACTAAGGAGGGTAACATTGTCCATTGGCTAATACAGCCCGCTCCGGCTAGGCTGGTTGGCACAATCGACCAGCAACTTCCATATCAACATGGACATCAGCTTCCCTTTGAGGAACATGACACCTCAACAGAACTAATCTCCAGTACTTCTACCTTGGAGTCGGTTACACCAGGATCAACAAACCAGGGCTACACTCGTGAAGTCTTCATGGCAGGACATCAGTCATCTCTACGACCCCCAACCCCTCCAGACGTCCTCCGAGATGATGAAACTTTGAGTATGATATCTGATAACGATCCAGAAGGACCTGGAGAAACCGAGTCCATGAAGGCAGAAAGAATAAGGAGGAATCAGGCCAAAGATGCTCGCAGAAGGCGAGCAAATCATCGAAAGGAAGCCATGGAGCGCTACCAAGTACGACTTGAAGAATATAATAGTCGACGACGCCTGGAAGAGGAAGCTGAGCGTCAAGTTTGTAATCAGCGGGATCAGAAAATTCAGTCTCAGGACGACCGCAATCGACGACGAGCTGACTGCTCACGCAACCTTGAACCTGAATCCATGAGGGTAGCTGGTCATAAGGTATATCAGACACCCTACCAAAACATCATGGCTTTGGCCACGGAGATGGGAGCCAAGGACAACTGCACCCTTGATGAAGAACGATGGTTGATCATGCTTCAAACTACCGCTCTGCAACTCAGAGGTCGAAACCTTGAGTCCTTAGTCGATGAACAAGCTTCATCCCACCCAAGGCAGAGGCGACCCGTTCATGAGCGGCTCGGCCGGGCTCCAGTAAGGAATCGCCTAGGCAGTCGAGTACCTGATCAAGCTGAAGGAGGAGCCGAATCATCATACCGAGGAGTTGACATCTCAGTGTCCGACGCAGTCGATCGCTTCCCCTGCTTTTCCCAGAGGCTCCGAGCAGTCCCGTTTCCATGAAAATTCAAGCTCGGGAACTACTCAAAGTATGATGGGAAGACAAAACCTAAACGGTGGCTCAGGCTATACGCTCAAGCGGTCGAGCTAGCAGGAGGAAGCAACGATGTCAAAGCACTTTTTCTTACCATGGCTCTAGAGACAATGCCACTCGCATGGTTTGACAGACTTAAGCCCGAGTCAATTGACTCCTGGGAACAACTTCACCGCATTTTCATAGAAAACTTTGCGGGTGTCCCGGAGCGATCGGACCCTCGGACTAAGCTCAGGACTTGCAAGCAGCAGAAAAATGAGACCATGAAGTAATTGACCTTTTTGGCAATGGAATTTGCGAAAGGTACAATTACAAGGATTTCATCAAGCACGATCCGACCACCGCTGACGAGTTCCATCGGGCAGTAAACTCCATGATGGCAACAGAAGAGCGCACATAGGAGCGCTTCCCCGAAAGGAACACGTAGGGTGATCGAGGAAACAATCAGCGAGGCAACCAGACTGCTCAGCCTAACACTCGCAAGAGGACAGGGGACAACACTGTCGCAGCCATGGAGCCTCAGAAGAAGGGGAACAAGCCCGCCACCTTTGATGACTTACTCGACGGACCATGCCCTTTTCATCCAAAAGGAGGACACCAGGCTAGGCATTGTCGACAGCTCAAGGAGCGAGGCTTGAACTCTGACTTCAACAAAAACAAGAAAGATAAGGGGAAGAAGACAACTGAAGATCCTCAGCAGGACGCCGACGGTTTCCAACATCCCAAAGGCACCATCAATGTCATATTTGGAGGTGTAACCACCAGCGATAGCAAGCGGCTCCAGAAACTTTCCCTACGGGAGATCATGTCTACAGAACCAGCGACTCCCAGATACCTGGATTGGTCTGAGCATCCGATCAATTTCTCCCGAGCAGACCAATGGACCAGCGTCTCCAATGCAGGGCACTACCCGCTAGTGTTGGATCCTACGGTTGCCGGGTTCAAATTGGGAAGAGTACTCATTGATGGAGGAGCAGAACTCAACGTCATCTTCGCGAGTACCCTACGCAAGATGGGTTTGGACCTTATGACTCAGCTCACACCATCAAACACTCCCTTTTACGACATAGTACCCGGAAAGGCGGCTATACCACTCGGAAGAGTCATACTACCCGTCACTTTTGGAACTCAGGACAACTATCGGACTGAGTACATCAGTTTTGAGGTAGCCGACTTCGAGTCATCATACCACGCCATATTTGGACGACCAGCTATCGCCAAATTTATGGCAGTGCCACATTATCCATACCTTCTGCTAAAGATGCCGGGTCCTAAAGGTATTTTAACCTTCAGAGGCGACTTGAAGCGATCATTCGATTGTGACACAGAGGCTGTCCAAATTGCCGAAAAAGCTCAGCTTGCACTGGAGGTACAGGAACTCGCACAGATGGTGCATAACGCCAAGCCTGGAGATTCAGAAATCCCAACGAAGAAGGCCGGTGCTATACAACCATCAGCAGAAGTCTCTACAAAAACTATTGATCTGGAAACCGGTGATCCCTCAAAGACAGCGGTTATCAGTGCTCACCTATCTGAAGAATAGGAACTCGCGCTCACCAAGTTCCTCAAAGCAAATAAAGATATATTTGCTTGGAAACCGGCTGATATGCCAGGAGTTCCAAGGAACTTGGCTGAGCACAAATTGGAATTAAAAGAGGGCTCCAGACCCATCAAACAAAGACTTTCGACGATTCTCACCAGAGAAGAAAGAGGCAATAAAAAAGGAGATAGCTAAACTACTCGCAGCCGGGTTCATCAGAGAAATTCTTCACCCCGAATGGTTAGCTAACCCAGTACTAGTGAAAAAAAGAACTCTGCCGAGTGGCGCATGTGTGTCGACTACACAGACCTCAACAAGCACTGTCCAAAGGATTCTTTCGGATTACCGAGGATAGATCAGATAGTTGATGCCACTACAGGCTCTGCTCTTTTGTCCTTTCTGGACTGCTACTCCGGGTACCATCAGATTGCCCTCAAAGAAGAAGACCAACCTAATACATCATTTATAACTCCCTTCGGCGCCTACTGTTATAAAACCATGTCCTTTGGGTTGAAGAATGCAGGGGCTACTTACCAGCGTGCTATCCAAGACTGTTTAGGCGACCAAATTGGCCGCAACGCGGAAGCTTATGTTGATGATGTGGTCATAAAGACGAAAGATCCGACTACCCTCATAACAGACCTAGAGGAAACCTTTACCCGGCTGCGCTCATACCAATGAAGGCTCAACCCCACGAAGTGTGTGTTCGGAGTACCCTCAGGCCAATTACTCGGATTTCTTGTTAGCCATCGACGCATCGAGGCCAGTCAAAAGCAGATCACAGCCATCATCAATATGAAGTCACCTACTTCTGTCAAGGATGTTCAGAAGCTCACCGGGTGTATGGCTGCGCTCAATAGATTTATCTCACGGCTGGGAGAAAAGGGACTACCTTTCTTCAAACTACTCAAGGCCGGCGATAAATTTCAGTGGACGGAAGAAGCGGACAGGGCCTTTGAACAGCTCAAAGGATACCTCACCAATTCACCTATACTCACACCGCCAGAACCCAGGGAGCCGATGATGCTTTATATTGCAGCTACCACACACGTTGTGAGCACGGCAATCGTAGTGGAGCGCAAGGATGACAAGCACATCTATAACACCCAGCGACCAATATACTACATCAGCGAGGTACTCTCCGACTCAAAGGTCAGGTACCCGCAAGTACAAAAATTACTCTATGCTCTAATCATATCTTCAAGAAAGCTACGACACTACTTCGAAGCCCATGAGATCACAGTTGTTACGGACTTCCCATTGGGAGAAATCCTCCACAACCGTGATGCTACCGGCAGAATTTCGAAGTGGGCAGTCGAGTTGGGGGCGCTCAACATTAAGTTCACTCCAAGGAAAGCAATCAAGTCGCAGGCTCTAGCTGATTTCATCGCCGAATGGACAGAAATACAGCAGATCCAAGACAATGCTATTCCTGAGCATTGGAAGATGTACTTTGATGGATCTTTAAAACTCGGTGGAGCAGGTGCCGGGGTTCTACTTGTATCACCCGCTGGAGAACAGCTAAAGTACGTTCTGCAAATCATGTGGCCCGCTACTAACAATGAAGCATAATATGAAGCGCTATTACATGGGCTAAAGCTAGCAGTAACATTGGGTATCAAGCGACTCCTAGTCTATGGCGATTCTTCCATTGTGATTTACCAAGTTAACAAAGATTGGGATTGCACAAAGAAAACAATGAATGACTATTGCGCTGAAGTCCGCAAGCTAGAGAAAAACTTCTCAGGGTTAGAACTTATTCATATTACCCGAGATCTCAACATAGCTGCAGACATTTTGGCCAAATTGGGATCAGACAGGGCTCTAGTTCCCAGCGGAACCTTCGTGCATGAGCTATCCAAGTCTTCAATCCAAAAGCAAGAAGAGACGAGTCCTACACCCTCCGCTCAGATTTTAACTCTAACACCCGACTGGACACAAGTTTTCATCGACTACTTCAAGGAGCATAAATTGCCCAGTGACAAAACTGCTGCGGAGCAGATCACCAGACGTAGCAAAAATTATGTTCTAGTCGGAGACAAGTTATATCGATGCGGTGCCTCATTAGGAGTCCTCCTCAAGTGTATTTCACCAGAAGAAGGCAAGGAAATTCTGAATGAAGTTCACTCCGGGTGTTGTGGCAATCATGCAGCGTCAAGGACATTAGTCAGAAAAATCTTCAGATCAGGGTACTACTGGCCCTCAGCCTTGAAAGATGCAGAAGACTTAGTCCGTCGCTGTCAGTCATGCCAGTTCTTCGCCAAACAGCAGCATGTACCCACACATGAATTGATCTGCATACCCCTGTCATGGCCTTTCCAATATTGGGGACTCGACATGGTGAGTCCTCTCAAGCGCGCTCCAAGCAGATTCGAGTACGTCTACGTTGCAATTGACAAGTTCACCAAGTGGATCGAGTACATGCCGCTGGTCAAGTTCAATGCATCAAAGTCAGTACAATTCATGCAGAGCATCTTTCACCGCTTTGGGATGCCGCACAGAATTATCACTGATCTCGGTTCCCCCTTCACGCCTATTGAGTTCAAGTCATGGGCCAACGACTGTGGAATCAAGATAGACTACGCATCAGTGGCTCATCCACAATCAAACGGCCAAGTTGAAAGAGCAAACGCCCTCATTCTTGCCGGTCTAAAACCAAGACTATTCGACCTTCTAAAAGACCACGGCGGGAAGTGGGTCGAAGAGTTGCCCAAGGTAGTCTGAGGACTGCGGACACAGCGAAGCAGAGCGACAGGTCAAACTCCTTTCTTCCTGGTCTATGGCACCGAAGCAATCCTCCCGGCAGACTTAATCTGGAATTCTCCATGAACAGAGCAGTACAATGAAGGAGAGGCTGATGATACAAGGCGACTAGAAGTCGACAGCCTCGAGGAGGCCCGATTAGCCGCTCTCTTTCAATCAGCAAGATATCTTCAAGGGATGAGGCGCTATTACGACAAGAACGTCCATCACCGTACTTTCCAAGTAGGCGACATGGTCCTGAAGAAGATTCAGAACACCACAGGACGCCACAAGCTCATGAGTCCGTGGGAAGGACCCTATATAATATCTAAAGTAACAAGACCCGGATCATTTGAGCTAGTCACTGAAGATGGTTCTCCATTGCCAAATTCATGGAATATTGAGCATCTGAAGAAATTCCATACCTAAGGACTACACTACAAATTCGATTCAGGGCAAATGTACTTGCTCCCCGGATATTAATAAAGTTTGGAGTTCATCAGAAACAAGAGCTTTATGAATTGTCCTTTTACTACACTTTATCACGACTACTTAGTCGGATAAAGTCCTTTACTCATACAATAAGCTTTAGCTATTGTATCCCACCGACTAATATATAATATTACTCGGATGGATGGTTCAGCGGTAGCCATACTCGAGTTACGAGCTCCGAGCTCAATACAACTCAAATGATAGTACGGTTTAAAACCCGGCTGTCAACCTATAGCGAATATGGTATCTACAAAGTAGATACTAGTTCCTATAAGGTATAACAAGGGGAGTATTACTCACCCTGTTACATATTACCCGGACAGAGGTCCGACCTACTTTCGCACTCAAGCTGCGATCACCAAGAGGATATGATTCACCCGACAGGAACCATCGTTACGGTCCTTCAGAGGTGCTTGATCAAAATTATCCCTTGAACAAGGGTACTAAGAGTAGTACTCGGGCAGGCTAAGTTCTCTATAAGATCGTTAAAGACTATTAGAGAAATGAAGTCATATGACCCAAACCTAAGTGCTAGAGAGCACTCGGATAGACCCGTCTAATAAGACGTCTGGTCATACATCCACATCAGACAAAATGACCCATTGACAAGACATCCCTTGCAATGTCGAGTCAATAATACATATTCACAAGTCTCAAAAGTAACTAATACTTTGATTCTTTATGCTCAATAAATATTTGTTTACAGGCGATACAAATCATGGCCAAAGGACCAAGGAGGATATACTACTCTACGAGATCTAGAATCTACGAGTACTCCTCCGCTATGGCCTTGACCTCCTCCTGCATCACCGCAAGGTCCTCATCGCTCTTGCCCTCAGGAAGCGTCATGATGGACGAGAGGTCGAAGGATGGCATATGCAGCCGCAGTGTCGCCAGCAGACCTTGCACCACTGAAGTCGCCATGTCTTTGATATATTGAGTCAGCCGCCCGGATGCAGCCTTTGCTCGGTCAATCAGGGACTCGGTGGCTCCTTCAGGGCGCGGGATCATATCCAGGACGGGCTCAACAGCAAGCTCCAACTCCTTCAGTTGCGCTTGAACCGCCTCTAAAGCCTCCCGCGACTCCTTTGTTGACTTCAAAGCCTGCAGGAGGTCCCGGTCAGCACCCTCACGCATCAGGTTGGCCTCTTGAAGAGTACTTTGGGCATTAGCATATACCTCCTCGAGCTCTGCCTCCTTCCGGTTGAAAGCATTTTGCCACCCGGAAGCCAGCGTGTTTGCATCTGAAAATACACCTGTCAGATAAGTGTCATCAGTCTGCAAAAAGCAATAAGGACTTGGGATAGTACTTGCAACTTACCAGCCAACTGCTTCTTGGAGGATTTCTTCAACTCCTTCAGCTTCTGCTCCAAGTCAGCATCTTTGGCGATCAGCGCAATTTCTCGGTTGTTGGCCGCATCACGCTCAGCAACAACAACCTTGAGATTGCCTTGCAACTCGTTGATGCGGTTGTGCAGGAGCTGAGTGGCTACCTTTTGGCTGATCTGGTCTTGGGCGATGTAGTCTTTGAGCTGTTGATTCTCATCAGATAACTCTTAGCGAATCCGAGTAATCTGCTCCTTGACTTTCACATCGAAGCCCTGCACAGAGTCAACAAAATTATAGTACTCGGACGAGACTACAACTTATGAAGAGGACTTCAAAGGAATTACCTCAACAAAATCGTGAAGTGCTACGGCAGGTGCCATTACCCGCTCGCTCAACTCTTTCAGCTGGGTGAGGTCTTGGTTGTACCCCATAACGTCAAGTGTTGCTCCTTGACGCGAGAACTTGGGGGTTACTTTGGATCCTCCCAGCGGACGCGTTGAAGATTCAGCATTCACCTCGGCCAAGACCATCTCCAGAGTTGGTTCATCCGACTGGTGAGTGCGGAAAAACCAGTCGTTTATCACTCGGTCAAACTCCAATTGAGCAGGAGAACGGAAGATTGAGTATGGTACACCAACCTGAGGCAAAGGAAGAATGTCCGCTTCAGGTGCTGCATCCACTTGAGTATCGGACGCAGAGGAGCCGGGTAGAGGATCTACCTGGCTAAAGATTGGAAGGGCGCCAGATTCTTCCTTGTCCAGCGTCTCCAACCCCTCTACCGCCCGAGTCTCGGGGACAACATTTGAGGGTACTACGACCGGCTTCGTTTTCCTACAACAAACAAGTATCTATGCTAGTACCAGAAATAGGCGGGTATTCTAAAGAAAGTTTTGTGACTTACTTCACAAGCTTCAGCGCTCGTGGCAGTTTCAAGAGTAGCTTCTTCGGTTGCGGGTCTGGAGCCGGATTTTCTTCAGGAACCGTACCACTTGAAGCCACCTGGGCTGTTTTAACATCTGGATCAAACAAGATATGAGACAAGGGTTTATTAAAATCCAAACACAGAAATACTACAAAGTACTCGGGTTTCCCCTTACCAGGAGCACCCATATTACAGTGCTTTTCAGCCAATTCTGTTGACAAAAGTATTTTGCGACAAGCACGGCGATTACCAGTGCGAGCCTTCTTTGGGACAGGATCTCCGGCTCCCTCTATTGGACTCGGAGACCTCTTCCGGCTACTCTCGGCTTCGGGATCTATGAGCACGACATCAGAGTCAGTTGAGCCTGAGTCTAACCAGTCAAGATCACCAGGAGAGCTTGACTCATTGCGGAGGTCCTCACTTCGGATGGGACCCTCGAGAGCAATGCCTCCGCCTTCTTGAGTCACCGGGGGTAGGGGTGGACAGTCATTATTATTCCGCCCTTGGCCCTATGAAGAAGAAGACAATGTTCAGTCAAGAGGATATCTATTAAGAATCTAAAAGACGGATAACACAACTACTTACTTCTGGAGGAGGGTTGATGGCGGAAAACGTGGTCATCATCGGAACAAGATGTTCACGGCTCTTCAATAGCCGGTTCATCCTCCTCAGAATCTCCTGGTTGGATAATTGCTCGGCATCATGCCGGCTCGGGTCTTTCACGCCAAAGTATTCGAAGCCAAAATAGGCTCGCTGCTGCAGCGGATGGATCCGGCGTGCAATGAAGTCTTGGACGACGGTATAACCAGACAGCCCACTGAGCTCCAAAGCCGCTATCATGTCAATCAGAGGTTGGACAGTTTCTAGCTCTTCGGCAGTGATCCTGTCCTTCCACTCACGACACTTTTGAGGCGGCCACCCATCATGACGACGGAGAGCTGGCGGGGGGTTGGCCATGTAAAACCACCCCGCAGCCCACTCCCGGACAGACTCTGATAGCTCTACAGAGATATACTGGGAAGCTACCTCTAATCTAAGTTGGATGCTAGCTCCTCCGACTACTCTACGGATGCGTCACTAGGTTGACAATTCACCCAAAAAAGTAGCGGAAGAGGGTGAAAGAGGGACATATCCCTAGGAAAGCCTCACAGAGGTGCGCAAAGATGGCAATGTGGAAAAGAGCGTTGGGAGTTAGGTGATTGAGGGTCAAACCATAGTAGTGGAGCAACCCCAGCAGGAAGTCAGACGCTGGGAGCCCCAATCCCTGCTCCACGAAGGACTTGAACATCACGATCTCCATCGTGTTAGGGGCTGGCGCGCGGTGATCAGTCGGCACCCTCCATCCGTCAAGTGGCTGCGACCGGAGCAATCCTTGTTGCGCCAGGAAAGCGAGCTCTGTCTCTCTGGTATCCGGCTGCTTCCAGGCCAACACATTAGTGGGTGGGCACGGGTGGCGCGGCTTCCCGCCGGTGGTGATCTTCGCCTTCTTCTTCTCAGCCGCAGACTGCTTTTTGGGACCCATGTTGATGACAAGGGACTTTTTGCGCATCAACTAAGGGATTGGCTATAGGATTTCTAACTCCGAAGGCAATGGCTTGATGAAAGCGTGAAGAAAACATAAGCCTAATGGCGGCTTATTATAGATCTGTTTCGACAACCGTTCATCTTTTCCAAATGGCGTTATGAAACCGTTCAAAACCCTAACGGCTGGGGGGACGTTTCAGACGGCGTTAGAGTCAGTGAACAGGCACACCGCAAGCAGACAACGTTACTTCTTTCACAAGACACATTTAGTACTCGAAAGAAAAGACGAACGACTCGGAAAAGCATTCCAAGTACCCGGATCTTATTGATTATTACTCGGAATTACAACAGAGATACACAGATACATCTTGAGATACAACAACTTTCAGTACCAGTTCAATCAGGGTGTAAAACGCTACTCTAGTGTAATCAAGGTATAGAGTCTTGGTGGATAGCGCACCAAGGACCAGGTTCAGTGAGACGCAGTAAAGCAGATACAGAACCTTGGGTAGACACTTTTCAGTACATCCCAAGGTGGGTCTAAGGCACTACCCCAGTATACAAGGAACTCGGAGGTAGGCCCTAACCCTAGCACCTTTTGACGACCTGTGACCCCGAGGTCGCCCACGATGCGGGAGTCACAAGAGTTCTTCTAGGCGCACATCTGTATCCCTCTGCTCGCGACCACTTGGAAACCACCCTGGCGGATGGTCCCTTCACAAGAGTTCTTCTGGACACCTCATCTACCTTACAGAAGGAAGATACCCGGGGGCTCAGACATCTCCGCTACAAATACTATAACGCTCAAGGGACTAAGAGAAGACATATGCTCAGGAAAGTGCGGCTTCCTTGCTCCCCAGGCAGGGTATTTATAAGCGGCTACTCTTGGTCTATGGACACAGTTCATGGATATAAGTAACCAGAGATCAATAAATTTCTCTGTGTACTATTGCACATGACAAGCCTGGCACGCATGACGGGTTCGCTTCACATGGGTACTTCAAGAAGAAGACGACAAAGTTCTACAGTTACAGAACACGACAAGAATCATCAACGTGGATAGGTGAAAGTCACTGACCAATTATTGCTGTCCTTGCGGTAATTTTTATTTAGTGGGGGGTGAAAAGGGATGTTTGATGAAAACATTAGCCACCTGAAGCTGGATATTTATTACTCGGATGGATTAAGCAACAGATCAGTGTCATGTTTCAACTCCTCAAAACCTTTACGGATTACCCGGTAATATATTGGAAGACCCCAAGAATCGACTACTAAGTACTCGGAACTCAGGCTCGGGGGCTGCAGGGTATATACCATAAAGGAAATGTTTTTTTCTTACCCAAGGATTACTCGGAAAAGGCTCAAAAGATCCTCAAAGTTATTATAAATAACAAGAGGCTCGGGGGCTACACCCTATGGGTGCACTTTTCAAGAAAAAGTGCACACCATGGAAGTTTTTTACCTACAGAGCACCTCAATATTTCTCAAGACATTACTCGGAGATTCTCAAAGAGAAACCAGAAGATAACGTTTTGAAGAAATGATGAAGAGCTCGGGGGCTTGACGGACCAGGATATCAGAGAAATCATCAGAAGATGATTACTCCGACTAACTCTGGACGACACAGGAGATCCGAAGACTTGATACGAAGTGTATATGGATTAGGACTCTCATTATAACTTAGTCGAGTTCTTAAAGGAAGTCTTGTAATTAGAATATGACTCCTCTGTTGTAACCGACTAGGACTCAGTATACGCCGTGCTTCACCCGGATATATAAGGGGAAGCAGACGTTGACCCTGATGATTGAATCTTGAATCATAACACAATGCACACGCCGCACTGGACGTATGATATTACGCTATTAAGCGACCTGAACCAGTATAAATCGCTGTCCCTGTGTACTCGCCGAGTTCTACGAACGCCGATCCCCACCGAACAAATTGTCTGAGATTCCTCAAGACAAGTTGCCGGTTAACAAACACCGACAACAAAACACAGGAATTAAATGCTACAATAAGCCTATGAAACAGTAACATGAAACTATTCCATTGAGAGAGGTTGTTTCATATTTCAGTTTCCAAGACTAGTAGTATTGGAAATAGTGACATGAAACATTGCATTGAGACTGACCTAAGCGAAAAATCAATACACCGTTCTACCCCTTGATCGAATGGCGTAGTAGTTTTATTGTTAGTCCTATTCTTAATAGAAGACTATGCTAAGATGAAAAATTCATAACTGGCAGTTAAACACCATAAGATCAAGCATCTATAGTAGACCGCACTATATTAAACAGAATACTTACTTTATACTTATTTGAGAAAACTAATGGAGAGATAACACTACTCTATAAAACTAAACCTCACTGGCTATTTCTCTCAACATGCAAGTTATCCACCTCAACAGTCCACCGTCAAATGTATTTATGGTGAACTAGCATATGCAATTATGATCTATATATGTTAGCAAGACACATCATTCACTAACATATATTTAGTTGTCCACATCAGTGTGCCACGTTATCCACTAGACCTGTGCATTTTGCGGGCCGGACTGAAAAAAAAACTCGGTTATATCAGGCCGAAAAAATCCCGTCCATTACCGTCCACTAGACGAGTCGGACCTGCTATTTTTAGGCCGAGTTCGGGCCTGGGCGGGCCACCCGCGTAATTTTTTTTAGTGTAAAACAACTAAAATAAATATTTTGGGCCGAGAAATTTTTTATGTGAAACAAGATCTCTTTCCAGGCCCTGTCTAGTAAGGTTCGTGGGCGGGCCAAAACCCGACGGGCCCAGGTTGGACTGGGCTCAAAATGCTCAGGTTTATCATCCACTAATATTAACTTATAATATGTATCACTTTGTATAAGTAATTTTATTTCAAATCATCAATAATTTCCGTGACCATGAGAAAGGGTTTAATTTTATTTCAAATTAGTAGTTTCCGCAACAATGCGTAGAGTATACCTCTAGTATATCTTAATTTTTAAACCACTCTTCCAATAGAACAATACACCAAGATAAAAGCGGTTGCAACAGTCAATTAAGTACTAAAATACAGTACACCATTCGTATCTCAAAATAGTTCATTCAGTCTTACTTGGCAGTTTATTAAATACAAATAGAATTTCACTGAAACTGGCATAAGTATTACTACAACCAATGATTTAGAGTAATATACTGAATACAAAGCAGATCTGGTACTCGTGCATCCTTAATAATCAATAAGTACTTCCTTTATATCCATATTAGTTGTCGTTTAAGACAAAAATATAACTTTGACCTCTTGTTTTTATAAAAAATATTTATGAAAAAGTAATATATGTACATGCTTTTATGAAACTATTTTTCAAGACAAATCTATTCGTATAGAATTTTCATATTTATAAACTTGGAAACTTAATAGTTATTGATGATTTATATTATCAATGTTTGACTCAAATCTTGTCTAAAATGACAACTATTATGAGTATGGAGGGAGTAGAGAAGAACCACTACTGGCTCATAAAGTCATAATACAGATCATAAACACAAGTTATTTATTCTCTCAAAGCATGACAACAAATTATTGGTGTCCTTACACTGCACAGTGCATAAGTTGGGATTTTGCAAGCAACTTTTCCGTCATATATATATTATATGAATCGTCTTAACATTTCTCCCCGTCTGTTTCAAACCGTTGGCCTGGTGCCCAGTGTGGCAAGGAAGGACTGAAGTGGCTCGAGACAACTCGTGAGTCGAGCAGCTGGACAATGGCTGGATTGGTCACGCCTCTGGGGACCTTGTACTGCCCGATGGACGCGCCGCCAGCACCATGGGAGTCGGCGAGCTCCTCGAAGGTGCCCGACCGGACAACCCGGATCTCCAGCGGCCCGATGGAGCCGTCCACCACCCTAAACATCCGGTATATGTAGTTCAGGGCCGCCTCCATCTCCAAGCAGCACCTGGCCAGCACGTCGCCGTCGACGCTCCGGTGGGTCTCGGTCTCCTGCTGCTTGTCATCCAGCAGCTCCCAGTAGACGACGTAATGCCCGGGGGTGCTCTCGGTACACGCACGGCTAGTGTAGTCCAGCACCGCCGCACCATGCCGTCGGAGCAGCGTGGAGGCGAGCTCCACCGCCTGCTGCAGGTCGGCCTCGTCGGTCTTGTCGTGGAGCGACAGCAGCGCTTTCTTGCGGCCGACGAACCGGAACTGTGAAAAGACCAATTCAAATACGTGATCAACCTGGACCAGATTCGGATACAGCAACTTTGTTTTCTAATCATTGTAGGCGCATGCTGGCCTTATCTTCTTAGTATAAAGCTTGACATCATCACGTATCCATCTCAATTATTTAATTCCCTTGTGTATGTAGTCTTTGCCAAATAATATAAAATATTCCTTTTTTTCATGCAATCCTTCTTCGTTAACTAGCCTCGCTTGGTCTTGCACCACAGTCACAAAAGTTTCCGGTACCTAGGAACGTGGTACGTGGATCGATAATTTCAAGTTCCCGGTTCGTAAGAGGGTATACCTCTTCGGGACGGTTGATTCGAGGATGAGATCTCCTAGTGTGAAGTCCAATATCACGTGTAGAGATCTCAGGGTTTCAACCATCTTGCATCACAACTTGCTCCAAACATTTCTAAATTTTTTCTATAGCCTCTGCATGCGATGTCAAGGCCTCCCATTCATTTTTATGAATTTCCGACTCCGTTCGCATTTTATATAATTTTAAATCAAATCTCACGCAACTTGGTCGCCATGTCTCGTGCACAAGATTGTGGAGTTTTCGCGCTTGTCCCTAGGTACAACGTCGAAATACCCTCGGAAGAATGAATATCATTTTTTGAATTGCTCATGCACCTACAGTTCAAATATGCGTCTTGCGAAAAAAATCAAGAAAATGAAACAAATACACGAAATATAGCAAGAGGAATGGAAAATACATCAAATTTCAAATCTTGGCTTCTAGTACTGTAGCAAGGCTCCACGAAAAAATTGGGAGCAAAAATCCAAATTGTTTTTTTGCTGAGAGCCTATGGCCAGGGTTCTTGGCAAATAAAATCAAAAAAAAAAGTTAAACGCTTTGCCGAGAGCCTAACAGGTAAAGATGACAGCGTAGGTGCGCCGTTTGCGGAGCTGAGCCTTTGCCGAGTGCCTGAGTTTATCGAGAGCCGGGCCCTCGACATACCGAATCTTTGCAGAGAGTCTTTCTCTGCCGAGAGTTATCCTCTCGGTAAACAGCGCTTTGCAGAGAGCCAGACTTTGCCGAGGGCTGGCTCTCGACAAAGGGGCCTTTGCCGAGAGCCCGAAAGAGCGAGGCCCTCGGCAAAGCTCCTCTGTCCGGTAGTGAAAGTACATACGTATTTATGATGACTTCTTACCGACTCATGACAGCCATCGTGAGGCTCAGCATTAGATTGATGCGATCAAACTCATCCTTCACGACCGGAATCGGGCTCGCCACCTGAAGTGCCGGAGCTGACGAAGAACTCGGAGATGGGGTACTCAGAAGCCGGTCAGGATGGGAGACCTGTCGCCATTGGCAACGCGCATGACATACGGCTTCAGGTCCTCATATGTCACCAGGGGCACCTTTGCCCGGAACGTGGCGCGGTCGGTGGCGGCGCCGGCGAGGTCGCATTGCGCACACTAGCCATCAGGTCGTGTCAGCACTGGCACGGTTTGCATCAGGTCGTGCCGTGCTTAGGCCCGACCCATCTATACGTGAAGTAGAGATGACAACGGGTACAAACTTGTTGCGTTTTGCTCACCCAAGCTCATACTCACAAATATAAAATCAACTCACTAAAAAACCCATAAACTGTCACGAGTTTTATTTTATGCCCAAACCCATGCCCATCGGGTCACGGGTACCCATCGGGTTGCCCATAAATTTAACATGAGTCCATTTCCTTTTTAAAGTTTACTACGTTTACTCTCGATTTGTTTAATTAGCTACGTGTATACTTCTCTCTTATACACGGAAGCAAGATGAGACTAAACTTCATCTATATGTATACCATGCGCCTACTGCTTGCATGTAAGGCTTAGTGGACTCCTTGTTGGTAGCTATTTCAAAAGTACGAGAGTACGAGCAAGACAACAAAGCCATATTTCAATTTTTATTTTTTTTCTCTTTTAAAAATATTATAGTGAATGATTATGTTTTTTAACGTATTTAAATTGTTCATATCTTTCATAAGATTTAGAATGATGGTAATCCAATATGATGAAATTATTTAAAATAAACAGTTTATAAACTCTTTTTATATGATAGTTAAATATTTTCGAGTTATGGACCGGGTTTAAAAAACTCATGGATTTGCGGGTTTGGGTATTACGCTTCCAGACCCACCCCCACAAACCCGCTGGGTTTAACTTTTTGCCCATTAACAAACCCATGGGTAGAAAAAATGACTCATACCCTTATCCTAATAGGGTAAAAACTAATCGGGTTTTGGGTACCCATTGTCATCTTTAATCATGAAGTAACATGTAAACAAGGTGCTAACATGAATAGAAAGGAAGTCATAGGGTTTACACGGAAAAGTCTATCTGTGGTGCCTTGTCGAAAAAGTAAGGACAAACACAATTCTTTGCTTTGTTACGCTTTATCAAAGCTGATGGTAATCTTTTCCTTTTGCAGGTTTTTAGCAAAGGTCAATGAGAATCTCGTCTTTGTAAATGACTTCTTTTCCTTGTCAAAGAACGCCAGCTTCCAAGTGTACAGGAAGCAGTGTGCTATGCTTCGGTCGTCCTTTTCATGAAAACTGCACGAATCTTAAAGCAATCAATCAATTAAATAAATATTTTCTTAATTAATTTCGTCCTGGGTCTCATCCGGGCCCGACTCTACCCGTAACCAGACTGATGCTCACCCGCTCTTTCTAGATATCTTACTCCCGATATTTCTATGAAAAAAGATCCACCGAAGCAAAACTTAAGGAAGCAAAGGGAAAAGGGTGAAAGGATCCACTGAAGCAAAGCTGAAGCAAGCAAAGCGAAAAGGGAGATACTACCTTTGGTCCCTTTTATAAGACGTGACAGAGAATGATATAGTCTCCTAAATTACACTTTAATTATAGATTTATTTTATATTATATTATTTATGTTTATAAACTTATGATTGTTGGATAGTATAATTGTTTACAGATCTAAGCATATCAAATTTATATTATAATAGTTAAATATTATAAACTAAATCATTGATCAAAGTTTCTAAAGTTTGAATCTTGACTATTGGTTTACGTCTTATAAATGGAAACGGAGATAGTATGGCTTACTGTACGTTGCAACCCCCCTCCCCCGCACACGCACACAAGGGATGCAACCATGCAACCCATATAGGCCACAGCAAACGATTCGACCCCGGTGAGTCCAGTAGGGTCAACTGTAGTACAACTCCACGTAGGTCTCCACTCCCTCTAAGCAAAGCTGCCTCTTTTCTTCGTCATTAATTTTACAAAAGAGCAAACTGGCTTGACTTTTGTCCTGCCTCTTTTCTTCTTTGGAAGTGCTATATTATTTTTTCATATGAATGCATATCTTTTTCACGCGAAAAGGAACCAAGCGCATCAGTGTGAATGGAGTGGGATGCTTCTTTTGTAATAGATTTTAGCACCGGCCAGCAAATCGATGGGACCTGCTATCTTACATGCCGAGGCCGAACGACACAGATCGCACGGTGAATCGTTTTTTGGTAGGATCGGACTAGGAGTACAATAGGCCATCTTACTACGCTAGCCTGAGGTACAATTTGTTGGATTTGTACACAATTTTATGCATATAAATTAATCTAGAAACATAGCTATAAGCTTGCGACAACAGGAATGTGCTCGTGTGATCTACTCATTGATACAAATATAATGACTAGCATACTGAATATAACAAATTCAGTGAAGACATATGTATGTCTTGAGGCGGGACCAGCGCCAGAGGCATAGGGGGCGTCGTTCCCACTAAGCGACATAAGTGGATTGCTCAATGTCATGAACCATAGGCGATGAAGTTAGAGGTTCGCAGTGCAGTTTCGCGGACGTCAACCAAGAAGTAGACGGTGTAGTCACTCAACTAGAGATCGCCAGGAAGAAGACGAAGCAGTGGCCACCACAAATAAGATGTCACAGTGGTACTGGTCGCCGTGAATAGGGAGCCGTCACGCGGTGCGCTCCCCAAAAACCTGATTCGCTAGCACACCCGAGCAGGTGTCACAGATGGACGTTGGAGTTGGACACCACGGAGTTATCAGGATAGAGAAGTAATCGTGGAGCAACGGACAGAAACTTCTAGGTGGTTACTCCGTGAAACCGACAGAGTTATCTCCCACTAACTGCTCACTTGATGCCTTCATCAATTGGCCCAAGTAGCAAAACCAAGCCCACTCCGCGGCCCGGCCCGAGCCTGTGCACGTCATGCTCACGCATTGCCTCAGCAAGGCACGGCTCGACTCGGCAGTGGCAGCGCGCCTGCCATGTGGCACCCACATCGCCTCTCTTAACTACACAACAGATGCACACATAGGCCATCTATTTAAGTTGAGTCAACGTTTAGTCAAAATACCATACGGACTAAGACTTTATTGCACCTCACATTAAATATGGGCCTTAGGATTTATTGGATTTAATTTAATTAAAAATGGGCGAAGTCCAAATTAATCCAACAATCCTCACCAAATTCTAGGGCACATATGAAATGCTCTCAAATTTCTGTTGTTTGATATACCAATGTTTCAATAGAGACCGTTAAGTTGAACGTCTACCTAGAACAAAGGTTACACTTTTTTGCAACTGAACAATGGACTATGCCTTGAATTAATAATTTTCTGCAAAATAAGTTTCACCTAAGTCCTTTACTTATAATAGGTTGTCAAGAACAATGGACTATGTCTTGAATTGATAATTTTCTATGAAATAAGTTTTACCCATGTCCTTTACTGATACTAGGCATTTATCAAAAGCCTTTGGTGAGGATCATACACATTGAGCGATCGAGCGTATTATTTGAGGAACTGAATTTTGATTTACAAAACTTACAAAACCTCTGGAAAGAAAGTTGATCAAAGAACGAATGACTAGAGGTTCCATGAAGCCGTTTTGTCTTGCAACCACCCAAGACTTGGAGAAAGCTAATAAGCTTCACATGTAATAAGGAAAGGGGTGGATAATGTACGACATATTCGAATTAAGGAAGAATATTTTGTTATAAACATGGCACCTTTGAAACTTAATCGGCATTGAAGCAACTCCTGATCAACAACTAACGTCTTAGCTTTTTCTCGAGGATGAGCAAAGGGTAAGCTTGGGAGAATTTGTTAGCAGTTCTTATCGACAACAATATACCGCCAACTAAGATCCAAAAAGGAGGAACTTGAGCATAACTTACACATATATGTTATCACTTTGACCTATTTCCCCTTGTATTGGAAGATTATCATTTTATAGGAAATACACATAAACATGGTGGAAAAGGTGAAAAAATACGCTTTCCGACGCGTATAAGGAGAATAAGAAAAATGGCCCACCTACCTTGCAAAATTGGGCCAGGCACCTACATGGCCATGCTTCAGGCCCAGCCAGGAGCCCACCAGAGCAAGGCGGTGGCGAGACAGGCCACCAGGGGTTGCGGCCGCACCGCCCTCAGCTCTGCCTGGGCCCACCTTGCTCTGGTGGTTGCATGGTGTCATGCTGAGGCTGTTTGCAATAGTTGCTATTTTTTACCTCCTCCAAACCATCCTAGTTTTAATATAAATATAGGGTAGGAGAGCCTCCCAACACACACACACCAATTCACCAACAAGAGCTCTCTCCCACTTTTGTACTTTTATCTTTTTAGTAGTATTTGGAGCAAGAGCTCAAGCTTGTAAGAGAGAAGGAACATCTTGGCTTGGCTTGGTATGAGCAATACAATGAGTTCCAATATGTTCTTGTTCTCTACTTATCAGTATAGTTATGTTCTAGAATTAGAGTATAGTTCGTGTGATATGATCATCATATATAAGCTAGTTCCTAGTTCTTATGTCTAGATTATGATCTGAAAGGATCAAATCAGCCTAGAGGGGGGGGGGTGAATAGGTGATTCTAAAAATCTGAAACTCAAAACTCAAAAGCTGAAGTCAAATAATAGCCGGTACTGTAAGGACCTGTGTGGCCTAGAGGGGGGGGGGTGAATAGGCCTGTCAAAAATCACACCTTAAAACTTAATTAGATAAGCCCGGCACTACCGCTCTGTGCCCGACACTGCCGCTGCCCGGCACTGCCGGCCCCAGCGCGGTACTGCCGCGCAGAGTGAGACCAGAAGTTGCAATTCAAAATCCAGCCACAACTAACTGATTCTATAAGAATAGAAATGCTACAACAAGTTCTATGAACCAGCAGAACCAACTACTCCAAGCCAAATATGAAGAATAAAGTAGATCGGGCCAAACCCTAGAATCTATCACAAGCTCATGAATATGAAGAAACAAACTAAGCAAGCACAAAAGACAAGTGATTTATCCCGTGGTTCAGCTCGCCACCAAGGCTTGCCTACCTCCACGTTGTTGAGGTTGACCACTTAGGTCATGAGCTTTGCAACTCTACCTCGTTCTCAAGTCAAGGAACCAAATCCTTGAGATGAGGGGTAATAATACTAGCTGCACAATCGATTACAAACCTCCCTAGGCCGCCACACAAGTTGGCAAGGCTCTAGGGCGACGCCTAGCCGGCTAGGGTTCCAAGAACCCAAGAGTAATAGAAGCAAATCCACGGGCTATGGCTCAAATCAAGTGCTCTAGGAAGTAGATCTCAGCTAGGGCTTCTCTTTGATGAAGGTTTAAGCCTCTCAATCACTTGGAATCAATGGAAATCGAAGGATTGGTGAGAGGGGAGTTGAGAGCCTTCAATGGGGAAGAGAGAAGCTTGTCTGGAGGTAGGTGACGAGTTGTGGTCATGGATAACCGTTGGGGTGGCAGGGAGATGGAGTAAATATCTCCTCCCTGCCAACGGTTACAATAAGTCGCGGCAGTGCCGGCCGAAGCCCGGCAGTGCCGCGCCAGGAGTGGCTCTGCCGCGCCTACCAATCAGACAGGGTTGAATTGGAATTCAGTGCAGCTGTCTTTGGTTTGAAACATGGATGCCTTGGGTTGGTTTGAGCACATGTCATTCAGCCATAGCAATATATTTGCATTCCCCCTTGATAGTACAACATTCCTATAACTCAAATTCAAATAAAAAAGCTTGATATATCACTTTGAGTCCAGATCCGATGAAATATAGTATGAGGGGTCCACCAACGTAAATACACCATCCTTTCTTATTATTAACCTGCTTGTCAACTTCATAAATCTCATTAGTCCTTCAATCGTGTGGTCATTAACACCAAAACCCACAATTAGGGCTTGATTGCACTTACAATCTCCCCCTTTTTGGTGATTGATGACAACACAATTGAAGCTTACAAAAGAAGGGTACAAAACTTGAGATTTAGAAGCTTAGGTGTGAAACCTCCCCCTTAATGTGTGAATGAGAGCTGAAATCTCAAATTGGCATTAAAGTCCAATCATTCACATATTAGAAGTGAGGTGTAGGTTCAGTTTCACATCTATTAGCTTTGTGGGGTGCTAACAAACTGTGTCAAGAGTAATACTTGATGCGAATGACATTTTAAGCTCATCAGAGGTGTTTGCTGTCTTTCTGCCACTGCCGCTCTGGGCGCGGCACTGCCGGAGCCCGGCACTACCGGCCCTGGAGCGGCACTGCCGCTCAGGCTAAAGACAGCAAACGCAGCGGAATTAACACAAAGCCACAAAGCATAATCAATAACAGAACTAAACAAGATAACACAGGCTAGATAAGTAGGTAAAAGTACATGTCCACATCCAAGCCTAAGAAGTAGTACCATAGAGTAATATTACAAACATAGAGTTTTGAACGAAACAAACTCCCTCACAACTACTAACAAGATGGGGACATGAACAGAAAGAAAGTGTTGTACCCCCTTCTCTTCACCTAATTCTCCCCCTTTGGCAACAAGTCACCAAAAAGAGAGAAGTAGAGAAGAGAAGAGTGTCCAAACACTCACTCATCATCCGAAGCTATCTTGTCCCACTGAACTTCTTCTTCCTCCTCATCATCATCATCGTCATCATCGTCGTCGTCGGACTCTACCACGGCCTTCCCCTGACGGTGAGTGGAACTGGTGTAGCGGGTCGAGGTCGAGGCACGTGTAGAACGATGGGGTGGCACCGACACTATCTCCTCCTGCTCCTCATCGCCATCTGAGTCTATGTCATCTGAGTCAAGACTGGAGAGGTCGAAGTGAGGTGGAGAGCGGGGTGGAGGTAACGGCGAACGTCCCGCCCGCTCTCGCTCTGCTCGCTGCTCAACGAGTGCCTGGTGAGCTGTCTGGGCTGCGTAGGTGCAAGTAGAGAAGATGGCCTTGATCCATTTGGCCAGCTTGCTCTTCTTCTTCCTCTGATAGGAAGGGCGGGAGCTCTCTGGCCTGTCAGCTGCTGCTGCCTCTGCTGCTGCTCCTCTCTTCTTCTCTGCACGGTACAGCTCATGCAACCCATCCTTAGCAAAGGTATAGCCGAAAACCATCTCAATCATAAACATGATGTAGGGGGCATAGAGAACTGCCTTCCTAGCATCCTCGGCTGCAACCTGAAGCTCAGTCCATATAAAGCTGGATATGGAAAAGCGATTAGCCCCTGGGGCCATCCTAGCCAACATGTTCCTGCCATATCCATACAAGTTAGAATGGGACCCACTCTTTGGGTTGAGAGTTTGCCTGAAGAGGTTGTTCAACATGTAATAAAAACCTTGTAGTCCCTTGACCAACCCATCTGCCTTCCGAGGGTCCTCATACATGAAAGCAATCTCAGAATCTGTCAAAGTCCTCTCATCATGCAGGTTATCATACTCTCTATCCTCGTTGCCCAAACCGAGGATCCTACTAAAGGTCTCATAAGTGACCTTGTAGTGACGACCCTCGGTCATCCAATGCATCTCCTCAACCACATTGTCAACATACAACATCGCATGGAACTAATGGATGATCTCGGTGTTCCAATTATAACTAAATCCCATCAGATCATACATGTTTCTTGTCTTACATGCAGCCACCACCCTGTTGATGTCACGGTCAGTCTTGCTCTCTAGATGCTCCCAATCAACATACTTCATGTTCATAATCTTTTGCTTCTTGGCATTGTACAGGACTGAGCGATAAAAGTCGGAATGGAACTCATTCCAGAACCTGTAGTCAATGCCCATATCCTTTTGATGGTTGTATGGGTTGTGCTGGCGCTGAGACTTGACCGAGCTGAACTACTGATAATAGGACACAGGCTGCCTGTCCTTGGTGTCCTGAGGAGGCCTCTCCTGCACATCCTCTGTGTATGGCTGCAAGTGTGCCCTGCTGACCTCTGCCAAGTGCTCTGGGGTGTTGGGGTAGAGGTCTTCCCTTATCTGTCGCCCTTGCATCTGTAGGCGAGCCTCATCCCGGATCTGCTGCCTCACTGAAACATCTCCTTAGGAGCTAGAGCCACCTCGACGGGATGGCTGCTTGCTCCTCCCCCTGAGCGGATCCATCCTCTGCTTGACCCTTCTCTCATCTCCTCTTCCGCCCGACATCTAAAACATGGAAACTGTGAATTAGAAGACTGCATAAGGGCTGGTAGGTTATAGTGAGGTGATAGATTCTGATGGATAAGGTGTTACTTGGATCAAATCCCTGCTCATGGTCCGGCACTGCCGCTCTGGGAGCGGCACTGCCGGGGCCCGGCACTGCCGCGCAGGCAGGCCAGATCTGAGCCAAGGAACACCACATCCATCATCTCTACCACTTCCCTAACATCTACAAACCCTTCTACAACCTCTAAATACAATACCCATGGCGCATTTTACAAATCGGGAAAAACTTAGGGTTTGGGATTTTGAATCTTCACCTTGAGAGGGAGAAGAGGGAAGGAGACCCTTGGAGAAGAGGACGATGGAGCAGCACCGAAGGAGATCCCGAGCAGCACCTCCGGTGGCCGGAGATGCCGAGGAGCACGGTCGGTGGAGAGGGAGCACGCCAGTCGCCTCTTAGTCGCCCGAGAGAGAGAGAGAGAGAGAGGTCACGGGCTGCGGTGAAAGGATGAGGGAGAGAGAGGGTGAAACCGCAGGGTAAGAGTAGAAGATATTTTTCCCTTCGGTCCCACACAGTAACAGATCAATTACTGCTGAATCGATAAGTCACGGCACTACCGCGCCTGTCGCGGCACTGCCGGGGCCCGGCACTACCGCGCCTGGCCCGGCACTGCCGGACAGTTACCAGCAGAGAGATTTATTCTCTAAGTTACTACAGCTCATTCTTGGAGTGGACACATACTACTTGCATGTTATGACCAGTGACAATCAATCAATACAGAACAATGGTCATTCCAAGCAAGTTTCTTTCTCAAAGATTTTGAAACACAATATGAAAGTTTTGAAATTGGTTTTGCCTAGGTCATTCTAGTTGATCAATCAAGCATGCTAGGTTTCAAACCACGTTACGAGAGTCAAGTATATTTAGTTCACTCCTTAAGGCACAAAACCTTGACTCATCTAGAGGCTTAGTGAAGATATCGGCTAGTTGTTTGTCGGTGCTCACATGTCTAATGGCGATATCTCATTTGATTTCATGATCTCTCAAGAAGTGATGTCGGATGTCTATATGTTTGGTTCTTGAGTGACTCACTGGGTTGTTTGCAAGTTTTATGACACTTTCATTGTCACACAAGAGTGGGATATGAGTAAAGTTACATCCGAAGTCACGAAGGGTTTGCCTCATCCAGAGTAGTTGCGCACAACATGCACCTACAGCAACATACTCGGCCTCGGCTGTGGATAGGGCTACACAATTTTGCTTTTTAGAACCCCAAGACACTAAGGAGCATCCAAGGAATTGACATGTCCCCGAAGTGCTTTTTCGATCTACTTTACAACCGGCATAATCGGAATCCGAATAGCCAAGTAGTTCAAACTTGAAGCCCTTAGGATACCACAAGCCAAGGTTTGGAGTGTGAACTAGATATCTCAAGATTCTCTTAACGGCCACTAAGTGACACTCTTTCGGGTTAGCTTGAAATCTAGCACACATGCACACACTAAGCATAATATTGGGCCTAGATGCGCATAAATAAAGAAGAGAACCGATCATGGAGCGATATACCTTGATGTCCACGGCTTTCCCTTCCACATTGAGATCAAGATGTCCATTAGTTGGCATGGGTGTTTTGATAGGCTTGGCGTTCACCATGTCAAACTTCCTCAACATATCATGGGTGTACTTGGTTTGGCAAAGAAAAGTCCCTTCCTTTAATTGCTTGATTTGAAAACCAAGGAAGAACTTGAGCTCACCCATCATAGACATCTCAAATCTCTTAGTCATGATCCTACTAAACTCATCACAAAAGGATTTGTTAGTACTACCAAATATTATGTCATCGACATATATTTGGCACACAAAGATATCTCCATGGACTTTATGAGTGAAGAGAGTAGGATCGGCTTTGCCTATTTCAAAGCCTTGTTTGAGCAAGAATTCCTTAAGGCATTCATACCATGCTCTAGGTGCTTGTTTAAGCCCATAGAGCGCCTTATGGAGTTTGAAGACGTGGTTGGGGAACTTGGGATCTTCAAAGGACGGTGGTTGCTCGACATACACCAATTCTTGTATAGGGCCATTGAGGAATGCACTCTTCACATCCATTTGATATAGCTTGAAGTTGTGATGGGCTGCATAGGCTAGAAGAATCCGAATGGCTTCAAGCCTTGCAACCGGTGCATATGTTTCTTCAAAGTCCAAGCCCTCTACTTGAGTGAAGCCTTGAGCTACCAATCTTGCCTTGTTCCTTGTCACCACACCTTCTTCATCTTGCTTGTTGCGGAAGACCCATTTAGTGCCAATCACATTGGTATTTGGTCTTTCCACAAGTGACCATACTTGATTGCGCTCAAAGTTGTTGAGCTCCTCTTGCATGGCCATCACCCAATCTGGATCTTCCAGTGCTTCGTCTACCTTGATAGGTTCCAAAGAGGAGACAAACGAGTAATATTGACAGAAATTTGCCAAATGAGAGCGTGTCGTTACCCCCTTTCGAAGACTCCCAAGAATGTTGTCAACAGGATGATCCCGTTGAATAGTTTGCTTGAGCCTTGGATGATCTATGGGTTCTGCTGCATCTTCAGCATCTTCTTCATCTTGCTCGAAGATGGGTTGTAGGTTCACTCCACGAAGTGGAGTGGCTGCGGCTGCCCTCGGAGTTCCCGGCACTGCTGGGCTTCTCCCGGCACTGCCGTGGTCTGGCACTGCCGGGGTCGGACCCGGCACTGCCGGGGACTGTATCCCACCAGTCCCAGCAGGGGCTTCAGCTTGAGGACCATCCTGATCTGTAGCCTGCTGTTCTTGTGGTCTAATATCACCAATGGCTAATTGCTTGATTGCTTCGCAAGGTGGTTCCTCATTGCCTACAACAACTTCATCAACTTGCTCTACTTGAGAGCCGTTAGTTTCATCAAACGTCACGTCTATCGCTATTTCAACCTTGCCGGAGGCCTTGTTGAAAACGCGATAGGCATGCTCGTTTGATCCATAACCGAGAAGAAAACCTTCATCAACCTTAGATGCAAACTTAGAGGTTTTGGGCTTCTTGTTCAAAATGAAGCATTTGCACCCAAAGACTCTAAAGTAAGACACCTTTGGCTTGTTACCGGTGAGCAGCTCATAGGAGGTCTTCTTTCTTCTCTTGTGGAGGTAGAGGCGGTTGATTGCATGGCAAGCGGTATTGACGGCTTCGACCCAAAAGATGTCTGGCGTCTTGTATTCATCTAGCATCGTTCTTGCCATGTCAATGAGTGTTCTATTCTTCCTCTCCACCACACCATTTTGTTGAGGGGTGTATGGAACTGAAAATTCATGCTTGATGCCCTCTTCATCAAGAAACTCTTCCACTTGGGTGTTTCGGAATTTGGTTCCATTGTCACTACGAACTTTCTTGATGTTGAAACCGAATTCCCTTTGAGCTCGTCGCACGAACATCTTGATCTTCTCTTGCACTACACTTTTGTCATGCAAAAAGAATACCCAAGTGAAACGAGAAAAATCATCAATAATAACAAGACCATGTTTGTTACCGCCGATGCTAAGGTAGGCAACCGGTCCAAAGAGATCCATGTGGATCAATTCCAATGGGTGAGTAGTAGTGTCGTAGCTCTTTGGTGGGTGAGGTACGCCTACTTGTTTTCCGGCTTGGCAAGCTCCACATACTCTGTCTTTCTCAAAATCAACATTTGTTAGTCCTAGGATGTGGTTGTCTTTTTGAAGTTTGGCCAAGTTCCTCATCCCAACATGAGCTAGTCAGCGATGCCATAACCAACCCATGCTAGATTTTTCCACTAAACAAGTCTCAAGTTTGGCTTTACTTTTGTTGAAATCAACTAGGTAAAGCTTCCCTTTCAAACGACCCATAAAGACAATAGAGGAATCCTCCCTTCTAAAGACTTCCACACCCTCATCCGTAAAGAGACAATTGAAACCCATTCCACATAATTGTGAAACGGATAACAAGTTGTAACTCAACGAATCGACATGTAAGACATTAGTAATTGAATGCTCAAGTGTAATAGCAACTTTACCAAGACCTAACACATCCCCCTTGGAGTTATCACCGAAAATGATGTTTTCGCTTGCATTTGAAGTTGAGGAATATGATGAGAACATACTCCTTTCTCCGGTCATATGATTTGTACATCCGCTATCAAGCACCCAACTTGATCCACCGGAGGAGTATGCCTGCAAGACAAGTTTAGTTCCTAGGTTTAGGTCCCCAATTGATATTGGGGCCTTGCAAGTTAGTCACAAGTATCTTAGGAACCCAAATGCACTTGTTGGCTGTCCTCTTGTTATCACCAACATACTTTGCAACAACTTTACCACTGTTGTTGTGTCCTAAAATGTAACAAGATGACATGCTCTTCCTTGGGGCTTCTATCTTGGGTTGATGTGCAAACTTGTTCTTGGTCACCCAAATAGATTCCTTTGGTTTCTGAGATCCTTGCTTTGGGTTGGGCACCTGCTTGTGCTGTGTGTGAGACTGAGCAGAAGGCAAACTGGTAGCCTTCCCTTTCTTGGGGGCGCGGCACTGCCGGCCTGGGGGCGGCACTGCCGGGGTCCGGCACTGCCGCCTTCTGGCGCGGCACTGCCGCGGTCTGTGCAGGCTGAACTGTACCAATCTGACCCTTCTTCTCAAACCTCACACACTCATAGCCATTCACTGTCCTTCTTCCATTAGTCTTGGCTCCTTTTTCGTGTCCCAACCCATCTTTTATGGAAGGACGCCGTCCATTCTTGAACTTGGGCTTGCTCTTCTCTTGAGTCTTCTCATTAGCACTTGTGGTAGACTTGACACAACCATTTGCAATGATATTTGTCAATCTTGCTATCTCCTTTCTCATGGCCTCCATGTTCACAAGGTTAGTGGAATAGACTTTCAAATCAACATTATAGCATTTTCCACAACCTTCACTAGTGGAGGGAATAGAGGTGACATTTGCTTTAGGAAGAGTTGAGTTGCTTTCCCAAAGAAGATTATATTGCAACTCAAGTTCTTTGTGCTTTTCATCTAAGCCACAATACTTTTCCTTGAGTGCAATATGGGCCTTCTTTAGGGAAGCATGTTCATCTTGCTCTTTGGCCAAGGCCTCGTGCAAGACGTCCAACTCACTTCTCTCTAATGCAAGAGCTTCCTTGCAAGCAATGTAGAGGTCCTCTTGTTTGATGAGAGCATCCTCACTTATTGCTAGCTCGTCTTGTACACTTTCTAGTTCCTCCATTAGTTTAGTGATAAAGAGTTTGGTTTTCTTGTCCAACCTTTTAGTTATCATGTTTATCTCTTCATCACTAGAATCATCATCACTAGAGGAATCACTAAGTTCACTACTAGAGATGTCACTAGGTGGAAGAGAGGTTTTAGAAGTGTGAGCCTTTTTCACCTTCTCTTTCTTTGCCATGAGACAAGTGTGGGAGTTGCAATCATCATCATCAGACAAGTTGTTGAATAGTCTTGGTGAAGGAGATGACTTTTGAAATGCTATTGTTGCTATCTTCTCATCTTCTTCACTTGAGGTTTGTGCGGTTGAATCCCATTCATGTTCAATGTGAGCTTCTCCCATGTATCTCTTGTTGTGTTTCTTGTAAGTGCCTTTGTCATCTTTCTTACCTTTGTTGAAGTTGTTGTCCTTCTTCTCATGTGGACAATGTGCTATGAAATGATCGGTGCTTCCACAATTGTAGCAAGTTCTTTTCTTCTTGTTTGGAAACCTTCTCTTCACAAATTTGTAACCTTCCTTCTTGAGCCCCTTGCGGTATCTTCTCATGAAAAGGGCTATATCACCAATTTCTTCAAATTCTTCACCATCACTTTCACTTCCACAAGATGATGATGTGCTGTCCTCAACTTCAATTTTCTTCTTTTGTTGCTTGGGCTTGCTTGTAGAGGCTTGCTTGCTTGATTTTGCCTTGCTTGATGTTGCTTGCCTTGATGGCTTGCTAGCCTTAAGTGCCACATCCTTGATCTTCATCCCATCTAGCCTAGCTTGCAACTCTCCAAGCTTCCTTCTCTCATTTGCCTCTTCTCTTTGCATATCAAATGTGATAATCCTTCCAAGCACATCACTAGGTGTGAATTGCTCAAACGTCTTCTTGTCCCTAATCAATGTCACTACGGTCTCATTCCTAGGTGAGTATGCCTCTAACATGATCTTCACAACCTTGTGATCATTGATTTCATTTCCACCTAGCCCTCTAATCTTACCAACAATCACCATCAATCTATCAAACATCTCTTGTGGACCTTCACCATCACAAATCACAAACCAGTTGAGCTTAGCCATCAACAAGTCAATCTTGGATTGCCTCACTTTGTCAACCCCTTCATGAGCTATATGCAATGTGTCCCAAATCTCCTTTGCAACCTCAACTCCCATGACCTTGTTGTACTCATCACCATCGAAGGCACTAAGCAACACACTGGTGGCTTGGGCATTGAGATGAATGTTGCGGAATTCATCTTGAGTGGGGCTCTTTGGATCAACCGGTGCTTCAAGTCCATTGTGCACTATCTCCCAAATACCTGGATGGAGACCAATAAGATAGGTCTTCATAATGTGCTTCCACTTGGCAAAGTTAGTCCCGTCGAAACGAGGTAACTTGCCCGCGGGCACATTGATGAGAGGCCTAGAGTCATGGTTAGTCATAGAAGAATAGTTAAAGGATACTTCTTTATATGACTTCTTCATCTCCTCCTTCTTCTTGTTGTCCTTATGTGTGTAGGAGAAGTGATCATCTCCATCTTCGGTGCTACTTGAGTCATCACTCAAGTTCACACTCTTCTTTGCTTGGAGGTCTTCCTCCTTCTTCTTTTCTTCTCTTCTCTTGGCTCTTTCTTCTCTTCTAATCCTTCTCTCTTCTTTTCTTTGAGCCTTTTCTTCTCTTGCTCTGAGAGCCGCTGCATCTTCTCTTGCTTTGGCTCTAGCTTCTCTTCTCAATCTTCTTTCCTCCTTTCTTCTTGCGAGCTCTCCGGCCGACACATCCATTTGAGGAGGTGCCTTCTCACTTGCTGTGGAGAGACTTTTATTGCTGCTAGCGGTGTGCATTTCCACTTCTGGTGTGGGTTGCACAACGCTAACGTTACCCGTTCCTCCGTCGGTGGCCATTCTCTCGCACGGTGAAGTGCTGCCGAGAGACCAGGCTTTGATACCACTTGTAAGGACCTGTGTGGCCTAGAGGGGGGGTGAATAGGCCTGTCAAAAATCACAGCTTAAAACTTAATTAGATAAGCCTGGCACTACCGCTCTGTGCCCGGCACTGTCGTTGCCCGACACTATCGGCCCCAGCGCGGTACTGCCGCGCAGAGTGAGACCAGAAGCTGCAATTCGAAATCCAGCCACAACTAACTGATTCTATAAGAATAGAAATGCTACAACAAGTTCTATGAACCAGCAGAACCAACTACTCCAAGCCAAATATGAAGAATAAAGTAGATCGGGCCAAACCCTAGAATCTATCACAAGCTCATGAATATGAAGAAACAAACTAAGCAAGCACAAAAGACAAGTGATTTATCCCGTGGTTCAGCTCGCCACCAAGGCTTGCCTACCTCCACGTTGTTGAGGTTGACCACTTAGGTCATGAGCTTTGCAACTCTACCTCGTTCTCAAGTCAAGGAACCAAATCCTTGAGATGAGGGGTAATAATACTAGCTGCACAATCGATTACAAACCTCCCTAGGCCGCCACACAAGTTGGCAAGGCTCTAGGGCGACGCCTAGCCGGCTAGGGTTCCAAGAACCCAAGAGTAATAGAAGCAAATCCACGGGCTATGGCTCAAATCAAGTGCTCTAGGAAGTAGATCTCAGCTAGGGCTTCTCTTTGATGAAGGTTTAAGCCTCTCAATCACTTGGAATCAATGGAAATCGAAGGATTGGTGAGAGGGGAGTTGAGAGCCTTCAATGGGGAAGAGAGAAGCTTGTCTGGAGGTAGGTGACGAGTTGTGGTCATGGATAACCGTTGGGGTGGCAGGGAGATGGAGTAAATATCTCCTCCCTGCCAACGGTTACAATAAGTCGCGGCAGTGCCGGCCGAAGCCCAGCAGTGCCGCGGCCCGGCACTGCCGCGCCAGGAGCGGCACTGCCGTGCCTATCAATCAGACAGGGTTGAATTGGAATTCAGTGCAGCTGTCTTTGGTTAGAAACATGGATGGCTTGGGTTGGTTTGAGCACATGTCATTCAGCCATAGCAATGTATTTGCATTCCCCCTTGATAGTACGACATTCCTATAACTCAAATTCAAATGAAAAAGCTTGATATATCACTTTGAGTCCGGATCCGATGAAATATAGTATGAGGGGTCCACCAACGTAAATACACCATCCTTTCTTATTATTAACCTGCTTGTCAACTTCATAAATCTCATTAGTCCTTCAATCGTGTGGTCATTAACACCAAAACCCACAATTAGGGCTTGATTGCACTTACAGGTACTACCAGTCTGTTTGGGCCGGTACTACCGGGTGATACACACCGGTACTACCAACGCAAACAAACGGTACTACTGGGTACCTAAAGAAAGCTACGAAATCAATGTAAATGAGATGCAATTTCAGATCTAGAAATTACCCCATTTCCCTAAGTGTTGTAGTTGAAGATTATGGCCTTCCCAAGTCTTGGTTCCTTGCCAAAGTGTAGATCGAGCCTTCCCAACCTAAGAATGTGAGAGGGGAGAGGAAGAACACGAAGAACACTAGCACAAGCGTAATATACAAAGTAGAGAGCAACAAGCACACGGGACACAAGATTTATCCTGAGGTTCGGCCAAACCACTAAGGAATGCCTATGTCCTCGTTGTTGAGGTGACCACTAAGGTTGGAGTCTATTTCACCTCCTTGCCTCACTCAAGCAACCACAAAGGTTAGCTGAGTTTCTCCACTAAGAATCACAGGGGAAATACAAACGCTTCGGGGAGCCCTCACAAATGAATCAACACGGGCTACCACCGAAGAATACCTAACCGGCTAGGGTTCCAAGAACCCAAGAGTAATAAATACAAACCAAGCCAGAGAGATGAGGGAACCAAGTGCTCAAGTCGTAGATCGAAGCTTCCCACTCTCTAATCTCACTTCCCTAGCTCAAATATTGCAAGGGAATGAATCTAGGAGCAAAGGAGGAGAGAGAGGGGAGGAGTCAATGCTTGGGAGCTATTTGTTTGAAGTTAGGTCGCAATGAATGAAGTGAGTGACGGTTAGAAGTCAAGTTTGTGGCTATTTATACTAGTCACTCTTCTCAGGCATCTGCCGGTAGTACCGGGCCCATAGGCCAGTAGTACCGACTGACCAAATAACCGTTGCAACAGACCTGTTGACCAACCAGGTACTACCGACCAGGCAGGTCGGTACCACCGAGGGCCGGTAGTACCGGCCTTCTGGCGGTACTACTGGTAGGCCAACACGCAGCCAACATAGAGGTATGCAAACTGACCTAAGACGCTGGTACTACCGGGGCCGGTAGTACCAGGGTTACAGCGGTACTACCGGTAGGTCAAATCAGAGCACAAACAGAGAGGTTGCAAATCGCTTTGGAACGCCGGTACTACCGACCATCAGGGTCGGTACTACCGGGCCCGGTAGTACCGGGGTTATAGCGGTACTACCGGTAGTTCATTTTTAACCCTTTCCAGAGAGCATGCGCGTGGCTCCTCTTCGGCGGTACTACCGACCACTAGGGTCGGTACTACCAACCTTCCAGTTAGTGCACATTATACCTCTATGTGTTCGTGAGTGCGCAGTGTCTCTCAAGCACGAGATGTTAGACGACATGAGCACTTTTCTCCACATCTAGCTAGCCTAATTTGTATCCGTCTTGATAGTCTGGCTTACCTATAACTCAAGTTTAAAATTAAACTATCAATCCACCACTTGAGCTAGGCATCTTTTCTCCAACAAAATTTAACGTGCTTTGTTCATGGAATTTCATCGTTGCAATTCTTTCTAAGGACTAACACCTGCATACATGCCTTTATAAATCTGTTAGTCCCTAATTTGATTGTCATTAATTAGCCAAAACCCACATTGGGGGCGAATGCACTTACAAACTCCCCCTTTTTGGTAATTGATGACAACCAAATTAGACTTATAATAAGGATAGAAAGAATTAAAGCTTTTGAATTCCAAAGTTTAGATTGAGCTCCCCCTTAGTGTATTCTTTGAATTTGAATCTCAAACCTTGATTTTAAGCAAGGTTGCATACACAAGAACAAGAGCTCCCCCTAAATTTTGCAATCTGTGGGGTGCCTAAGTGTGTGATAACAACATGTATATAATAAACCGTGATGCATGAACATGGTGAATCACATAATAATAAAGCAAAAGAACTTGAATGGCTATGGTAGAGGAAAAAGATTTAACGAACACATAGCCATATCGAAAATAACATTCACCAATCATGACATGAGCATCAAGTAGAGGACCAACATAAAAGAATATTACAATAAGCATAAGAGTATCAACCCTCTACCACACATCACATTCAATACATGTTTTCGTAGTTCACCACACTTAGTTCACCACACGAAGCTCCACAAAGCTACCTTATTACATCAAAGATAAGGCCTAACACTCCCCCTTTGGCAACAAGTACCAAAAAGGGTAGGCCGCATGAAAGTACAAAGAGCTAGTAGTAGCCATAACCGCCGCCATAGCCATCATAGCCACCACCATATCCATAACCATATCCTTCGGAGGTGCCACCAAAGGGAGACTGATAAGCATTAGCGCCCACACCACCACCGGGATGCTCCGAAGGATCACCAGCGGGGTTGCCAGAAGCCTCAGGAGGAGTGGCAGGAGCACCACCACCACCAACAGGATCAGCACCAGGATCGGCAAGCCCACTGAACGAACCACCACCTCCACCACCATAAGAGGTAGATCCACCACCAAAAGTCGGATCCACGCCATAGGGGACATAGGTAGGAGGAGGATGAGGAACAACACCACCATCATCATTGTCATCATCATCATCATCATCATCATCATCTCGACCACCAGCAGCTACAACATTCTGAGCATCAAATTCATCAAAGGGGTCCGCAAAGGGGTGAAGAGGAGAAGCAGGAGGAATGTCAAGCTTCTCTTTTATGCGCCTCATGCGACAGTCATCGCGCTCTGCCTTGTAGCAAAACCAGGAAAAGAACCTGCGGAGAGCAAATCTAGCCGCCTCGCCATGCCTCGCATGACGAGGAGGAGGAACATCCTCAACATCTTCATACACTTGCTCCTGATCGTGAACCCCACCAGAAGCAGCACCAGCAACTGAAGTACTAGCATCATCAACATTGCCAACAGAAGAGATGGTCCGAACTGAGTACTCATTGACACTCCGGTCATTCTCAAAAATGGCTCCAACCACTTGCTCAATGACATGCATCAGATACGGAGCATAAGGTAAATCCTTGTGAGGATCTATGGAGGCCTCTGAGATCTTCTGCCATAAAAGGTTGGAGATACTGAATCTCCCATTAGCTTTAGCAAACCGGCAAAGAATCTTAGGGGCATCATTTCTCAAGTTTGTATTGTCCCTGTGGCGGAACCGTCCTGATTATAAGAGCTCAAGTATTATCTTAGCCAAATCCGTCTGACTTCGACTGATACTTGAACCCATACAACCTTGGTAGTCCGGAAATCTCGAAGGATTTCTAACACCATACATCAAACAGGATCGCATCGTTCAAGGATTACATTCGTAAAGATACATCATAACGAAAACGAAACCGAATTTAAAATATCAGAGTGCGAATTTAAAACGGAGTTATTACAATACCGAGTTTAAAAGTGCGGAAGCTGAAATAGTTTAAAACGCGACCACCACACATGTGGTCCAAATAAAACATTGTTTTGATAAATCCACTCGACACCACTCACTCCTCCCTTTTTAAGATAATGTGCCACTAGTAGTCTCGATCCAGCAAAAGAAAAGGGGAAAGCTTCTGGACGACCCTGCCCTGGGCCTACTCCTCATCACCTTCCACTGGGTAGAGGCAGTGCTTACAATAGCCGAAGTAGACCTGGCCATCTGCAACAAACGGGATAAACCCTGAGTACTGGAATGTACTCAGCTAGACTTACCCGTCCAACTGAAAATAAAGACACCAAGGACATGCAAGGCCTTTTTGGGTGGAGCTAGGATCTTGAATTCGCGAAAAGCTCAATTTAAGATAAGCGAAGTATTAGTGAAGTTAATGAGCTGTCATCTTTTATACCTATTCCTTCTTCTAGGTTTGCACTTGAACTATTGCACACACTTGAGTCTAGCAGACAAATATTATAACCATATCCAGTTGACTTGTCCACATTTTAGTTGAACCTTTAGATATCACATGGAGTTGTATCGTGGTGAAGCTCGCCATAGTTTCCCACTAACCGGGGGAGATGGCGACTCGAATCAAATTCCAAACCAGCTGGTGAAAGACCTTTAATACCAGCCCACACTTTCCCTGTCGGGTCCATGCATTGGGCAACCGCTCGACGCTTGTTCGTGGTGGTAATCGCTGCGGTTCAAGCACGGACCGCCCAATTGGAACTTGGCGATGGCCTCACGCGGCAGATCGCAATTTCCATACTAGAGGGCACGAAACGGGTTGAGACCGGCCCGAACAACTTCTAACCGGCTTTGGGGTCGATGATTACGGCACCGACATATCCCTAAGTAAAAGGGCGCGTTCAAAAATGAACGAGGGCCAACATCGATACAAGCCTACACGATCCAACGGACGGACTGCCCCAAGTTTCCAAACTTGTGCCCTGCCTTCCAGTTGACCGTATTTCATTACTACTCAGGTTCTTTTCCACGATAGCAAATATAGCCAACCGTGATCCGATAAATACCCATCAGGGTATTACGGAGACATCCTTAACTACTACTTTTATTAAGCAGGCTAAGCAATTCTACATTGCAAATAAATAACAGGATAACAAGGTAGATATTAATCAATCATCAAGGAATGGTAACGCAGCAAATAGGATTCATTCAACTCCTAGACCTAATGCATCACAATATAAAAGGACTCAAGTAATTTTAATTGTAAATACTGGGAGACTTAGGATGCTCCGGGGCTTGCCTTGGGTGAAGACCGAGGCCTCGTGGGAGGGGCACTCGGGCAAGTTAGTGTCGCTGGCGGGGTCGACTTCCTCGGCTTGCTGGAGCTCCGGGATCTGCTGCTCGGCGTTTGCCTCTGGCTCCTGATCGGGTTCCGGGAGTGTCGATCCTATTGCATGCGACGAATAATAAATATTTAAATGCGGGGTGCGAGATGTGTGGTATGAGAAAGAGCATTTCTTGCAAACCAACAAAACCAACTTGTTGAACCATTGAGGTAAATACTCATTTAATTCATAAAACAAAATCCTTTTATTCACCTATTTCTCATTTAGTAAATCAAAAGAAGCTTAGGTTTGAACTGCAAGTGCACTTTTCTGGACTCAGAAAAATCCACGAAAATTCCAGAAGGCAAACAACAGTTGCTGGACTCCACTGAACAAATTTCAGCCAAAAATAAAATACAGAACTGCAGATATAAAAAATAACAAGCAAACTGCCCAAAAAGGTACTTTGAACTACAACCCTACTGTAAAAGGGTGCACCACTCTATTTCATATTTTTCCCAGATTCTATTTCATATTTTATGCTTATTAAGAAAGTCCCATGTTACACGAATTTTCAAAGGAAAACACAGAAAAGCACCTTTGTAAAGCAACTTCAGATTTCTCCACACAACAGGTCATGCTTTAATTTTTCTTAGCTTGAACCTTATAAACAGAGACTGCACAAATTTTCCCACATTTTATCTCGACATGTAAAACACCTTAACCTTTATTCAAAGAAATCAGCCAAAAAGGACTTTTAACCATAACAGAAACTTTTTCTACATAAACAGTGCATTATATATTTTTCACATGTATAAAACAGGATAATAAACTTACACAAAATTTTCCAGGAATTATCTCAACCAGAAAACATATATAACCATTTATCTTAGCAAAAGCATATAAACTGAAATAAAAGAAAACAGTAAAATTAACTTCTACCAAAAATACTTTTATATTTTTCCAGGGTAGATCTACTCATAAACAAACTAGCAAAACTGAAAGCACTCCATTTGGACTAACAAAACAGGATCTACAAAATAAACAAGCATTTACGGGAAAAAGAAAAACATTTTGGAAAACGTTTTCTGGAAAACACTCGGCGTACGGAATAGGTGTGCTCGCTCGAGGCCCGGCTTGAACGAGACAGCGCCCGAGGGTTCGCTCGAGGCCTGGCGCGAAGGCTCGGGCGAGGCGGACAACAAACGCCCGTCCGAGGCCTGGCTCGAGGGCTCGGGCGAGACGGAAAAACACACGCCCGTCCGAGGCCTGGCTCGAGGGCTCGGGCGAGACGGAAAAACACACGCCCGTTCGAGGCCTGGCTCGAGGGCTCGGCGAGACGGAAAAACACTCGCCCGTCCGAGGCCTGGCTCGAGGGCTCGGGCGAGACGGAAAAACAAACGCCCGTCCAAGGCCTGGCTCGAGGGCTCGGGCGAGACGGAAAAACAAACGCCCGTCCGAGGCCTGGCTCGAGGGCTCGGGCGAGACGGAAAAACACACGCCCGTCCGAGGCCTGGCTCGAGGGCTCGGGCGAGACGGAAAAACACACGCCCGTCCGAGGCCTGGCTCGAGGGCTCGAGCGAGACGGAAAAACACACGCCCGTCCGAGGCCTGGCTCGAGGGCTCGGGCGAGACGGAAAAACACACGCCCGTCCGAGGCCTGGCTTGAGGGCTCGGGCGAGACGGAAAAACAAACGCCCGTCCGAGGCCTGGCTCGAGGGCTCGGGCGAGACGGAAAAACACACGCCCGTCCGAGGCCTGGCTCGAGGGCTCGGGCGAGACGGAAAAACAAACGCCCGTCCGAGGCCTGGCTCGAGGGCTCGGGCGAGACGGAAAAACACACGCCCGTCCGAGGCCTGGCTTGAGGGCTCGGGCGAGACAGAAAAACAAACGCCCGTCCGAGGCCTGGCTCGAGGGCTCGGGCGAGACGGAAACAGGGGAGAGGTTTGACCGTCGATTCCTCGCCGACGGTGAGGTCGCCGGCGGTTAAGCTAGGCTTGCGAACTCATCTCGACGAGGCGCATCGAGTGGTGTAGGTGGTTTGGCTAGCGCACGTCCGGAGCATGCCGGCGGCGAGTGGCGGCGCACGGTGATGGCGGCAACGCGCGGCTACGCCGTTTCTGGCGACAGCCGGAGAAATTGGAGGAGGCAAAAGCTCGAGAGAACCCTAAGGAGCAAAGCTACGAGGTTGGTTTGGCTCGGGTGGCTCCAGAGGAGCTTGGCCACGAGCGAGGTCCGCGGCGGACGACCATGGCGTTCGGCCGGGGAAGAAGATGTGGGAGAGAGCGGTAGCGTTGAAGCTAGGTGGTGTTCTCACCTTGCCTTGGCTCGGTGAAGCTCGAAGATGAAGAAGAAGAGTCGGTGGAGCTCGGTTTGGGGAAGAACGGCGTTGCGGCTCGGCGGTGGCGACTGACGGACCGAAAGAGGCGCTTCGTCCTCCGGCGGCGAAGGGGCTCGGTCGGGGACGACAACGTGCGCACGGCGTGTGCACGGTGTAGGCGGAGCGGTGTACGGAGGGAATCGAAGGGAGGTGCTCCGACGAGGTCAGAACGGAGAGGGAAGGTTGCGGTGGAGGTCGCGGCGAGAGCGAGCCGAGCGCTTGCTCTGGCTTGGAGGCGAGGGGAGGAGAGTGCGAGCGAGATTGGGAGAGTGTGTGCGGGAGAGCGAGGGAGTGAAGAGGTGCTCGGGGTTTTGATCGGCTTGACCGGTGGTCGTGGCGGGGCCACGGCGGCGCGGTCGGCGAGGCAGCGCGGTGATGCCGTGCACGGCGAGCGGGTGCGGCAGGCGAGGCGAGCGGAGAGTGGCCGGGGAAGATAGCTTGCGTGCTCGGGTGAGAGAGGATCGAGCGAGGAGTGGCCGGCGAAGATCCTCGGCAGAATGCGGCGGCCACGTGGCGGTTGCGGCCGGCGCACGGCGCGGCATGTCAGCGGCAGCAGCGCGCGGCGCGCGCGGCACGCGGGCGAGCGCTGGCGAGCGGCGCGGGGTGCGCGGGCGAGCGCGGGAGTGGGCCGGCGCACGCGAGCGGGCGAGCTGGGCCGGCGCGCGCGAGTTGGGCCGAAAGGTGGGGCGTGGAAGAAATCGTTTTCCTTTTTCTTTTTCCAAATTCTTTTCAAACTTTGACCACTCAAAAACAGTTTCAAAAACTCCAAACTAGGTTTTGACCCAAATATAAAAGTTTCTCGAAATAATTTTCTCTACAACTTTCATATAGGACACTTTTTCTGAAAACCATTTTTAAATCCTCCACATAAACAAAGCCAATTTTAAAGTATAAACCATTTTGTTTGACTTATTTTTATTTACAAACTAATCTGAACTAGGTCAAAACTCCAACACGAAAAGCACTCTACTCAATATTCTCTATTTTATAAAACTCTTTGCCAAAACAGAAATCCACTCAAACAACCAAGTCCAATAGAAATCCAAATCCAATTAAATAAACAAAAGACAAAACACTCTCATGCTCATGAAATGATGCAATGCATTGCTTATGCTTCTTTAGTAGCTAAATGCAGTGCCTTAATGCAGTGCTTGACACTAGGGTGTCACAGCCCCCTCCCTTAGGATCCAAAGTGAGCCTCATCAAATTGTTGAGGACAAAGAAATATGACTTGAGACCATTTACCTGGAAGGCAGCAGACCTGTCTGGCAAGTAAATACGGGCCGCCTCAAGTTCTTCCATATACATCCCCTCACCATACTCCTCTGAAAGCCTCGGAGCCCTTCGATCTTCATCATTGAAGCCCAAAAGCCGGGCAAAGGTCACAAAGTCACAGCGGTAATGAGTACCCTATGTCATCCAATGAAGTACGCGTCGCGGGTGGTCAATCCACAAGGTGGCCCAGAACTGGCAGATAATCTCCTGATTCCAAGTCTTTTCTCCAGAGATAAGAGCTAGGATTCTCCATTCTTCTAGCCTCTGAATTAAGGCATTCATCTCTTCATTGTTCTTCTCAGTCAAAGACCAGAGGCAAAGACGCTTGTGCTCAAAAAGAGGTCATCTCCCTTTTGCACAGAAAGACTTCCAAATGATGGACATGTAATAGTCTTGCTGAAAGCGAGACCAGAACCTCCGATCAACCGTATCATCCCTTACATAGACATAAGGGTTCTCCAACCTTTGCAGCCTCAGATCCCCAGCTCTCCTCCTTACTGAATAGTCCATGAAGTTCCCTGGATCAGCTGGACGAACTATCTTAGCATCAGCCTGAGGATGAGTGCGGAGAACACGGTTGATGAGCACCATCCCAGCAAAACTTGGAGACCTTTGCCCAAAGCGTGGATCAATGCAACGACCCTCTCTTTTGACTCTAAACCCCAAGGTCCTTCCACCAACGATCTCACTATGAAGACGCCCAGCACGCCCAGGAGGTGGAGGAGGAGGGGGTGCATCCTGCCCACTCCCACCAGCCTCATCACCTCCACGGCTCACACTACGACGGCCTGTGGACGAATGCCCACGAACCGCCCGAGCGGGATCCTCACTGCTCCCACCCGAAGGGGGAGCCCCACGCGAGGGGTTGCGCCGCTGAACATCTTGCTCCATTGCAACAATCTCTTCTTCTTCTTCCCCAAACAAACTCTCCCTTGTCTCTCGTGCATGCATAGCTTCACGAGAGCTCCTTCGATCATGAGTCATCTAGAAAAGAGGACACGGATCAAGATGAGACACTAGAAGCATACATGATAACTCAAAGGATGCGGCAAAAGAAGCGCCGATACGCGAATGGGGAGAGGAAACTGCTCTCTGCTGGCCGTCGGTACTACCGGCCAGACTGGGCGGTACTACCGGCCGCACTGCAGAGTGCGGGTTCTTCTCTCCATTGCACATAACCGCCAACAAACTCGCATAATAAGCATCCTAGAGGCATCTATGCACTAGAGACAACAATCCATCCAAAGGAATCGGCCTAGAACAAGGTACATTGAGAGATCGGGCAAGAACACCCTAGTACCTTGTTGCTCGAAAGGAAGAGGCCGAAATCCAACGAAGAGAGCTCCCCGGCCTTCAAGAACACCACCACATCGATCTCCTAGCTCCAAAGCAGTTTCTCACGGAAGGGATTGGAGTTTGGGTGCAGGAGATGGGAGATTGAGAGGAGGGACGCAAGGGCACCGCCGGAGCGCTCGGGAGTCAAAGGGCTGAGGACCACGCGGTTAAAAGAGGATTGGGATAAGAAAAAAAATTCCACCGCGGCCTTTTATACCCAGGGTAAAACCCTGGCCGGTACTACCGGCTATACAGCCCGGTACTACTGAGGGGGTCGGTACTACCGACTAACTTTTTCCAGCAAACTGAGATCATCCTAGGTGAACTTTGTGTGGCAAACTACAAACACTTCATCCATGTCCAGATTTTATTCAATCAGTACATAACTATGGACATAATGAAATGTGCAAAATACGTTTTGAAGTCACACACAAGTTTTATCAAAAGCTTTTGTCTGTCTCTAGGTGAAAACAAATGTGTGCAAGTCATCAAGCCATGCTACGAGAATCAATGATATTTAGCTCACTCCTTAAAGAACAAAATCTTGACTCATCTAGAGGCTTTGTGAAGATATCGGCTAGTTGATTTTTGGTGCTCACATGGCGTAAAGCAATATCTCCTTTGGCTTCGTGGTCTCTCAAAAAGTGATGCCGGATGTCTATGTGCTTTGTGTGAGAATGGTTTACGGGATTGTTTGCCAACTTGATGGCACTCTCATTGTCACACAAAAGGGGAATTTTGGTTTCCTCACATCCAAAGTCTTTAAGAGTCTGCTTCATCCAAAGTAGTTGGGCATAGCATGCGCCGACCGCCACATACTCGGCTTCGGCAGTTGACAAGGCAACACTATTTTGTTTCTTAGAGCTCCACGACACCAAAGACCTTCTGTTGACACGAAAATTTGGACGAGGTGCCAACACACTCGACCACGGTCCTCAGAAGCCGTGCAGAAGCAAGGTCTTGACCTCCTGGACCTTCAAAAGATGGCGGTGCCAAATCTTGGTGAGAACGACCTCGGAGCGTGCCAGTCAATTTGACCTGCAATTGACAAGGAGAAGAAAAGATGTCAAATTGTGGAACCTATCGGTTTGATGCCGGACAATTCCAAATTATGCAGCTCCGATATAACCATTATCAATAGGATTTTGACTACAAAGTCAACTCCCAAGAAAAGATTAAAACATTGACATAACCTGAAGCAAAAACGACTATTAAGAATATAAAGAGAAACACTATAAAAGAGAAAAGCCGTTTAACTTATTGTATGAGGAATATAAAGATCTATGTACACGTTAGAACAGAATAAAACCAATAGATCGGCTAATCATATTGGCAATTCTATTTGTTAACAGTGGGGTGTCTCCATACAACCGTAATAACAAATAGGTCGATAAAATAACTTGAACATCAACATTGGGGTGTCTCCATGCAGCCATAATGATGACCAAGTTAAATCACGTCCAATGCGATAAGTAGATCCATTAGCTTTAGACCGCTTAAACGTATACATTATGAAGAAAGCGTAACTGGATCGGCTGTTTTAGCCGATACAGGGTCCATGAAGCACGAACAAGATCTATCTGTCAGAACTATGATCTGATCTTGGATCAAGCAAACTTACCCTAACATGCATATCAGTGGGGTTCGGAAATACAGCCATAATAAGCATATTAAACCAAATCTATTTGTTCTTAGATAAAACCATAATCTGAACGGATATCTCGAACGCACAACATGTAACAATCAAGATTGACAAAAATAGTCGATGAGAAGCTTAGATCGGCTATTTTCCTCGATGTGAGCGTGTAAAGCCTTTGGATAGCCGAAACTAAACAGCTTTTAAGCTTAAGCTAGTTTGTCAATCTTGATTGGGCAAGATATTGTTGAAACCAAAAGAAAACATTAAAAAGGATGAACAATATCGATAACTTGGTGAATCTATTAGATTGCCAAAGCTAATAGAGCCGATAACTGGTTAAGATCGACTAAAGTAAGAGATTGATCGAGGTCAAGATAGTCTTACAAGAGATGAACTTAAACCGATAACTAACCCATGTCATAGCTAAACAAGAGTTTGGTCGATGCCAAATACAGCCTTATTGAACAATAACATGAGCCATTGGTGAAACTTACAAGCAAACTGGAGGTCGGTCTTAGCCGATGCAGCCCTGCCTGGTTGAAGGTTCCGCTGAGTTCTACCTTACTCCTACTCCTAGGGTTTTGGCTGGTGGCCGAAGTATTGATTGATTGAGATGTCCCTTACAAAAATCGGGTTTCTAGCTATTTATAACCCGGTAGACTCCTGTTCTAAAACGACTAGGATACATTATAATTATAAATAAAAGACGACTCGGATTTGAACTCCTTTGGCCGAGCCCGACACGTCTTCTAAGCCCATTACGTCTGGTCCATATGAATCCTTCTGGTCGTGTCTGAACCCAAGCAAGCTTCTTTTATTTTTTGGCCGATTTTTCTTTTAACAAATCAGCCGTTTGTGCTTACAAAATGAAAATCCTTAGATCCAAAATCTGGTGTAAACACCTTCCAATAAATTGGCAAGTCCCGGTAGTGCTCTTTTGATCTACTTTGCAACCGGCATAGTCCGAATCGGAATAGCCAAGTAAATTGAAAGAGGAACCCTTAGGATACCACAAGCCAAGATTAGGAGTGTGCACTAAGCATTGAAAGATTCTCTTAATGGCCATGATATGATATTCTTTCGGATTAGCTTGAAACCTTGCACACATGCACACGCTAAGCATAATATCGGGCCTGGATGCACAAAGGTAAAGCAATGAACCGATCATAGAACGATATACCTTTTGGTCCACCGACTTACCATCCTCATTTAGGTCAAGATGTCCATTGGTTGGCATAGGCGTCTGATGGGCTTGGCCTTGTCCATCTCAAACTTCTTGAGCATATCTCTTGTATACTTTGTTTGACTTATGAATGTGCCATCCTTGAGTTGCTTGATTTGGAATCCAAGAAAGAACTTCAACTCACCCATCATGGACATCTCAAACCTCTTGGTCATAATCCTACTAAATTCCTCACAAAAAGCAACATTAGTACTACCAAATATTATGTCATCGACATAAATTTGGCAAGCAAAAATATCACCATTGACTTTGCGAGTAAATAAAGTGGGATCGGCCTTGCCTATCTCAAACCCTTGTTTGAGTAGGAAGTCCTTTAGACAATCATACCAAGCTCTAGGGGCTTGTTTGAGCCCATAGAGTGCCTTGTCGAGCTTGTAGACATGGTTGGGAAATTTTGGATCTTCAAAACCCGGTGGTTGCTCCACATATACCAATTCGGAGAGGGGGCCATTGAGGAATGCACTTTTCACGTCCATTTGGTATAGCTTAAAATCATGGTGAGTAGCAAAGGCAAGTAATATACAAATTGACTCAAGCCTAGCTACAGGTGCATAGGTCTCCCCAAAATCCAAACCTTTGATTTGAGTGAAACCTTGAGCCACCAACCATGCTTTGTTCCTTGTAAGCACGCCATGCTCGTCTTGCTTGTTGCGGAAGACCCATTTGGTTCCAATCACATTTTGCTTGGGCCTTTCCACCAAGGACCAGACTTCATTCCTTGTGAAGTTGTTCAATTCTTCTTGCATAGCCATCACCCAATCCGGGTCATCCAATGCATCTTCCACCCTAAGAGGTTCCAAAGAGGAGACAAACAAGTAATGTTCACAAAAACTTGCTAAGCGAGAACGTGTCGTTACCCCACGTCGTGTGCTCCCCAGAATGTTATCAACGGGATGATCCCGTTGAATTGTATGATGAACTCTTGGATGTGGCACGAGTGATCTTCTTTGAATGGGTCCATCTTCATCATCTTTATCATGTGTGTGGATGTCTTCGTCAACTTGTTGGTCACCATGTTGAGCTTGAGCTTGATCATCAATTTGATGTGGTACTTGAGCTTCATTTGCACTTCCACCCATTGAAATGACCTGATTTTCCGTGAAGGGAAAATCCACAGAGTCAAGTGTAATAAAACCCTTTCGAGTCAAATTACCCAAAATTCCAGTCGAATATCACAATCCATACTTCGATAATCAAAGTACTTAGTACGGTATTACAATTATTGCATCGCCACATGGCGGAAATTTAATAAACAACATCCAGAACAGCTTGTAGTAGACGAAGAAGCATGATCAAACTCCACAATCGAGCGTAGGCACGAGTGAAGGACCGAGAAGCAACCAAAAAGCGACCAGAGGGGGGGGGGGTGAATGGGAGCTTCAAAATTTCCTTTCGAAAACTAGTAGCCACTGTCCCGAGAATCACCCCAAAAGACAAACCCTAGAGCGTGATAATGTCCACGACCCTGGATGTAGGGTGGATGCTTCCAAAAAGCACAGCGGGACACTACACAACTCTAGAAAGCCAACGCAAAAGACGGAAACCAAATCCGACAACAAACGAACGAACTGCGAACGAAAATGCGCAAAACAGTCACGACCGGACTCTGGCCTGCGTCCGGTCGAACGAAACTGGATTTCGGAGCTCTCTGAGTTGGACCGGACTCACAGAGTCAAAGCGTTCGGTCGCAACACTAAGCGTCCAGTCTACTCAAAAACGCAGGTGAACAGTAACCACAGTGCGTCCGGTCATACCCTGAAGCCAGCGTCCGGTCAAGTCACAAAATAGGCCAAGCTGAGCCTTCAACGACCGGACTCACAGGGAGCGTCCGGTCGATGAACAGTCAGCATCCGGTCACCCCGCGTTTCTACTGTTCGTCCACCGATTCCACTCGATCTCACCCAAAACGAATCCTCTAGGGATCAAACTTGGTGAGAGGAGTCACAAGGAGAATAATGAGCTATCTCTAAGAGATCATGGCTCGAACCTATTTCCAAAACGGTGAATCGAAGAAATTCGGGGGAAGGGAGAAAAGCTTGACCCAAAACTAAAATCGATCGATCTCCTAGACCGTGAGGTTAGAGGAGAATTCCTTCAGTGGAAAGAAGTGCCTCACGATCTGGAACAACTTGGTTCAAACGGATTTGCAAAAGATGAACCGAGCAAAGAGATCAAGCAACGGGAAAAACGTGGAGAAAAGGATTCCGCAAAGAACACGAACGAAATGCGAATCACAACCACGAAATTGCAACCGTGTAGCTACCACACGCTACAACAGTGAGGTTAAGGCCTCACTTCCTCAAAATCTCATGAACACAGAGGTATTGTTCTTTTCTCTGTGGATCTCAGGTTCGCTACAGCAGGGGAGAGGGAGAGCAGGAAAACCTAGAAGCAAAAGAGCAAATGACTGAGATGGTTGGGGAGGAGGGTGTCTCCCCCTACTTAACCTATTCCTAATTCCTACTCTATTCCTATTCTACCCCTCTCTACTTACAGAGCGAGCCAGCTAAACCCTAAGGTTATTCTGGACCAACTCGGTGGTAGGTAGATCCGACGGCCACGCCCGCACAACTCGTAGCGTTGCCTCGACGCAACCTCCCGATTGCCGCCACGTGCCGCCACCGCTCCGCGTCCTTTTCCTGGACGTCGCACCCCTGGTTTTGAGGCCCAAACCGGGAAACCAGCCTTCACAGCCAACCCCCGGTTTTGAGGCCCAAACTGGGAAACCAGCCCACCAGCATCTGAGTTTTGAGGCCCAAACTCAGCAAACCCGCAGCGCCCAGGTTTTGAGGCCCAAACCTGGAAACCGTCCTCAGCCCGAGTTTTGTGGCCAAACTCGGAAACCCTCAGCACCCAGGTTTTGAGGCCCAAACCTGGAAGCCGTCCACCCGATGGTTTTTCTCTGGCTCTACCACCAAACCGAAGCTGTAGATGGGATGCACCGCCCGTGCACCCCGTCCACCAACACGTGTCCCCAAGTCCACGACTCAGGCAACACCTGACCGCAAGTCTTCGCTCGTCGCTGTCCCAGGCTGCCAGCCACCACAGCTGATCCTCGGGCCACCGGTCCCTCAGTCCAAGCCTCACGTCCGCCCTTCGCCACTCTCGGTCCATCAGCACGACACGTCTCTACTTGACCTTCACCTTGCCTCTGACCACTGTATCAGTGCTCGACACCTGCACAACACAAGCCAAAGAACATGCGCATCATCCCAGTTGACAATCACTCATCACTCAGAGACCTGGCATACACCCATGTATCCGCAATCTCCCCCTTGATGAGTGCATTGTCAACTACTCACACAAATCATAATGAAAGAAGAAGGAAGGAAGAAGAAGGTGAAGAGAGAACTCAACCAAATGACCCAAAAGCATAGCAAAGCCGAAGAAGGTCAAGTGGAAAGAGCAAGACAACTTGGTCCCCAAAGACATGGGCAACGGCTCGACGCGACCAAGCAAAGCAAAACTAGCCCTCAAGAAGAGGTAGAACAGGCTCAACACTGCTAGCAAATACCAATTGAAAATATCAAAGCAAAATGCTAGTCCCTCAAGATAGAGGCATAGAGGCTCAACACAACTAGCAAAGAAGCTCGATACCAATGTCTTACGACCAACAAGAAGCAGCAAAAACCCCCCTCGAATAGTGCAAACAACCAGGAAAGCTCCCCCTTAGTTCAAACGGAGGGTAATGATTTGCAATTTCTCCCCCTTAGTTGAAAATGCACTTATCAAGAACCAATGCTCCTCCTCAGAAAATGCACCATCGAAAGTGCCAACCAGAGAAGTTCCCCTACTAAAAAAAATTCTCCCCCTTCCAAAATGCATATGAGTCAAAATGCAAGTTAGGAGCTTCAGGAGTATACGCGAAAGAGTGCAAAGATGCTCTACAGAGTTCTGATCCGATGACTCAGAAAATGCACATAATGCTAGCAAAGGCTCAAGCTGATCACTAAGTCTGAAATGAGAGCACAAAGAGCAGTTTTTAGCCGAAAAGGTATTCACCATCAAAATAGCACAGACATGTATAGACAGGAAGTCAAACAAGTGCTAAACATGTATACAAGGTGAACTACCCCTAGCACAGTTCAAACATCATGCTGATACCAATTGAAAAATGAAGCATATACTTGTGATTTCAAATTTTAATCAGAGTTGCAGCGGTGAAATTACACAAGTTCAGAAAACAGCATGTGACTGCGAGAGGTTGAATGCTTGTTATTGCCTAACTTTCCAACTGTGCGAAGCCTATGCATAAGCAATCAGAAGCTTAAAGCAACAGTTTCGGTCATACACTACACAGCTCAAGTTTAACCCAAAAGTGCAATGGGAAACAGTCTCGAAACTGTGAGGTGCTAACAAGCAAACCCATCTCGATCTTTCCAAATCACTTAACTTGGTTCAGATTTTAAACAGAATATGAACATACCCAACAAGTGAATGACTCAATACTAGAGACATAGCAACCTAGCATATATGAAAAGCAGGAATGATCTCAACACATCCTACACATGCTAGTTGCATATCTCAATGGTGAACATTTTCAAGTTTTAAGTTCATTATCAAAGTCACCATTCAAAAATAGCTCAGCTCATAGTATGCACTAGTGATCATAAAGAGCATAAGCTACAGCATCAACATAAAGCATCGGAGCAAAAACTACACAGAGCATAGTTACATTCTTTAGATTATACACATGAAGCTCAGAATGTAAAAGCGTATGCTGAAATGCAAAAGATGCACGAAGAAATCAAAAAGAAGCAAAAACAACTGAAAACAAAAAGTCAGTGTATCATACAAAATCCAAAATGTTTCCCCCATCTAAAAGGGGAAACACACACCAAGCTCACCTCTCAATCGATTAAAGGTTGATTGGTCCAAAGGCTTGGTAAAAATATCAGCAAGCTGATGATGAGTGTCGACATGGCGAAGGTCGATATCACCCTTCTCATAGTGGTCTCGCAGAAAATGAAAGCGCACATCAATGTGTTTGGTCTTCGAGTGAAGCACGGGGTTCTTAGCAACGCTAATCGCACTCGTGCTGTCACAAAGCAATGGAACACGAGAAAAGCTCAGACCAAAATCACGCAAAGTGACCATCATCCAGAGTAACTGGGAACAACAGCTAGCCGCAGCAACATACTCAGCCTTCGTGGTAGACTGGGCGACGCTAGACTGCTTGCGAGAGGACCACGAAACAAGAGAAGAACCAATAAACTGGCAAGTCCCAGAAGTGGACTTGCGATCAATACGGCAACCAGCAAAATCGGCATCGGAATAACCGCAAAGGGAAAGGGTGGAGGAAGCATAATACCAAATCCTGAATTCTGGAGAGAAGGATAAGTACCTCATAATGCGCTTGACCGCCTAACGGTGAGAGGTGCGCGGCGACGCCTGAAAGCGCGCGCAGAGGCACACCGCGAACGGGATGTCCGGGCGTGTCGCCGTCAGGTACAGTAGTGACCCGATCATACTCCGGTACTCCTTCTAGTACACTGCTTCTCCCTCCTTGTCCGCATCCAGGGCCGTCGTGGTCGCCATGGGTGTTGGAAGAGGCTTGGCCTCACCCATGTCGAACTTCTTCAGGATATCTCTGGTGTACTTGCCCTGGTGCACAAACGTTCCTTCCCGGGTTTTCTTGATTTGCAACCCGAGGAAAAACGTCAACTCACCCATCATGCTCATCTCGAACTCCCTGCTCATAGTGTCTGCAAACTTGGCAACTAAAGCGTGAGAAGAACCACAAAAAATGATATCATCCACGTAAATTTGGACCAAGAGAGTATCAGTGCCTTGCTTGAGGAGAAAGAGCGTTTTATCTACACATCCTATTTTAAAACCCTTAGCAAGCAAAAAGGTTTTCAACCTATCATACCAGGCTCTAGGGGCTTGTTTCAAACCATACAAAGCTTTGTGAAGTTTAAAGACATGGTTTGGAAACTTGGGATTTTCGAAACCGGGGGGTTGTCTAATATACACCTCCTCTTCTATGTAGCCATTTAAGAAGGCACTCTTGACATCCATTTGAAATAGTTTGAAACCTTTGGATGCAGCAAAAGCCAAGAGTATCCTAATTGCCTCCAAACGAGCTACAGGAGCAAACGTCTCCTCATAGTCTATCCCCTCCTTCTGACTATATCCCTGGGCTACGAGTCTGGCCTTGTTTCTCACAACATGGCCATCTTCTCCCTGTTTGTTTTTGAAAACCCATTTTGTCCCAATTGGATGACACTCAGAAGGTGGAGACAATAGAACCCAAACCCGATTTCTCTCAAAGTTCTCAAGATCCTCATGCATGGCATTGACCCAATCAGGATCCGTCAAAGCGTGTCCAACATCCCGGGGTTCAAAATCAGCAACAAATGCAGAATGAGCAAAGTGAGAGATTTTCCTTGACCGGGTGATGCATTCGTCGATGCTGCTGATCATCTGCTGAGGCGGGTGCTGGCGCTGAATGTGTCGTGGCGCCTCCCTTGCCGAAGTGGCCTCCCCCTCAACAGCAGCTGGCGCCTCCTCGGGTACAAAGGGTACCGCTCGAGGTGGCGGATCCCACAGCCCCTAGGAAGAAGACGTGTCGGGGCCGTGAGTCATCGTAGAAGCCGCTTTTTGCGGCACAGCAGGTGGAGGAGGTGCTGGGTCATCTATTCCTTCAGCACCTTCTTCTTCCTCATCGAAAAGAGGATCGCCAACCTCATGATCACCTGCACGCTCAAAACGAGAAGAAGGACAAACCATGGTCTCGTCGAAGGTGACATCGGATATCTCCATGACTCGGTTAGTGTCAAGGTTAAGTACACGATAAGCTCGAGTGTGAGTGCCATAACCCAAAAATACACCGTCAGAAGAACGAGACTCAAACTTGTCCAAGTTGCCCTTTTTGAGTATAAAAAAATGGCAACCAAAAACTCGAAAGTAACTCACCTTGGGCAGTTTTCCAAAACGCAACTCATAAGAAGTCTTTTTCAAGAAAGCTCGAAGAAAAATGTGATTTGAAATGTAGCATGCAGTGCTCATAGCTTCGGCCCAATATCGCCTAGGAGTCCTATGCTCATCGAGCATCGTCCTGGCCATCTCTACAAGGGTCTGATTCTTTCTCTCTACAACACCATTCTGAGGGGGTGTGTAGGGGGAAGAAAACTGATGCTCTAAACCCAAAGAGTTACAAAACTTCTCAAAATCCGAATTCTTGAATTCAGAACCATTATCACTCTGAATTGCTCGGATTGAGTTCAAAGGGAACTCATTCTGAAGACGCAAAATCAGATTGCGAGCAAGGGAGAAAGTCTGGGTCTTCTCAGCTAAAAAGAAGACCCACGAATATCTCGAAAAGTCATCAACAACAACAAGCGCATACCACTTCCCCCCAACCGAGCTCACCCGAGCCGGACCAACAAGGTCCATGTGCAAAAGCTCTCCAGGGCGCTTAGTCATGACCTGAGTCACTGGATGGTGGGGAGCGGCAACCATCTTTCCATGTCTACAAGAATGGCAAACAAGATCCTTCTCCATCGACAGCTTGGGCAATCCTCGGATTAGGCCAAGTGAGCTAAGTCTTGCAAGCAAGTCAAAGCTTAAGTGACCGAGCCTCCTATGCCACTTCCAAAGATCAGAGGAGGAAGGACTAGCCAAAAGACAGCGGGAAATACCAAACGACTCTGAGAAATCCACTCGAAAGACTTTTCCAAAGGGCGAAATCACACAAACAAGATTGCCCTGAGGGTCCAAAATACGACTGAGATTCGGTTTAAAACGAATCTCATAGTCGTCGTCAAAGAGTTGTGAAACAGAAAGAAGGTTAAAATGCAGGTTAGAAACAAGAGCAACATCGCGCAACACAAAGTGCTCATTAACCCGCACCAACCCACGAGACAGCACCTTACCTTTGCTGTTGTCGCCGAAGGTTATATATTCCTTTCCGGCGACCGGACTAAGACTGGAGAACCACTTGGCATTTCCGGTCATGTGCCTCGAGCAACCGGAATCCACCAACCAAACGTTCTCCAATCGTTTTACCTACATCAATAAAAAGACATAGGGTGAGCATACGGACCAACACTGGGGTTAGTGAAGTAAGGGGAATACCAGTGTTGGGCCGGCTGCTCAAAAGAACGGTTAGCAGAAAAGCCATTCCTAGCACGCCTACGAGAGGAGCGATCACCACGTAGATAAAAACGTGGTCCGCTAAGGGAGGAGCGTTCACCGCGATACTCAAAATGCGGTGGGGGGAAAACGCTCAACTACAACGCCACCGCCACGGGGTCCATAGCCCACAAATGCAGGCTCCCGCCGGGCACGCTCTCTACGAGGCCTAGGCCTAGGAATTTGAGGCACTTCACCTGTAGGCCTAGCATATCTCCTCGGAGCTCTCCTCTGCCTAGGCCTGGAAACTTGAGGTTCTGGACCTCTGGGCCTAGCAGCTCTCTTCGGAGCTCTCCTCTGAACATTCGGCACATGTCCGGGTTGTTCATCTCCCTTGCACGGCGCGCCTCTCTCTTGCGCCGAAAGCAGAACTCGCTCAAGTGTCCATCTCTCCCACAATGCTCACAATGGTACCTCACCGCTCTCAAATGGGGTTGTTGGTACACATGGTTGTGGGTGTGGATCACTTTGCCCTTCTGTGGCAAACACTCCTCCTGAATGGGTGGCATGGTGTCCAGCTTGTTCTTTAGGTGGTTGGGTTTGGGATGCCACACTTGGTTCTTGGGTGGAGCTCTCGGAGGTTCCTCAAACACTCCATCCTTGGTGTTAGGGTTGAGAGGCTCTTTGGGTGGAAGCTTGGTAAGTTTGGGAGCAGTGGTGGAGTTGGGCTTCTCACTCGGGTTTAAACCACTCGACTCTCCAATCTTCCCAAAAGCAGAAAGATCAACACCCGGAGCAAAACCTACACCAGGACCTCCAGCAGCTCGCTTGAATTGGGAGATCATCATCCCGAGCTGCGGCTCACCACAAGACACCCATGACAAGATGGTCCGAAGGTATGTGTTTTCCTCCTCGGTTTGCATCTTGCCATGCTTCACGCTGGCAATCTCCATCTCCAAACCCTCGCACAAAGCACACCTAGACACAGAAGTACTACCCGAGCTGGCCTTCTCAAGAGACTCAATCTTGGCATTCTTCTCTGCCAACTCAGTTTGCAAGCCTGGACAGGTCTTGCAAGCACCCAACAACAAGGGTCTAGCACGGAGCTCATTCACCTCTCCTACCAACACAGCATACTTGCTTCTCAAAGTGAGAAGGTCAGTCATGTGCGTGGTGCACATCTCGCACTCAACCTCCTCAGAAACGACCACGGTGGACTTAGCAAACTCTAGCTCCCTCACTGTGTCCTCCCACTTCTGCCTAAACTCCTTGCGCTCTCTAGCGGCACGCCTAAGCAACTTATCTTGACTAAGGAGCACGGCAGTAAGCTTCTCGACCTCAGCAGAAAGCTCATCGGGGGTCAGAGATACCTGGGAGGTGTCATCGTCGTCGTCGCGAGGAGTGTCGCCGCCGACCTCCTTGCCGAGGGCCATGGTGCAGAGGCCGTCATCGTCGGCGAAGAAGCAGAGGCCGTTGAGCTTGTCCTCGATCCTCTTCTTCTTCTCGGACTCGTCGTCGCTTGAGGAAGCGGAGTCGTCGTCCGAGTCGTCGACGTCGCTGAGCATGGCGAAGAACGCACGCTGCTCAGCCTGGGCCTTCTCCAAGTACTTGGTCTTGATGTACTCCTTGTTGAAGCCGCCCTTCCACTTGTGCCTTGTGGGGACGTACTTCTCCTTGCGCTTGCCGGAGTCGTACTTGTGCCCATGATCGCCCTTCCCAGAATGCTTGTTCTTCTTGGGACAGTTGGCGATGAAGTGGTCGGGGTCGCCGCACTCGTAGCATCCCGAGCGTCCTCCTCCGCGGCGACAGTTCATGCGGTTGTTGTGGAACTGCGAGAACCGGTTGGCAAGCAAAGCCAACTCGTCGTCTCCCAAAGACTCCAACTGCTCCTCTGTGACAGAAAGAAGAGAGTGCAAAGCAAAGCCTCCAGAGGGTTTAGCAGAAGAGCCAGAAAGCAAAGCCATCGACAGGCCAGAAGGATTTTCATAAGAAGCCCTCGCCATGGCATCGATCTCACTGGACTTGAGCTTACTGAAGAGCTCGTCGCACGTGAGGGTCTCATAGTTAGGTGATTCGATGATCGCCTGAACTTTGGAATCCCACACCGACCGATCAAGAGTATGCAAAAGCTTCAAAGCCCTCTCATGATCGTCAAAAGGCAACAACTCCTTGTTAGCCCTCATCCTGTTGACAATCACCTGAAAGCGAGCGAATAAACTTTCTATGCTCTCGCCAGGCATATGTCCGAAGTTCTCATACTCTCGCTTGAACGACTCGTAGAGTCGGGTTTTGACTTGAGAGGTTCCCTCATGGAAACGCATGAGGGTGGCCCAAATCTCCCGAGCCGTAGCGAGGTGAGAAACGCGATCAAACTCACTCATGCTCAAACATGAGAAAAGAGCATTACGTGCTCGGCTATTGGCATCATGCTCATCGATCTGATGCTGAGTCACACGAGCAGCCAAGACAACGTAATCGGCAGAGTTGCAAATATCCCAAATGGAAGCGCCCAAACTCTGCAGATAGGCCGACATGCGTATCTTCCAATACGCATAGTTTGTCCCATCGAAAAACGGCGGTTTGCCCATGCCGCGATCCATGTCGCCTTCTGTGGATCTGGAACCAGCTAAGGTGGAAGATCCTTAACCTGCTCCGATACCAATTGAAGGACCGAGAAGCAACCAGAAAGTGACCAGAGGGGGGGGGGGTGAATGGGAGCTTCAAAATTTCCTTTCGGAAACTAGTAGCCACTGTCCCGAGAATCACCCCGAAAGACAAACCCTAGAGCTTGCTAATGTCCACGACCCTGGATGTAGGGTGGATGCTTCCAAGAAGCACAGCGGAACACTACACAACTCTAGAAAGCCAACGCAAAAGACGGAAACCAAATCCGACAACAAACGAACAAACTGCGAACGAAAACGCGCAAAACAGTCACGACCGGACTCTGGCCTGCGTCCGGTCAGGAAGCACCAGACGCGTCCGGTCGAACGAAACTGGATTTCGGAGCTCTCTGAGTTGGACCGGACTCACAGAGTCAAAGCGTCCGGTCGCAACACTAAGCGTCCGGTCTACTCAAAAACGCAGGTGAACAGTAACCACAGTGCGTCCGGTCATACCTTGAAGCCAGCGTCCGGTCAAGTCACGAAACAGGCCAAGCTGAGCCTTCAACGACCGGACTCACAGGGAGCGTCCGGTCGATGAACAGTCAGCGTCCGGTCACCCCGCGTTTCTACTGTTCGTCCAACGATTCCACTCGATCTCACCCAAAACGAATCCTCTAGGGATCAAACTTGGTGAGAGGAGTCACAAGAAGAATAGTGAGCTATCTCTAAGAGATCATGGCTCGAACCTATTTCCAAAACGGTGAATCGAAGAAATTCGGGTGAAGGGAGAAAAGCTTGACCCGAAACTAAAATCGATCGATCTCCTAGACCGTGAGGTTAAAGGAGAATTCCTTCAGTGGAAAGAAGTGCCTCACGATCTGGAACAACTTGGTTCAAATGGATTTGCAAAAGATGAACCGAGCAAAGAGATCAAGCGATGGGAAAAACGTGGAGAAAAGGATTCCGCGAAGAACACGAACGAAACGCGAATCACAACCACGAAATTGCAACCGTGTAGCTACCACACGCTACAACAGTGAGGTTAAGGCCTCACTTCCTCAAAATCTCATGAACACAGAGGTATTGTCCTTTTCTCTGTGGATCTCAGGTTCGCTACAGCAAGGGAGAGGGAGAGCAGGAAAACCTAGAAGCAAAAGAGCAAATGACTGAGATGGTTGGGGAGGAGGGTGTCTCCCCTACTTAACCTATTCCTAATTCCTACTCTATTCCTATTCTACCCCTCTCTACTTACAGAGCGAGCCAGCTAAACCCTAAGGTTATTCTGGACCAACTCGGTGGTAGGTAGATCCGACGGCCACGCCCGCTCAACCCGTAACGTTGCCTCGACACAACCTCCCAATTGCCGCCATGTGCCGCCACCGCTCCGCGTCCTTTTCCTGGACGTCGCACCCCCGGTTTTGAGGCCCAAACCGGGAAACCAGCCTTCACAGCCAACCCCCGGTTTTGAGGCCCAAACCAGGAAACCAGCCCACCAGCATCTGAGTTTTGAGGCCCAAACTCAGCAAACCCGCAGCGCCCAGGTTTTGAGGCCCAAACCTGGAAACCGTGCTCAGCCCGAGTTTTGTGGCCAAACTCGGAAACCCTCAGCACCCAGGTTTTGAGGCCCAAAACTGGAAACCGTCCACCCGATGGTTTTTCTCTGGCTCTACCACCAAACCGAAGCTGTAGATGGGATGCACCACCCGTGCACCCCGTCCACTGACACGTGTCCCCAAGTCCACGACTCAGGCAACACATGACCGCAAGTCTTCGCTCGTCGCTGTCCCAGGCTGCCAGCCACCACAGCTGATCCTCGGGCCACCGGTCCCTCAGTCCAAGCCTCACGTCCGCCCTTCGCCACTCTCGGTCCATCGGCACGACACGTCTCTACTTGACCTTCACCTTGCCTCTGACCACTGTATCCGTGCTTGACACCTGCACAACACAAGCCAAAGAACATGCGCATCATCCCAGTTGACAATCACTCATCACTCAGAGACCCGGCATACACCCATGTATCCGCAACGAGCCCCCTACTCATCGAACTCCTCGGAGCAGTACTCCTCCTCGTAACCTGAAACCTCAATTTTTAGTTCGATTTGTACGGGCCACACTTTCCCATCCTAATATGATTCATATGTGGTAGGTGGATGCATAAGGTAATGAAATTCAGACCTATGAGGCTGGGTTTTCCTATGCAAGTCAATATAGTAAATGTATATAAGTATCATATTTCATCAACCCGAATTCCACCATCAGATCACCATATCCATCTTCCAATCCCATATCCACACACACACACACATCCGCTCAGTCGACAAAGGCTAGCTCCCTCCCAGCCTTGTCTCAACGGCCCGCAGTCTCACACCGGACTCACGGCCGGCACTCTCTTACCAGAGGGAGAAAAGAGAACTCTCACTACATCGGAAACAAGTCAGGGAAAAGGTCTGCAGCCAACGAGTTGGCTAACGTATCGATTGATCAACCATACACTCTGCAGAGGTTTTACAATATCCACAAGATCGCCATCATCAGCACCCCGGATGTGCCTAGGCGGATACCGGTCGCTTGCCAGCCTAGAGTAATGCCACCCTACCACTCAGCCCTGGAATCACCCCAAGTCCGTCTGAGGTGGCTAAGTCTGTGAAGTCACATTCATCCCCTCCGAAGCAGGGGCCGTGATCGTCTCAAAAGGGTGTGGGACTCCCATGCCCGTACCTTCCTCGCACTCTCGCCTAGCAGTAGTGACATTTCTCTACCAGGTAGTCCGACCGTCCCCGTCCATAAGGAGCGAGTGGCTTGTAAAAGTATTCCCCGTGGTCAGGATTTCTGCTCCACCTAGAGTGACTAAGCCGGAATGTCTTCTCAATGGTTTTCATTATCTGTGCCACCACAGCACGTCCCTGGCCCGGGCTCCACCAACGGCTCACACCCGAGCCCACCGCAAGTCACCACATAACCCGCCACAGGTTTCTCATCACAGGGGCCTCCAGATCCACCCCATGGCAAGACTCGCACTAGGCTCGTCTTATATTCCGGCTCGGTCGACACAACCCTCACCTCCATACTCACCCAAGACACACGCAGCACACTCCCCGATGTCACCATATATCATAATACACCGATTTTTACCATAGCATAATCAAATATAATGGAAGTAATAGTAAATATTCATAGCAGCATGTGGCTAATTCTATTAGCAGGGTAGCAGGGGAAAGGTTGCGTCAAGGTAAGGGCTTACAAGCAAACCTATCATGCAAGTCCTAAACAGAGCATCATTTATGTAAATAACAGAATGTAAGTAGCATGCGTAATGGGATCTACGAGGTTGGATGGGCTGTGGCACCTTGAGAATGGTCGTCACCTAGCTCCTCCTTGTATTCGTGATCATCGTCGTTAGGCGTCCCTTCCGGCTCTGAAAACGGACGGAATTGGTCGTGTTAGCGACTTCTACAGATTAGCACAAAGAACGAATGGAAATTCGAAAGATCCAAATGCACTCAAACATGGTACCATTGGGTAGATCTCGATTTTAGATGAATTTAGCAATTTGAATCACTATTTTTGGAGTTCGTATGAATTAGTTATGAATTTCCGAAGTTTAATCTATTTTTGAAAATGAGAAATGGCCGGTTTGTCCTAGTGCTGACACGTGTCGCTCTGTGACTGGTCGGTTCGGCGTCAGCGAATGACAGGTGGGTCCCACGGTCAGTGTTGACTCGGTCAACGGGTGCTGACGTCAGCATGACGTCATGATGTCGTCCTCACTGGGCTCTGGATGGGCCTAGCGGGCCGGGCTTGGGCCAGATCGGGCCGGGCCGGGCCGCCACGTGTTGTTCTTTCGTTGCGCCATGTGTCGAGCCTTGGATCGGGCTGGGCCGAGTCTGTCCACAGTGCTATGCACCCGGCGTATGGTGGACCGCTCACGTGTGGTCTTTGGACCGCTGCACGGTTCGCGGTGAACCGCGTTCACCTCTTCTTCTGCTCTCTCGGTCTGCGGTGGGTTAGGTTCACGTGTGTCCGTGCTCGGCTCCCCTTTTCCTATTCCCCTTTCTCCTCTGCTCAGGCCACGGCGCAGCCGCCAGCGGTGAGCTTCATCCGACGCTGCGCGGCGTCACCTTGGCCCGATTTCTAGGCATCGTCGTGACCGCGTTTCCTCGGCGGTTCTCCTCGTGTCTCCAATTTCTTGGATCTAGTCTCCTAGCGGTCGGCGTGGGCGTTTTGGCGGCGACCGCAGCGACGCTACCATGGGCGAGGCAGCTCTGCGCCCATTCGAGCAGATGTGGTGCGCTTGGTCTCTTCTCAACATATCTACTGGTTGCCGTAACATGCTGGAGGTGGTCCAAACCCTCGGCACGGCTTCATGGCTATGGTGGCGCTCGGCGGGTTCCCAGTGAGCATCCGGTCATTGCAATTTGGGCTCTAAGTAGTCTTCCTGAGCAATTCTTCGCTACGGTCAGTTTTGTACTCACATACGTGTTTACGTGGGTGTCTCCATGGTCTCGATCGGTGCTTGTGGTGCTCAGAACACCCCGAACGCTCGGAGCGCTGTCGGGACGACGGCGGCGGCGGCATGTCTCGGCGTCAAGACTTTTGGGTGCGCATAGGGTCCTTCTCACCGCGGAGTTTTCTATCGGCCAGCCAGTTTCTCCCTACGTAGTCCATGGTGGCCGGAACGGCGTCTCGCCGCGGTTTGCCAGTTCGCGGCGTCGCTCACGTGTTTCGGCGTCGTGTGCACGGCCGTGGCTCCTACCTAGGCTTGCCTTCAACTCATGTGGTGCCCGGGTGCGTGCGCGTGTGTCCTTCTGAGGCCGGCGGTGGCCATGGCCTACGCGTCCCGGTACGGGCGCCATGGCCGTCGATCGGGCGGGGCTGGCAGAGAGGACTCGGTGGCTCACCGAGGTGGCGATGTAGAATGGATGGCGGTGCAGGGCGATTCGATGCAGTGACGCTCCAGTAGCCGTGCCGTGCAGCTCCCGGTTCGTCGGCGTGCTCGCCCGCGGTCCTCCTCGGCGTCGGCGAATTCCCGCGGCGGCGCTCCGTTGCTCCTCGGTCTCGTTCCTCTTCCTTCCTCTTCCACTCTCTCTCCTCTCGGCTGCATAGTGTGGTAGTTGCGCCACAGCGTGGCGTTGCCGGTGTGAAGCCCTAGGGCACGGGGAGGGCTCGGTTTATATGGGCTCGCTCCTTGCCGCGGCGGACGGTGATGGCGGCTTCCCGTTTGATCAGAGGGCCGTGGAGTGCTCTCGCCACCTCTGGCCGCGGCTTGTGGTGTGGGGGACAACCCCGGGTGGTTGTTGAGGGTTGTCGGTGCCACATCGGCGTGGTGGGGCTGCCGCTGTCCCCTGCCTCCCGTGGCGGCATGGGGAGGAAGAGAAACAGGGGCTCGGTCTAGCTGACGAGCGGCCCCGCGTGTCGGCGTCGCAGCGCGAGGTGGAAATCGCGCGCGCGTGGGTGTAGTTGGGCCACGCGTGCGTGTGTGCCGGCTGCGCGTGCGCGTGCATCGGGCTGGCTGAGCGGCTGTGCGAGTGTGGTGCTGGGCCGCGCGCGTGCGCGTTGGGCCGAGCTGAGAGGGTTAGGGTGAGGGAGTTTCGACCTGTTCGGCTTCTATCTTATTTCTATTTTCTTTTCCCCAATTTGTTTGCTTATTCTTTGATTAGCTTAATGCTTAGCGTTAAACTTGTTCCAAGCTTTGACATCAGGTTCTCAGTCTAATTTGGGAGCCATGTAAGAATTTATGTATAACACATACATATATATATCGTTTAATTTAATTCACACAATAAATCCAAGAAGAACCAAATCACATATGCTTAGCACCTTGATTAGTTAGGTTACTTATGAATATACTTAAATCATTTAACTAAAATGGCAATGCTCATGTTAGGTTGTAAAGCTCAAGCGTGATGTGTCACTCACCATGCAAGGTTTAAAGAAACAAAAATTTTGTAGTTGGGATTTTTTTGGTGTGGGAAATATTTGGGTTGTTACACCCATCGGAGTTGCAGAAGCTTCACCATGTGCATTTGGATGCACATGATGGATAGTAGAATCTTGTGGAACATGCAAAAGCTCATCTTCATCATCTTGAATTTCAATGGGCCTCACATCACCGGTAGCAAGCTTCTTGATAGCTTCGGATGGAGGCATATCATTACCTACAAGCTCATCATTGACTTGCTCCTTTTGAGAGCCATCAGATTCATCAAAAGTCACGTCTATCGTTAATTCAATAGTGCCAGTGGCATTATTGAATACACGGTAGCCATGTTCGTTAGTACCATAACCAAGTAGAAAGGCTTCGTGTACCTTAGGTGCAAACTTTGAGCTTTTGGCTTTCTTGTTAAGTATGAAACACTTACAACCAAAAACCCTAAAGTAATGCACCTTTAGTTTGTTACCGATTAGAAGCTCATATGGAGTCTTGTCTCTTAGCTTGTGGAGATAGAGGCGATTGATAGCATGACATGTGGTGTTCATTGCCTCCGCCCAAAGCCATGAGACATCTTGTATTCATCCAACATGGATCTTGCGGCTTCAACAAGAGTTCGATTCTTCCTTTCCACAACCCCATTTTTTTGTGGGGTATATGGAACGGAGAACTCATGCTTGATTCCTTCATCATCAAGATATTCTTCTATGTTGGTGTTCCTGAACTCGGTCCCATTGCCACTTCTCACTTTCTTGATCTTGAGCTCAAACTCATTTTGAGCCCTTCTTGCAAACTTCTTGAAGATGCCTTGGGTCTCACTTTTATCTACTATAAAGAACACCCAAGTGAAGCGAGAATAATCATCAACAATGACAAAACCATACTTATTGCCACCAATGCATTGGTAAGCAACGGGTCCCATGAGATCCATATGTAGTAGCTCCAATGGTCTTGTGGTTGTCACAATGTTCTTCATTGGATGCTTGGCTCCAACTTGCTTTCCGGCTTGGCATGCACTACAAAACCTATCTTTCTCAAAAGAAACATTGGTTAGTCCAAGGATGTGCCCTTCCCTTTGAAGTTGGGCCAAGTTCCTCATCCCAACATGAGCTAGACGGCGATGCCAAAGCCAACCCATGCTAGATTTTGCCATTAAGCATGTCTTAGGTTCCACTTTACTAGTTGAGAAGTCAACCAAGTAAAGCTTTCCCTTCAATACACCCTTAAATGCAATAGAGGAATCCCTCCTTCTAGAGACGGTCACACCCTTATCCGTAAAGAGACAATCGTAACCCATTTCGCAAAGTTGAGAAACGGATAACAAATTGTAACTTAACAAATGCACAAGTAAAACATTTGATATCGAATTATCGGTTGAGATAGCAATTTTACCCAAGAAAAATACTTCTCCTTTTCCATTTTTACCAAACACAATGTTGTTACATGAATCATGGCTTGGTTGAAAAGAAGTGAACATGTCCTTTGCCCCGATCATATGATTGGTGCATCCACTATCCAACACCCAACTTCTTCCACCGGAGGCATATTCCTACAAAACAAGATTATGTTCTTGATTTAGGTACCCAAGTAGGATTGGGTCCTAGGGGGTTAGTCACATAAGTCTTGGGCACCCAAACACTCCTCATGATCTCTCTCTTCTTGAGTGCACCAAAATATTTCACAACAATCTTGCCATCCTTGCCCCAACAACACATATAACCACTAGCATAGCTATGTGAAACGGACACTTGTTGCTTGGGGGCCTCCACTTGCTTCTTCTTGTTGATCTTGTCATTTGCAAGTGTTGCCTTTGGATTGGCAATCTTGTTGGCCTTGTTCATGAGGTCAAAGAGTGGAACCCCTTTGCTAAAGTTAACAAAGGGAACTCCATTGACCATCTTCCTTCCATTGGCTTTACCATCATACTTACTATAGCCAATGCCATCCTTGATGGATGGATGTCTTGCGGTCTTGAGAATGTCTTTTGGTTGTTGCACCTTACATTTGCAACCATTCTTCAAGATCATGTTCAACCTTTGGATCTCCTTGTCTTTCTTCTCTAACTCAACAAGGTTAGTTGCACAAGCATTTACATCTATTTCATAACATCTTTTGCAACCTTTACTAGTTGAGGCGTTAGAGCTATCGGAATCCTTAGGAGTAGTTGAAGAAGTGCTACTTCAAAGAGTATTGTAGCTTAATTCAAGAGTTTGATATTTTTCTTCCAAGCTTGTGAGGCTTTCTTGAATCAATCTTACTTTATTCTTTAGACTAGCAATTAAGTCATTGCTCGTGGAACACTCTTTCGTCAATCTCTTGTTAGTGTCATTGGCTAAAGATAGTTCCATGGTCAATTTCTCAACCTTCAACTTCTCCTCGGCAAGAGAGGCTTCCAATACAAGGTTCTTTACTCTCTCTTGAGAGATCAAGTCCCCTTGCATAGCAAGACTCTCATTCCGACTCTCTAACTTGGTGAGCAATTTTATTATTTTAGGTCCACCTTTCTTTTCAAATTTTCTTATAATGTTTTGTTCATATTCATCAATATCATCATCACTATACTCATCACTAGAACAAATGGGAGAGTTAGGTGGTACCTTCTCATCCTTAGCCATGAAGCAAGAATGAGTGAAGTCATCTTCATCATCGGAGAGATGCTCGAATAAGCGTGATGAAGTGGTTGATTTAGCAATGTTGGCGAAGAGACTTGGAGAAGAGGTCCTGTGAATAGCAATGTTGGCCGCTCCCTTCTCCTTCTCCTTCCCTTTGCTCTTCTCTTCATCACTTGAGTCATCATCCGAAAACCATTCTTCACCAACGTGGGCTTCACCTCCTCTTCTTCTTCTTTGCTTCTTGTCATCATACTTATTGTACTTGTTCTTGTTCTTCTTTTGTGGACAATCGGCTATGAAGTGATCATCCGCACCACACTCATAGCAATTTCTCTTCTTTGTCTTCTTGAAATATCCACCTTTGCCTTTCTTGTGCATCTTCTTTCTCATGAATCTTCTAAAGTTTTTGACAAGAAGTGCGATCTCTTCATCCGAATCATCACTTCCTTTACTTGATGAATCATTTTGAGCCTTACTTGCTTCTTCTTGATTAGCCTTGAAAGCCACCACCTTCTTGTTGCTTGCTTCTTGATCTTCTATGGCTTCATCATCTAAGACTTCATGATGCTTTATTTTGGCAAGCATCTCATGAGGTCCCATGGTCTCATAGTTTGGTCTCTCCATAATAATCGATGCAAGGGTCTTGTTCTTCTTTCTATAAGCTCTCAATAGCTTTCTTGCAACAGCATTGTCATCCCATTTTTTATCTCCAAGAGCTCTTATCTTGTTGATCATGGTCATGTATCTATCAAACATTTGTTGAGTGGTTTCACCACTCTTGATTGTGAAGTTTTCTATCTTCCCTTAAAGTAACTCTATGTTGCATTTCCTCACACTTGCATCACCCTCAAAGGATATCTTGAGAGTATCCCAAATTTGCTTTGCAACCTCCATTCCATGGACCTTGGTGCTTTCTTCGGGCTTGAGGCATGATAGGATCAACGAGGCCGCTTGAGCATTTTGTTGGAACTCAATAGCATCTTGAGCGGTAAACTCTTCACCTTCGACGTGACTAAGTCCAATCTCAACAATCTCCCATGCTCTTGCCGCAATGAGATGTAGCTTCATCTTGTGTGCCCAATCATTGTAGTTGATTCCATCAAAGGAAGGAGGTTTGCCAAGATTGACACTAGGCAATTGAAGAACCTTGCTCATTTGGTTGTAGTTAAATGGGGCATTTGTATAGTCTCTTGGTGTCTTTTCTCCATCATCACCATCATTTGACTTCTCTTTGTGACCTTGAGGAGTTGCTCCACTATTTGATGTTTCACCTTTGTTGCTCAATGTTTGCTTCAAGCTTTCAATCTCTTGTTGCATCTTGCTTATTTGATCTTCAAACTGTTTTGCTTGCTTTTCCATTAGTTGCTCCGCAAGCTTCTCAGCAATCTTCTCAACATCTACCTCTCTTAGGGTTGACATGAGTTTCCCTTACGCGGTGAAGCGTTAACACAAGGGTTAGGCTCCGATACCAATTGAAAGGATCAAATCAGCCTAAAGGGGGGTGAATAGGTGATTCTAAAAATCTAAAACTCAAAACTCAAAAGCTGAAGTCAAATAACAGCCGGTACTACCGGTCTGTTTGGGCCGGTACTACCGGGTGATACACACCGGTACTACCGACGCAAACAAACGGTACTACCAGGTACCTAAAGAAAGCTATGAAATCAAAGTAAATGAGATGCAATTTCAGATCTAGAAATTACCCCACTTCCCTAAGTGTTATAGTTGAAGATTATGGCCTTCCCAAGTCTTCGTTCCTTGCCAAAGTGTAGATCGAGCCTTCCCAACCTAAGAATGTGAGGGGGAGAGGAACAACACGAAGAACACTAGTGTCGATGATATGAAAAAGGGGTACCCCAAAGCCCACGCTTTGAAAAACTAACCCCCGGAAGGATCCCGGGTTAACCTTCTACCACCATACCAAGTCGGCCCAAAACCCAACTCGAGAAAGGGCCGGCCCACGAACAAACCTCAAAACAGCCCACTAAGCCTACGAAGGATTTCCCCTCGAGGCTACATCGACACACCTTCGAGGTACGACGACGGAAACTCCACAAGGCGAACGGGGACCAAACCTCGACCGCCAAGACTTCCTAGCGAAGGAAGCAAGCCTCGATTACCCCATACCTACCTCCGGTACGGCCCACGAAAGCATTAAATGCGCTCTGTCTGCTCCAGTCAGACTTGAATGACTACAACAAGCACCACAGTGTGCCGTACCCCGGTCAAATCCAACTATTACCACACATGCCCGGGAAAAAAGCGCAACGTGCAGCGCAAGTTGCTCTACACCGCGCACTGTGCCTCGTCAGTCGACCCCTCGAGGCATGTTTGTCAACACCTTCCCAGCAATTCCGGGAGACCAACCTTGTTCATTTGGGCCTCCATCCCCGCATACCGCCTCGAGCGTCCCTCGAGCGTGTAACGTCCCGCCTCCTCAAGGCCGGGCCCGCTTACATCAGGCAGCTTTCATAGGACCTAGACTATCCCCACAGACCAACACCAGTCTTTTCTGCGCACTTTGTGCTCACTCATGCGTACCCGGGAAAAACTTCCCGGTCGGTCACCCATCGCTCCAAGCCAAGCACGCTTAACTTTGGAGTTTTTAGGAGATGGGCTTTCGGAAAAGAAGTTGCAACTTATTGGTATGAGTATTCTATTAATCCTATTAAGCCGTGAGCCGAGATGTTACAATCTCACCCCCTTAAGAGATCGACGACAGGAACGTCCTCTCTTGGCCACGTCCGTATGCCCAATGCCAGCGCATATGCCATGCTGTGTGACCACTCCGGATCCACACCAGCCATGCGCACTATGCCTGCGCAACTGCGACACACGCGCCCGTGAAACCGCGAGAGTCAGCTCCGATACCATTCTGTAACGTCCCGCCTCCTCGAGGCCGGGCCCGCTTACATCAGGCAGCTTTCATAGGACCTAGACTATCCCCACAGACCAACACCAGTCTTTTCTACGCACTTTGTCCTCACTCATGCGTACCCGGGAAAAACTTCCCGGTCGGTCACCCATCGCTCCAAGCCAAGCACGCTTAACTTTGGAGTTTTTAGGAGATGGGCTTCCGGAAAAGAAGTTGCAACTTATTGGTATGAGTATTCTATTAATTCTATTAAGCCCTGAGCTGAGATGTTACAGAGCGCCCATCAAGTGCCCCTCGAATGCCCCCTAACCGATTCAGGAGCATTTAATGCGTCCACCTACCCCCGTCCAAGTCGCATGGGCATGGTGCGACGCCGCAGCGATTCGTACCCAGGTTAAATCAACTTTTACTGCCCATACCTAGAAAGGGGGATGACTCGTATGACGCTGTTGCGCCTTGCTGAGCATGATACCTCGCCAGGTCATCCCTCGAGGCACGTTCGTCAGCACGTTCCCCGCATGGCCCGGAGCTCGACCCTATCCGCTTAGGTCTTGACCCCCTCCACGCAGGCCTCGGTCCCATACGCACAGACCTCGACCTCTCCCTCGAGCACGGCTCCACCAAGACCGGTTAGCACTCCAATGACTCCCGACGCGACGTCTCTATGCACGTCCATGCATGAGCGTCACCCTTCATCGACATCATAGGCACATCGCCACAAGGCCGGACACGCCTCTACAGCGGCGTTGACATGACCGGCATCGTCATCGCCCACATCATCGTCAACGTCATCGCCTACGATAGCCCTAAACCCATGTAACCCTGAGCCTCCCCTTCGCCTATAAAAGGGGACGCTAGGGACAAAGCAAGCAGGTTGGCTGGCACCCAAGCATATCAGCTTCCCACCATAGTCTAGGACTCCGGAGCTCAGTTCTCTAGTTCTAGCTTCCTTCTTCACACCCCCCGTTTCCTTTCACGCTTGTATCCACCCCTATACAAGCACTTCGGTGCAAGATAATACAAACCCTCTCCCCCGTTGGACGTGGGGCCTTCCTTTGCCCGAACCAGGATAAACCGTTGTATTCTTCTTGCATCACCATCCGGATTGGGAGCACGCACTTATAAATTTACTCATTGGTGTTGACCCCCGGGTCTCGAACACCGACAGTTGGCGCGCCAGGTAGGGACTTATCCTCCCGCCTGACGGCTACACCTCTGTGCAGCCTCGAAGGCGCGACGCCTCCCCGATGCTGCCGGGGGCTGCTCGCCATGCCCGGAGGAGCACTCGGGGGCTCTGCATGTCCTTGTCGCAGATCATGACGCCTCTCAGGTCCTGCGAAAGGATCGAGAAGGGTCACCATTAGCGAACACATTCGTTCGTTGATGTTACATCATGCCCCGTTTTGCCTCCATGCCCTGAACAGCCTCTCCGTTCGGTGATGTTACGTCATGCGAAAAAGGGGAGTCAGAGCTAAGAGAAGAAACGGGGGCATGGGGGAAGGCCGACGCCGTTCCCGCTCAGACTCGCTGCTGAGCTCACTGTTGACACCAGAAGTGGCAAACGGATATACCGCAAGCGTACGGTAGTCAATTGTAGCCCTTCACCGGGAGTATTCCAGGTATAGTATTTCCACAGGGAACGTGAAGTGATATAGCTACATGTAGGATCGTTAAAGGATGATCAAATGGTATATGATAACTGAGATAGAGAGGTCTTCCTAATATCAATATCTGGTACTGGTTTTCTAAAAGTACTGAGGTTTACCACCTCATTCCTTACTGGGGGCGAAGGACGAAACAGTAGTTGATTAAAAGGTTTTCCACCTAACAACTACTGAGGCGGCAATGCTGCTACCTAACTATTATTTTCAACTTGCCTACAACACTTGAGAGGAACTCCAAGCATTGGCTGTGTCTGTCACCCTACCACCAGGCGTCTACACAAGTGCGATAAGAAGTCCACACTGGCAAGATATAGCCTAGACACCACGTCTACACTAATCTTACTACTCTAAAGCTAAGCTTATTAGGCCTAGAGCACTTCAACAAAGTAAAGCAATGTGCCAAGTAAAAGAACTGTAAACTTAAATTACCAGACCAGAATATTAAATACTAGAAGGACTCAGATGTAACACTTACAAGAAGAATCGCATCCGCTGAGGCGCACCTTGGAGAAGACTCCCGACAGGCCGGGACTCCTCCGTGGAACTCCTCACTCCCTTCCCTCTCTTCTAACACTAAAGCTACTAAGTAGAGTTTCTCTCCTTGGATGCCTCCAAATGAAGAGTTCTAGGGGGGTATTTATAGCTTGGAGGTGGAGTAGCGGCTACTCCGGTGCCACATCAGCGATCCGCGTGCTCTCCTTCCTTGGCCATTGGATCAAACCGCCATAGCAACCGACCTTGATGAATGGCTTGGATATTGTTCATGTGTGAAACATGTGCTTTGCCACCGACTTGGATGAAGCTCACCATGGGGTCGACCGACCCCACTCTATGACATGTGGGTTCGGGGTACATCTTCTAGAAGGTGGTGATGTCATCCTGATGAACAGTGCAGATGGGCCCCACCAAGGGGGGGGGGGGGTCGGCCGACCCCCTCTATGATAGGGCTGGCCCACCTTCTTCTCTCCCTTGGCGACCCCACATGTCATGGAGCAAGTCTTGTGATGATGGTTGCATTTGGTTTCGGTGTGGACCCATGAATCCATGTGCTTCTCATGTTGCACCATTGAGTAAAAACACATGTTTGATCCAAGGGTTGATATTGGTTTGAACATGCTTCTCTTGGATCATGTCATGTCACCCTGGCCGAGGTGGCCCCAAGGGAGTCGGCCGACCCCCATGGTGGGCCCACCTGGCCTCATTTTGTTCAATTTGCCATCTCCTACAAGTTCACAAGCTAAGAGTACAAGTGGAAGTTATTAGTGATAAATATGCTCATGATATGCTATACTTCCTTGAAACCGAGGCCCGTTGACAGTATTTTGATAAGGTAAAACATGCTATAACTTCCGTCAACAAAATCCCCCACACTTGAATCTTTGCTCGTCCTCGAGTAAAGGTTAGAGAAAGTGAACAAGTGATTATTACATACTTAAAATGATAATGATCATAAAGCATCATTCCTAACATAGTTTATACAAATGGGTTATGTGGTACTGTCTATCATATATCCTTTAGATGTTGAGAAAAGGAACAAATCTCAAAGCAAAGTCGTCTCCCTGAATTCTTGTTCTTGGTCTTAGAGTTTTTAGGACAGTTTGAAAGGAAAACACATAGTTCATGCTTACTCCTCATATAGTACTCTCAAGACACTCTTATAGGTGTTTGGTTCCTCACCAAGGCATAGCATGTGATTGCCTTATTTTTGTTTTATCCTAATCTATCAGGCTTATGTGGAGCTTGGTAGGGATAAACAAAGTAGCATACTTGTTTTGCATATATTGTAAAGTCAAAACAAGGATCCAAGGAGAAGAATGTCATAATCCTAGATCAAGATGTGCATGTGTGTGGAAAGTATGTGGACTAGAATGCTCCTTTAATATAATCTCTCTCTACTTTATTTTACCTTGAGACATGGCTAGCATTTTTCAACAATGGACCTTCATGTGTCCATATTTTTTTAGTGGACCTTCATGTGTCCACAATTTTATTTTATTTTTTTGTAAACTTAATGTCTCTTTTTGCTAACCAGAGTTAGAGAGAGATATTGTAGAACTTTAATGTACAGAGCATCTATAGAGTGGAAATGAATGGCATATGCAGGCATACTTCCTGTGTAGAAGTTGCATATATAGATGGTGTGTACGTGATCTTGATCTTGGGATTATGACAAAATTCTCGACTAGGGTCAACAAGGTTTGACCAAACTCAAGACAAAAACAAGTAGCATGTGTGTAAAAGGTTTTGATCATGTATGCATATGTATGGTTTTGGTAGGTATTTCTCACTATAGAGGAGTAAATGATACTATGGTTTTGAGATATTTTCAAAAACAAATCTCTAAGCATCTTAAACAAAAATAGGTTTGAGTCTTAAGCCAAGATTTATCTCACTTTTAACAACAACTTAGTCAATACGGTTTCCTAATTTAGTTTACCCATGAGTATAAATATATGTAAGAACATGGTTTTATGTCATTAACATTCTTAGCATATCATAACTCTAGTTACTTTGTAGCTTTTTATTTTATTTTATTCAGAATATGGAATGAGTGTGAAACTGCTTGAACCGAGAGGAGAAGGGGAAAACGAACCAGACAGCAGTGTTGAGCTTACTGTGCAGAGGTGAGCTGGTGGGCCCAGGTCACCATGGTGGGGTCAGCCGACCCCACCAAATGGTGGTTTTCGTTGCCATTTGCTTTTTCCTCCATTCAGTTTTACATCTGCAAAAACACTTTTCAAAAATTCAAGAAAACGGGGGTCGCCCGACCCCTTGCTTACCTCTGTTTTGTGCACTGCAGCATGTCAGCATGTGCTCAGCAGTTCAGTGTGGTTCAGTGATGAAATTTGGGGGTCGTCCGACCCCCCCACACTTGAATTTTTCCATAAATGAACTCTGAACATAACGCAAAGGTAAAATGCAAGGTGCTCTACTGGTGGCAAACACACCAGTAGAGACGGAATATATTTTATTTATTCTCTAAGAAGGGAAATACATTGGAAATTTAAAAGGGAAATTCAAAAAGAAATAAATCTAAGATGAAACTTGGAAATTCATAATAAATCTAAAATAGAACTTTATTCTAACTTAAGCTAAACTATCTATGGAGACGGGGGGTCTAGGAGGTCATCCCGCCCCATAGCCCTAGCGAAGCGTTTGAGCTTCGCAGAGGTGCTAATCCTAAGATGGCGAAAGTCATCTTCTAAGTCTTTATTCGCCATCTTCAACTCTGACACCGTCTCCTCCAACACCCTGTTCCTTGCTTGCAGGGTGGAGGTGACGTGTATCAGCCTCTCCAGATCCGTCTTCTCGTCTTCCTCCTCGAATTGTCCCGGCGGCCCCTTGATCGACGGAGGGTCCATCCTCCGCCGAATAGGAGGAGCCTGGGACTCCAGGGACTCCCGTAGCTCGCCCTTCTCTTCCGTGTTGAGAGAAGGGACGAGAACCTTCCCTCGGCCATGCCCACCGGCCATGATCCGATGGGTCTTCCAGAACATGGGCGTCGACGGGGAGTACGACGAAGTGTATTCCGTACTCCCCGTTGTCGTGGTGATCACGTGCGGGTTCTCCTCCAGCGGGGCCTTCCCCTTCAGCGCGAGTTGGCCCATGGTCGGCCTAGTCGGCGTGATGGAGTGGCCGGGGGATTTCCCGATCCCCCTTCTCGTAGTCAGTGAGCGGGACGATGCCGCCGCACAAGGGGATGGACAGGGGGTGGTTGGCCGACCCCTGGAGGGATCGGGCGACCCCGCCACCGGCCCGACCAGCCCCCCTGGTGGAGGTACCATGGCCAGTGGCACCGCGTCGATCACGTTGATCGTGAGGACCTGCTCTAGATCTTCGGCTAGAGCCCGTCGTGGCATGGATGTTGCAGGGCGCGTAGGCTTGCTAGTGGGTGCCATGGCTAGTGCTTTAGGTCACGGTGGAGAGTGCAGGGAAGGCTAGGAGGCTCTGGCTTTGTGTGGAATTGCGAGTAGGAGGAAGGAGAGGGGTGCAAGGCTAAATAGCGGCTGCGGGCGACTACGACGCCGATTTTTCACGGGATCACCGCGGAAAGCGCATAACTTCACAGAGCCCGTTGCGCCGCCGTTCCAATCCCGCAAGGCGGGGATCGCCCGACCCCTTAGATTTTAAATTTGGAGCTCATCTTCGGGGGTTGTTGTGACACTCTAGTGTCAAGCAATGTATTAGGACCTACTTTTAGCTACTAAAATTCATGAGCAATGCATTGCATCATTTCATGTGCATGAAAGTGCTTTTGTGTTTTGTTTGTTTAATTGGATTTGGTTTCTATAAGACTTGGTTGTTTCAGTGGATTTCTATCGTGGCAAATAATTTTATAAAATAGAGAATATAGAGTATAACACTTTTCTTATTGACACCTTGACCTAGTTCAAAATGGTTTGATAATTAAAAATATGGGAACAAAATGATTTATGGCTCAAAAATTGGCTTTATTTATGTGGAGGTTGTGAAAATGAGTTTCAGAAAATGTGTCTTATAGGAAAGTTGTAGAGAAAATTATTTTGAACAACTTTTGTTTTTGGGTCAAAACCTAGTTTTGAGTTTTTGAAGTTGATTTGAAATGGTCAAAGTTTGGAAAAGAATTGGAAAAAGAAAAAGGAAAAATGTTTTTCCCAGCGCTTCCCAACCGGCCCACTTGGCCTTTCGGCCCGCCTAGCGCCCACACCGGCCCGCTCACGCGCGCCGCTCCGCTCCCACCCACGTCGCGCCACGCGCGACCGGCCGCCGCGCCGTATGCCGGTGACGCGGCCACGTGGCCGCCCTTCTGTGCCGCGGATCTTCCCCGGCCTCTCCGCGCGCGATCTTTCTCCACCCGATCACGCCACAATCCCGTGCGGCCTCTCCCTGCTCGCCCCGCTCACCGCGCCCACGCCACCGCCTGCCACCGCCTCGCTCGCCGCATCGCCATGGCCCCCGCCACGACCGCCGGCCGGCTGAGCCCGCGAGCAAAACCGAGCACCACTTGCGCTCCTCTCCTCTCCCTCACTCACTCATTCACACTCGCTCTCACCTCCCTCTCTTCCTCTGCACGCCAGAGCAAGCGTACGCTCTCTCCACCGCACGCCACCACCAAAACGCCACCGGCGTTCTAGCCTCAACCATGCCACCGCCGGCCGATTGCCTCCGGCAAACGCTCCGCCTTCGTCCCGCACACACGGTGCGCACACCCGCACCATCAGCCGAGCCTCACCGACGCCAGAACCCGAGGAGCTCCGCCGCGGTTGCCATTGACGTCGCCCGGAGCTCGAAGCCGTTCTTCCCCGGCCGAAGCTCCACTGCCTCCCTCCTTCACCGACAAGCTTCCTCACGTTAAGGCACGGTGAGAACACACCCCCGCGAGGTCTCTACCACTCCCTAACCCCCTCTTCTTCCCGACCGAGCGCCGCCATTGTCCGCCATGGCCGCGCAGGAGGTCAAGCTTCACCAGAGCTTCCCGAGCCAAACCAACCACCTAGTCTCACTTCCTAGGGTTCGCACGAGCTTTAGCATACAATAATTTGGCCGGTGACCACCGGAGACGGCGTAGCCGAGCACCACCGCCGCCACCGTCCACCACGGCTCACCACCGGCGAGCTACGGCCGTGCGCTGGCCAAACCAACCACACCATTCGATCCGCCTCGTCAAGGCGAACACACCGAGCCTAGCCTCACCGCCGGCGACCTCACCGTCGGCGAGCAATCGTCGGTCAAAGGACGTCCTCTGCTCTGCCCTCACTGGCAGGTGGGTCTGTTGACCACGCGGGCCCCATGCGTCAGCCTCACCCGGTCTATGGGCCGAGTCTATGCAAGCCTGGCTAGGAGTTTTCAAATGATTTTCCTTTTTGTTTTCCAGAAAAACTTGTTTATTTTGTGTAGCACGTTTTAACGATCCAAATGAGGTGTTTTCAGTTTTGTTAGCTTGTTCATGAGTAGATCTATCAGAGAAAAATATGAAAGTATTTTTGGCGAAAGTTTATTTTACGGTTTTTATTTAATTCAGTTTATGTATTTTTGTTTAGATAAATGTGTTCATCTGTTTTCTGGTTGATTTAATTCATGACAAAATTTGTGTAGGTTTCTTGATAGGTTAGGTATCTGTGAAAAATTTATGAGACACTGTTTTTGTTGAAAAAGTATCTGTTTAGGTTTAATTACCTTTTTAGCTATTTTCTTAAAACAATGGTTAAAATGATTTATATGTAAATATAAAATGTGGTAGAATTTATGTAGTCTTTGCATGTTATGTTTAAGCTGAGAAAAATTCTAAGCATATGTTGTTGTATGGAAAAATAAGGAGTTGTTGTACAAATGTGTTTTTCTGTGTTTTTCTTGGAAAATTCATGTAGAAGAGAATATCATGTTTCTGTTCATGGAACTTTCTCGATAAATAGGAAATGTGGAATAGAATCTGGAAAACATATGAAAATAAGTATGTCACCCTTTTCCAGTAGGGTGGTAGTTCAAAGGGTTTATTTTGGAATAAAATTGTTCATTTTGTGTAGATTTATGTGTTTATGCTTTTGCAGTAAATTTTCTGCAGTAGAGTAGTTATAAGTAGATGAAGCTAGGAAAAATATGAAATCTGCTGTTTGACACTTTTTATGTGAAAAGCCAGTTCAAAGCACCTTCTAAGCAGTTTGTTTCATCTTTTTGTATCTGCTGTTCTGTAATTTATTGCTTGCTGAAATTTGTTCAGTGAGGTCCAGTTAGTGTAAGTTATCTTTTGGAATTTTTGTGGATTTTTCTGAGTTCAGAAAAATGTACTTGCAGTTCATCCTGGATTTCTTTTTAATTAATAAATAGGAAATGGTTAAAATAATGAGTTTGTCTTATGTGGTAAATAAGTGTTTTTTGTCAATGTCAAAAGTGGTTCAACAAGTTGGTTTTGTTGGTTTGCAAGAAAAGTTGACATTTTATACCACCTTATTTCGCACCGCACATTATTTATTTATTATCCACCTCATTGCAATAGGATCGACAGTCCCAGAGCCCAACCAGGAGCCAGAAGCAAACGTCGAGCAGGAGATCCCGAAGCTGCCCAGAACCGAGGAGGCCGACCCCGCGCCGGAAACTAACTTGCCCGAGTGCCCTTCCCACGAGGTCTCGGTCTTCACTCAAGGCAAGCCCCATAGCATTTTAAGTTACTTGAGTATTTTATTGTGATGCATTAGGTATAGGAGTTGGTTGATCCTAATTGCTGCATTACCATTCCTTGAATTATTGTTTACACCTGCCTTGTTATCCTGTTAGTTGTCTATAAGGTAGAATTGCTTAGTCTGCTTAATAAAGGTAGTAATGAAGGATGCTACCGTAATACCCCTGGTGGTATTTACCGGATCACGGTTGGCTATATTTGCTATCGTGGAAAAGAACCTGAGTAGTAATGAAATACGGTCAACTAGAAGGCGAGGCACAAGTTGGAAACTTGGGGCAGTCCGTCCGTTGGATCGTGTAGGTTTGTATCGATGTTGGCCCTCGTTCATTTTTGAACGCACCCTTTTACTTAGGGATATGTCGGTGCCGTAATCATCGACCCCAAAGCCGGTTAGACGCTGTTCCGGCCGGTCTCAACCCGTGTCGCACCCTCTAGTATGGAAACACGATCTGCCTCGGAATGGCCATCGTATAGTTCTAATTGGGTGGTCCGTGCTTGAACCGTGACGATTACCACCACGAACAAGCATCGAGCGGTTACCCAATGCATGGACCGGACGGGGAAAGTGTGGGTTGGTATTAAAGGTCTTTCACCAGCTGGTTTGGAATTCGATTCGAGTCGCCGTCTCCCCCGGTTAGTGGGAAACTATGGCGAGCTTCACCACGATACAACTCCATGTGTTGTTTAAAGGTTCAACTAAAATGTGGATAAGTCAACTGGATATGGTTATATTAATGCTTGTTAGACTCAAGTGTATGTAATAGTTCAGGTGCAAATCTAGATTAAGAGGTAGGTCTAAAACCTGACTGCTCACTGATATCATTACATATTCCTTCTCTTAATTCGAGCTTTTCGCAACTAAAGATCCCTGCTCCACCAAAAAGCCTTGCATACCCTTGGTGTCATTTATTTTCTGTTGGACGGGTAAGTTTAGCTGAGTACATTCCCGTACTCAGGGTTTATCCCGTTGTTGCAGATGGCCAGGTGTACTACGGCTATTGTAAGCACTGCCTCTACCCCGTGGAGGGTGATGAGGAGTAGGCCCAGGGCAGGGTCGTCCAGAAGCTTCTCCTTTTCTTTTGTTGGACTGAGACTACTAGTGGCACATTGTCTGAAAAGGAAGGAGTTATCAAACAATGTTTTTTTGACCACATGTGTGGTGGTCGGGTTTCAAAACTTATTTCAGCTTCCGCACTTTAAAACTCAGTATTGTAATAACTCTTTTATGCTTCCGCACTCTGATGTTTAAATTCGGTTTAGATTATCGACGGGGTATCCTTACGAATGTGGTACTTGAACAATGCGATCCTGTATGTTGTATGATGTTTGAAATCCTTTGAGATTTCTGGACTACCGGGGTTATATGGTTTCAAGTATGAGTCGATGTCAGACGAATTTGGCTAAGACGGTACTTGAGCTCTTATAATCAGGACGGTTCCGCCACAGCTGGTATCAGAGCATGGTTCAAGTTATTGCATCCGAAAGGAGATATTTTCGAACTAAAATGGGTATTTCAAAACTATTTTCAAAACTATTTTTAATTATTAAGTGTGCCCAGTCTTGTCCTTAAGCCCTATACTAGGATTCTGGTGGCTTAACTGCTAACAGGGTTCAGGATTTTGCTTCATGCTGGATCTTTATTTGTTGGTCCATTCTCGAGGGAAAGAGAATGTCGATTGCGAAAACATGCATAAAATGATTTTGTGAGATATGAGAGCATGACCGTCCAACCGTCGGTCTAGGGTGAGAGTTGTTATACTAGTATGTGCGAGCGTTACGCAAGCACATACAAGGGTATCAAATGATGGGTATGTTTTCTGGATCGGTGCATGGTGTTTAGTGTTGGCTTCTATGTACTATGTGCATATGGCCAATACTCCGTTATTTTATCATTGAGATTTTGCTTGGGCTGAAATGAATCTTCTGCAGGTACACTAACTATGCGATCGAGTAGAACGTGTAGATAACGCATGAGAGGTCGTTCTTGCCACCGACTAAAACATTAGGACTTACGAGTCATTATTAGTGAGTGAGAACGTAAGTACGATCATGCATCATGTTTATATTCTTGCATTTGCATTACCTCCCCTTAATTAAAAGTTGTCTCTTTTTCTACAAAATTTGCCAACTTAATATCCGTCTAACGAGAGTTCGAAACCCTTTTTGTTTCTACAGATGGCCCGGACTAAGTTGACTGCTCGCAAGGCCACCGGAGGCAAAGGAGTTCCACGTCACTGCTTGGCCACAAAGTTGATCAAGAAGACGTTCTTGTCTTACTTCGGGTTGCCGACTATCCTTTGGAGGATTCTGCAGGCAGTGGGATATGAGGACAGACAGGAGCCTAGGTACTCTTGGCAGAAGGAGATCTATGGGCAGGACTCGTTGGTCATGGTGCAGATCAAGGTCAGAGCCTTGCCTGCCAAGCCCCACTGGTCAGGATGGACTGAGATCACCAGAGGCAGTTGTGCCAAGGATGGAGCTAACAGGGCAACTTATCTAGTGCTGAAGGACATCATCGCCCGTTTCCCCGCCGACCTTGCTAGTGCTATGGCAGGAGTGTTCCCTCGTGGATCACCTTTTCCGTTGCACTGGAGGCAGACTTTGGAGTCAGTTGAGACAGGGAGTCCTGAGGAGAGGTTCTACTGCGAGACGTCTGCGATGAGCGCCACCGGAGCTTTGGTGGGTGTGTGTGAGAGTTTGGAGCGCAGCTTGGAGAGCGTGTCCTTTGCCCTCACCGCCACCTACCAGAGCAAGAGGAAGCTGCAGGAGGAGTTTGACGCCGAGGTAGTCCGTCTACAGGAGAGGTTGCACTAGGTCACCCTAGAGCGTGATGACGCTCGCGCCACAGCAGGAGCAGAGAGCACTGCCAGGACCGTTGCTGAGCAGATGTACCTGACAACAGCTTTCCAGCGAGACGAGGCCCGCACAGCGCTCGACCAGCTCAGAGAGGGTGCCCATCACCTGATACAGCAGGTGCATGACCAGCAGGCCTACATCGACCAGCTCCACGAGGCGATCCACCAGATGCACCACCAGGCACAGGAGGCCGCCACCCCAGTAGCCGACGAGGCCCCTGCAGACGAGGTCCAGGAGCCCCAGGATGGAGTAGTCCTTGGTCCCGACGTTCGCCCAGAGGAGGCTCACGCTGACGAGCCGATGATCGACGCCGACGTAGAGGATGTCGCGTCCGCCGCTGGAGACGCTTGAGCGTTAGTTCGCTAGGAGTCGTTTTCTTTTGTATAGCTTGAGCATGCTCGCTGATGATGTAACCCGAACATGTGTTGGTTTTATGTTTAAGTTGTATGATGGCATGTATGACTTTTGGACAAAGTCCAGACTTCGATCTGGCACCTTTTATGAAATCCGTCGTTTGCATGTCTATTTCGAGCGATTATTTTGTGATGTTGTATGGAAATGAGTAACTATACTTGGTTGTGTGCTAAATTTTCGAATTATGTGCAACACAGTATTTTATTCATAATCATTATGACACCACCTAATGATTGCTTATTAATGGGATATGCAGATGCCGGCACACACCCGCAGCCAACGCGGACAGGGGTCAGGGCAGGAGGAGAATCTGCCACCACCCCCACCACCACCGATGACGCCGGAAGCATTTTTCGGACAGTTTTTGGGCAGTTAGAGAAACATGGAAGAGATGCAGAGGCATATGGAGGCCACCCTCCGTAATATCACCAACAACACCGCGCAGCAGCATCAGCAGCGCCAAGGACTAGAGCCCAACCAGTATAGCTCGTACCGTGACTTCTTGGACACTCGTCCCCCTGTGTTCAAGGAAGCCATCGAACCGCTTGAAGCAGATGAATGGCTCAACTCCATCACCCAGAAGTTTCGCCTGCTCTGTTTGACTGAGGAACTCAAGGCGGAGTATGCCGCCCACATGTTGGAAGGACCCGCAGGTTTGTGGTGGGCCCAGTACCGTGCATCTCTACCCGCAAACACACCAGTCACTTGGGACCAGTTCTCTACTGCTATGCGCAACCACTACATCCCCAGTGGTTTGATGGAAATGAAGGTCACAAAGTTCATGAGGCTATCCCAGGGAACCAGGTCCATGTCAGAGTATCTCCATAGCTTCAACAACTTGTCTCGCTATGCCCCAGATTTCGTCAACACTGAGGCTAAGAAGATTGCAAGCTTCAAACGTGGCATGAATGCCACCATGCTCTCGAAGATGGGAAACAGTCACCGCACCACCTTCAGTGACTGCCTGAACCAAGAGGCCAATGACAGCAGGCTGGCGACAGAGACCCGTCGTCGTGCAAACGAAGGAGGTTCGTCTCAACAGAGAACCCCTTTTGGAGCACGCACCCCGTATCGCCCGCCAGTTGCAGGAGCAAGATTCCGTCCCCCGTAGAGGAAGATAACCACCAACCATCCCCGTCCGAGTTTCCAGAAGCCCTACACTGCTCCCCTGATGCAGAATAAAACAAAGGCAGGAAGTTCAGGAGGTCCTAAGACCCCCTATGTGATTGGACCGTGCTACAACTGTGGTCAGACCGGACACCTGTCACGTCAGTGCCCCCAGCCGAAGAAGCAGTACACCCAGCCCCGACCTCGCACCGGCAATGTGCATTTCACCACCATTGAGGAAGTGCCAGAAGGAGAGCCTATCACCGCTGGTACGTTTCTTGTTAATCAATACCCCGCAGTTGTGTTGTTTGATTCTGGAGCATCGCATTCTTTCATAAGTGAGAATTTTGCTATAAGAAGTAATCTCGAGTTAGTAGAGTTGGATCGGGGATACCAGATAAGTTCCGCAGGAGCTGTTCTCTCCGCCCGTAAAATGGATAAAGGAGTGGAAATGACTTTTGGGGATAAGGAAGCCATAGTGGATCCCATAGTAATCCCTGGTCTAGGTTTGGATGTAATCTTGGGTATGGGTTGGATGAGACTCTGGAAGGTCAATCTTGACATCGCAGAGCGAATAGTTTCTATGGTTAGTCCTCAGAATGGGTCTTCTTTCCGATTCAAGTTACCTCAAAACCACCATGAGATAGGGGTGTTGTTCAATATCACGGCAAAGCAGCTAGCTGAGATCCCAGTAGTGTGTGAGTTTCCAGATGTCTTCCCTGATGAGTTGCCAGGACTACCACCGGATAGGGATGTGGATTTTGCTATAGAGTTAATCCCTGGAACGACACCTATTTCTCGGAGGTCGTATAGGATGCCAGCTAATGAGCTACCAGAGCTCAAAACTCAGTTGCAAGAGCTTTTGGATAAAGGTTTGATACGTCCTAGTTCGTCACCTTGGGGATGTCCCGCCATCTTCGTGAAAAAGAAGGACAAAACTTTAAGGATGTGTGTGGATTATAGACCGCTGAATGCAGTAACTATAAAGAACAAGTACCCCTTACCCCGAATTGACATCTTGTTTGATCAGTTATCAAAGGCAAAAGTGTTCTCCAAGATTGACTTGAGATCAGGTTACCATCAGATCAAGATCAGAAGAGAGGATATACCAAAAACAGCTTTCTCCACCAGATATGGACTTTATGAATACCTAGTTATGTCTTTTGGATTAACCAATGCCCCGGCACATTTTATGTATCTGATGAATTCTGTCTTTATGCCTGAATTGGATAAGTTTGTTGTGGTGTTTATTGATGACATCTTGGTATACTCTGAGAATGAAAAGGATCATGCTGAGCACTTACGAGTCGTCTTAACCCGGCTTCGAGAGCACAAGCTGTATGCTAAGTTTAGCAAGTGTGAGTTTTGGTTAAAGAAGGTACCTTTTCTTGGACACATCCTTTCAGAAGAAGGAATCTCTGTGGACCCTACTAAGGTACATGAAGTCATGGATTGGAAAGCTCCCACAAATGTTTTTGAGGTTCGTAGCTTTTTGGGTTTGGCCGGATACTACCGTCGGTTCATTCTGGACTTTTCAAGGATCGCGAAGCCTATGACTCGTTTAACTCAGAAAAACAAGAAGTTTGAATGGACTCCAGAGTGTGAAACAACATTCCGCACTCTGCGAACGTTGTTGACTTCTGCACCCGTTTTGGCTCAACCGAACCTGGAGGAACCTTTTGATGTGTTTTGTGACGCATCCAAAATTGGACTTGGATGTGTCCTCATGCAGAATGGAAGAGTTATAGCATATGCTTCATGCCAGTTACGACCGCATGAGGAGAACTACCCCACTCATGATTTGGAATTGGCAGCAGTAGTTCATGCACTCAAGATCTGGAGGCATTATCTTATGGGTAACCTATGTCATGTGTATACAGATCACAAAAGCTTGAAGTATATCTTTACCCAGCCAGAGTTGAATATGAGGCAGAGGAGATGGTTAGAGTTGATTAAGGATTACAACCTAGAAGTGCATTACCACCCCGGAAAAGCGAATGTTGTAGCGGATGCCTTGAGTCGCAAGACTCATTGCAACTCCCTACAACCACTGTTGGAAGATGGATTTAACCTTATGCACCCCGTTATGCTGAATAATATCACCATTCAGTGTACCCTGGAAAGTGATATCATCGAAGGACAAAAGACCGATGAAGAGATCTGTCAGATCAAGAAGAGGCTAGAAATCAGTAGTTCGTTGAACTTCAGAACGGATGAACAAGGGATTTTGTGGTATAATCAAAGGTTGGTTGTTCCTAAGGATATGGAGCTGAAAGAAAGAATTCTGAATGAAGCTCACAATTCAAGGTTGTCTATCCATCCAGGAAGTAGTAAGATGTACCAAGATCTGAGAACAAGGTATTGGTGATCAAAGATGAAGAAAGAGGTTGCAGCCTATGTCGCAAAGTGCGATACTTGCTGCAGGATAAAGGCTATACACTTGAGACCTGCCGGATTGTTACAACCGCTATCAATCCCAGAATGGAAATGGGAAGAGATTAGCATGGATTTCATCATAGGTCTCCCAACCACCCAAAAAGGACATGATTCTATCTGGGTTATCGTGGATCGGTTATCCAAAGTGGCTCACTTCATACCAGTCAAGACTACACATCGACCACACCAGTACGCAGATGTGTACATTCAGAACATCTTAAGGTTACATGGAGTTCCCAAAAGGATTGTTTCAGATAGAGGACCCCAGTTCATAGCATATTTTTGGGAACAGTTGCACAAGGAGCTAGGAACTAAATTGGTACGAAGTTCCGCTTATCACCCTCAAACCGCAGGACAAACGGAAAGAGTAAATCAAATCTTGGAAGATATCCTCCGAGCTTGTGTTCTATCCTCAGGAGAATCATGGGAGAAATGGTTACCCCTCGCAGAGTTCTCATATAACAATAGCTATCAAGAAAGTATAAAGATGGCACCGTTTGAAGTGTTGTATGGACGAAGATGCAGAACCCCGGTAAATTGGGTCGAATCAGGAGATCGAGGATTTTATGGGTCAGATTATGTAAAGGATGCTGAAGAGATTGTGCAAACAGTACAGCAACACATCAAGGCAGCCCAGTCTCAACAGAAAAGCTATGATGACACGTGAAGAAGACCTTTGGAATTTCAAGTAGGAGATTATGTCTACCTTAAGGTCTCGCCCATGAGAAAGGTCCAACGTTTTGGAATTAAGAAAAAGCTAGCACCCCGATATGTAGGACCATATCAGATCATAGCCAGAAAGGGGGAAGTGGCCTATGAAGTGCAGTTACCCCCGGAGATGAGCGCAGTTTTCTCCATGTTCCATGTATCACAGTTAAAGAAGTGTCTTCGAGTACCAGAACGAGAAAAGGTTCAAATCCCGGATGTCGCTATCAGGTCAGATCTGGAGTACTATGAACAACCTCAGGAGATACTGGATACCAAGACCCGAGAAACTCGCAACCGAGAAGTGAAGACTTACAAGATTCTCTGGAGCAATCACGGACCCAATGATGCAACTTGGGAAATCGAGGAGTACTTGCGCGTAAACTACCCCGAATTTTTATAAAGATTGGTACGTAACCCAAATCTCGGGATGAGATTTCTTTAAGGGGGGAAGGGCTGTGACACTCTAGTGTCAAGCACTGTATTAGTACCTACTTTTAGCTACTAAAATTCATGAGCAATGCATTGCATCATTTCATGTGCATGAAAGTGCTTTTATCTTTTGTTTGTTTAATTGGATTTGGTTTCTATAAGACTTGGTTGTTTCAGTGGATTTCTGTCGTGGCAAATAATTTTATAAAATAGAGAATATAGAGTATAACACTTTTCTTATTGACACCTTGACCTAGTTCAAAATGGTTTGATAATTAAAAATATGGGAACAAAATGATTTATGGCTCAAAAATTGGCTTTATTTATGTGGAGGTTGTGAAAATGAGTTTCAGAAAATGTGCCTTATAGAAAAGTTGTAGAGAAAATTATTTTGAGCAACTTTTGTTTTTGGGTCAAAACCTAGTTTTGAGTTTTTGAAACTGATTTGAAATGGTCAAATTTTGGAAAAGAATTGGAAAAAGAAAAAGGAAAAATGTTTTTCCCGGCGCTTCCCAACCGGCCCACTTGGCCTTTTGGCCCGCCTAGCGCCTGCGCCGGCCCGCTCATGCGCGCCGCTCCGCTCCCGCCCGCGTCGCGCCACGCGCGACCGGCCGCCGTGCCGTACGCCGGCGACGCGGCCATGTGGCCGCCCTTCTCTGCCACGGATCTTCCCCGGCCTCTCCGCGCGCGATCTTTCTCCACCCGATCACACCACAATCCCGCGCGGCCTCTCCCTGCTCGCCCCGCTCACCGCGCCCACGCCACCGCCTACCACCGCCTCGCTCGTCGCGTCGCCGTGGCCCCCGCCACGACCGCCAGCCGGCTGAGCCCGCGAGCAAAACCGAGCACCGCTTGCGCTCCTCTCCTCTCCCTCACTCACTCATTCACACTCGCTCTCGCCTCCCTCTCTTCCTCCGCACGCCAGAGCAAGCGCACGCTCTCGCCACCGCACGCCACCACCAAAACGCCACCGGCGTTCTAGCCTCAACCACGCCACCGCCGGCCGATTGCCTCCGGCAAACGCTCCGCCTTCGTCCCGCACACACGGTGCGCACACCCGCACCATCAGCCGAGCCTCACCGATGCTAGAACCCGAGGAGCTCCGCCGCGGTTGCCATTGACGTCGCCCGGAGCTCGAAGCCGTTCTTCTCCGGCCGAAGCTCCACCGCCTCCCTCCTTCACCGACAAGCTTCCTCACATTAAGGCACGGTGAGAACACACCCCCGCGAGGTCTCTACCGCTCCCTAACCCCCTCTTCTTCCCGACCGAGCGCCGCCATTGGCCGCCATGGCCGCGCACGAGGTCAAGCTTCACCAGAGCTTCCCGAGCCAAACCAACCACCTAGTCTCACTTCCTAGGGTTCGCACGAGCTTTAGCACACACTAATTTGGCCGGTGACCGCCGGAGACGGCGTAGCCGAGCACCACCGCCGCCACCGTCCGCCACGGCTCACCGCCGGCGAGCTACGGCCGTGCGCTGGCCAAACCAACCACACCATTTGATCCGCCTCGTCAAGGCGAACACACCGAGCCTAGCCTCACCGCCGGCGACCTCGCCGTTGGCGAGCAATCGTCGGTCAAAGGACGTCCTCTGCTCTGCCCTCACTGGCAGGTGGGTACGTTGACCACACAGGCCCCACCCGTCAGCCTCACCCGGTCTATGGGCCGAGTCTATGCAAGCCTGGCCGGGAGTTTTCAAATGATTTTCCTTTTTGTTTTGTTTTCCCGAAAAACTTGTTTATTTTGTGTAGCACGTTTTAATGATCCAAATGAGGTGTTTTCATTTTTGTTATCTTGTTCATGAGTAGATCTATTTGAGAAAAATATGAAAGTATTTTTGGCGAAAGTTTATTTTACGGTTTTTATTTAATTCACTTTATGCGTTTTTGTTTAGATAAATGTGTTCATCTGTTTTTTTGTTGATTTAATTCATGGTAAAATTTGTTTAGGTTTCTTGACAGGTTAGGTATCTGTGAAAAATTTATGAGGCACTATTTTTGTAGAAAAAGTATCTCTTTAGGTTTAATTACCTTTTTAGCTATTTTCTTAAAATAATGGTTAAAAAGATTTATATGTGAAAATAAAATGTGGGAGAATTGATGTAGTCTCTGCATGTTATGTTTAAGCTAAGAAAAATTCTAAGCATAGGTTGTTGTATGGAAAAATAAGGAGTTGCTGTACAAATGTGCTTTTCTGTGTTTTTCTTAGAAAATTCATGTAGAAGAGAATATCATGTTTCTGTTCATGGAACTTTCTTGATAAATATGAAATGTGGAATAGAATCTGGGAAAAATATGAAAATGAGTATGTCACCTTTTTCCAGTAGGATTATAGTTCAAAGGGTTTATTTTGGAATAATCTTGTTAATTTTGTGTAGATTTATGTGTTTATACTTTAGCAGTAAATTTTCTGCAGTAGAGTATATATAAGTAGATGAAGCTAGAAAAAATATGAAATGTGCTGTTTGACACTTTTTATGTGAAAAGCCAGTTCAAAGCACCTTCTAAGCAGTTTGTTTCATCTTTTTGTATCTGCTGTTCTGTAATTTATTGCTTGCTGAAATTTGTTCAGTGAGGTCCAGTTAGTGTAAGTTATCTTCTGAAATTTTTGTGGATTTTTTTGAGTTCAGCAAAATGTACTTGCAGTTCATCCTGGATTTCTTTTTAATTAATAAATAGGAAATGGTTAAAATAATGAGTTTGTCTTATGTGGTAAATAAGTGTTTTTTCTCAATGTCAAAAGTGGTTCAACAAGTTGGTTTTGTTGGTTTGCAAGAAATGTTGACATTTTATACCACCTTATTTCGCACCACACATTATTTATTTATTATCCACCGCATTGCAATAGGATCGACAGTCCCAGAGCCCGACCAGGAGCCGGAAGCAAAACGTCGAGCAGGAGATCCCGGAGCTGCCCAGAACCGAGGAGGCCGACCCCACACCGGAAACTAACTTGCCCGAGTGCCCTTCCCACGAGGCCTCGGTCTTCACTCAAGGCAAGCCCCGGAGCATTTTAAGTCTCCCAGCTTTTATAATTAACTTACTTGAGTATTTTATTGTGATGCATTAGGTATAAGAGTTGGTTGATCCTAATTGCTGCATTACCATTCCTTGAATTATTGTTTACACCTGCCTTGTTATCCTGTTAGTTGTCTATAAGGTAGAATTGCTTAGTCTGCTTAATAAAGGTAGTAATGAAGGATGTTACCGTAATACCCCTGGTGGTATTTACCGGATCACGGTTGGCTATATTTGCTATCGTGGAAAAGAACCTGAGTAGTAATGAAATACGGTCAACTGGAAGGCGAGGCACAAGTTGAAAACTTGGGGCAGTCCGTCCGTTGGATTGTGTAGGTTTGTATCGATGTTGGCCCTCGTTCATTTTTGAAGGCGCCCTTTTACTTAGGGATATGTTGGTGCCGTAATCATCGACCCCAAAGTCGGTTAGACGCTGTTCGGGCCGGTCTCAACCCGTGTCGCACCCTCTAGTATGGAAACACGATCTGCCTCGGAATGGCCATCGTATAGTTCTAATTGGGTGGTCCGTGCTTGAACCGCGACGATTACCACCACGAACAAGCATCGAGCGGTTACCCAATGCATGGACCCGACGGGGAAAGTGTGGGTTGGTATTAAAGGTCTTTCACCAGCTGGTTTGGAATTCGATTCGAGTCGCCGTCTCCCCCGGTTAGTGGGAAACTATGGCGAGCTTCACCATGATACAACTCCATGTGTTGTTTAAAGGTTCAACTAAAATGTGGATAAGTCAACTGGATATGGTTATATTAATGCTTGTTAGACTCAAGTGTATGTAATAGTTCAGGTGCCAATCTAGATTAAGAGGTAGGTCTAAAACCTGACTGCTCACTGATATCATTACATATTCCTTCTGTTAATTCGAGCTTTTCGCAACTAAAGATCCCCGCTCCACCAAAAAGCCTTGCATACCCTTGGTGTCATTTATTTTCAGTTGGACGGGTAAGTCTAGCTGAGTACATTCCCGTACTCAGGGTTTATCCCGTTGTTGCAGATGGCCAGGTGTACTACGGCTATTGTAAGCACTGCCTCTACCCCGTGGAGGGTGATGAGGAGTAGGCCCAGGGTAGGGTCGTCCATAAGCTTCTCCTTTTCTTTTGCTGGACTGAGACTACTAGTGGCACATTATCTGAAATGGGAGGAGTGAGTTATCAAACAATGTTTTATTTGGACCACGTTTGTGGTGGTCGGGTTTCAAAACTTATTTCAGCTTCCACACTTTAAAACTCAGTATTGTAATAACTCTTTTATGCTTCCGCACTCTGATGTTTAAATTCGGTTTCGATTATCGATGAGGTATCCTTACGAATGTGGTACTTGAACAATGCGATCCTGTATGTTGTATGATGTTTGAAATCCTTCGAGATTTCCGGACTACCGGGGTTATATGGGTTCAAGTATGAGTCGATGTCTGACGAATTTGGCTAAGACGGTACTTGAGCTCTTATAATCAGGACGATTCCGCCATAGTTGTGATCCCCTCGCCGCGGTGAACTCAGCTGCGCGTCGACCCTCCCCGAGGCGGGTTCGCCCGACCCCCCCATTGGGTGCTTCTGGCATGGTCGTGTTCGGGACGATGTTCCTAGGCCAGTTCGCTACTTCGGGTGCACTTGGCCCCTCTCGGTGGGATCGCCCGACCCCCTCCATGGGACTTCGGGACAGTCACGTCCACCACCCGAGCGGCTATGCAAAAGTGGGATCGCCCGACCCCATACTTCGCGCCGTCACGTCCCGGTCTACTAGCTGTGTACAGGGTTTGGAGGGGGGGTCGCCCGACCCCCTAGTTGGGTCCTCGGGACGACCACTTCCCAAGTCTGTGCTTCCCCTAACCTGTGTGCATTGAGGGTTGCAGGTGGGTGGATCGGCCAACCCCTTGGTTGGTGTCCGGCGCGGTCACGTCCCCAGCTCGAGCCGCTCTATGCGATTGTGCAACCCTTGTTGCAGGTGGGCCCCATATAGGGATCGCCCGACCCCCTAACTGGGGTCTGTGGGCCCCACCTCAAAGCCTAAGGTAAGTCTAGCCTATAACTTTTTGAACCATGACATGAAATCGAGGACATGTAGCTTTTAGGATTTGGTTCAAGCAATGAAGAGAAGAGACTTGTAGGTTTTAGGTTGTGTATAGTTTGAACTCTACCATGTCTACTTCATTTTCTACGGGTTCATGTTCATGAAAAACTTTAAGACGATGGCCATTTACCTTAAAGATGTTGCCGTCGGTGTCCTGAAGCATGACAACTCCATGCGTTGCGGCGTCGATCACGAGGAATGGTCCTTCCCATTTGCTTTTTAGTTTTCCATGGCCAAAGAGCTTGACTCTTGAGTTGAACATAAGAACCTTGTCTCCCGGATGGAACTCCTTTTGCTTGATCCTCTTTTCATGCCATTTCTTGGTTCTCTCTTTATAGATCCTAGCGTTGTGATAGGCTTTCTCTCTCCATTCTTCCAGTTCAGAGATCTGCATTCTCCTATTTCTTCCAGCTGCGAGCAAATCCATATTCCATCTCTTTATTGCCCAGTGTGCTCTATGCTCCAATTCCACGAGCAGATGGCATGTCTTGCCGTATACAAGTTGATATGGGGTCATACCAATTGGAGTCTTGTATGTGGTCATGTATGCCCACAGTGCATCTGATAGCATGCTTCTCCATGCTATCCCCATTTCATTGACAGTCTTTTGCAGAATATTCTTGATTTGCTTGTTCGATGTTTCTGCTTGTCCGCTTGTTTGTGGGTGATAAGGTGTTCCAATATTGTGCCTTATCCCTCTTTATGTTAAGTAGCGTCGGAACTTTCTATCAATGAAGTGGCTTCCTCCATCGTTGATTACTAACCTTGGGGTGCCAAACCGTGGGAATATTATTTCCTTGAACATCTTTGTTGTGTGCAACGAATCCGCTGACTTGCACGGCATGGCTTCAACCCATTTGGATACGTAGTCTACTGCCACCAGAATATACTCACAACCTTGAGACGGGGGGAAAGGACCCATGTAGTCAATTCCCCAGGCGTCGAACAGCTCTACTTGTAGGTTGTTTGTGAGTGGCATTGCATCACGGGCATTGATGTTCCCATGTTTCTGACACCTTGCACACTTCTTCACGAAGTCCTTGGTGTCTTCATACATGGTAGGCCAATAGAATCCACTTTGCCAAATCTTGGCATGGGTTCAGAATGTTCCATAATGGCCTCCATACTCTGCTCCATGACACTTCTCCATGATCTTGACTGCTTCGTTCATGGGCACACACCTTCTTAGTATGTCGTCTTAGCATACTCTATAGAGATACGGGTGATCCCATAGATGCACCAAGCTCTCCTTGATAAGCTTCTTTTTGTCTACTTCAGGTGGTATGTAGCCTGAGACTATGTAGTTGACGATGTTTACATACCACAGGTAGGTGTCTGAAACTTTGAGGAGTGTGTCGTCCCGAAGATAGTCGTTGATGGGCAGGTCCTGTTTATCCTCAGTTTGCATTCTAGACAAGTGGTCGGCTACAGAGTTCTCTACTCCCTTTTTATCTCTAATTTCTAGATCAAATTCTTGGAGGAGTAGGATCCATCTTATTAGTCGTGGTTTAGCATCTTTCTTAGTAAGTAGGTATTTCAGAGCTGCGTGATCGGTGTAAACGATCACCTTGGCTCCTACCAAGTAAGATCTAAACTTGTCTATAGCAAATACCACAGCTAAAAGTTCTTTTTCTGTTGTTGCATAGTTTAGCTGTGGTCCGGTTAGCGTTTTACTGGCATAGGAAATGGCATAGTGTTTCTTATCCTGGGTCTATCCTAGGACAGCTCCTATAGCATAGTCACTAGCATCGCACATTATCTCAAAAGGTAGCGACCAGTCAGGGGGTTGAATGACTGGTGCAGAGATAAGTGCTTTCTTGAGATGGTAAAAAGAGTCCAAGCATCTGTTGTCAAAGTCAAAGGGTGCGTCTTTAGCTAGCAGGTTTGTTAAAGGTCTAGCAATTTGAGAAAAATCTTTTATAAACCTTCTATAAAAACCGGCGTGGCTAAGGAAACTGCGAACGCCTTTAACATTCGTGGGAGGTGGGAGCTATTCTATAACTTCTATTTTAGCTCTATCTACCTCTATTCCACGTTCAGATACTCTATGTCCTAGCACTATCCCTTCTCGAACCATGAAGTGACATTTCTCCCAGTTCAAGATCAAGTGCTTTTCTTGACAGCGTTGTAAGACACGGTCCAGATTCTCTAAGCAATGATCAAAGGTTGTTCCATAGACTGAAAAGTCATCCATGAAAACTTCCATGATTTCTTCTATCATATCCGAGAAGATGGACATCATGCACCTCTGAAATAAAGCAGGGGCATTGCACAGGCCAAATGACATGTGCCTGTATGCATATGTCCCGTAGGGGTATGTGAACGTGGTCTTACTTTGGTCGTCGGGATGGATTGGAATTTGATGGTACCCCGAATACCCATCAAGGAAACAAAAGAAGGAATGTTTGGCTAGCCGTTCCAACATCTCATCGATGAATGGCAACGGAAAGTGGTCTTTCTTTGTGGACTTGTTAAGTTTTCGGTAGTCTATGCACATTCTCCATCCCGTGACGGTTCGTTGTGGAATCAATTCGTTGTTTTGATTTTTAACGACCATCATTCCTCCTTTCTTAGGAACTACTTGGACGGGCTGACCCACTCGCTGTTCGGAACAGGGTAGATTATGCCCGCGTGCAAGAGCTTCAAGACCTCCTTCTTTACTACTTCTCTCATCGCATTGTTGAGCCTCCTTTGTGGCTCTCTAGAAGGTGTAGCATCGGGTTCGATCGGAATGCGATGTGTGCAAAGAGCGGGACTAATTCCCTTGAGATCTTGCAATGAATATCCTAAGACAGATCGGTGTTTTTCTAGGACGGTGATGAGTTTAGAAACTTCTTCCATTGTAAGTCGATCACTAATGATCACGGGAGTCTCTATCACCATTAAGGAAGGCATACTTAAGCCCAGAAGGAAGTGGCTTAAGCTCTATAGAGGGTTTTGGTGGAGGTTCAGACTCATCCAAGTCTAACGGTTCATCTAAATCAGTGTCTTCTTCTTGGATAATGTCATGGGCGTCTTCTTCTAGATCGGGTTGAGAAGTTTCTAGTGAAGATACCGACATCACCTCCTCTATTGGATCAGGCTCAGGTTTTGGTTCGGCTATCGAATTAACGGAGCCGGCAAAAGGAACTGAAAGATCTAGATCCTTCCCAAGGTGACCCTTAAGGCTCCCTTCACGAAATCCCTAAATGAATCTCATGAGTGGGTGCCCAATTAACAAGTCGACCTCGTCTACGTCAAAGACATAGAAGTTTGCGAGGAAGCTAACCTTGTTAATTGTGATAGAAATATTCTGTGCAATCCCGCAACTCTCGACCAATTTTCCTGAAGGAAGCTTAAGGAATTTATTGGTCGGGTTTAGCGGTTCCTCACCTAGGAGTGTTAACATCAACGATTTAGACATTAAATTTACTCCTAGAGCGGGATCATAGATGGAATCTACAGCCGTCTTGTTTATGGCACACGGTATGGATGTGAAATAGGACAGAAGCTTAATGACATCTAATGATGCTTCAGCCTCCCTGAACCATTCGTTGCTCATAATAGACATGAGCTCTTGGGCAGTCGCCTTAAGGTAACTTGCCTCAAACTAGGTTGGCATGTGGTTATTAGGAGCTCTACGGGCTGTGGATCTCTTCTGCACAGGTTGTTTCGAGACATTGCCATAATCGGCGAAAAGATCTGTCTCGATATTTAGAGGATAATCCAAAGGATGAATTACGTATTCCTTTGGAGGAGTAGGTGGTTGTGGTTTAGGATTGATAGCTTGGGGTATAGGTAAAGGAGTTTCGGCTGTCGTGGGTTCGTCCCTAGGAGTTTGATCTTCCTCTAGAGTTTCACCATGGTCATCGGTGTTGGGGGTGTTCTTGAGAATGGTCGCAAAGACTTCCTTACCTTCACTAATGGGTAAATGGAGGAAAGCTCCTTTAGAGGCTAAATCAAGGAATTGTGCGGAGTTTTGGCTAAGACCGAGATAGAAATGTTGCATAAGGGTTGGCTCGATTATAGCTAAATCTGGGCCAGAGGATGCTATGTCTGTAAGTCGTGCCCAGGCCGCACCTAGAGATTCCTTCTCGTCTTGTTTGAAGTTTAGCACATCTCTACGAAGACGAGCTACGCGGGATATGGGAAAGTACGTTAAGCAGAACATGGCTTGCAGTTTCTCCCATTCTCCGTTCACACTACCAACGTAGCGAGTATACCAGCGTCTAGCTTTTCCCATTAACGAGAATGGAAATAGCTTCCACTTAAGAGTGACTCGCCTCATCCCTTGGATTCGAATACACGAACAAAGTTGCTCGAAATCACGTAGGTGGGTATAAGGATTCTCATCTACTTCTCTCGAAAAGGGATTCTCCTGAACCATCGCTATGAGACTGGGGCGAAGCTCATAGCGAACTGCCAAAACAGCATGAGATGAACTAGGCGGCTCCAACTCAGCGCCCGATGGAGCAGCGTAGTCAAAAAGGGTTGTTTGATCCATATTGATTTATGAAATAAAAGTTCAAATCAAACTACGATAACTTTAATGACTTTGTTCTAGCTAACACAGCTACCGTTCCCCGGCAACGGCGCCAGAAAAAGCTTGTTGACACCAGAAGTGGCAAACGGATATACCGCAAGCGTACAGTAGTCAATTGTAGCCCTTCACCGGGAGTATTCCAGGTATCGTATTTCCACAGGGAACGTGAAGTGATATAGCTAGATGTAGGATCGTTAAAGGATGATCAAAGGGTATATGATAACTGGGATAGAGAGGTCTTCCTAATATCAACATCTGGTACTGGTTTTCTAAAAGTACTGAGGTTTACCACCTCATTCCTTAATGGGGGCGAAGGACGAAACAGTAGTTGATTAAAAGGTTTTCCACCTAACAACTACTGAGGCGGCAATGCTGCTACCCAACTATTATTTTCAACTTGCCTGCAACACTTGAGAGGAACTCCAAGCACTGGTTGTGTCTGTCACCCTACCACCAGGCGTCTACACAAGTGCGACAAGAAGTGCACACTGGCAAGATATAGCCTAGACACCACGTCTACACTAATCTTACTACTCTAAAGCTAAGGTTATTAGGCCTAGAGCACTTCAACAAAGTAAAGCAATGTGCCAAGTAAAAGAACTGTAAACTTAAATTACCAGACCAGAATATTAAATACTAGAAGGACTCAGATGTAACACTTACAAGAAGAATCGCATCCGCTGAGGCGCACCTTGGAGAAGACTCCCGACAGGTCGGGACTCCTCTGTGGAACTCCTCACTCCCTTCCCTCTCTTCTAACACTAAGCTACTAAGTAGACTTTCTCTCCTTGGATGCCTCCAAATGAAGAGTTCTAGGGGGGTATTTATAGCTTGGAGGTGGAGTAGCGGCTACTCCGGTGCCACGTCAGCGATCCGCGTGCTCTTCTTCCTTGGCCATTGGATCAAACCGCCATAGCAACCGACCTTGATGAATGGCTTGGATATTGTTCACGTGTGAAACATGTGCTTTGCCACCGACTTGGATGAAGCTCACCATGGGGTCGGCCGACCCCACTCTATGACATGTGGACCCGGGGTACATCTTCTAGAAGGTGGTGATATCATCCTGATGAACAGTGTAGATGGGCCCCACCAAGGGGGGTCGGCCGACCCCCCCTATGACAGGGCTAGCCCACCTTCTTCTCTCCCTTGGTGACCCCACATGTCATGGAGCAAGTCTTGTGATGATGGTTGCATTTGGTTTCGGTGTGGACCCATGAATCCATGTGTTTCTCATCTTGCACCATTGAGTAAAAGCACATGTTTGATCCAAGGGTTGATATTGGTTTGAACATGCTTCTCTTGGATCATGCCATGTCACCCTGGCCGAGGTGGCCCCATGGGGGTCGGCCGACCCCCATGGTGGGCCCACCTGGCCTCATTTTGTTTATTTTGCCATCTCCTACAAGTTCACAAGCTAAGAGTACAAGTGGAACTTATTAGTGATAAATATGCTCATGATATGCTATACTTCCTTGAAACCGAGGCCTGTTGATGGTATTTTGATAAGGTAAAACATGCTATAACTTCCGTCATCACTCACTGAGCCGACCGATGACATGCTCGTCGGCCAAAAGCCAGCGCAGCAAAAGAGGGTGTTGAGTGAGAATGGAACCAGCTGCCTCCCCCCCATGGGCTACCACGAAAGGCGAAGGAGGCTTTTTGGAAGATCAATGATCCGAAAACGCCTCCCACGCCCTCCGTGGTCCAATCGGGCGAACCGAAGAGCTTGCTGCTACCGGCAAGGTCTTTGCCTGAACTGCATCACCACCGGCGAGCTGGTGCTACAACTCCAGTTCGCAGGGTCGCCGTCCTCGTCGGGATCGGCGGAAAGGTGACCCGCAGCAAGGCAAGGCGAACCCGGCAGTCCCGTCTCTCCCTTCCTTGGACAATGAGGAAGTCATCCGCGGCAGTGCAAAGGTCCCCACGGCTCGTCACCGTCGCTGGACTCGCACTCGTACACGTCATCTTCACTCGCCGTGACGATGGGTACACCGCCCGTGACTCTCCGACATGTTCAGGACACCGCCCTGGAGAGGGCATACTGAACGAGCCGGAGGAGGGAAGAGAAGGGGCTGAGCCCAAGAATGAAGCATGCATCAACACTGATGACCCTTCGTCCAGGGAGCTGGGATCTCATGGATTCAACCCCGGGGTCCCCAGCGAATCCTTCCCTTTCTCTACCCTGTGTACTCGTAGTGTCTATCGTAAGAACGCTAGCTCTGTACCTCTATAATCTGAGAAAGGAAATAAAGGAGCTCCCTTCTTTCCAAAAAAGGGCATTGTTCGGATGAAGTCCGGAAAGATTACCTTAACATCGACACAAAAGGTTGTGGGCCAGCACGACCCTCGCTCCAACCTCGAGTCAAAATTCTGAACGAGAGCTCTTTCGGAGACCACCCTTGCTAAGACACCACGCCGAGAAACCAAAAGTTTCCAACAAGTCATCGCAAAAACGACGCGCGCGCCGAAGGACGTCTTCGCCCAAAAAGGAGCCTACAACCACAATGAATTCGCAAAGCTATGTTCCTTTCTTCTTGTAATCATTCACTTTTCCAAACACTTAGGAACACAACGCTTTGTGAAAACTAAAAATAAAAATCCTACCGTCTCACCCGTGTGCGGCGCGTCACTGTTTTCGAACTCTGGGAACGATGTCAACCGTGCCTTCTAAGGGAAGCAGGTCGAGGTTCGGCCGCCATCGCCCCCAGGGGCTAACGGCACCCCCGGTGGAACTGGAACACGAGAGCGGACTGAGTTCCTCAAGGTTCAACCAGGGGATTAGCCAAACTTGGGCGTGACGCTAGGGCTATGCGGGTCTCTTCCCTTTCATCATCCCTCGAGGCGGCGGACAGTCACGCGAAAAACTGAACAAAGCCCCGTGACGAGGACGAGGAAAGGGAGTGACCGCATAATAACCTTTTTTGATTAAATAATGAAAAGGGTGCAACGATTTTGAAAAAAAAACTACAAAACGACATACTAATGCATGTCCTTTGTAGGAAGACACCAAACCATCTCAGTCTCCAACACGAACTCGGGATGGAATCAGGTCATATCGTGGCCCGATGAATCACTAACGCCTCAGCAAAGCCAAAGTACCACGCCAGCCCACTTCCGAATCCACGAAGACCTAGTATGGACTAGGTAAACTGGGGCACCCCTCCTAGAAAACTGGCGGTCCAGTATGGGTGCCCACTGAGAGGTCTCGTCAGGTCGCTGACACAGCAGACGATCAGTCACCACGCCCCACAGAACACTTAAGCACTTACCCCTCAAAAGAAGGGCTCGACAGTGATTTGCTCCCAGCGAATCCCACAACAGTGTGGTGCCTGCCAAAGGTTCAGCGGAAATAGCCTCACGAGCTGAACAGGGGCGTAACTTGACTCATCGTCCGAGGCCTCGAACACTGGCCCCGATGGCCAAACCCATTCTCTGCTTCACCCAGGATCGTGTATTCGAGCCTCAAACGAGCCTCGTCTTATTGTGGGTACCATGACGCCCTCCACCACGCTCTGGGTTGAAAGAGCTTGCGGGAAGAATGTCAAGACGGGCGGCACCCTAAGCCGCTCAAGCTCGGGGGCTCGACTACACCCGGCAACCCTCGATGAAAGAGGGTCGAGCCTACTCAGGGAACGCGAGCATTCAAGACGCACGTACAGGACTGACACCCCCGACAAGTCAACGACTGCGACATCAATGGCTCGACTCGCAAAGCTACGTTTTCTTTCCTCCTAAAAACTGCTTTTCCATTTCAGCAAGTAGGGAGAGGATAACATTTTATGAAAACTAAACAAAAACCCTATCAAACCGCCTGTGTTCGACGCCTCTTTGTTTTTGAGCCCAGGGAACGACACCAACCGGGCCTTCTAGGGAAGCTAGTCGAGGTTCGGCCGCCATCGCCCCCAGGGGCTAATGGCACCCCCGGTTGAACTAGAACACGGGTAGCGGGCTGAGTTCCCTTACGTTCAAACAAACGACCAAGTAAACACGGACGGACCGATAGGAGTGTGCGGACCTCTTCCCTCTCATCATCCCTCGAGGCGGCGGGCAGTCGTGCAAAAAAATAGGGCAAAGCCTCGAGACGAGGACATGGGAGGGGAGTACTTGCATAATAATGTTTTTTAATTAAAAAACAGAAAGGCACAAACAGCTCTAAAAAGAGTCGCCTCATAACATACTAACGCACCCATCTTCACAGGAACACGTCTTGGAGAAGGGAACACCGTTTCGTGATGGATCATGCCCTCGGGCCCCTACGCCATGGAACAAAACGGCACGCGCCGAGGCAGTGGCCGTCTAGAAAACCCTGTGAATCGGGAAAACGGCCCTGCCAACGAAAGTTCCAAAAGCAAAAGGGTGCCTGAGCGGCATCGACCAAAATGACCGGTGAAGCCAAAGCCCTATCCACCCCAAGAAGCTTCCTTGCAAATGAACGCAAGAAAGGCTTAACCCTCGGCCTTCAAGCGAACAGGCCCGAGGGATGCCAAAATACGTGAATTCTAAGCACACGCTCAACCCCGTTCGAGCTTACCCTCCCTCGAAGGAACATGAGAAGTCTCGACGGCCGAAGAGTGATTGCATAAATATTTATAGGTTTTTTACAGAATGGAGGTCCTAAAGGTCACTTGCTGGTGTCGCTCGATGGCTACGCCAAAGTGTTCGTCGCCGCCGCCGAAAGCGCTGGCTCCAAGCAGCTCCATGACCCACTAGGGACCTCAACCACGACACCCCTACCGGGACTGCCGGAGAGCTTGTTCCGCGGGGACCTCGGCGACCACGGCCTCGGCGGCATCATCAAATTGCTCGATGAGCACTTTGAAGTTCGCCGCCCCAGATCCCTCAAGGAACCCCACGAACGGGCGCAGGTCGCGACCGGAACGGACCTGAGCCCCCGCGAGAGCCACCGCCGCGCCCTGGTGAACGTCGTGCTCCACCGAGGCCCGAACGCGTTCGGGCACATTCTGGAAGCGTTCTGCGAGGTTGTAACCTCAAGCACGCACGAACTCCACCGCCGCCTCTGCGGCCAGGCGAAGGACCTGGAACACGGCCTCCAGCTCGGCGACTCGGCCATCTGCCGCCGTCAGCTGGCCATGAAGCTCCGCGGCCTCTTCTTCAGCGGCATCCAACGCCGCCGACGCCGTCGTGACCGCGTCCTCCAAGTCACGGGCCGAAGAGGGGGCGGAGGAGAAGCAGGGCGGCGGAAGGGAATTGACCTCGACGTTGAGATGACCCTAAGAAAGACACAAAGAACATGATCAGAGCGTCGTTGCAAGGCTGCAATGAGATGAAGGAATGAACCAACCCCGGGACACGGCGGCGCTGCCCCGGGCCTCCCGAGCTCGACTGCTCGTCAGCGGGACGCTTCGCGCGGTCCATGTCGAGGAGCGAAGGAATTTAGCAAGGCAGCAATAAGGGCGATGGAGCGAGCAGGTCGAGAGAATAAAAGCCCCTTCTCCGTATTTATAACGGGAAGGGCCGACCACCGTCGCGCGTCAGAGCTCGGCCCTTGCGATTCCCCAGAAGAAATCGAAGCGCCGCATGACTTTTTGATTGTCACGCACGCGTACGCACGAAGGATGGACCCTTGGGAAACCACACCGCCGAACGACTACGATCCCCGGCGGAATTGACCATTAATACAAGAAAACCGAAGGGTCAGCTCCCCACTTATCAATAGCATGAGCGTGTGCTACAGTTCCAGACCCGCGTCTTCAGGCCTCTACGGGTTCGCAAAAGCCCATCAAGGGCCCATGAGAAGGACGTCGTGGCTAGCAACGCCCTAAGCTGCGCGAGGCTCGGGGGCTCGAATATGCCTGGCAACCCTCGACGAAAGAGGGTCGAAACCACTCGGGGGCTCGACCACACCCCACAATCCTCGATGAAAGAGGGTCGAACTCACTTATTTCCAGGATCAGTTACACCCGACAGGCACGCTCGCGCACACCCTCGACGAAAGGGAGCAGAACCCGCTCGGGGGCTCGACAACCCCGAGGCCTTTGCAAGTAAGTATTGTCACCCGTGTCAGTTTGACTTAATCTTGCAAGAGCATCGACTGCATTTCATTACAACATACAACAAACCATTCAAATCAATCAAAGTCCCCGGGAACCGCCTCACCCTTCTTCCCCGAATTCTAACCCCTGGCTCGAGTGCCAGCACTCAAACCAGGGCGAGGGGACTTCCTCAGCAGGGAATGCATGCGCATCCCCCATGGAGGAACTTGTCACTTTTCTCCCATGCTTTCTAACCCCTGGCTCGAGTGCCAGCACTCGAACCAGGGCTCGGGGGCTACCCCCGCGGGGAACGCTCACGCATCCCCCACAGAGAAGTTTTTGAGGTACCCTCGTTCCCGATTTCGTGACCCCCAGCTCGAGTGCCAGCACTCAAGCAGGGGCTCGGGGGCTACTGTCGATGATATGAAAAAGGGGTACCCCAAAGCCGACGCTTCCAAAAACTAACCCCCAGAAGGACCCCGGGTTAACCTTCTACCACCATACCAAGTCAGCCCAAAACCCAACTCGAGAACGAGCCGGCCCACGAACAAACCTCAAAATAGCCCACCAAGCCTATGAAGGATTTCCCCTCGAGGCTACATCGACACACCTTCGAGGTACGGCGACGGAAACTCCCCAAGGCGAACGGGGACCAAACCTCGACCGCCAAGACTTCCTAGCGAAGGAGGCAAGCCTCGATTACCCCATACCTACCTCTGGTATAGCCCACGAAAGCATTAAATGCGCTCCATCTGCTCCAGTCAGACTCGAATGACTACAACAAGCACCACAGTGTGCCGTACCCCAGTCAAATCCAACTATTACCACTCGTGCCCGGGAAAAAAGCGCAATGTGCAGCGCAAGTTGCGCTACGCCATGCACTGTGCCTCGTCAGTCGACCCCTCGAGGCATGTTTGTCAACACCTTCCCTGCAATTCTGGGAGACCAACCTTGTTCATTCGGGACTCCATCCCCGCATACCGCCTCGAGCGTCCCTCGAGCGCCCATCAGGTGCCCCTCGAATGCCCCCTAACAGATTTAGGAGCATTTAATGCGTCCACCTACCCCGTCCAAGTCGCATGGGCACGGTGTGACGCCGTAGCGATTCGTACCCAGGTTAAATCAACTTTTACTGCCCATACCCAGAAAGGGGGACGACTCGTATGACGCTGTTGCGCCTTGCTGAGCACCATACCTCGCCAGGTCATCCCTCGAGGCACGTTCGCCAGCACGTTCCCCGCATGGCCCGGAGCTCGACCCTATCCGCTTAGGTCTCGACCCCCTCCGCGCAGGCCTCGGTCCCATCCGCGCAGACCTCGACCTCTCCCTCGAGCACGGCTCCACCAAGACTGGTCAGCACTCCAACGACTCCCGACGTGACGTCTCTATGCATGCCCATGCATGAGCGTCACCCTTCATCGGCATCATAGGCACATCACCACAAGGTCGGACACGCCTCTACAGCGGCGCCGACATGACCGGCATCATCATCGCCCACATCATCGTCAACGTCATCGCCTACGATAGCCCTAAACCCATGTAACCCTGAGCCTCGCCTTCGCCTATAAAAGGGGACGCTAGGGACAAAGCAAGTAGGCTGGCTGGCACCCAAGAATATCAGCTTCCCACCATAATCTAGGACTCTGGAGCTCAGTTCTCTAGTTCTAGCTTCCTTCTTCACACCCCCCGTTTCCTTTCACGCTTGTATCCGCCCCTGTACAAGCACTTCGGTGCAAGATAATACAAACCCTCTCCCCCACTGGACGTAGGGCCTTCCTTTACCCGAACCAGGATAAACCGCTGTATTCTTCTTGCATCACCATCCGGATTGGGAGCACGCACTTATAAATTTACTCGTTGGTGCTGACCCCCGGGTCTCGAACAGCGACAACTAGCACAAGCGTAATATACAAAGTAGAGAACAACAAGCACATGGGACACAAGATTTATCCCGAGGTTCAGCCAAACCACTAAGGAATGCCTACGTCCTCATTGTTGAGGTGACCACTAAGGTCGGAGTCTATTTCACCTCCTTGCCTCACTCAAGCAACCACAAAGGTTAGCTGAGTTTCTCCCCTAAGAATCACTGGGGAAATACAAACTCTTCGGGGAGCCCTCACAAATGAATCAACATGGGCTACCACCGAAGAACACCTTACCGGCTAGGGTTCCAAGAACCCAAGAGTAATAAATACAAACCAAGCCGGAGAGATGAGAGAACCAAGTGCTCAAGTCGTAGATCGAAGCTTCCCACTCTCTAATCTCACTTCCTTAGCTCAAATATTGCAAGGGAATGAATCTAGGAGCAAAGGAGGAGAGAGAGGGGAGGAGTCAATGCTTGGGAGCTGTTTGTCTGAAGTTAGGTCACAATGAATGAAGTGAGTGACGGTTAGAAGTCAAGTGAGTGGCTATTTATACTAGTCACTCTTCTCAGGCATCTGTCGATAGTACCGGGCCCATAGGCCAGTAGTACCGACTGACCAAATAACCGTTGCGACAGACCTATTGACCAACCAGGTACTACCGACCAGGCAGGTCGGTACCACCGGGGGCCGGTAGTACCGACCTTATGGTGGTACTACCGGTAGGCCAGCACGTAGCCAACACAGAGGTATGCAAACTGACCTAAGACGCCGGTACTACCGGGGCCGGTAGTACCGGGGTTATAGCGGTACTACCAGTAGGTCAAATCGGAGCACAAACAGAGAGGTTGCAAATCGCTTCGGAATGCCGGTACTATCGACCATCAGGGTCAGTACTACCGGGCCCGATAGTACCGGGGTTATAGCGGTACTACCGGTAGTTCATTTTAACCCCTTCCAGAGAGCATGCGCGTGGCTCCTCTTCGGCGGTACTACCGACCACTATGGTCGGTACTACCGACCTACCAGTTAGTGCACATTATACCTCTATGTGTTCGTGAGTGCGCGGTGTCTCTCAAGCATGAGATGTTTGACGACATGAGCAGTTTTCTCCACATCTAGCTACCCTAATTTGTATCCCTCTTGATAGTCCGGCTTACCTATAACTCGAGTTTAAAATTAAACTATCAATCCACCACTTTAGCTAGGCATCTTTTCTCCAACAAAATTTAACGTGCTTTGTTCACAGAATTTCATCGTTGCAATTCTTTCTAAGGACTAACACCTGCATACATGCCTTTATAAGTCCGTTAGTCCCTAATTTGATTGTCATTAATTAGCCAAAACCCACATTGGGGGCGAATGCACTTACAAAATCCCCCTTTTTGGTAATTGATGACAACCAACTTAGGCTTATAATAAGGATAGAAAGAATTAAAGCTTTTGAATTCCAAAGTTTAGATTGAGCTCCCCCTTGGTGTATGCTTTGAATTTGAATCTCAAACCTTGATTTTAAGCAAGGTTGCATACACAAGAACAAGAGCTCCCCCTAAATTTTGCAATTCATGGGGTGCCTAAGTGTGTGACAACAACATGTATATAATAAACCGTGATGCATGAACATGGTGAATCACATAATAATAAAGCAAAAGAACTTGAATGGCTATGGTAAAAGAAAAAGATTTAACGAACACATAGCCATATCGAAAATAACATTCACCAATCATGACATGAGCATCAAGTAGAGGACCAACATAAAAGAATATTACAATAAGCATAAGAGTATCAGCCCTCTACCACACATCACATTCAATACAAGTTTTTGTAGTTCACCACAGTTAGTTCACCACACGAAGCTCCACAAAGCTACCTTATTACATCAAAGATAAGGCCTAACACTCCCCCTTTGGCAACAAGTACCAAAAAGGGTAGGCCGCGTGAAAGTACAAAGAGCTAGTAGCAGCCATAACCGCCGCCATAGCCATCATAGCCACCACCATATCCATAACCATATCCTCCGGAGGCGCCACCAAAGAGAGACTGATAAGCACTAGCACCCACACCACCACCGGGATGCTCCGAAGGATCACCAGCGGGTTTGCCAAAAGCCTCAGGAGGAGTGGCAGGAGCACCACCACCACCAACAGGATCAGCACCGGGATCGGCAAGCCCACTCAACGAACCACCACCTCCACCACCATAAGAGGTAGATCCACCACCAAAAGTCGGATCCACGCCATATGGGTCATAGGTAGGAGGAGGATGAGGAACAGCACCACCATCATCATTGTCATCATCATCATCATCATCATCATCATCTCGACCACCAGCAGCCGCAACATTCTGAGCATCAAATTCATCAAAGGGGTCCGCAAAGGGGCGAAGAGGAGAAGCAGGAGGAATGTCAAGTTTCTCTTCTATGCGCCTCATGCGACAGTCATCGCGCTCCGCCTTGTAGCAAAACCAGGAAAAGAACCTGCGGAGAGCAAATCTAGCCGCCTCGCCAAGCCTCGCATGACGAGGAGGAGGAGCATCCTCAACATCTTCATACACTTGCTCCTGACCGTGAACCCCACCAACAGCGACACCAGCAACTGAAGTACCAGCATCATCAACGTTGCCAATAAAAGAGATGGTCCGAACTGAGTACTCATTGACACTCCGGTCATTCTCAAAAAAGGCTCCAACCACTTGCTCAATGACATGCATCAGATACAGAGCATAAGGTAAATCCTTGTGAAGGTCTATGGAGGCCTCTGAGATCTTCTGCCATAAAAAGTTGGAGATACTGAATCTCCCATTAGCTTTAGCAAACCAGCAAAGAATCTTAGGGGCATCATTTCTCAAGTTTGTATTGTCCCCTCCCTTAGGATCCAAAGTGAGCCTCATCAAATTGTTGAGGACAAAGAAATATGACTTGAGACCATTTACCTGGAAGGCAGCAGACTTGCCTGGCAAGTAAATACGGGTCGCCTCAAGTTCTTCCATATACATCCCCTCACCATACTCCTCTGAAAGCCTCGGAGCCCTCCGATCTTCATCATTGAAACCCAAAAGCCGGGCAAAGGTCACAAAGTCACAGCAGTAATGAATACCCTGTGCCATCCAATGAAGTACGCGTCGCGGGTGGTCAATCCACAAGGTGGCCCAGAACTGGCAGATAATCTCCTGATTCCAAGTCTTTTCTCTAGAGATAAGAGCTAGGATTCTCCATTCTTCTAGCCTCTGAATTAAGGCATTCATCTCTTCATTGTTCTTCTCAGTCAAAGACCGGAGGCAAAGATGCTTGTGCTCAGAAAGAGGTGGTCTCCCTTTTGCACAGAAAGATTTCCAAATGATGGACATGTAATAGTCTTGCTGAAAGAGAGATCAGAACCTCCGATCAACCGTATCATCCCTTACATAGACGTAAGGGTTCTCCAACCTTTGCAGCCTCAGACCCCCAGCTCTCCTCCTTACTGAATAGTCCTTGAAGTTCCCTAGATCAGCTGGACGAACTATCTTAGCATCAACCTGAGGATGAGTGCAGAGAACACGGTTGATGAGCACCATCCCAGCGAAACTTGGAGACCTTTGCCCAAAGCGAGGATCAATGCAGCGACCCTCTCTTTTGACTCCGTTCCCCAAGGTCCTTCCACCAACGATCTCACTGTGAAGACGCCCAGCACGCCCAGGAGGTGGAGGAGGAGGGGTGCATCCTGCCCACTCCCACCAGCCTCATCACCTCCATGGCTCACAATACGATGGCCTGTGGATGAACGCCCACGAACCGCCCGAGTGGGATCCTCACTGCTCCCACCCGAAGGGCGAGCCCGACGCGAGGGGTTGCGCCGCTGAGCATCTTGCTCCATTGCAACAATCTCTTCTTCTTCTTCTTCCCCAAACAAACTCTCCCTTGTCTCTCGTGCATGCATAGCTTCACGAGAGCTCCTTAGATCATGAGTCATCTAGAAAAGAGGACACAGATCAAGATGAGACACTAGAAGCATACATGATAACTCAAAGGACGTGGCAAAAGAAGCGCCGATACGCGAATGGGGAGAGGAAACTGCTCTCTGCCGGCCGTCGGTACTATCGGCCAGTCTGGGCGGTACTACCGGCCGCACTGCAGAGTGCGGGTTCTTCTCTCCATTGCACATAACCGCCAACAAACTCGCATAATAAGCATCCTAGAGGCATCTATGCACTAGAGACAACAATCCATCCAAAGGAATCGACCTAGAACAAGGTACATTGAGATATCGGGCAAGAACACCCTAGTACCTTGTTGCTCAAAAGGAAGAGGCTGAAATCCAACGAAGGAGAGCTCCCCGGCCTTCAAGAACACCACCACGTCAATCTCCTAGCTCCAAAGCACTTTCTCGCGGAGGGGATTGGAGTTTGGGTGGAGGAGATGGGAGATTGAGAGGAGGGACGCAAAGGCGCCACCGGAGCGCTCGGGAGTCCAAGGGCTGAGGACCACACGGTGAAAAGAGGATTGGGATAAGAAAAAAAAATCCACCACGGCCTTTTATACCCAGGGTAAAACGCTGGCCGGTACTATCGGCTATACAGCCCGGTACTACCGGAGGGGTCGGTACTACCGACCATAGGGTCGGAACTACCGGCTAACTTTTTCCAGCAAACTGAGATCATCATAGGTGAACTTTGTGTGGCAAACTACAAACACTTCATCCATGTCCAGATTTCATTCAATTAGTAGATAACTATGGACATAATGAAATGTGCAAAATAAGTTTTGAAATCACACACAAGTTTTATCAAAAGCTTTTGTCTATGTCTCTAGGTGAAAACAAATGTGTGCAACTCATCAAGCCACGTTACGAGAATCAATGATATTTAGCTCACTCCTCAAAGCACAAAATCTTGACTCATCTAGAGGCTTTGTGAAGATATCAGCTAGTTGCTTTTCGGTGCTCACATGGCGTAAAGCGATATCTCTTTTGGCTTCGTGGTCTCTCAAAAAGTGATGCCGGATGTCTATGTGCTTTGTGCAAGAATGGTTTACGGGATTGTTTGCCAACTTGATGGCACTCTCATTGTCACACAAAAGGGGAATTTTGGTTTCCTCACATCCAAAGTCTCTAAGAGTTTGCTTCATCCAAAGTAGTTGGGCACAACATGTGACGGCCGCCACATACTCGGCTTCATCCAAAGAGTCTACTCCTGCTATTTATTTTCCACACTTTGAACAATGATATTTCTAGCAAACTGAGATCATCATAGGTGAACTTTGTGTGGCAAACTACAAACACTTCATCCATGTCCAGATTTCATTCAATTAGTAGATAACTATGGACATAATGAAATGTGCAAAATAAGTTTTGAAATCACACACAAGTTTTATCAAAAGCTTTTGTCTATGTCTCTAGGTGAAAACAAATGTGTGCAACTCATCAAGCCACGTTACGAGAATCAATGATATTTAGCTCACTCCTCAAAGCACAAAATCTTGACTCATCTAGAGGCTTTGTGAAGATATCAGCTAGTTGCTTTTCGGTGCTCACATGGCGTAAAGCAATATCTCTTTTGGCTTCGTGGTCTCTCAAAAAGTGATGCCGGATGTCTATGTGCTTTGTGCAAGAATGGTTTACGGGATTGTTTGCCAACTTGATGGCACTCTCATTGTCGCACAAAAGGGGAATTTTGGTTTCCTCACATCCAAAGTCTTTAAGAGTTTGCTTCATCCAAAGTAGTTGGGCACAACATGTGACGGCCGCCACATACTCGGCTTCATCCAAAGAGTCTACTCCTGCTATTTATTTTCCACACTTTGAACAATGATATTGTAATAATTAAATTTCTAAGACTTGTAATGTATGGAATGGATTGTGTTTTGTAAGCTCTACTCATTATTGGATTCTGGATGTGAAATGTGGATTGTTTCAAGTTCTCCCTCGAGGTGTGCTCGACAGACTTGCCAAGTTAGACACTCTCAAGTGCACTTAGTGTCTGATGGTTGTCGAGTCTACTTGAAAGTGGCTTTACTTAGGCGATTCTGCCATAGTTGGTATCAAAGCCAATAATGAGTATCTGAGCTTTAAAACACTTTCAAAAACTATAAAACTTGACCAACAAAAGTTTTGCAAAGTGTAGGAAGCATAGGTGGCATATATAAGTATAAGCCCTAATATTATGGTCTATCTAGGATAGTGGCACTGTTTTGAACTAACCATTTCTGCAAGTACATTAATTTGCAAAGCAAACGCCTAGTGAGTGTGCGATGTGCCGAACTATTGCGGAAGCCGCTATATTTTTGGCTTATGAGGGTGATTAGGTCAAAGCATGCATCATCCACACGGAACCATGATAAAAAACCCCTAGACGTACAATATTGCTAATAAATTAGGAGTAAGTAGAATTAAACGAAAGTGCTTAGAATTTTGGAAAAATATCTCATTGGAGTTGTGCTACTTCTATTCATGAGTTTGGACTGAGCTAATTCAAGCTATTGTTCCCTAATGGTGGTTCTATCTATTTTCAGATGAACCTAAGGTCGGGATGCGGGAACTCAAGCGGTGGTGCAGGCGCCGGAAGGAACATCGATGGGAGTGGTCAGGGGAGTAACCGCCACAATGGTGACAACTCTGGATGCAATGAAGCCCCTTTGTTGAAGCCTATGCTACGGGCGCCACCACCACCGCCGCCACCACCACCACCACCGCCACCTCCGTACGGGGTCCCTGCTGAGGTGTTGGCGGAGGTAGCAGCTTCTAGGCGTGAGGCAGCTAAGGCCCTGAGGATGATGGCGCGGTTCATGGAAGGTTTGGCTCGTGGGGCCAATGGAGGAAGTGATGGGAATGGGGGTGGGGGCCATGTTCCAGTGAGGTCCTATACCTTTCAAGACTTCCTGGGGACGCATCCTCCTACTTTCACACCCACCCAGGAGCCCCTCGATGCAGATCATTGGCTTCGTACTCTAGAGCAAAAGTTTCCACTGATCCCTGTGACAGATGGACAGAAGGTCTACTTTGCCGCCTAGCAGCTGAGAGGTTCGACGATTGCATGGTGGGAGACTTTCAGCGCCTCGCAACCTGAGGGTCACGGTATCACTTGGCAGGAGTTCACTATGGCCTTCCGTCAGTTCTATATTCCTACTAGACTTTTGGGCAGGAAATTTAAGGAGTTTTTGGAGTTGCGACAGGGAAGCCTCTCCATGTTGGAATACGTCAATAAGTTCAACCAATTCGGCCAGTACGCCGGAGTCCATGTGGATAGAGATGAAAAGAATAGGGATCGGTTCTGCCAAGGTCTCTTTGCTCTGTTACAAGAAAAGTTGTTCAATGGGAGGTACACAACTTTCTGGGAGATGATGAATGCAGCGATCACCATGGAGGGCTTACATAGAGAGGCCCAAGCGGAGAAGCGCAAGAGGGTGTTTTCTGGAGGTTCCGGTCACCAACAGGCCCAGAAGCTGCAGATAGTGAAGCGAGTGCCCTTTCACTAACAGGATGGGTAGTCATCTCACTCCACTCAGAGTTACCGGAGTTTCCAGGCGCCCACTCAGTTTCGTGCGCCTATTCTGCAGGTGCAACTACCACCTTCAGGATAGCAGGTCCCACCTTACCAGGCTCAGGGAGCCTGGCCTGGTGCCTGCTTCAAGTGTGGTAAGTGCAAACACAAGGTTGATATGTGCCCTTGTGGTTCGACCCTGAGTGATGAGTGATTGATCAATAGGCTCACCAAGAGGGGTGAGTGGCAACATGTGTTCTTGGCTGTGTTGTTGTGCAGATGTGGAGCTCGGAGGCAGTGGTCGATGGCGAGGTGAAGGTCAAGTAGAGACGTGTCGTGCCGACGGGCTGGGAGCGGTGAAGGGTGGATGTGAGGCTTGGACTGACGGACCGGAGGGCCGGAGGACCAGCTGCGGTAGCTGGCACTTGGCTTCAACAAGCAAGAGCACATGGGGATGTGCGATGGCATCGGCCAAGTCAAGAGGAAGACGTTGGCATCATGACACATGGCGGGAGGTCGGACACGGGCTTGCATGGGAGATGCAAGTGCCGTCGGCCGAGTCATGGAGAATGGCGAAGGCGTTGTGCTCAGCGGAGGCCGGACATGCATCAACATCGGTGTCGGCGGTCGGGGCGTGAGAACCACACTCCGTCTTCGGCGCGGGTTTGGTAGTTGAGCCTCGAAAAACTACCCTCGACGGTTTCCGAGTTTGGGCCTCAAAACTTAGGGTGGCCGGTTTCTGAGTTTGGGCCTCAAAACTCGGGGTGGACGGTTTCCAGGTTTGGGCCTCAAAACCTGGGATGACGAGTTTGTCAGTTTGGGCCTCAAAACTAAGTGAAGGTTCCTATGCGGAATGGGTCGACGCGTGGCGGCACCGCGAGGCTTGCGTCAAGGCGAAGCTAGTGGTGAGAAGGCACGGCGGTCGACATGACGGCACGTGGCGGCATCCTAGAGCTTGCATCGAGGCGAAGCAAAGGATGAGAAGACGCGTGGCCGTCGGATGAAGCTCTGATAGAGTTGGACAAGAATACCCCTAGGGTTAGCTAGTTTGCTCTTATATCTAGGGGTAGAAGGGGACTAATGTATTAGGACTATAAATAAGGATGGCAGCCCCTCCATCCTCTCTATCCTTGCAGTCGCCCTCATTTGCACCTATAGACTACACATTCATCTGTTAGGCTTTCTTCCTCAGTAGCTGCTTGTGATCCGCAGAGATGCAACAATTCCTCTGTGTATTTTGATTCTCAGGAAAAGGGACTGTAATCCCTTTGTCTCCTCTAGAGATTTTGCTGAATTGAGATCGAATTCGCGTTTTGGTTCTTGTTCTTTGCATTTCTCTCTTTGCCCGTCTTTGATTCATTAAAAGATTTCTTGATTCGAGGGATGACTTGAAAACCGCTTGAACCATCTTCTAGAGCATCATGAGAGACATCTTTCCACTGAAGGATTTTCTCTTATTCCTCACGAGCTAGTAGATCGGGCGGTTTTTGTTTTAGATCGAGTTCTTGCTCCTTTGCCCGGAAATTCTTCAATTCACCGATTTGGATTTAGGTTCGAGCCATGATCTCCTAGGAGTAGCTCACTAACATCCTGGTGACTCCCCTCACCAAGTTTGAGCCTTAGTGCTTTCGATTTGAGGGAGAACGGGTCGAATCCGCGGAAGAACAGCACAATTTTCAGGGGCATCGGACGCTGGCAATAGGAGCATCGGACGTTGAGTTCATAGCATTAGACGCTCTTGTGCCACATGTCAAGAACTGGCTTTTTGAGGGAGCATCGAACGCTGGGCATCGGACACTCCGTTGAGCATCGGACGCTCCAACCCCAGCACATCGGACGCTACGCTATCACTATAGCAGCGTCTGATGCCGGAACAGTAAGGTTCCAGTGAGGGCCTATTTGCATCGGACACGTCAGCCAACTGGACATCGGACGCTGCCAGCATCTGATGTTGTTGATTCAGCACTGTTTCGTCTGGCGTTCATTCGCCTGACTTCGGATTTGGTTTCCAGCTTTTGCGTAGGGTTGCTTGACTAGTGCAGTGTCTCGCTGTGCTTTCTGGAAGCATCCACCTTACATCTAGGGTTGTGGACACTACCAAGTTTTGGTCTTGCTTTTGGGGTTGAAACTGGGACAGCGGCCGTTGATTCTTGAGAAGAATATTTAGGCTCCCATTCACCCCCCCTCTAGTCGCCCTTTTCGGTCCTTCATTTGGTACCAGAGCCGGTTAAGGATCTCTCTACCTTAATCGGTTTCGGATCCACGAAGGCGACATGGATCGAGGGTCTAGCAAGGCACCCTTTTTCGATGGGACGAACTATCCCTACTGGAAGATTCAGATGCGTGCCTATCTCAGCAGCATCGACTCTTCCGTCCGGGAGATATGTGAGGACACGAATTACGAGGTGCTAGCGGCTCGCGTGGGTCAGTTCCAGATTGATCAACACAATGCGAATGTTAAAGCTCATAACTTGCTTTTGGCCAGTATCTCCCTTCCTAAGTTTGAGCGTGTTTCCGAGCTTGAGACTGCTCAAGAGATCTGGGTGAAGCTTCAGAGCTATCACGAGGGGACCGTCCAGGTCAAGACCAGACTCTTTGAGACCTACAAGCAGGAATACGAGAATTTCAAGCAGTTGGAGGGAGAGACGATCGACAACATGTTCGCTCGTTTCCAAACGATTGTGAACAAGATGCGTGCCAATCGGGCCAACCTACCTTATGACGACCATGAGAGGGCGCTCAAGCTTCTATATGCCCTAGATCGAAAGGTATGGGAGGTGAACGTGTCGACCATCATTGAGTCACCAAGCTATGACACCCTCACCGTGGACGAGCTCTTCAGCAAGCTCAAGTCCACCGAGATCGACCTCTTTACCCAAGCCAAGCTGAAGAACCCATCTTCACATACCATGGCTTTCACTGCCCTTCTTTACTTTGTCTTCGTTGCTTTCAGTGACAGAGGAGCAGGTGGAGGTGTTAGGTGATGACGAGCTCGCCCTCATCATCAGTCGATTTTCACGGTTTCACAACAACTGCTTCAACCGCCGGCGTGGTGGTGGGAAGGACGGATGCTTCGGGTGCGGCGACCCCGACCACTTCGTTGCGAACTACCCCAAGCGCGACAAGGTCTTCCCTGGCAAGAACCACAACTCCATGCACAAGGACAAGCGCGAGTACACCACCGGCAAGAAGAAGACCAGGGGCAAGTTCAACAAGGAGGCCATCATGGAGGCGTACTACAAGAATGCCAAGGCACAAGAGCGTGCCTTCCTCGCATTGATCAGCAACCTCGACGACAACTCCACCGATCGCACTTCTGGCTCCAGCGACGACGAGTCCGAGATGAAGACGGAGGAGCGCCTAAACGGCCTCTGCTTCTTTGGCAACTCCACCTCTGACGGCTTCTTCACCATGGCTCTAGGCGAGGAGCCGAGCACATGTTCTTGTGAGCACCCCGGCGATGACGATGACACATCTTCTGAGGTATCTACTTCTTCCACTGTCGATCATCTTTCTGCTGAGCTCGAGTCCATGAATGTCACGCTGCTTAGCCATGATAAGTTGCTTAGGCGTGCTGCTAGGGAGCAAAACGAGTTTAAGGCTAAGCTAGCAGAGGCGCTTAAGGAGCTTGAGTCTGCCCGGTCCGAGGTGCGAGTGACCGATGAGGAGGAATGTGAGGAGTGCACGATGCTCATGACCAACTTTGCCACCCTCCAAACCAAGTATGCCTCTTTGATAGAAGTGTATGATGAGCTGAAGGCGAGGCTAGACTTGGTGGGTGATTGCAAGGAGTGTCCCACACTAAGGAAGGAGCTAGAGGAGGTGAAGGCTAGGCCTTCCTTGTTGGGTGCGTGCAAGTCTTATCCAAGCTTGCGAACTAAGTTGGCAGAGAAGGATGCCAAGCTTTCTAAGTTTGAGAAGGCTAGCTCAGTTAGTACCGTTTCCGCTCCATGTGAGCGATGTGTGGGGATGGAGCTTGAGATTGCCAACTGCCGGCATGCCAAGATGCAAACCGAGGAGGAAAACACATACCTTTGGTCCATCTTGAGTTGGGTGTCATGCAGCGAGCCGCAGTTAGGCATGATGATCAGTCAGTTCAAGAGGAGAACTGGTGGTCCGGGAGTAGGCTTTGCTCTAGGTGGGAAGGGCGCTAGTTTTTTTGGCAAGATCAGTGAGTGTAGTGGTGTGAACCCAAGTGAGAAACCTTCCACTACCCCTAAGCTCACCAAGATCACCCCACCTGAGCCTCCCAAGCCTATGACCAAGGATGAGGTCTTTGAAGAACCCCCAAAGCTCCTCCTCGCAAACAAGTGTGGGTTCCCAAACCGAACCATCTTAGGAACACACTTGACACTCTTCCTAACGTCTCTAGTTATCCCCTTCCGAGAGGTAAACAGCCAGCTAGAGTGCGCAACCCCCGCAACCAAGCAAACCAACAACCCAAGAGAGTGGTGAGGTTTGAGTGCGAGTATTGCCACCGTGAGGGTCGCCTAGCTGAGTTTTGCTTTTGGAGGAAGTGAGACGCTAGGAGAGAGTTGGAGCTGAACAACCGAGCCATGCACTACCCTTTCCATGGTGTGTAGGGTCAGGGAGTTCAAAGGCAGAGGGCTAGGCCTGGAGGTGCACCCCCTCAGGTAGCTAGGCCCCATGCAGCTAGACCACGGGGTGGTGGTCGTGCCCGGTGCGGTTCCAGTCGTGTTCCATATGACCGTGAGCCCCGTGTAAGAGGCTTTGCTGCACCGTCCCATAGTGGACCACCTTTTCAGCATGGTGGTGATTGCTATCCTCAGATGGGACGAGGTGAGTTTGGAGGTTTACCGTTCCATAGCGGACCACCCTTTCAGTTTGGTGGTGATCTCTATTCACCCATGGAGAGAGGTCAGTTTGGTGTTTTTCCTCCTAACACTTTTTCTGGGCATATGACACAACACTGGTATCCTTCAATGTATACTAACCCCAGTGCTGTGCCATATGCTCATTCCCTGCCTTTCTATTGATGCAGGAACTCAGGTTGGAGAACATGTGGCTTATGGACTTCGGCGGTTCACGCCACATGACCGGGAGTGATAGATGGTTCTCCAGCTTGAACCCCGTGTCCCACAAGGAATACATCACATTTAGGGACAACAGTAGAGGTAAGGTCATTTCTCGTGGGTCAATTCGACTTAACGAGAACTTTGTTCTCAAAGATGTTGTGTTGGTTTCGAACTTGCACTTCAATTTGCTTTTTGTTTCACAACTTCTTGAGGACGGGTTTGAGGTGCGCTTTAAGACCAGCTTGAGTAGAGTTTTAGATCCTCAGGGCGATCTTGTTTGTTGGATTGTCCCATTTGGCCGTGTCTTTCGAGCCAATTTTTCTCGTGCTTTCGGCTCTTCTCGGTGTTTGGTGGCAGGTCCTTCTTCTGATTTGTGGAAGTGGCATAGGAGACTTGGACATTTGAACTTTGACTTGCTTGCAAGGCTTAGTTCACTTAGCCTAATCCGAGGATTGCCCAAGCTTAAGTTTTAGAAGGACCTTGTCTGTCACCCTTGTCGTCACGGGAAGATGGTTGCCGCTTCTCACCCACCTATGAACCAGGTGATGACTAAGCGACCCAGCGAGCTTTTACACATGGACACTGTTGGTCCAGCTCGGATCTGCTCGGCGGGTGGGAAGTGGTACGTTCTAGTGATCGAGGATGATTTTTTGAGATATTCTTGGGTGTTCTTTATGGAGGTCAAGGATGAGGCTTTTTCGCATGCTCGAGATCTGATTTTAAGGTTGAAAACTAAATTTCCTCCTGATACCATTAGAGCTATTCATAGCGATAATGGTACTGAGTTTGATAACTCTCAGTTTACCTCTTTCTGTGCTTCTAATGGACTTGAGCATCAGTTTTCCTCTCCCTATGTCCCCTAGCAGAACGGCGTTGTTGAGTGCAAGAATCGGACCCTTGTTGAGATGGCTAGGACGATGTTCGATGAGCATAGGAATCCTAGGCTTTTTTTGCTGAGGCGATCAACACCGCTTGCCATGTTTCAAATCGCATCTTTCATTGGGCTTTCATGAAAAAGACTTCTTATGAGTTGCGATTTGGACAGGTACCCAAGGTGTCTCATTTTTGGGTGTTTGGGTGCAAGTGCTTCATCCTGAAGCAAGGCAATCTTGACAAGTTTGAGTCTCGTTCTGCTGACGGTGTGTTTCTTGGTTATGCTTTGCATTCTTGAGCTTATCGTGTTCTTAACCTTGAGACTAACCGTATAGTGGAGATCTGCGAGGTCACATTCGACGAGACTATGCCTTGTATTTCTTCTGCTCTTGATGTTGTAGGAGATCAGGAGCTTGGAGAGACGATGTTTGTGGAGGAGCAGGAGAATGCCGATTGGGGTGATCCCAAGCTGACTCCACCGGCTGCCCTCGTCGACCCTGCGATGATGACTTCGACACGAGGACCTGATCCCACTACTTCCACTACTTGGGGTCCTCTTGAGCCACCTCTCCAGCGAGCACCGGCTGCACCTGAGGGAGCGATAGCATCTAGCAAGGGGGAGGCGTCTTCGGCGAGGCAGGCGCCCCGAAGCGTCCAACAGATCCACCCTTCGCAGCAGATGATCGGCGGTATCGACCAGTGAGTCACGCGGTCACGAGCGTATGAAATCTCGCACTTTGCTCATTCTGCATTCGTTGCTTCTTTTGAACCCAAAGATATTGGACACGCACTTTCGGATCCAAATTGGGTCAATGCCATGCATGAGGAGTTAGAGAACTTTGAGCGAAACCATGTTTGGGCACTAGTTCCACCTCCACCAGAATGCCACCCAATAGGAACCAAATGGGTTTTAAAAAACAAACAGGGTGAGGATTTGATGGTAGTGAGGAACAAGGCTAGACTAGTCGCCCAAGGCTTTTGTCAGAAAGAGAGGATAGACTATGAAGAAACCTTTGCCCCTGTAGCCCGATTAGAAGCCATACGAATTCTATTAGCTTTTGCAGCTTCTAAAGGATTCGAACTATACCAAGTGGATGTCAAGAGTGCTTTTCTGAACGGGTACGTAGAGGAAGAGGTTTATGTTAGACAACCCCCTGGTTTCAAAAATCCCAAGTTTCTGATCCATGTCTTTAAACTTTCCAAAGCTTTGTATGGTTTCAAACAAGCCCCGAGAGCATGGTACGAGAGATTTAAAACCTTTTTGCTCTCCAAGGGTTTTAAAAAGGGAAGGGTAGATACGACTCTATTTCTCCTCAAGCAAGGCAACGACAAGCTTTTGATCCAAATTTACGTGGATGATATCATATTTGGTGGTTCCTCTCACGCTCTTGTTGCGAAGTTTGCAGAATTAATGAGCAGTGAATTTGAGATGAGTATGATGGATGAGCTAACTTTCTTCCTTGGGTTGCAAATCAAGCAATGCCGAGATGGGACGTTCGTGCATCAAGGAAAGTACACGAAGGACGTCCTGAAGAAGTTTGACATGGGTGAGGCCAAGCCTCTCACAACGCCCATGGTGATGACTATTGCGTTGGACGCGGACGAGGGCAGAGAGCCCGTGGACCAGAAGGAGTACAGGAGCATGATCGGCTCACTCCTGTACCTGACGGCGACGAGGCCAGACATACACTTCGCAGTGTGTCTATGCGCTCGTTTTCAGGCGTCCCCTCAGACTTCCCACAAGCAGGTGGTCAAGCGCATCATGAGGTACCTCCGATACACTCCTGAGTTCGGACTTTGGTACTCTTCTTCTTTGACCCTTTTGCTTTGTGGTTATTCCGATGCGGATTTTGCTGGCTGTCAGCTTGAGCGCAAGTCTACTTCTGGGACTTGTCAGTTTCTTAGATCTTCGCTCGTTTACTGGTCATCTCGCAAGCAGTCTAGTGTAGACCAGTCTACCACTGAGGCCAAGTATGTCGATGTCGCTTCTTGTGCTTCACAGCTTTTGTGGATGGTTGCTACCTTGCGTGATTTTGGTCTATATTTCAGTTGGGTCCCTTTGCTTTGTGATAGCACGAGTGCAATTAGTGTAGCAAAGAACCCAGTCCTTCACTCTAAGACCAAACACATCGATGTTCATTTTCACTTTCTTCGTGATCACTACAAGAAAGGCGACATCGACTTGAGGCATGTAGACACCCACAACCAGCTTGCGGATATCTTTACCAAGCCTTTGGATCTCTCAACTTTTGCTAGGTTGAGAGGTAAGCTTGGTGTGTGTTTCCCCTTTTAGATGGGGGAGCATTTTGATGTACAGTTTGTGCTCCGATAGTTCAGGTTGTTCTCCGATACCTTTCTTTGAGCTTTTGTTTTTGCTCCGATAGGTTAGTTTTTGCATGCATTTCATGTGTATCTTTGCATTTTTGAGCTTCATATCTATAGTACTTAGAATGAAACCATACTCTGTTTGGTTATGCTCTGATGACACATGATGATGCTTGTAGCTTAGGCTCTTTTTGATCACTTGATACATGTTATGAGCTAAGCTACACTCTTTGCAAATGGTGAATTTGACTAATCTTTTATGCAATCTTTAAACTGTTCACCATTGAGATTAGTACCTAGCATGATTAGAAGGTGTTGAAGACACTTGTGTTATTTCATATATGCTAGGTTCCTATGTCTCTTGCACTGAGTCCTTCACTTGCTTGGTTTGTTCATATTCTGCTTGTGCTTAAAATTTGAACCAAGTTAGTGAAATGAAAAGATCAAGATGGGATTGCTTTGTCAGCACATCATGGTATCGAGACTGTTTCTCATTGCACATTATGAGTTAAACTTGAGTCGTGTAGTGTAAGACCGAAACTGATGCTTTAAGCTTCTGATTGCTTTCTCGCATAGGCTTAGCACGGTTGAAAAGTTAGGCAATGACAAGCTTTCAACCTCTCGCAATCACATGCTTAAATCTGAAACTTGTGTTATCACCGCTGCAATTCTCCGATAAAACTTGATAAACACAAGTCTATGTTTCATTCTATAGCATGATGATTGAACTTTGCTAGGGGTAGTTCGCCTTTTATACATGTCTTAGAACTTGTTTGACTTCCTGTCTATTCATGTTGGTGCTATTTTCATGGTGAATCCCTTTCTGAATGGCTAAAACCGCTCAATGCTTTATTGTTCATATTTCGTACTCATTTGATCAGTTTGAGCCTTTGTTAGCACTTATTCTTGTTGCTAGTTTGTCGGGACAGCACCTCATAGAGCATCTTTTCACTCTGAATGCTATATATCTGAAGCTCTTGCATTGTGCATTTCATGCATTTTAGCTTAGAGGACAACCTGTTTTGCTCCGATGCTTGTGCTTTAGCTCCGATACTCCTTTTGTGCTTATCCTTGTTGTTTTTGCAAATGCCAACAAGGGGGAGATTTTTTCAGTGTACTTTGTTGTGTTGGCATGTTGCATTCAACAAAAGGGAGATCTTCAGTGTTAGCATACTTCCAGGGGGAGTTTTTGGGGGGTTAGCACTTGTCTAGGGGGAGTTCGAGTAAGTTCTAGGCTTGCTTTCAGGGGGAGTCGCTTGTTCTGCTGCCGCCTCTCCACTGTTTTCTTGTTGTGTTTCTTCAATTGGTATGGAGCGTTTTGAGCTTTCGGCTAGTGGTGTTGAGCCCGTTCTGCCTCTTCTTGAGGACTAGCTTGTTCTTGACTTGGTCGCGTTGAGTCGTTGCCCATGTCTTTGGGGACCAAGTCTTTGCTCATAAGATCGAGTCTTTTCGCTCTTTTGCTGAGTTTTTGACACCCATTCTCTTCTCTGTGATCGAGTTTTGCACTACTGCACAAAGCTTAACCGCAGCGGGCGTTTTGGCTTTACCGCAGCGGGCAACAGCGTCCGCTGCGGTGCTAAGGCCACGGTTAATCGTGGCCATTACCGCAGCGGGCAACATAATTAGCCCGCTGCGGTTAATAGCATTAACCGCAGCGGACAACCTAAACCGCCCGCTGCGGTAAATGATTAACCGCAGCGGTCACTTTAGGTTGCCCGCTGCGGTAGTTGCGTTTAACCGTAGCGGGCAGCTTATGTTGCCCGCCACGGTTATTAATTTTGGATTAAAAAAATAAATAATGCAGCCAGCAGAAACAGCAGGATATAGCCAGCAGAAACAGTAGAATATGAATTCAAATCTGCAGTTTTCAAATAATTCCAGAATTCCAGATTTCTAGCAGATATATATATATATGCACATATAAACCATCTGGACATAACATACAAAGTGACTTAGTTGTTTGTTGTCATCATATACACATTGACTTAGTTGATTTCAAATTCAAATTACAATTTATATTTCAACTTGATGAGCATAATCTGTCGGACGAAGCATTGTGTTTCATTTGCGGAGCTTCTCGTATTGGGGTAGCAACGCCAGGTCGGATTCGTTGTCAAAGAACGTTTCTCCTTCGAGAATGCATTTCTCCATTACAAACTTGCATATGTCCGCCTTGACTTGTTTAAAGCACATCCTGCAGCTCTGTTGCTCTCCCCAATACTTGACACCTTCCTTGAGCTTCTTCCAGCTATTGGTGTACTCCTTGCTTTCCCTTAGAAACTCGCATGTGTACAAGCCACATGTCTTCGATCCTAGTGGCTGTTTGGCGCACTGCACGATTGATACACAAGCATTAGAACCCATATATATATGTATGAAACATGAATTGAACCTTTGAAATACTTACTGGGAAATCTCGTCGGATTTTGAGGTGGTACCTATGCTTGTCCTTGAACTTTTGAGTTCTTCGGTCCCAGAATCCGGGCACATGGCTTCAGCAAGCAAGAGCACTTGGGGATGTGCGATGGCATCGGGCAAGTCAAGAGGAAGACGATGGCATCGTGGCACTTGGTGGGAGGTCGGACACAGCCTTGCATGGGAGATGCAAGTGTCGTCGGCCGAGTCAAGGAGGAAGGCGAAGGCATTGTGCTCGGCGGAGGCCGGACATGCATCGACATCGGTGTCGGTGGTCGGGGCGTGAGAACCACGCTCCATCTTCGGCGCGGTTTCGGTAGTTGAGCCTCGAAAAACTACCCTCGACGGTTTCTGAGTTTGGGCCTCAAAACTCGGGGTGGCCGGTTTTCGAGTTTGGGCCTCAAAACTCGGGGTGGACGGTTTCCAGGTTTGGGCCTCAAAACCTGGGCTGATGGGTTTGTCGGTTTGGGCCTTAAAACCCGGTGGAGGTTCCTATGCGGTATGGGTCGACGCGTGGCGACACCGCGAGGCTTGCGTCGAGGCAAAGCTAGCGGTGAGAAGGAACGGCGGTCGACGTGACGGCACGTGGCGGCATCCTGGAGCTTGCGTCGAGGCGAAGTAAAGGATGAGAAGGCGCGTGGTCGTCGGATGAAGCTCTGACAGAGTTGGACTCGAATACCCCTAGGGTTAGCTAGTTTGCTCTTGTATCTAGGGGTAGAAGGGAACTAATGTATTAGGACTATAAATAAGGATGGCAGCCCCTCCATCCTCTCTATCCTTGCGGCCGCCCTCATTTGCACCTACAGACTACACATTCATCTGTTAGGGTTTCTTCCTCAGTAGCTGCTTGTGATCCGCAGAGATGCAACAATTCCTCTGTGTATTTTGATTCTCAGGAAAAGGGACCATAATCCCTTTGTCTCCTCTGGAGATTTTGCTGAATTTAGATCGAATTTGCGTTTTGGTTCTTGTTCTTCGCGTTTCTCTCTTTGCCCCTCTTTGATTCATCATGAGATTTCTTGATTCGAGGGATGACATGAAAAACCGTTTGAACCATCTTCTAGAGCATCGTGAGAGACATCTTTCCACCGAAGGATTTTCTCTAATTCCTCACGAGCTAGTAGATCAGGCGGTTTTTGTTTTGGATCGAGTTCTTGCTCCTTTGCCCCGAAATTCTTCGATTCACTGATTTGGAGTTAGGTTCGAGCCATGATCTCCTAGGAGTAGCTCACTAACATCCTGGTGACTCCCCTCACCTTGTTTGAGCCTTAGTGCTTTCGATTTGAGGGAGAACGGGTCAAATCCGCAAAAGAACAACACAGTTTTCGGGGGCATCGGACGCTGGCAATAGGTGCATCGGACACTGAGTTCATAGCATCGGACGCTCCTATGCCACATGTCAAAAACTGGCTTTTTGAGGGAGCATCAGACGCTAGGCATCAGACGCTCCGTTGAGCATCGGACACTCCGACCCCAGCACATCGGACGCTATGCTATCACTGTAGCAGCGTCCGATGCCGGAACAGTAAGGTTTCAGAGAGGGCCTATTTGCATCGGACGCTGCCAGCGTTCGATGCTGTTGATTCAGCACTGTTTCGTCTGGCGTTCATCCGTTTGACTTTGGATTTGGTTTCTGGCTTTTGCGTTGGGTTGCTTGACTAGTGTAGTGTCTCACTGTGCTTCCTGGAAGCATCCACCCTACATCTAGGGTCATGGACACTACCAAGTCTTGGTCTTGCTTTTGGGTTGAAACTGGGACAGCGGCCGTTGATTCTCGAGAAGAATTTTTAGTCTCCCATTCACCCCCCCTCTGGTTGCCCTTTTCGGTCCTTCAGTAAGGATGACCACTATGCTCGAGAGTGTCCGCAGAATCAAGGCACTCAGTTTTTTCAGCCGTCAGCAAATTCCCGATTAGTAAAGAGGATTGTGATCAAGAAGCGAGTTCTAGTAAGTAGATCTGGCCAAGTAAACTACACCGCAGCTGAGGAAATTCCGCAGGGTGAGCTTGTGATGGCTGGTATGTTCACCATCGATTCCCATCCAGCCTATGTGTTGTTTGATTCAGGTGCATCACATTCATTCATGAGCATGGGATCTGCAAAAAGGAACAATATATCTACTATGGCTATTCTTATTGGCTATAGAATTAGAACTACGGGAGCTCAAATAAGTGTCAATACTCGGACAAGTACAGTGAGTCTAAGATTAGCTACTCATGTATCTCAGAAATGTCTATAGCCCTACCTTTTTCATGTATCTCATGAACTCAGTCTTCATGCCCGAGTTGGATAAATTCGTGGTGGTTTTCATTGATGACATATTGATCTACTCCAAGGATAAAAAGGAGCATGCCCAACACCTTCGGGTAGTCTTAAGTCGGCTGCGCGAACAGAAATTATATGCCAAGTTTAGCAAGTGTGAGTTTTGGTTAGAGCAAGTGCAATTATTGGGGCATGTTCTAACCCCCGAAGGAGTCTCGGTGGATCCAGGCAAGCTGCAAGATGTGTTAAAATGGCAATCTCCTGAGTCGGTGCATGATGTTCATCAATTCCTCAGTCTTGTTGGGTATTAGCGGTGTTTCATTTTGGATTTCTCTAAGATGGTGAGACCCATGACGAACCTATTTTAGAAAGATATCAAGTTTAAATGGAACCCAGACTATGAAGAGTCCTTCCAAATCCTCAAGAAATGCCTCACCACTACTCATGTTCTAGCTCAACCTGATATTGAAAAACCTTTTGATGTGTATTGTGACGCATCCAGGATTGGATTGGGTGTCGTGCTCATGCAAGGAGGTCGAGTAATAGCTTATATTTATCTGCAATTAAAGAAGCATGAGTTGAACTATCCCACCCATGATTTAGAGCTTGCCGCAGTGGTGCACTCCTTAAAAATTTGGAGACATTACTTGCTAGGAAACAAGGTGCACATTTATACTGATCATAAGAGCCTCAAGTATATTTTCACTCAATCTGAGTTGAATTTAAGGCAATGATGATGGCTTGAGCTAATTAAGGATTATAATTTGGAAGTCCATTACCATCCTAGGAAGGCTAACGTGGTAGCCAATGCCTTGAGTTGAATGCCACATCCGACGGGGGAAGAGTCCTTATCACTGGAGCACTTAGAGGTCATAGCTCATATTGCTCTTGTCTCGGATTTATTGGAACAAATCATTGTGGAGCAAAGGCAAGATAACTCGAAAATCCCTTTCATCAAGAAGTTGATTGTTGAAGGACGGGGTACTCATTTTAGTGTGGATGCCCAAGGAGTAGTAAAGTTTAAGGATCGGTTAGTGGTTCCCAAAGAAGGGGAATTGAGAAGGAAGATTTTGGAAGAAGCACATAATTCAAAGCTCTCTATTCATCTCGGGAGGAATAAGATGTGTCATGATATGCGTTCTTTATATTAGTGGCCAAACATGAAGCAGGATATTGTCAAGTACATAGCTGAGTGTGACACTTGTAGAAGGGTTAAGACAGATTATCTGAGGACACCTAGTTTTCTTCAGCCATTGCTTATCTCCGCATGGAAGTGGGAAGATATCTCCATGGATTTTATTGTAGGCCTACCTTGTACTTCCAAGGGATATGACTCTATTTGGGTGATTGTGGACCGACTCACCAAGTCAGCTCATTTCCTGCCAGTGCATACTAAGTATGGGGCCAAGCATTATGCCGAGTTATATTTCAATCGGATTGTATCCTTGCATGGAGTACCCCTCACCATTGTATCCGATCGTGGGTCTGTCTTTGTTTCCCATTTCTGGGAACAGCTACATAAATGTCTGGGTACCAAGTTATTGAGGAGTACGACGTATCACCCGCAAACAGATGGGCAAACTGAAAGAGTCAACCAAGTATTGGAAGACATGTTGAGGGTTTGTGTCATTTCTTTTCCAGAAAAATGGGACAAGTGTCTGAGGTTCACCGAGTTCTCTTACAACAACCGCTATCAAGAAAGCATCAACATGGCACCCTTTGAGGCTTTGTATGGTAAGAAGTGTATAACACCACTTAATTGGGTTGAGGTAGGAGACCGTGGATACTTCAGACCAGATTTGGTTAAGGAGGCAAGAGAACAGGTGGGTATTATTCAGGATCACTTGAAGGCAGCTCAGACTCAACAGAAGACATATGCAGACAAGAGAAGAAGATCATTGAGTTTTGAGGTTGGTGACCATGTGTATCTCAAGGTATCTTCTATGAAAGGTGAGCACCGTTTCGGTGTTCGAGGAAAGTTAGCTCCCCGCTATGTTGGGCCTTGCAAGGTGCAAGCAAGATGTGGCCTCGTGGCATATCGGATCCAGCTCCCCGAGATTCTGTCAGTAGTCCATTATGTTTTTGTCTCCTAGTTAAGGAAATGCTTACGTGTCCCTGAAGAAGCTATAGAAATTTGAAATCTTCCTCTCCAACCAGATCTCTCTTACATTGAGCATCCCGTCAAAATTTTGGATGAGAAGGAAAGAGTCACGAGAAATAGGGTGATTAAGTTTTACAAAGTTCAGTGGCAAAACCACTCAGCAGACGAAGCAACTTAGGAACAAGAGGACTATATTGCAAAGTATTATCCCCATCTTCTTCCTAGCTCACGAAGGTAAAAGATCGATAATGTCCTCCCTTCTTTTTCCCACACTAGGCACTAAAAATCTCGGGGCGAGATTTTCTTTTAGGGGGGTGGAGCTATAACACCCTCGGTGTTACCGCTCTAATGACCAAGTAAAACACATCATGAGCATCATGTTTGAGTGTTAATGCATGTAAAAATATGTTTAGGCAAGTTTCATAAACCCAAATATGAGAAAGAATTGAAGAAAACCCAAAGGAATTGGAAGTAGAGCTAAAGTCCATTTTATATCAATTAAGGTTTAACTTTGAATTTTATCTTGGAAAAATGATATATAACTCATATGTGGAGCTTTAATAAAGTTTGGAGTAGAGGTCATGATGGAACAAGTGCAACTTGTGGGATTTGAAACTAAGTTGGTTAGCTAGCTCATTTGTTTGCTCAAAAACTGAATTTGAATTCAATTTCAGCAAAAGACGGTGAAAATCCTACTCTAAAAATAGTTGGACAGTGCTATGCTGGCATTCAGTTCTTGATCAATCTGTTTAAGGAATGTGTCAGTGTTTGTGTGTCATTGGTAAGCCCTAAGTCCCCTCTGAACAGTAGTGAGCTTGTTTGGCAAGGTTTGGTCGTGTGGCAGGTTGTTTTGGGCACTATAAAAAGCATGCACGTGTCTATTTTTGCTCTGTCTAGCAGCTGTTTGCGGTCACCAGCTCGGGCCGCGTGACGTCGCGCCTGGGCGAGCGCGCTGGCGCTGCTGAGTCACTGTCGCTGCTGACCGTGGTGTGCCTGTGCGTGCTGCTGCTCGCGCTATACCATTGCTGCTTTGCTCGCTGTGTCAGGCCGCCCGCCACTCTCCTCCCTCCATTTTGCCGGCCTCGCCACCCACGCCGGCCACTGTGGCACGTGCCACGGTTTCCCTTCTCCTTCCCGCAAGCTTCCAACTCCTCACGCGTGTGTCGCACCGAGACAACCAACGGTCGGTCCCTCTCTTCTCTCTCCCTACTCGATAGCGCCGCTGCCGCATCCGCCTCGGGCAAGCACCGCGTAGGCTCGCGTCCCATCCCCACTCGTCCTGGCACTGCTACCGCCACGCCACTCCATGCCAAGCCGCTGGCCTAACAAGCCCAGTGCTACTCGTGCTTTGTTGCGTGCTCCCTCTATCTCTCTCCACAGCGCTGCCATGGCCATTTAGGCCGAACCCGCCCCAACTCAAATTCACCACACACCACACCCTCTCCGTCCAATTCAATCACACCACAGACTCTCCACATCACCCTCTCCACCCCACGCTCCGTGCCTGTGAGAACACATGGGCGATTGAGACACTTGAAGTGCCCATGTGACATGGTTGAGAAGCTCCCATGTGACATGGTTGATAAGTGCCCATGTGTGTGTGATGAATGATTGACACTTGTGAGGAAGGTTTGAGGCTTTTCCCGGTTGAGTCTTATTTCTCTATGTGCTTAATGTTAATGACTAACCGGTGGCGTTGAGTTGTGGTGTGTTACCTATGTTGGTGTGCGTGTGCAACATGTCTCTTGGCTGTGTTGTTGTGCAGGTGTGGAGCTCGGAGGTAGTGGTCGATGGCGAGGTGAAGGTCAAGTAGAGACATGCCGTGCCGAGGGACCGGGAGCGGTGAAGGGCGGACGTGAGGCTTGGACCGATGGACCGGAGGGCCGGAGGAACAGCTGCGGTAGCTAGCACTTGGCTTCAGCAAGCGAGAGCACATGGGGATGTGCGATGGCATCGGCCCAGTCGAGAGGAAGACGATGGCGTCGTGGCACTTGGCGGGAGGCCGGACACGGGCTTGCATGGGAGATGCAAGTGCCATCGGTCGAGTCAAGAAGGAAGGCGAAGGCGTTGTGCTCGGCGAGAGGCTGGACATGCATCGACATCGGTGTCGGTGGCCGGGGCGTGAGACCCACGCTCTATCTTCGGTGCGGGTTTTGTAGTTGATCCTCAGAAAACTACCCGCAACGGTTTTTGAGTTTAGTCCGCAAAACTCGGGGTGGCCAGTTTCCGAGTTTGGGCCCCAAAACTCAAGGTGGACGGTTTCCAGGTTTGGGCCTCAAAACCTGGGCTGGCAGGTTTGTCGGTATGGGCCTCAAAACCATGCAGTGGTTCCCGAGTGGAACGGGACGATGCGTGGCGGCACCGCGAGGCTTGCGTCGAGGCGAAGCTAGCGTTGAGAAGGCGCGGCGGTCGTCGTGACGGCACGTGGCGGCATCCTGAAGCTTGCGTTGCGGCGAAGCGAAGGATGAGAAGGCGCGTGACCGTCAGATGAAGAAACCGGTAGGTTTGGACGGTTTTACCCCTAGGCGGTATTTGGGGTTAGTGCTTCATGTTAGGGCATTTTTGTCTTTTGGACGTGCGCCTATATATATGTGAAGGGGCTGCTAGGGCAGCCATCCTTGGAGGTGTGCCACCCTCATTTTGTTCTTGTGAGGGGAGGCTAGGGTTAGAGGAGAGGAGGGCTCTTGTTCTTGAGCTTTTTGCCATCCAAGCTTTGTGTTGCTAGGAGTGGCTTGTAACCCAACACCACAAGCTAATACAATCCTTCATCTTGCTAAAATCCAAGGATCAAATTCATGCTCCTCTTTGTCTTGCGATTTTGTTCTTCGCGTTCTTCGTTTTCCCCTCGTTTGATCTTTCGTGAGATTTCTTTGTTTGAGGGTTGAATCAAAAATCCATTTGAACCATCTCCTAGAGCATTGTGAGAGACATCTTTATACCAAAGGGTTTTCTCTAATTCTTCATGAGCTAGTAGATCGGGCAGATTTTGTTTTGGATCACGTTCTTACTCCTTTGCCCCGAAATTCTTTGATTCACTGATTTGGAGTTAGGTTCAAGCCATGATCTCTTAGGAGTAGCTCACTAACATTCTTGTGACCCCTCACACCAAGTTTGAGCCTTAGAGCTTTTAATTTGAGGGAGATCGCATTGAATCGGCGGAAGAACAGCACGGTTTCAGGGGCATCGGACGCTCGTGTTATTGGCATCGGACGCTGACCCGAGTAGAATCGGACGCGTCATTGCCACATGTCAGTTTCTGTGCTTTTGAAGGGGCATCGGACGCTATAGTATAGCATCCGATGGTCATGCAATGAGATTCTAGAAACCCTCATTTTGCATCAGACGCGTCAGTTGTCTGGGCATTGGACGCTACTGTTCACATCGGACGCACCGGCCCTACATCGGACGCTGAGCTTTCACTATAACAGCGTCTGATGGCTACACAGTAAGGTTCTAGAAAGGTCCTGTTCACATCGGACGCATCCAATGTGAACACATCGGACGCTCCCAGCGTCCGGTGCAGCTGGTTCCGCGCTGATTTGTTCGTAGCTCGTTCGTTTGGCTTTGGATTTGAGTTTTGGCTTTTGCGTTGGATTCCCGGCTTCCGTGCTCTACAGAAATCAGGCTTCCCGCTTTGCCAAATAACCTGAATCCTCCTCGCATTGCTCGAGAGAGGTTGAGGTCACCCAAAGTTCATCATGTCACTAGTTGACTTGCGTGAACTTGGACGAGGGAGCTTTTGTGGTGTCCCGCTGTGTTCTTAGGGAACATCCACCCAATCACTTGGGTCGTGGATATCACGCGTGTCCGCTTTGCTCTTGGGGTTGATTTTCTGGGACAGAGGCCTAAACATTTCGAAAGAAATTTTACAACTCCCATTCACCCCCCCCCCCCCCTCTGGTCGCCATTTCCGGTCCTTCAGCCTGCCTCACCGCTGCCTCACCGTGCCGGCGCAACTCATGTGTCCGCCGCGGAGCTCCGCCGAGCTCGCGGGGCGCACGTGGCTAGCCTGCCTCGTCACTCCTCTCACCAATCCAGCTGCACAGGTAGTTTCTGTGTGAGCACGTACTGCTCAGGCGCTGCTCTATTGAGTCCTATAGGGTTCCGCCTCGCCGGAACGGCAGCACCACCGTCTTGGTCCGCCGCTTGCCATGGCCGGAGGCTCTGGAGCGTCCCCGTGCTCTGTTTCTTCGCATACATAGCACAGTAGGGTTGCTGGTGGTGTTTGGCTCGATAGGAGCTCGCGCACGAGCCTAGTACGTCCAGCGTAGCTGCGCAGTGTCGCCATCCGCCGCGCCGGCGAGCGCTCCGGGCTCAGGGACCTCCCCGATGCGAAGATAGCTTTTTATCAGGGTGCTAGGTGGGAAGTCCACGCGGGTTAGTTTAGGTGAAGTCCAGAGACCCTTTTGCAAAAGCACCAGCGCGCGTGGACGCCCCGCGCGGGCCGCATTGGTGGGTCGGTCGGCGTTCACGTGGGCCGTAGTGGCCAGATTAAGTTTGTTTTTATTTCTGTAATTTTGAAATGCTTGTGTTTTTCAATTCTAATTCAAACTTTGATAAATCATATCAAATAAGAGGAGTGTTCAAAAATAGTGAAATAAATTTTGTTAGGTTTCTAAAATCATGATCTATCTGTTGGTATAACTGGTTGCTAGCCGTCTGTGTAGTCTTTGTAAGCTATTAAATCATTTCTAAAATGTTTTATTGAAGAGAATAAAACTCGTAGGATTTTTAGAGGGCAAACCATGATAGCTTTAGCTCTAAAAATTTTATGGTAGCCTCTCTGTATTATTAGTTGCTTCCTGTAAATTTTGTAGCTTCATAGCAATCTATTTGGTAGGGTGTCTAGCTAGCCTTTGTTAATAAATAAGGGTAAAATAGGTTAAATCGGAAGTCAATCAAACCAAAAACCTGGTTAGGCTAAATCAGTAGGGTGTAAGCTAGGGTTAGTGTTTATGTCCTTTAGAGTAAGTTGTGGTAGCTTGTTCTAAGCATTGCATCATCATCGCATGCATATAGGTGACAAGTTGGAGGAGTTTGCGGCGTTCGGAGGCCAGGAGTTCGAGGAGGTGATCGAAGAGTACGAGGAGGTGATCGTCGTACCGTATGCAACCGCTTCTCCGCTCACTGACCAGCGGGCCCCGGCCGTCAGCTCCCCCTTCTTCCGTATGCAACCGCTTCTCCCCTCGCCGATCCGACCGACCAGGGCCCAGGGTGGACCAGGCCCTCTCCCCTGCACCACTCCACCCTCGTGGCCGACGTCTCCATACGCAAGCATTCCACACGGTCGCTCAGCCGCACCGCATTAGATTCGCACACCTCGCACTCACCCCGACCGCCATTAGCGGCACGTAGAGCTCGCCCCACCACTCACTCTTTCCACCTCCACCCCTTTAAATACCGCTCCGGCACCGTATGTTCTTACCGCACCCGATCGACTCCTCCTCGTACTTTCTCCTCTCCTCCAGCACCTCACCGAGTGCCACCCCACCTACCGCCATTGTCGAGCCACAAAAGTTCTCGGTCTTTCTCGGAGCCAGACAACACCCCAGGCAGATCCGCGGTGAGCCTCCCATTCTTTCCCACCCCTCCTCTTCGTTTTCCGTGGACCGTAGCTCGAATCCAAGCATGCATCGGTGATGCTCTGCCGTAAACGGCCATGGCACCGTCGTGCGTGTGGCCGCCCTGATGACCACCTCCTCCTCCCAATCCCCATAGAACCGTCAGATCCGAGTCCAATGGCCAAGATTAGAACTCGCCAATGAACCGGTATGCACCGGTCGTGCACCCGATGTACGGCACCAGTGCGCCCCGGTCCACTGCACTGTTGTGCACCGGGCCAACGGCGCTCGGCCACGCAAGCGACCACACGGCCACAACACTGCGCTCTCGTCGGTTTTGCAAAAACACCCCTCAGCTTTGTGCTAATCAACCCGCGGTCCACCCCCTATTCATTGTGCCTTGGTTTTCTTCCGATCTAACCCCTTAGCTTCTGGATAAGGTCCGGTCCTCGCCCTTTTCTTTTTCAGATTTTATTTATTTTATTAAATACAAAATCAAGTTCAACTAAATTTCAGTTTTGCCACTCAACTTAAAAAGCCCATAACTTTTGCGTGTTAACTCCGATTTGACCTGTTCAAGTCACGTTAGATTTGTATCGACGAGCTCTACGCGTTAGACCACTTTATATTCTGTTTTCCCACTGTTGATATATTGTAACATATTATTCTTTATTTGGGCCCTGTTTGGTGTTTGATCCAGAGAGTACGAACTACAAGGAACTCTATAACCTAGATTGTGCCTTTGTGGACCCCGCTCAGCCCGAAGTCAAGTGTCCTTGACCATACTTGCTCCTGTATTTATTTTACTTTTGAGTTAGAGTAGTTAGATCCAGTAGTTGCATGCAGAGTCTAAATTTGAATCCCATGTTAGGGTTTACTAGAACTTGCTATATTTTCCTTGCAACCAGGTTTAGGAATATGGGTAGAAGTCATGCTTAGCCTTGCAGTCTTTGGGATGGGATGGTTATAATTATTTAATCCTGATTAATGATCTATGAAATGGTTACCCTGGTAATGTTATCTAGGCATGATCATTGGTTGTGTTTGATCTTGTGCTGGACCCCTAGGACCTGGTTCTTGGACAAGTAACCCGGTAAAACAGCGCAACCATGAGGTCTGGAATGGGATGGACCTGGCTAATTAATTAGAGAAGCCTTATGTGGTTATTAGTCTCATATGAACATGGGTACAGAAGGCTTCTTCTACGCAGGATACCGCTTGGTACGGGAGGCCGGCTCCCAGGCTCTGGCCCAGTCCTGGTGTTATTACGGGAGATAGATTCTATGTCATGACGTATGAGAACTAATACATATAGGAGGACTCTTTGTAATGGCCTTGTAGTGCGACCCCGCTAGGCACCTTGGTAGTGTTTAGCGTGATGGGGAAATGCATGACTCGTGGGTAAAGATGTGCAACCTCTGCAGAGTGTAAAACTGATATATCAGTTGTGCTCACGGTCACGAGCAGGCTTGGATTTCTTCGAGATTAGTTAGCTGGTTCTGGTTTGGGTTCTGGTTTGTCTGATGGACTTCAGGTGTGGTTTGTCTGATGGACTTCAGGTGCGGGTTTGCTGGTGGACTTCAAGTATTGGTTACTCGGTGGATCTCCGAGTGTGGTTTTGCTCGGTGGACTCCAAGTGTTGGTTCTGTTTATAAGGAGATGGTGGTTAAAACCTAGTAAATAGGTGCATAGGAAAATAGGACTAATAGGGTGTGTCGCTTTCGGTGCTTGTGTCAAACAGAATCAGCCTGCCTTTGTTATTAGCCTCATGTCACATATTTCCTACACTTACGGAGTACATTTCGATGTACTCACCCTTCCTCTTTGTCCCCCCTACTACCCCACCTAGACGTTGGAGACTACGCCGAGGAGCAGGAGTACCCAGAAGACGATGGATTCAACCCCGACGAGTTGCACTAGGTTGGTGCTACCCCCGATCGACCTTCCTGTGGAGATGGCATCCAGTTTCCGCGAGTCTTCTTTAGAGTCAGTCATGAGAGTCTGTACTTTTCTTTTGGACCCGAGGGTCATTTTTGTAATAATGTTCGATTATATAATACAACATTGATTTTGATTCTATTATGATGTCGATATATGTATGAAAATTGATCCTGGTATACATATATTGTGCACTTGATTTTGTCCTTAAAATCGGGGTGCGACACCGGGCAAGGATGTGGTTGGTTACTGGAGAGTGTGATAAGTTATGTCCCGCGGCCACGGGCTTAGCTTGGGTGACGCTGTTTCCCTGCCTGTGTCACTTAGGAACCGTCCGATGTTGTGGATGGTAGCCTGGTCATAGATTTATTATCTCAGGCACATACTTGCTGCGTGGGGGCGAGAAGGTTGTTCTCATTCTTGTTTGAGGTTCCGGTTCTTTCTGGACTGACTGATTGGAGGTGGTGATGGTGGAGGTCCTTGCACCGCTTGCAGCTGGGTTGTGGAGTGGGGGCTTGGAGTCCAAGTTTGGACGGGGACCTGGACACTCGGATGAGAGTGGGGAAGACTGGTCTTGTTTGTACCTGGGGTGAAAATGAGGTGTATGTCTTGAGGTACCCAGCTGGGCATATTGGTTCACAAATCACCGTTGTTTCAAACGGTACCGACATGGCTATGGTCTGACACCGTAGTTAAGAACTAAAACTTGAGAAGGAATAACCGAGACCGATTGTTTAGCACTTGCATGAGAATAGAATAGGTGCTTATATAGAAGATAGGAGTAACAACTAATGCAGTTAAATAAAGATGTTACAACAACCTCCTTAGTAATGTTGTTTCTCAAAACAAAAGAAACCAAAGCCACAAAGCCTTTCATAATCCTTGAGAGTCGGGATCTATATTCCCCATCCGGGTAAGTCTTATGAGTACACTCGAGTACTCAGGGTTTGTTTACCCTTGTTGCAGGGGCAGCTTGAGTCGTTGCTGTGGAGGACTCATCCGGTGGGCACGTACCGAGTCCTTGTATCGTCGTCGTAGTGTTCCGCTAGATGTCTACTCCCGCTATTTATTTTCTGCACTTTGAATAATGGTATTGTAATAATTAAATTTCCAAAACTTGTAATGTATGGAATGGATTGTGTTATATAAGCTCTACTCATTGTTGGATTCTGGATGTGAAATGTAGATTGTTTCAAGTTCTCCCTCGGGGTGTGCTCGACAGACTTGCCAAGTTAGACACTCTCAAGTGCACTTAGTTCCTGATGGATGGCGAGTGTACTTGAAAGTGGCTTTACTTAGGTGATTCTGCCACAGTCCCTCTTTGGTTGAAGATTTCTCTCTTGCCAGATGCCCTACAAATGGTCCAATGCAGAGGCCCTTGATTGCGGCTTCAATGGCTATATCTTCTGGTACTGTGGGTGCTCGCACTTTGAGTTGCAAAAAATTCCGGTAGTATTCTCTTAGTGTTTCTCCTTGCTGTTGTTTGCACTGGAAGAGGTCCGAAGTTGTGAGGGATTCTCTTGAGAATCCTTTGAAGTTTGCCATGATTTTGTCGCAAAGGTCCTCCCATGAGTATACTAATCTTGGCCTTAGCATAGAATATCATTCCAAAGCATCACCTTCTGCGACGATGACAAAAGATCTGGCAAGCACTGCCTCGTTGCCGTCGGCTGAGGCTATCGCTGCTTCGAAAGCCATGACTGGTGAGGGTCTGTCTTGCCATTGAATTTGGGCAAAGTTGTGGGTTTGTATGAGCTTGGCCAAGTGAAGATTTGGATGCCTTCGGACAATGGTGATTTGGGATCTATGGATCTCTGAGATATGGGTTGGCTATATGGTGTTCCGAAGGTCATCTGAGGTGTGGGTGTTGGTGTGTTGTTTTGCTGGATTGGAATAGGTTGTTAGGAATTGCTTGGAGGGTTTGTCTGTAGGGTTTGGATCTCTGCTTGAAGGATGGCAAACTGTTGGCATACCTCCACTACTTGCTAGGACAACTGCATTTCCCTTTGATTGGAAGCAAAAGACGTTGTCAATCTATCTCTTTCTTGTTGCGCATTTTGCAGTTCAACTTGCAATTGCTGCAGTACCTGCTCTGGGGTAAGGTTTTGAGGGGGTTGCTCTCTTGCACCTGCTGGCTGTTCTGCCTCAGGTGCTTCCTCCTCTTCTACCTCAACCTCCTCTTCTTCTTGCGGGGTGGAGGCATACGTGCTCCGCGCATTATGCTTAGGCCTTCCTCGAGTTGGGGTTGGCTCTGCTCTCGGCGCTCTTGCAGAGTCTTTTCTCTTTGGGGCCATATTAGGTTTTAGTTCCGCCCCACGGTAGGCGCCAATTTTGGGAAATTGTCCCTAACAGGTCAATGGGTTGGGCGAAGGCCCTAATCAAGCGAATGTAGGTGTGAACACTCGGAAAATGGTGAGGAATCACCACTCTCTGATATCATAAATAGATCTCAACTCCCCCTTATACAGAGCTCTGGGCTCCTCTTTTATAGCTCACTGTACGAGTAGTTTTCTTTTCTCACTTCTACCCTTACATGGTTCAGGAATATTCCTGGTACATTCCTCTATTCGATCTGACCTAATGGCTAGGGTAGTAAAGTCTTTTCGACGTCTTCCCTCAACCACTCCGCTTGCTGGGCCATGGGCCTGTTGACGCCGAAACGGTTCCGGATCACACACCACCTAGGGCTTTGGATGCCCGGGTCACCACGGACCGAAGAACGCAGCGAGAAGATCACACTTACGTGGTGAAGAATGGCTAGATTTACAAGCAAACCGGCAAAGGATAGCTATCGCACTTACGTAGCGAAGAACGACTAGTTTTCGGGCAAACTAGCAAAGGAATCGTCGAAGCTCTCGCCCGGGAGGGACCCGTCAAGGCAAGGACGTCGCCGGGTTGCCCTAGGTCGGCCGACGAGCCTAGGACTCCATCCTTGGTCGTCGGATCAAGGGATTAACAGCATGAGGTTGGAGAAGAGGGTAAAAAGGGTTGTAGTAGATTGGTTTTGACGATTGGATAGATGGGATCTCAATCGGCTGTCACCCTTTATATTTATAGGGCGGCTGGTCTTTCCGTAACTAAATAGGACTCCTGACCGAATAAAACTCCAAATAGGACTTGTTTATTCGGTTATGGCATGTACATGCAATTTCCATCTTGTACGTATATGCAAGCTCAGTGGAGCTGATCTCCATTACTGTGTTGCCGCCTCCGACCAGTTTTACCTGTTCGGAAATCTCTCAAGAGGTCTTATGACTAGTTCTATCTGGTCGGAAGACATCTGCAACAATGACCGGATCAAGCGACCAGACCCAACCTGCTCGGAAAGTCTCAGAACATCCTAATTGTCATACATAAAGTGCTCAGGGACAGTCGTTCTTCACTTCGACTCCAAATACGACGATCCAAGCATGCTTTCTAGCTATCTTGACGACAGAAACTTGATGGTGGAGTCCATTATACGCTTGAGACACTTTTGAGTGTCAACATATGCCCCCTTGTTTTTAGGTGAATGATGCATTGAACCTAAAAACACAATTAAAGCACTAAATAGCAACGATACCCAACTCATCGGCTATCTAGCATCTAAGGATGATGTATACATCGACCATATTTTGTACTAAGGGCGACACATGTATTGGCCATTATTTGGTGAGCACTTGAGCTCCTTGCCAAACACTTGGAAAGTACCTTTTCAAATACCTCCCGTTCATTGCTCTTGTGAGACTTTCACCTTGCAATGTCTCCAGCAGATATGAATTTTCAAACACCACTTTGATCACTCACAAGACTTTCCAACTTGGTGCTTGTTCAAGGTCACCTCCTTGGATTATCCCAATTTTCTCTCTTGATGAGTTTAATCAAAGTGCATGGATGACTCCCATAGCCAATCTTGCTTGATCAGATCTCAAACACTTAAGCAATGAATCTTCGGCAGTCCTTTGATAGAACTATTGTTACACATCACATATTTAAATGCACTCCGCCGAACATTGTTATCAACTTTAGTGCTTGGATCACAAAAATATTTTAACAAGGGAGTTCTCCAATCTTCCAAATCGGCCTTGCTTTTGTTAAGAATGAATTTGAGCCGATCTAGGAGTTCTATGGATGAATCAACTGGGCTAGCCGTACCGGAGCCGACCAAGCCGATTTGGCAAACTGACTGAGTCGGCTCAAAGTCGACCTGGCCGACTGGGCAGATTGACTGAGTTGGTTCAGATTCAACCTGGTCGGCCAGACAAGCCGACTGAGTTGGTTAGATTCAACCTGGTCGGTCGGACAAGCCGACTGAGTTGGTTTAGATTCAACCTGGTCGGCCAGACAAGCCGATTGAGTTGATTCTTTATAATCTGTTCGTAAAATTTGATGCATCGGCTTTTCCTTTATGTGAAAATTGCATCTTCTAACGCCATAGCCAGATGCTTATCATGCTAACATGTTGGCCTTAAAATTATCATGCCTTGTAATATGTCGAATTCGAAATTCGGCAAAAGTATTAATGATGGCAAGACACTCATCAAGATATGTATTATGTTATCCTTTAAAACACCAAAACATATGAGTGACTTGTTGTACCACTAGTAATGAATCACCACATGCTTCAACATGTCATACTCCATGGATCACAATATGGTTAAACCGAATAAGAAAACTTCACATTCGGCTTGAATTTTGGCGCAAATGTAATTCTAATTGGCTTGATATCTCACATAGCACCGTTGTGAGAAATAATGATCATACCAACACTTTGGCCCTTTTTGCAAGCCGATTAACCATATTGTCACACCCATGAAGTAAAAATACATATATCATGCCCCCCGGGTCTTAAAGCCATCAAAGTGAATTCCATGGGGCTTTTCTAATAGCACGATGGTTGCAAGCATTCATTGACTATATTGTTATGCTAAGGGCGATAACAAAGCATCGGCCATATGAATTCATCCAGGTGAGTATGCATAGTTGAAATAAGGCATTTTGGCTCCGGATCATCGGTAAGCAAAATGATTTGGCAACTCTCCATAATATAGACATCTATACCAATAATCGAAATAAGGGGCTAAGGGGTAACCATGCGTACCTTGGGATGAATTCCACATAGACATAGGCAGAGAATATGGATGATGCCAAAACCATTGATTTTGATGATTCGATGCAAATCCCTAGCTTGGCAACTGCTTCTTGAATCTTCTTCTCTCCTTTGCCGTCGTTGTACTACTTCCTTGAGCATCATCTTTCTGAACTTGGATATTTCCTTTAGGAACCCACACCAAGCCCTTTCCTTTCAACTTTTTTGTACTAAGCTTCTGCAACTTCTTTTCTTGCCACTTTGGTAAACCGATTGAGCATATCGGTTTTATTTCTGTTTTGGACAGCGGCAAATCTTTCTTGATTTTAGGCGCTCTCACCTTCTTTTGTTCAGATTTGGCACCTAGAATATCAGTAGATGATTCTCCTACTTCTATGCCATCAATAGCCAGATTTTTCAGCACCGGAATCGTCTTTTCAATAGTTGAATTCAGATATGAACTTTTATCTTTGCGGCCATCATATTTCACACGGTAAACCTGTTTTACCACTTTCTTCTTATGCTGGGCTCCGGACCGATTTAGATCCAAACGGTCTTTATAAGATGATGATCTCTCTAAGCATCTAGGAGCTGCATATTGTGGCCAAGAACATGGTGGAATGTGTGTCTCTTGATCAAACCAGCCCCAAGATGAATAAGGATGAAAATATGTGGGCTGCAGTCCATATGACATGGAAATTGGCTGCTCAAAAGGAGAATGTGTTGTTGTTAATTGAGATATATTCCCTTGCCAATCCCAATCTTGAGATTTGTGCTTTGGAGGCAATCTTGATGTTTGGACCTTCTTTGGCCGATTGGTGACATTGGCTTTTGCTAATTTCTCATACTTAGCTAGAAGCTCCTCAAAGCTAAGCTTCGGTCTTCTACTCTTTTGCTTGCCACGGCCTTTACCTCCAATGGCCTTTTGAGCATCCTCCTTCTTTTCTCCATCTTGACAGACATGCTCCACAGGAGGATCCTTAGTCGATTCCCCTTGCTCCACAGGATCAATCGACCTTTGCTTTAGCTGGAGAGGTTCTACCTGCCCCCCAGTGTCATGTAGAATTGTGATAAATTTGTTGTCCTCTAGAATACCTTCAACATGCAATTCATGGACAACAACCTTGTCTTCACTTGAGGGCTCCACATCTCTCTTTTGGGCGTTCGAGCCTTGAGCTTTGAGTGAATCGGCTAATGCAAGCCGATTCGAAACTTGCTTGCCATCAAGACCAATTGAATCCAATTGGTCCATTTGTTGAGCTTCAAAAAATCTCAATCATCCTTTATTAATGGCCGATTGGATCACTCGACGAAACACATTGCAATCAGAAGTATTATGATCAAAAGAATTGTGCCACTTGCAATATGTAAGCTCTTCTAAGTTTTGAATAGATGGCAAAACATTGTGATCAATGATTCTAATGAAATTATTCTTCAGCAAGATATCAAAGACATGATCACAAAAAGTAAAGTCAAAGGTGTATTTTAATTTCTTCAGCCGATTCTTTTGTGGAGTCGGCTTTAAAGCTAGACAAACGAAGGGATCACATTTAATATCAATCCATTCGGCCACACCTTTACATTTGCTTTTAAGTAGCTTTATCTTTAACAAACTACCACTATCGGCCTGGCCATATAGCACAATGTGTTGACCGATAGAGTTTGTTTTATCATTACCAAATAAACTGCTATTCTCAATCAGTATTCTACAACTACTAGCAAGGATATTGCCTATGGATGCTGAAATTGAAATAGTATGACCAGATTGGAATTTGAGCAAAATATTCATATTTGGTACCTTATTGATCATGTCGGAGAAGCGTAGGTTCTTGGTTTGAACGACGTTATTCTTCATCTCCATAGAACGATCAACAATAGATGTCGAATCACCCAAAAGCGCTTTGGCAGTTGCTGGAACAGAGGAAGTTGGTTTAGCCGACCGGAAGTTGGCTCGGCCGACTTGGGCACTAAACAGTAAGGTAGCAATAGGGGAAGTCGGCTTAGCCGACTTAGAAGTTGACCTAGCTGACTCTGAGCAGGTAGTAATCGACTCAGCCAACTCTAAAGTCGGCTTAGCCGATTTTGGGCAGGCAAAGCGGTTCTTCTTTCTCGCTTGTAGGGATTTGATCTCCATCAATGATGCGGTAATCACTGGATAAGCATATAACCCCTTTAGCTCTTGAAAAATCAAGTCTAGCCGTTTTCTGGCGCTTTTCTGTAGCAAGACTTGCCTTTTGAGTTGCGATTGGTTTGGAATGGATATTATGTTGTTCGGCTTTAGTAGCTGAACCTTCGCTTACATCCGAACTGACTTTTTCTTTCATGCCCATTAACAATGCCCTTTTAGCCGATGACTCAGTTTTAATCGACCTTTTGTCATTGGTCTTTCCAAAGTATTTATAGAATAACTCCTCTAATCTAGACCATGACCAAACAGTACATTCGGGTAAAGATGTAAACCATGCAAAGGCAATACCAGTGAGAGATAAAGAAAAATTTCACACTCTCATATAGTCCTCTTTACCGGCAAAAACCAAATGCGAAAGATAAATACTAATGTGCTCCACAGCGGTCTTATCATCTTCACCACTAAATTCATAAAAATCAGGTACCCACCAACCATCAGAATCTCCTAAGTAATCATAGTGTAACGGGTATGGTCTATGATAAGTGGGCACCTTCCATTTAGAGGAGCCATAGGGATTTCTAGTATGGGCTAAATCTTTATCGATTCGGCTTGATTTGAGAGTAACATATGAAGCCGAATCACGATTGTTAGCATGCACACTCATTGCTGAATTTTTATTGATTCGGCTATAGTTATCGGTATCATGTGGAGCCGAATCATAAGTTTTTGCACTCGAACACCTTGCTGGAATTTCACTAATTCGGCTATGCTTTTGAGTTAAATTTGAAGCCGAATTGTGAGGAGTGATCTTTGCATAAGGTGCTGAATTTTCGTTGATTCGGCTATGGTTACTAGTAACATGTGAAGCCGAATCATAAGTACTTGCACTTAAATGCTTCGCTAAATTTTCATGCATTCGGCCATAGTTATTACCAACATATGAGGCCGAATTATGAGTAGTAGCACTTGCATTTGATGCTGAATTTTGAGAGCAATTGGCTAAATAATTACCATTGTCATAGCCAATTCTCTCATTCATCGGCACGTCTTGTGGTGATGCCACGTATTGTGAACTTATAGCCGATGAAGAATTTACATGTTGTGTGTTGCTAGTATCATTAAAACTCAAAGAATTCATAGTTGACAACGGCTCTTGACCATAATATGTATGATTATGATATGTATGATGAGGAGCATTAGTAAAAGTATTAACGATGCAACATATCTACTATCATTATGACTAGCAACACTAACATAAGAGTTCATAGAACTTGCAAAATAATTATTATAACCATAAGATGTATTCGCAAGTTATACCTCGGGGTAATTGTAGTAGTTTTGCGATGTGACACCTTGGTACTCCATGATTTAGGGCTTGACCGCCTTTGTAACGTAACGGCCCTAATCCCATGGCCCACTGACCACCGTCAACCACTGACAGTCGATCCGTACAGCCAAGAGATTAAGACCGGTTCCGCTACTGGGCTACATCAGTGCCCGATGTCCGCAGGATCATCTCACAATTCAGTTACAATCTCTTTAGCATTTTGACAAATAACATCGGAGTAAATAGCGGAAGACTTAGATAACAATAGTTTTACAAACCAGGGTTCAACATAAAATTTAAATGAAGTTATTACAGACCATAGTTCAAATAGATAGAGTTGGCAGAGTAGCATATGACAACAACTTAAAGATACATCACCCAGCCCGAGGGTGAATAATCACTCATTGGCCTCATCGGCCTCCTCCTGAACAACAGTCACACAGCAGGGTCCAAGGCATACTGAGGGATCTGCCATACCTGCAACATGGGTAATAAAACCCTGAGTACAAAGGTACTCAACAAGACTTACCCGACTAAAGAAAAAGGGAGAAGACTCAGGAATGAAGGCTTAGGGTAGTCAAGGTAAGGCTTAAGCAAGATCCAGTATTTTGCAGAAAAGCATTTTTGTAAATCTTATTTTATTTTGAAAGATTCAGTATTCCTCAATTCTTCATCATTCATGATTCATTTTATATTTCAAAACATTCCTAGTTGAGAACCACTCTCCGTTGAGAGTCAATGGAACAAGTCTCCATAACCGAGGAGCAACGTTAATCCGGATAAATAATACTCAGCTGAGGATCCCTATCCACACTGCATATGTAGCACCCAAGCTTGCATATGCCAACTCGTCTTCCACGATTCCTCCATTATTGGGCCCGGTCCTACGCCACCCGGAAGTACAGTACACCACTCCAATCCGGGACTCTAACCCACGTGGGTACATGCTACTTCCGCCATCTCTCCACTCCCAGTGCGCGGTTGTCGGTCCAATAATGGATTTCTCGGAGCCAGAGCTTTCCGTAGTATGTGAATAGTTGCAAGTCCTGCCCAGCAGGCCCCCATACGGATGGTCCCTAATTTTCCAGCCAGCAACTGTGCCTTGGTTATATCTCACCCAAGCGCAACAGTCCTGTCAGTTTTTCAACCCGTCCCGGTCGGTGTCAACTGTCGAGTCCCGGACTACGACATGACGGCACCGTACGCAAGGACAACCTCTCCTTCCCATTGACTAAATACGGATCAGATACTTAGCCAATAGTGGGAGTAAACCAGAAATTCCAATAAATATTCTTAAAGTGATCACACTTTTGAAATTGGCATTTTTATTGCAAAACTATCATATAGCATTGCTAAGCATTTTGCAAATAGTTTTTGAAAAGCAGGTATCGGGTGTATCATTGGTCAAGGTCGATAATGTGTCAGATAGGATTTCACTCAACTCCTATCAACCTAATGCAATAGTTTAAATAAAACATTTAAGAAAAACTTTATAAAAGCAAGGAAGGGTTTAAATGCACCGGGGCTTGCCTTGGATGGCAAAAAGAGCAGACTCGGGGTAAGCAGCGCAGTTGACGGGGCTCGGGGTCGCCTCGGGAACAGATCCTTCGGTGGCTACCTCGACTTCAGGGCCTTCTTCGTCAACTATACGGATGCAATGATGAATGCTCATGAGAATGATGATATGGACTTACGGTGCAAAACAATACCACTGATTCTAGATTACTCTTAGGCAAGGCATAAACGAAATCTAGGTTGAGCATAAAAGGTAACCATTTCTTCCTTAAGCAATATTGATCAAACTAGACCTTATCATAAATTATCCTAAGCATCATCTAAACATAGCATCACAAACATCATAGACCAAGGGTAGGGGTCTATGAACATCAAGCAATCCAAAAGTCACATCACAGGGCATTCAACGCTAACCCTAATCACCTTTTCTATTTTTCTTAATTATTTAAAAAGGTCATTTTATGAAGGTGCTCCAAAATTTACCAAATTAATCTCATAAGTTCATTATGGTACAAGTATATGGCAAAACAAATTTCATAATTTTTGGAGGTCATTAAGGTGCTCAATTAAATCTAGAGATAAATTAACAAAAGTCACTATTCAAGAATTAAAATAAAGCTCAAAAATCAACTTGCTCCAAATGCCTTCAAAATTTTACCAGAGACTCATCATGACATAACTAGCTTGCAAATTTTATCTCAAGATTTTTGGAGCTATAGAACACTCTCCAAAAATACCAAAGCCTTCATTTTCCAATTAAAAGGGGAATTTTACATTTTCAAATTTTTGCACAAAACTCAAGTTTCAAATTTTTATAAAATACTTCAGAGCATAAAGAGTCTACCACAAAAATTTCAGAATTTATGGATGTCTACAGAAAATACCACAAAAAAGAGAAATCAGAGCACTATTCATAACTTGAAAAGAAAAAGAAAAACGGGCACGGCGGCGCTCTGCTCGCCGGCGGTGACCCGAGCGCGGCGGCGCGTTTACGCCGGCCAAACTGGGCACTCCGCGGTAGAGCTGAGGGCACGGGAGGCAACAGGGAGCTCACCGGAGTTGATTGGGCAGCTCGGTGAGGGACGGGGATGGACGGTGAAGGTGGTCGACGGTGACCGGCGGACGACGAGCGACGGCGATCGGCGCAGTGGCGACCCTGTGCAACAAACGGAGCCGCGATGGCCGGGTTAGAGTCGCACGGGAGTAAGGAAGGTGATGCGGGGGTCGGAGGGAGATGATCTAGGCCGGAGACGGCGAATTCCACGAACCCGAGTTCGCCGGGTTCTCGCCGGAGACGACAACGACGAGCTACGCCGGGCAAACGGGGACGGTAGAGGTGAAATTGGAGGGTGGGGAAGCTTCACCAGATCAAGGCGGAGCTGCTGAGCTAGGTGGTTGAGCTCGGGAGGCTCTGGAGTGGGCTGGCGACGGCGGCGGGGGTAAGTGAGGGAGCTCGGGCTCCGGCGGCCTTCTTATAGGCGCGGCCAGAGGCCGGTAGAGACCTCGAGGTGGTGTGGATAAGCACGGCGAGCGCGTGCGCACTCGATTACGCTCTGGCGGGGGTGATGGCGTGCAGCCGGGGCTCGGGCGTGTGCTCGCCGGCGATGGCCACGCGGCGGCGGCGCGCAGAGCTCTGTAGGGGACGGGAGCGCGGGTCAGCGCTCGCGTGCGGGCGCGGAGGGAACAAGGGGACAGCGGTGACAGGTTGGTGGCGCGTGGGGAGCAGCCAGGCGCGCGGCACGCGCGACGCCGGCGGGCTGGCCATGGCCGGGGCCCCCCCTCTACGCGAGGAAGAAGAACAGTAGACTAGGCTAGGGTTTGACTTTTGAGCAGTTTCAGAAATTTGCAAATTACTTCCAGAATTGGAACTGTGCGACAAAAACTCAAAACACCAAAGTTGTTCAGAAAAAAGAGATCTACAACTTTGTCAATACGACCATTTTCAAATTCCAAATAGTTTTTGAACAATATTTGAAAACAGTAAAGGGGACACTTTTTTAAACTTGCTTTAAATCAAAATTACTCTGGATTCCAAACTGAAACTTGAAAATCTGTAAACATGAAAGTTGTTCCTTTGATCAAAACCTACAACTTTGCTATTATACACTTTTTCTGAAACTCATTGGTTTTTGAATTAATTTTGAAAACTCAAAAAGGGGACAAAAGTTGGAGTTTGAATGAATTTGAAATAACTCAAAGTTTTGTACTGTGACTTGAAAATTTGTAAATACCAAAGTTGTTTCTCTTGACCAGATCTACAACTTTGTTTTTTGGACCAACCCCAAATTTTGAATAATTTTTTTTTAAATTACAAAGAGAGGGTTAAAATCCAGGGTTTGGAAATCAGGATTTTGCAAGGAGTTTGAAATCTGATTTTTGGTTTTTGAACTTTGGTCAACACAACAAAAATTCAAGACACCAAAGGAACAAGGATTACGCAAGGCTAGTCACAGAGATGAAATTACCATTTTGCCCTAGTAGAGAGAAGTGGGCTAATTAGGGTTTTTGCAATAGAGGTACTTCACATAAAATGATACACTAAGCAAATGCATACACATGAAATCATGATCAAGATGATTAATGATGCTAATGATGATATGTCAAGTTAATTACATACTTAAACACCAGAGGTGTTACAGCCTTGCTGAATTTTCCAATATGAAGCACGTCGTGTTGCAAAATAGCAAACAAGATCACAAGAGGTCAAAACCAGATATGATCTGCCCTTTGGGCCGAATACAACGGTAATGGCGAGCACAAGATGATAGATTAGTGAAGAATAGGGCTAGGGCAAGAAGATTCGGCTACAAAGTAGAACCGAAGCAAATTCTTCCCCAGCAGAGTCACCAAAAAGTGTGTTGACGCCGAAACGGTTCCGGATCACACACCAGCTAGGGCTTTGGATGCCCGGGTTGCCATGGACCGAAGAACGCAGCGAGAAGATCACACTTACGTGGTGCAGAACAGCTAGATTTACAAGCAAACCGATAAAAGATAGCTATCGCACTTACGTAGCGAAGAACGACTAGTTTTCGGGCAAACTAGCAAAGGAACCGTCGAAGCTCTCGCCCGGGAGGGACCCCGTCAGGGCAAGGACGTCGCCGGGTTGCCCTAGGTCGGCCGACGAGCTTAGGACGCTATCCTTGGTCGTCGGATTAAGGGATGAACAGCATGAGGTTGGAGAAGAGGGTAAAAAGGGTTATAGTAGATTGGTTTTGACGATTGGATAGATGGGATCTCAATCGGCCGTCACCCTTTATATTTATAGGGCGACTGGTCTTTCCGTAACCGAATAGGACTCCTGACCGAATAAAACTCCAAATAGGACTTTTTTATTCGGTTATGGCATGTACATGCAATTTTCATCTTGTACGTATATGCAGGCTCAGTGGAGCTGGTCTCCATTGCTGTCTTGCCGCCTCCGACCAGTTTTACCTAGTCGGAAATCTCTGAAGAGGTCTTATGACTAGTTCCATCTAGTCGGAAGACATCTGCAACAATGACCGGATCAAGCGACCAAACCCAACCTGCTTGGAAAGTCTCAGACCATCCTAATTGTCATACATAAAGTGCTCAAGGACAGTCGTTCTTCACTTCGGCTCCAAATACGATGATCCAAGCATACTTTCTAGCTATCTTGACGACAGATACTTAATAGTGGAATTCATTATACGCTTGGGACACTTTTGAGTGGCAACAGGGCCCGCCTGTCAGCAAAAGGCCTGTTCCGCTCCACAGCCCATGTCAGTCAGCCCAAAGCTTGAGGGATCCAGCGGAGGCCGACCTTCGCCTTACAAAGGCAGCCTTCGTCCGCTGGAAGCCGACGATGGCTCGCTTTTGGAGCAATACGGTCGTCGTAGTTTCAAAAAAAAAAAAAAAAAAATACGGTCGTCGTCTCCCGGCCTCCGCCATATTTTTGTGAGCCTCCACTCAGTCTCCGCCGCCTTCTTCTGAACCTCCGCTCGGCCTCCGCTATCTTCTCGTCAGCCTCCGCTTATTGGCAGGAGCTTGGTCGACGAGGGCCTTCGCCCCTCACGCGGAGGTCCTGAAATGATACCTGCATCTGCATTCTCACCATCATATAACCAACACAGTAAGGAACAGGGTGCCTTCGCGACCCGTGCAAACGCGCCCCAACATGACGGTACTCTCCTCTCTTGCCAGCTTTGCTTCGGTGGGAAGGCATTCCAATTCCTTTGCATGGTGGAGCAGCTAGCACAGTGAAAAGCAGAGCAGCATCTTGCTTTCTGTTCGCTCGCCTCCCCTTCCCCTTCCCCTCCCCTCCCCTCCCATAAATAAAGCGTCGTATTCTTCTTCTTTGATTCCAGATAGCGGCGGTGTGTCTAAGATCGAAACACTCATAGCCAGTGGCTGAGCTTGTCTTCCCATTGGATTGAGATTTATATGCGCTTTGGTCTGGGCGACGACGCCGCACCTGAGCCTGAGCTAGAGTTAGAAATGGAGGACGTGGACGTGAAGGCCTCCTCGGGCTCCAGCCTCGTGACCGCCAGCGCCATGGAGGCCTCCACGGGCTCCAGCCCCGTGACCGCCAGCGCCATGGCGGCCTCGTTCAACGACCAGATTCGCCCGCTGCTGGACGCCGTGGACCGCCTGCGGCAGCTGAACGTGAGCCAGGAGGGCATCCAGCTCCCGACCATCGTCGTCGTTGGCGACCAGTCCAGCGGCAAGTCCAGCGTTCTGGAGTCGCTAGCCGGCATCAGCCTCCCGCGTGGGCAGGGCATCTGCACCCGCGTGCCGCTCGTCATGCGGCTGCAGGACGGCAACGAGCCCGAGCTGCGCATCGAGTACGGCAGCGGCAGCGGGGTGTCGGTGGTGACCATCGCCTCCGAGGCGGAGGTCGCTGCCGCCATCGACGCCGCGACAGCTGAGATCGCGGGATCCGGCAAGGGCATCTCGGACGCGCCCATCACCCTCGTCGTGCGGAAGAAGGGCGTGCCCGACCTCACCCTCGTCGACCTGCCGGGCATCACTCGCGTGCCCGTGCAGGGCCAGCCCGAGGACATCTACGACCAGATCGCCAAGATCATCAGGGCCTACATCGCGCCCAGGGAGAGCATCATCCTCAACGTCCTCTCCGCCACGGTGGACTTCCCGACGTGCGAGTCCATCCGCATGTCGCAGCAGGTGGACCGCAGTGGCGAGCGCACGCTCGCGGTGGTCACGAAGGCCGACAGGGCCCCCGAGGGCCTGCTGGATAAGGTCACCACGGACGACGTCCACATCGGCCTGGGCTACGTATGTGTCCGTAACCGCATCGGCGACGAGACATACGAGGAGGCGCGAGCGGCGGAGCTGCGGCTGTTCGCGGAGCACCCTCTGCTCTCCCGGATCGACAGGTCAATGGTGGGCATCCCCACGCTCGCCGGGAGGCTCACGCAGATTCAGGCGTCCATCATCGGCCGGTGCCTCCCCGACATCGTCAAGCAGATCAACGACAAGCTCAGCCGCAGCAGCGACGAGCTCGGCCAGATGCCTCCGGACCTCAACACCGTCGCAGACGCGGTGAGGGAATTCTACCACATCGTCAAGCAGGTGCGCGCTTCGCTGGAGAAGGTGCTCGTGAGGGGCGAGTTCGACGAGTACCCAGACGACAGCAGGCGCCACGGCACCGCGCGCATCGCTGAGATGCTTGAATCCTACGCGAGCAATCTGCCGACACTGCTGGGTGGTGGCTCGACGAGTGACGATGACGAGCCATTCCTGGCGATGGAGATGCGAGTCCTGGAGGAGACAAAGGGCATCAACCTCCCCAACTTCCTGCCACGGTCCGCGCTCCTGGTGCTGCTCAGGAAGAAGCTGGAGAGCGTCGCGCACGTCCCGCACGGCCTCGTCACCCAGGTGTGGGGCTACGTCGAGGAGCTGGTCTTGGGGATCCTGCAGCACCACTCGCGCAGCTACCCGCAGGTGCATCCGTCCTGCCGCCGCGCCGTCCAGAGCCTCATGGACAAGGCGAGGGCGCGGTCGGCGCAGCACGTCGGGGAGCTCATCGACATGGAGCTGGTGGCCGACTACACGGCGAACCCGGACTACACGGTGAAGTGGAACGACATGATGGCGACGGAAGGCCATGGCAGGTTCCTCCAAGCCCTGGAGGACCACTCGAAGCCCGCCGTGGTGGTGGCACTCCCAGGATTTGGCGAGGTGGACGTGTCGCACCTCAGGCTGCAGCAGAAGCTCGCCGTGCAGGCCTTGGACTTGAAGGCACGCCTGGCCGCGTACTGGAGCTGCGTTGTGCTCCGCCTCGTGGATAGCCTGGCGCTGCACGTCCTCTACAGTGTCAAGCGTCTCGTGGAGAAAGATCTGGAGGATGAGCTCGCAGCCCAGGTTCTGGGCAGCGACATGGACGGAGTGGAGCGAATGCTGGTGCCAACGCCGGCCACCGCCGCCAAGCGTGACCGCCTCAGGAAAAGCATCTCGCTGCTCCGGGAGTGCAGGGAACTCGTCGCCAACACTATGGACACAATTAACGCCGGCAGCTGCAGTGATCGCCGCTTCTAGCTAGTTCTAGCTGCTCTTCGATCCAAGTATACCATCGAGCCGCCGCCATATCCCCACGCCCAACAACCACGATCCATCCATATCCCCATGCTCCACACTAGTAAAATCCGTGAGAAAGGCTTTGTACTCGTAGCTACTCGATTATATTTTGTCGGTGTTCTATCTCGGTGCTATAGTTCTAGTCTGGTCTTTGATGTATTTTGTCGTGATACTTTTTCAAGCTTTATGTAGCCTGGAGGGTATGTTTTGGTCGTGGAGATAGTTCCCTGCGTGATCTATCTCTTCGATGGTTATCTGTGCGCTTTCTTGTTTCCAAGAACTACTTTGTAATTTCGTTGCTCTGAGTAATGAAATTCGGCCTAGGTCAGTTTGGAAAAAAAAAAAAAGCTACTCGATCGATTATATTGCCCAACTGTACTGTGTATGCCTTGACATTCTCTCGCAATAATAATTAATTACTCCGCTCCATTTTTCGATACCAAAATGGTTTTGGCTGTCACTACTGAACTAGCACATCTAATTCCCACTACACTATATCTAATTTTCTTATCCCATTATATTTGATCCTTTTTTCATGTCATGTGATACAGTAATACTCTAGCTTGCAACAAGGAACTCACACCAAAAATCAGCGGCGCGGAAGCAAGTATATTAAGAAGTACAAAAGGGAAGTTATCACGGCTAAAAGAATGGGATCAGCAATCTGCATTTCTGGATGATTTTTCTTCCCACACGTAGCTGAGACGGTCCCAACCAATTTTTTCGTGCAATTTTTTTTGTCTTTGTGCAGGCCAGTTTTTGCTCCATGCAGTTTTTTTTCCCTCCGTGCTGGTTTCTTCTGCGCAGCTTTGTTTTTTTCTCCATGCAATATTTTTTGTCTCTGTGCAGGCCAGTTTTTTCTCCATGCAGTTTTTTTTTTCTCTGTGCACTTTTTTTTATGTCCGTGATTTGATTGTTTTGTGCAGATTTTTTACGTCCTTGATTTAAGGAAATAATCCTGCGTTAGTTAAGAATCTTTGTATTCGTCATTGACCAAGGATTAGAAAATGAGTAAACCATGACAATTACCGGTTAGAATTAATTAGGAATTAGAAATAAATTTGGCTACAAAAATAATGTTGCAACAAATGCTCATGTAGGGTCCAAACAATACAAAGAATTCCAGGATGTTTTTCCGTGGCTTCTGGTAGACTATGCAACCTCCTGACAGTTGAATGATGTCATCAGATAGATTCGCCATGGAGCCAGTGACGATGGTGTCCAGCCAGGTACTCGTTCTTGGGCCAGATGCGCGTGATAATGCCGGCCCATCCAGTCACCCTTGGCGCACTCGGTGCGGATGAACTGGGCAAGCTCGGGGTCTGGCGCCTGGAGGATATGCCAGCCACTGCGTCAAGCTGGTTTAGCGTGCCAATCTCAGTGTCGGCGGCAAGCTGCGTCCAGTTGCGCTGCAAGAAGCTGATGGCACGGACGACGCCGTACGCGAACGGGGCTCCAATGCGCAGCACGGCATGGCCGCGACGGCACAAGCCGCACACAGCATCTGCGCATACATGCTTTGGAACACGTCCTTGCACAGGATGGCCGCCGGTGGGCTCGTCTTGCTGCTATGGGAGGGGTCGTGTGCAAGCTCCTTGGACTTGGAGAAGATGCGCTTGAAGAGGCTCGTCTAGGCAAAACGAGCCGGCAGGCCACCCGGCGTCATGGTTTCCGGCTTGACCAAGTACTAGAAACCTTCTTCTCCGATATGCAAGATTATTGCATGTCATTGTATTAAGAAGATGGAAAGTTGTATAATACAAGAGAGGCCGTTCCTGGACAGACAGTTACTGCAGTGGCGCTACATTTTGACTAATACAATCTCATTAGGATCCATTTGGATCAATCTTAACCACGATCGAGCTTAAGCTCTAGTCCCGCACGGGCCTAAGGGGGTGTTTGGTTCCCACCCCCTAGAGTTTAGTCACTAAAGTTTAGTCACTTTTAGTCACTAAAGTTCCAAACACCCCCACTAAAAGTCATTTTTAACACTACAACTCTAGTGACCTCCATTAAACTTTAGTGGCTACACTCTAGGGGCTAGCAACCAAACACCCCCTAAGCCGTCGTGGCCCAAGGCCGGCGAGCTACTCTACCAATCATTGCCTTGGATGCTGGGAATAGCTCATCAAGAGCCGCAAGGTTTGCTTCGGATAGGTTGCCCTCGAAGTACAACTCGTACGAACGCTTGGCCGGCGGAGGATATCGTTGGTGCTGATGGCACCAGGATCTCTATCTTCTTTATGAGCAGTACGTACCTATTGAGCAACGATCCGTCTGCTCCTAATGGGCATATTGGTCCGCTTAGGTGCCGGCTTTTGTTTGGGCGGGGAGTTGATGAGAGGTGGCTATGGCTCTACCTGGACCTCCTCGATGAACCGGTCGCCTGGCGGCCTCCGTCGGTGTGGGCATGTCCTCGTTGCTCAGCACTTGAACTCCTCCATCATCGGAAGTTGCGTGCACACAACCCGTTGCCGTGCCGTCGCCCGCCTCTTGCGGACCGGCAGCCGTGCACTGGATCATCGTTGGTGAGGCTGCAGGGACCACCTTTCCGTCCTCGGTGCTGTTGTGCTCAAGTAGCGAATCAGCTTCGTGGTGATCAACAGTCACTTCCGTGAGGCCAGGCTGCACTGGCTCCCCTCGGACGTCACTGCTAGTCCCGTGGTTTTAGCCCATCCGGAATGGTTGTCAAATAGCTAGCTAGGAGAAATTCTATTGGCTCTCAATAGCACTTTACAAATAGCTAGCGAGATGACGTATAAAAATAATAAAAAAGTAGTACTCTTATTGGCCATCGAGGAGAGGGTCGCTAGCTATTTGATCTCTCTCCTCGATAGCCAATAAGAGTGCTACTTTTGTAAGTTGTCTCATCAAAATAGTATTTATTTATGTGTCTCATCTAGCTAGCTATTTATAAATTGTCATTGAGAGTCAATAACATTCTTCCTAGAGACCAAATAGCTAGCGATTTAAACACCATTGCGGACGCCCTTAGCTGGGCAGCCCCGCCTCAAGATGTTTCTTTTGCTTTCCTCGATGCACGCCGAGTAGCACAGCCTCCAAGATCATTGGATCCGATCCAAGGCCAGCTGTCCTCCGGCGTCGTATTTGTCCTATAGGCGCATGGCTCGAATTCGAAATGGCAGTGGCCCCAATCTGGAGCCTTTGGTTCACGCGCCGCGCGGTGTAAATCCATCGTCACATTTGGTTGTCTTAAAACAACAACTGCCTGTGTAAATTGACTATTTACATAGGCGGTTGACTAAGTCATCCGCCTGTGGTAATGGATTATCACAGATGGTTGTTTTAATCCAACCGCCTGTGTAAATAGACAATTTACACATGCGGTTGAATTAAGCCAACCGTCTGTGAAACTATATTTAAATTTAAAAATTTTAAAATTTGAATTCTTCAAAAGTATGTCTCTGTACCAGTGGATCGTGTTCGATGCCGTCGATGGTGGCGCTCCAGTGGATGATACACACACCTTGCACCTGCCGTTGGGCCTCCTGGCCGAAAGGCAGCGGGTCTTTAGCTTCGTTGTGGTTGCCCACACCAGACTGCTGCGGGTTGGAGACTGCCGCCTGTGATCCTTCCGGCGTTCCGGGGCTGTCTAGCGTCCTTCGCACCTTGATGGAACGGTGCTAACAGGTGGCGCCGGCGCTGTCCCCGGCATTCCCCGGTGACCTGCGCCGCTTGCAATCTTTAGCAATGTGCCAGAAAGCCCCTGCATCGCAGACACCGCAGTGGCAGGCGGCAGGTGGCGAGCCTGTGAGTGTGGGAGAGGCATTTTACATGGCAGTTCATTAAATACGAATAGAACTCGCCTGCCTCCGGAGGGTCAAGCTTCATTGTGGGACCCTACGTCGACGGCTCTTCGGTGCATGCCAGACCACGAGTCGCCTCTACTGGGCATGTCGACGCAAATGGCGGGCGCCGCGACGCCGACAGCAGATGACTCCCCTTCTCCTAGGGAGGCTGCACGACGACTGGCCAGGTTCACCGAGGAGGTCCTGGTGATGAGACAGCCACCCCTCATCAGTTCCTCCCCCAAGCAGAAGACGCCGCCCAAGCGGGCCCCTTAGGAGCAGGCGGATTGCTGCTCAGCAGATGGAACACATCCCGGCGTCCAAACGCGGCGAGGTCCTGCGCATGAAGAGAATGGGGTTCTTGGAACCTTCGGCACCGCCTTTCTCTGTGGCCAAGCGTTTGTACTACTCCTACTTCAAAGGCAACCTATCGGCTGCAGACGTTGAGGCCCTCGACGAGTTGTTCCCAGCTTGCAGGGGGATGTTCGCTGGCCGAGCTCGCCGACCTTCGGCCATGGAGCCATAGACCGCGCGTGTAGTTTAGATTGATCCAAGTGGATCTTATGGTTGTCATGTTCAAAATGTAGCTTCTTTGTGGTTTTGGTCGGGCCGGACACTAGTACAGAGACATACTATACAAGCGGTTGAAAATCCATTTTCACAGGCATTTTCTAGCACCGCCTGCGCTGGGGGCAGTGAAAATGGAACAACAGTACAGACGGTTATTTGTGAACCGCCTGTGGAAATTGATTTCCACAGGCGGTTCACAACTGACCGCCTGTGCTGCTGTAGACCAGTTATATATATATATATTGTTAATTATAATTATTATATTATTAAATTAAATATATATATTAATATAGGAACATGCAATTATGTTGTTAAATTAAATATATACATATACATTAATATAGCAACATGCAATTTACATATTTCATAAATACACTTATATACATCAAAGTTTCGTGCTCACAAACATAGAGTTGCAAGTTTGCACATTACATACATCCACGTTTGCACAGGTGGTCTAATAATCATTCCGAGATAGTTTTAGCCTAGAAATCTCTGTTAGCACTCGGTACTCTGGCTTCGATAATTCACTCTCATGATCATGATACCTCTCTTCCGTTGAAATGACGTGCTTCAATAGAAAAAGGCTCAGGTCCTCAACTATGTTGTACAAAGTACGTTCGGTGATGCGCTTTGCCTTGTCTTCCTTATATTCCTGCAAAGAAAGTTTGTCAATACCTTGTATTCCTGCATATACATAGTTTGTCAATACTATGGTGTACAATACTACATACATGACTATTACTTGTATTACCTCGGAAGGGTTACTGACGTATCGACCGGTCTCTCTCATGTGCTCGCACACGTAGTATCCACAGAGGACAGATCCAGGTGGTTGCTTGTGGCACTATATAATGGAAAAGTGGATATTTATACATGCAACCATGGTCCTATGTATAGTACATATATGCTTTGTATTCATAAGAGTAAATTTTGCACCAACTTACCGGTCAGTCATAAAAAACTTGCAATGGCTGCCCTTGAATGTTGGACTCACATTTTCCACCTTTTATCTTATAAAACCTATATGGCCTATGATCTCGAATAGAATCACTATGTTAATTATACACAAACTCTCAAAATACAAAAGTAAGAATGCATATCTCGACTTACAGCTCTAACATTTCAATGAATTTTGCATAGCTTGATGGCGGGTAATTTGCGGAGTCTAGTACAAGCACCCTTCCGTCCCTAGGATAAATGAAAAAGCAGATCCAGTGGTCCCTGCACGAATCAAATTCATGATGCATCTATGGAAACTCACACTTACCCAAAGTGGTACGGGGCCACTACCGATTCCCTATGTTCATACTTCAGCAATGGCATTCCAATGTAGAAGGCGTACTGGGATTCATACGCCAACTTCAACTTTGCGATTTTCTTGTCCCATTCCTCACCTTCTAAGCCCAGTAACTCTATGTTGCCATCTCTGATTCTGAAAGTGTGTCGTTCTTCGCATATATCAATTGGGTTTAGATAGCCAATCCTTTCATTGGCACAATAATTGAAATCTTGCCCATAATACAACTCCTGCTGATCATATAGCATTCTGCAAGGCACATGTGCAAGTCAGATATTCAACATTGACGCAACTATAATGCATTTTAAACTATGTAACACTTACAGTGCAAACGTCGTTACGATCTGTACGTCCAGTCTCTCGAGGTTCACCATCAACCAAATGTCTTCAAAGTTAATGATGCACATATTATTTTCACTTAGAAATGCCTTTTGGGAATACACACATTGATGGTGTCGATGCCAACAGAAGCGGCTCTCATATACCAGTCATGCAACCTTTTTATATTGCTTCGAATCTTTAAGAGTGTCTGTCGCTTGAGTAGAGGCCTTCCCAACACAAAATTTTTAGGGATAGACTTGTAATCTTCTGCAGTTGGGACCTTGATAGTGCAAGGAATCACCTTAGGCACTGGCTTCGCGGACTTCTGAAGCTCAGACAACTCAACGACTTCTGACGTGCGTTTCTGTCCAATTCCTTTTAAAAATTTGGCTGTCCCAGCTATTTTCTTCTTTGGCTCGTAGGCGGAAACCAACTTGGGTACCGGAAATTTCTTTTTTGGCGGTGGTGGTGGCTCCTTGCTTTGTGGCAGAGGATCTTCGGGTTGTGGGGAAGGTGGGGAATTCAATGGTGGTGTCTGTGGCAAAGGCGATGACTGTGGCGGGGATGGTGCTGACTGTGGCGGAGATAGTGCTGACTGTGGTGGAGGAGATGCCTGTGGCGGAGATGGTGCTGACTGTGGCGGAGGTGATGATTGTGGCGGAGATGGTGCTGACTTTGGTTGAGGTGATGATTGAGGCTCGGGAATAGACTGGGGAGGTGATGGTGGGTGGTCATGAAGAGGATCGGCAGGTCTTGATGACTCCTGAGTGGGTTGCTCCATCAGCTGGACGTCCCGCCTAGGCCAAAGAATGAAATTGTTTATAGCCTGTCCGAGTTTCTCAATGTCCTCTGGATCGGGGATGTCTAGAATCTCATCCTCATATCCTTGAACCACGGTCGATACTTCTACTCTGCAGTAGTCTCCTTCCAAGAAATGAAGATCAAAACCTCTCCCCTTGTATTTTGTAAAATCTTGACCTCCAAAATCGCCTACAATGTAAGGTGGCGGCGAGAAACAGTGCTGCTTGGGGAGGAAGAGGGGGTATTTATACCAGAGATAGCACATGCGATTATCTAGGAATTATTATTAGCTATTGTTTAGTGTTTATTGGGGTTTAAAGTAAAAAAATAAGTACCATAATTTAAAATACCTAAGTATCATTATTAAATAAAAAAACACAATATTCATAAAACATAAAAACATAGTGAAAAAACAATTGATAAATAAACAACATAATAAAAAAACATAAATATTATATAAAAACCTACATTTTCCCTCTCTACATAAATACTCAAGAACACACCATTATACATGGAAACAAGCAATGATATCATGCATAAACAAAATTAAAAAGTAAACACAAAGCAGTATAGATGAGAGACATTATTTAAGCATCTTAAGCAAGTTCACTCATTAACCTAGGTATTCTTCTCTCTTAGCTCACTCATGGGTGAAACCCTAGATGTAAAAAGTGAATCATCAAATTGAGCAAGAATGACCAAATTGAGGCAAAAGGGACACAAACTAACCTTTCTTGTTAATCTCCTTCCAAGAAATGAAGATCAAAACCTCTCCCCTTGTATTTTGTAAAATCTGGACCCCCAAAATCGCCTCTAATGGAAGGTGGCGGCGAGAAACAGTGCTGCTCGAGGAGGAAGACGGGGTATTTATACCAGAGATAGCACAGGCGGTTGGCTTAACCCAACCGCCAGTGAAAATGGTGGTATTTCCACTGGCGGTTTAGTTAAGACAACCGCCTGTGTAAAACTATTTCCACTGGCGGTTGGCTTAGCCATCCGCCTGTATAAATGGTCCATTTACACAGGCGGTTGGGTTAGGACAACCGCCAGTGTAAAAACATTTCCACTGGCGGTTGTTAACTGTTCACGACCCCTTTTATATCACAGACGCGTGATAACTAAAACCGATTAAGCTATGAATAGGGGGCGCCAGCTATGAGCAGTATTCTACTAGTGGGAGCAGCCACCCTTGTATTTGTTGAAACTTTTTTCTTCTTAATACAATGATAACCAATGCTCTTGCGTATTCGAGAAAAAAAATATAAATAGAACTTCACTGAAACGGGCCTAATTATTGCAACCGATGATTTGGAGTAATAATACCGAATACAAACCAGAACTAGTAGTCATCCTTAAGTAGAGAATCACTACTGGCTCATAATACAATACAAATTGGAAATGGTACAGATCATAAGCACAAGTTAATTATTTATTGGCTCTCAAAGCATGACGACAAACTATTTATGATAAAGTGCATACATATTTATATTTATGATGATATATAGTTGCTTGGACTTCTTACCGACTCATGACAGCTATCGCGAGGCTCAGCATTAGATTGATGCGATCAAACTCATCCTCCACGACCGGAATGAGCTTGGGCTCGCCACCCGACATGCCGGAGCTGACGAAAAACTCAGAGATGGGGTACTTAGAACCCGTCAGGATGGGAGACCTGTCGCCATTGGCAACGCGCATGACATACGACTTCAGGTCCTCGTATGTCACCAGGGGCACCTTTGTCCGGAACGTGGCGCGGTCGGTGGCGGCGCCGGCGAGGCCGCATTGCGCGAGGTACTCGCTCTCGGCGTTGCGGCTGAGGATCTCGGCGAGCACGCGCCCCTGCACGGCGTCCACGTTGGTGGTCAGCTCCTCGGTGAGCTCGAGCTGCTTGACTGATACCTCGTTGGCTCCATCCAAGCACCAACTGCAAACACTTATCTAGCTAGCTAGCTATAGTACCTGTATGAATCAAGAATATGTGTAGCTAGCTATAGTACCTGTATGAATCAAGAATATGTGGAGGAATAGGAGAACTAACCGGTAATCCAAAGCTTGGTTTGGGGTGGCCATTTTGTCCAAAGTATTTATAGAAGAAGAAACCTTTTTTGGCAACAGATCGAGGCGGCCTAGAGCCCTAGACAGGAATTTGGCAGCCGTATGAAATGATCTGGAGCCATATAGAAGTAAGAGTTAAATGCACTGTAGATCCATTAACTTTTGGTGGTATGTCACTTAGGTCCATCAACTTTCAAACTGTATTTTTAGGTCTTTTAACTTTTGATAGTGTGTTACTTAGGTCCATCAACTCTCAAACTGTATTTTCGGGTCCATTAACTTTTGGTGGTGTGTCACTTAGGCCCATCAACTCTCAAACTGTATTTATAAGTCCATTAACTTTTGGGGTGTGTCACTTAGGTCTATCAACTCTCAAACTGTATTTTTGGGTCCATTAACTTTTCGTCGTATGTCACTCGCCGCATACCCACGGGTCGCTCGCTGACGAGGCCGCCAAGAGTGAGGGCCGCCTAGGGGAGCGTGACATCCGCGCCTATATATGTCGGCGATATGGCGCGCAGGCTGGTGTATCTCCGCGGCCTATCGCTCGTGCGCGAGGACGTCTAGGGCGGCTCTGGGCCCTCGATCGGGTGCATGGTCATCGAGATAGCCACGGAGCGCACGCCCTAGAGCGACATGGACGACCTCCTCACCGCGTCCACCGAATCGCAAACACGGACGATCGGGTGCTCGCATGGCTGTCAAGCATGAGATCAGTGTCGGTGGTGGGGCAGGCGCCGCAACTTTCCAGTGTCGGCGCCTGCATTTCTAGCGACTTCCCAACGAAATGCAAGCACTAGAAATGCAGGCACTGGCACTTATCTCGCGCGTGACAGCCATGCGAGCATCTCTGGCACGTCATCTGTGCACCTCCGGCACGTCATTCGATGGATCGCAATGAGGACGTCGTCCATGTCCCCTCCAGGGCGCGCACCCCATGGCCATCTCGATGACCGTGCACCCGATCGAGGGCCTAGAGCCGCCGCAAACGTCCCTGTGCATGAGCGATAGGCCGCGGACGTACGCCAGCTTGCGCGCCACATCCCCGGCATAGGCGCGGATGTCGCGCTCCTCGAGGCAGCCCTCACTCCTGGCGGCCTTGTCAGCGAGCACCCGTGGATATGCGGCGAGTGACATACGACGAAAACTTAATGGACCCAGAAATGCAGTTTAAGAGTTGATGGACCTAAGTGACATACCCCAAAAGTTAATGGACCCAGAAATGCAGTTTGGGAGTTGATGGACCTAAGTGACACACCACCAAAAGTTTATGATTCATAAATATAGTTTGAGAGTTGATGGACCTAAGTGACACACCACCAAAAGTTAATGGACCCAGAAATGCAGTTTGAAAGTTGATGGACCTAAGTGACACACCACCAAAAGTTAATGGACCTGCAGTGCATTTAATTTTGAGTTAAATGCATTGTAGGTCCATTAACTTTTGGTGGTGTGTCACTTAGGTCCATCAACTGTCAAACTGTATTTTTGGGTCCATTAACTTTTGGTGTTGTGTCACTTAGGTCCATCAACTCTCAAACTGCATTTCTAAGTCCATAATCTTTTGGTGGTGTGTCACTTATGTCCATCAACTCCCAAACTGTATTTCTGGGTACATTAACTTTTGGGGTGTGTCACTTAGGTCCATCGACTCTTAAGCTGCATTTTTTGGTCCATTAACTTTTCGTCGTATGTCACTCGCCGCATACCCACGGGTCGCTCGTTGACAAGGCCACCCGGAGTGAGGGATGCCTCGAGGAGCGTGACATCTGCGCCTATGCTGGGGATGTGGTGCGCAAGCTAGCGACGTCCGCGGCCTATCGCTCGTGCACAGGGACGTCTGCGGCGGCTCTAGGCCCTCGATCGGGTGCACGGTCATCGAGATGGCCACGGGGTGCGCGCCCTGCAGCGACATGGATAACCTCCTCACTACGATCAATCGAATGACGTGCCAGAGGTGCACGGATGACGTGCCAGAGATGCTCGCATGGCTGTCACGTGCAAGATAAGTGCCAGCGCCTGCATTTCTGGTGCCTGCATTTTGCTGGGAAGTCGTCAGAAATGCCGGCGCCGACACTGGAAAGTTGCGGCGCCTGCCCTACCACCGACACTGATCTCGTGCGTGACAGCCATGCGAGCACCCGATCGTCCGTGTATGCGATTCGGTGGACGCAGTGAGGAGATCGTCCATGTCGCTCCAGGGCACGTGCTCCGTGGCCATCTCGATGACCATGCACCCGATCGAGGGCCCAGAGCCGCCCTAGACGTCCTCGCGCACGAGCGATAGGCTACGAAAGAATGCAAAAGTTAATGCAGTTCGGGAGTTGACGGACCTAAGTGACACACCACCAAAAGTTTATGGACCCAGAAATGCAGTTTGAGAGTTGATGGACCTAAGTGACACACCACCAAAAGTTAATGGACTTAGAACTGCAGTTTGAGAGTTGATGGACCTAAGTGACACACCACTAAAAGTTAATGGACCCAGAAATGCAGTTTGAAAGTTGATGAACCTAAGTGACACACCACCAAAAGTTAATGGACCTACAGTACATTTAACTCTTAAATTTTTGATGAGACCATGATTACTACTCCATCCATTCTAAAATAGAAGTCATTCTCACTTCCTGAGAAGTTAACTTTTTTTAACTTTGACCAACTATACATAAAAAAATATTAATATTTATAATACATAATTAATATCATTAGACACTACAACAGAATTGGACTTTAGGCCCGGTCAGCAAGGGTCTTTAGCCCCGGATCCTGAGCCGGGACTATACTTCCGGGACTAAAGGCCCCCCTTTAGTCCCGGCTCCGGGCACCGGGGCTAAAGCCCCCCTAGTCCCGGTTAGTAATACTAGCCGGGACTAAAGAGTGCTGCCAGCGGTGCCACGCAGCAGCACCCTTTAGTCCCGGCTGGTAGGGTCCCCTGGTTTTTTTCTTTTTATTTTCTTTTAAGTTCTGTTTTTAGTTTTGTTTATTTATTTAATAGGTTTTCCAATATATATATATATATTAGCAGCATATGACAATAAGCTTATTGCATGCATATATAATTGAATTATAAAACTATATATATATATATATGCACATAAAATTACAAGCTATATAGAAGTTGTTCTCCAAATCTATTACTACACAAGTTGTACTCCAAAGCTAGTACTCTAAACCTATTACAAGTTGTAGTACTCCATCCAAATATCTACAGGGCGTACAAATGATCATCATTGTTTTGAATCAACTTCTCGTTGGTATTACGGTAGAACTCGCCGTTTGGATTTATGACTTGATCCCGAAGAAATCCTGCTATTGTCTCTTGTATTGCTTTCAATTGGCCTTGTAGCATGACTTTTTGCTTCAACCAGTCAGTCTTCAATTTGAATTAAAAAAGATATTAGTTATATCTAGATTATCAATATTAAGTCTATAGAAAATGAAAAGAGACATGTTACGTACTTTGATGATTTCTTCAGGAATTCTATTTGATTCTATCATCATGTACTCGCAAACGTAAAATCCACATAAGTTGTTACCCTGTTCTTGTCTCAAAATCTACTGTAGGATGAAAAGATTCATCTCGTAAAGATATGATATATGACATGATATAATAAAGATACACGTACATTGACGAAGATAAACTTACTGGTAGTCGTGTCTTTATTATAAGTGGCACCTTACATTGAGTCATATGTTCCCGAGCAATGAATGTTCCCCAAACCCTAATCCGGCCAATGAAACATTAATAGTTGAATCATTTAATTAGTATATACATATATACAAGCTTAGTCTACTTTAAGCATGCAAGCTAGGGATCAAAATTACCTTTGGATAATGTCTATCATATCTTGGTAATCTTGTTGCGGTTTGCTCAATGAGTCATAAATTAACACATTGCTATGTCTGAGATCAATGACCATCAGTATCCAGTGATAGCTGTTCATACACATGATTCATATAGTAGATTATTAGGGTTAAGTAAAATAAAATGTGCATACTTATTATTAACTATATATGTCTCACGCACTTGAAGTTGTAGGGGAAGAGTATTCTTTCTATGTCTTTTTGGTTCACGAATAACCCCATGAGATTCGTACACATGTTATTGCTCCAAGTCACTGAAGGGTTTGGAGCCTTGAAAACAACGTACGAATCAACAAACCCAACAATATTGTCATGTCTATCTTTGAGCTGAGTCATCTGGTACCTGCACATATCGAGTCGATCCACAAGTACGTGTGTAAGAATACTACATACTATATACACATACTAGAGAGTTCAATGAAAATTATAAAAGAAACACTTACAAACAATAGCAGCTAATGAGCGATTTGTCCAGTGCATCCATGTGGCATAGTTGGTGTAATTCGTCCATCTGGACTAAGATAAGGTCATCGCCACGGAAGTAATGATGGTTCCGAATTCGAACAGAAATCCAATCGACACCGCCTCTAGAAGCCTCCATGCACAAATTGTGGATTGCAAACATCTGCGTACCGAGTACATGTAAGTGATTGGGGTTCATTAGACTCCTGCCCGGTGCAAAATTTCTCCTCCACTCATCAACTACATCCGCTCATGGAAACTCCAGCCCAGTAGCAATATTGGCAATCGTGGCGTACGGGAGACCGCTGTCAATGAAATAATTTTCAATTGAGTCCATCTCAGACAAAGTGGTCTCTCTAGATTTTCTCTGTACTCTACCCATGTTTGAATCATACTGATTTGACACAATTATTTGCTGACTTGATTAGAGAGCGTTCATAGTCTGATTTTTGCGGAGCCTTTCGGGCTTGACGCATCTTAATACCATGTTGTTCCACCCTTTTCCTTAACTCCTGTGGGTTTAACAAGAGGTAAAGCTTCTCTGGGTTTAGCCTCGCTTGAGCCGTGGCTTTTGATTCCTCTAAAAAACTTTGCACATCTGCTTTCACCGAAATTTCTAACTCCTCATCAGTCTTTTCATAAGCTAACTTCTTGGTAACTTCTTTTCCTGATGCAACAGCCTTCTTTTTTGGAGGTGGGGCCTTCGGTTCTGTGGCGGTGGATCGCTTCTTAGGGCCTCGCTATGGAGGCGTTGGGGCATTCTTTGCCGGCGGCGTTGGAGAGCGCGGTGGAGGCGGGGGGGGGGGGGGGGGGGGGCGGTGTCGGTGTCGGTGTTGGAGCCCGCGGTGGAGGTTGTGGCGTTGGAGCCCGCGGTGGATCAGGTTGTGGCTTTGGAGCCGGCTGTGGAGATCTTCGTGCAGGAGATGGGGTTGAAGCCGTGTCCTCCAATGCATCGTCACCGCTCGTAGCACTATGATGCGCTGGGGGATGACGAACTGGACTATAGTTAGAGGAGTTCCTGCTACCCAAAACAACGAATGATGTGAGCATCCAATTAATATATATACATATAGGAAGTTAGTGTAAAAATTGTTTCTCGTTCACGCGCACTACCTATGGTGAGGATCTTGATCAGCAGGAGGAGGTTGCGGTGGTGACACTCCAGGAATAATGATGAAGCGCTTGCGCCAGCAAATAAATGCCTTCTCCACTTCACCTAAAGTCTTCTCCCCATCTCCCCCTTTGATTTCTAGTGCCACGCTGCCGCAACCTGTCTCAACCCTATCCACCGAGACACTAGCGTATCCGGCTGGCATTGGTTGACCATGGATTCTTGGTGTTATCGTGCGGTCGATAGGGTTTACAACACCGACAGCCACCTCTTTTTCGTGGCATTTCCATCTGGAATGTGCAGCTCACAAATAGTAAAAGGTTTTGTGATGTCATCCATGGGGAAGCATAGCTTGGAGTCATCTTGAATGGTTGGTACTTCCGTGGAGGCGCAGCTGCTTTTCAACTGACCTGGGGGGCTAATGTTCACTTGAGGTTGTTGTGATGATGTACCTTGCCCACTCGTCATTTGACTAAGTGCCGCTTGCACTTGCCTTTTGATTTCCTCCTGCATCCATTCTTCACGAGATTTCTCACGCTCTCGTGTTTCAAGAACATACTCCTCCAACTTGTTGATCCGCTCTGCCTCCTCGTCCTTCTTTCTCTGGCGGCTTCTGTAACTTTGTCGATCCGCTTCGAAGGAATGCAGCCACGAAACCGCCCCAAAGCCTCCCGTACGCCCACCGTGCTCAGGATTTTCCAGCGCGTACGTGAGTTCATCGTTCTCTCTGTTGGGCTTGAACTCGCCAGCCAACACCGCATTTCGTGCTTGAACTAGCCTCTGTGCTGCTCTTGAAATTTCTGGGCCCCAATCAAGCTCCCTGTCATTAGGGTTTATGGTTCCCCCATGAGCGTAGAACCAATTCCTGGAGCGTTCACTCCAATTCCTTCTTATTGTCTCTGGGACTACCCCCTGGCAAGCATCTCCTGTTCCTGTCTCTCCCACTTTGGAAGGGCAGTCCTATAGCCACCTGATCCCAAATGATGGTGGTATTTCTTCTGAGCTACATTCTGTTTGTTTACTCTGATACGAGCCTCACTCTCTTGTGATCTTTTGTACTGTACAAATTCATCTCAATCGGGCCTTAACTTGACATACGCCTTAGAGTTGAAATCTGGCGTCTCGTTCTTCATCACAAACTTGTGGTACAATTTCTTCTTCCAGTCCTGAAAAAGTGTGGCCATCTTCTTCATTGTCTACTCCTGAATTCGCCTCTTCAACTCCTCATCGTTTGTGTCGAACGAGAAATGCTCTTCGATGTCTTGCCAGACTAGCTGCTTGTCACGATTGGAGACATAACTGATCTTGGGAGCACTTCGCTTCTCTTTCCATTCACGGGCACTTATCGGAATCCGATCTCTCACAAGGAACCCACAGTGAAAGACATATTTCTGTGCATGGGGTCCTAGTGGTTGGCCTGTAGCCATATCGAATTCGGAGATTACATAATGGCCCTTCAACGGCTTCTTCGGCCCTTGTTTTGGTCTGCTCTGCCCTATCGCAGACGTCGATCCAGAGGGCTACATATAGGTAAAGACACGAAGATGAAACCCTAATACAAGTTGAAATAAAACCTAATCAAGTAATAAAGTAAATGTAAACCCTAACACGACATATTGTATATATACCTCGCCAGTATTGCCTTCTTACATCTCAACTTGTTGTTCAGGGGGATTTTCATCATGCATGGTCATGTCTTCGTAATTCAATAAGTATTGACTCCCGTCATCGCCGCCGGCGATGATATTCATCATTTTCTCCTCCATGTTCTCATTTGGGTCGGCCATTTCTGCGAATATTAAAATATATATGTGTGTGTGATCGAACACTTAGAGGAGCTTTATACATGTATGTATGTGAAACCAAAACCGAAACCCTAAAATAACATATATTCGGGTTTTAGGGTTTAGGGTTTTGGGTTTTAGGGTTTAGGATTTTAGGGTTTAGATTCGTTTAAGGTTTAGGTTTAGGTTTAGGGTTTAGGGTTTAGGGTTTCGGGTTTTAGGGTTTAGGGTTTAGGTTTCGCCAACATTAAAAATAACATTTATTCATAAAGACCATATTCGTAAAAAAGTATATCCACCTCTGGTATTGTGCTAATATACTTCAGGTTTAGGGTTTATGGTTTAGGGTTTATGGTTTAGGTTTAGAGTTTACGTTTCGTCAACATTAAAAATAACATTGGTATAAATTTAGTGTAGCAAGAAAACACATCTTCAAAAATGTACATATGATGTTTAAAACTCTAAAAGGATTACAAGAGTGATTTGTTATGTCATATGGAATCTAGTAAAAATAACATATCAGTAAAGGTAACATGTATTCACCAATATTAAAAATAACATATATTCGTAAAGAGACAATTCAACATATATTCGCCAACATTAAAAATAATACGAAGAAGCATATCTATCAAAATATTTCTAAGTGTAAATACATGTTTAAACATATCTAAGTGATTTTCTATGGCATTCCAATATGACATGTGATTTTCTATGAACACATATTTTCTACATGTGTAAATATATTTATCCAGTTTCATTGTCACGAGATTTTCCTTGTCACGTGATTTACACACCGTGGACGAGAACGACGGCGGACGGCAGCGAGGATGACGACGGTGAGGATGACGGTGACGGCGACAAGTTCGGTGGAGCAGACACCAGGACTACAGGTCGACGCGGCCAATCACTTTTATCTACATGTGTAAACATAAATTTGTTAGGTTAAAAATATATTGGAATATCTATTCATATTTATTTTCTTTTTTCTATAAATATATATCTATTCATACACATTATCTATAAATATATATCTATCCATATTCATTTTCCTTTTTCTATAAATATATATCTATTCATATTCATTATCTATAAATATATCTATTCATATTCATTTTCCTTTTTCTATAAATATATATCTATTCATATTCATTATCTATAAATATATATCTATTCATATTCATTTTCCTTTTTCTATAAATATATATCTATTCATATTTATTTTCCTTTTTCTATAAATATATATCTATTCATATTCATTATCTATAAATATATATCTATTCATATTCATTTTCCTTTTTCTATAAATATATATCTATTCATATTCATTATCTATAAATATATATCTATTCATATTCATTTTCCTTTTTCTATAATATATATCTATTTATATTCATTTTTCTATATATATATATATCAATTTAACTTTTTATATTAATATTTATCTAAATCTAAATATATATCTATTTACACACATTTATACACACAGCAGCACACACACTCGCACAGCACACACGCAGCACACACACATGCACACAGCACGGCGGCGGCGCTCCCGGCCGGCCCGGAGCGCCATGAGGACGCGCCGGCGGCGCTCCTCACCGGAGCAGATGGCGAGGCAGCGAGGACGGCGAGGCGGTGAGGACGGCGAGGACGAACAACGGCGAGGCGGCGAGAACGGCGAGGACGAGCAACGGCGAGGACGAGCAACGGGAGAGGCGGCGAGACGGCGGCGCAGCACGCGCGGCAGACGGCGAGGCAGAGGACGGAGGCGGCGGCGAAGAACTGACGTCGATCTGGGAATTGAGAGGGCGCTATGCCCTATATACCCGGGGGCCTTTAGTCCCGGACCATCTTACGCTCCGGGACTAAAGACCACGTAAGACGGCCCGGAACTAAAGGGTTGGACCTTTAGTCCCGGGCGTAGTCCCGGGTAGTGCCACCGCCCGGGACTAAAGGGTTATTTCTTGCCACAGTTTTGGGTTTTCAGTATTTTGGGTTTTGTATTAAGTTTTCACTATATAAATATGTTGTAATTCTTGTTAATTGCATAGTAAATTGAATAGTAGGCATAAAATTACTTAAAAATAACAGTTGTATTTCATTTGACCTTATTGTATAGTAGAAAATTTTGTAGCATAAATTCTTTTCTTTTCTTATAATAATGAATATAAATATAAATAACCATTCATATTTTGTTAATACAAAAATATAATGTTAAATTTAAATTAAAAAAATTGTTGGCTTCCAATAGAAAATTTATTTTCACATCATTTGGATGTTAATCTTTATTTATAACTAAAAAATCATTGTCCGATTTCGTTCTACCCGCCAGATGCAGTAATTTTAGGTTTTTAAATTTAGTTTTCTTTTTAAATATATCTTAGATCTTTCTAATTGAACAGAAAATTAAATATTTGATATAATTTCTTTTAAAAATTAGTATGAGTTTCTTTTTGCTTTAGTTTACACAAGAAAATGTTAAATTTTAGTATCTTTTTAATTTGTTTTTTTATAAATATTAAATATAAATGTTACTAATCTTTAGAATTTTGTATATACTTTTTCTTCTTATATGTATTTTGATGATTCACATCTAGAGGAACACATAAATCAATGATCACTACTAAATATATATATAAATCCATCGTCAAATAAAGTCTTAATTAATTAATTATTACATAATATCTTTACAACTCACTATTTAGCGGGCACAACTATGAACCTCTTCTTGACATATGTCCTTTGGTTATGATCATTCCTTAACCATGGAGTTTTCTCATTGTTTAACAAAATTCTTGGGTCTTTGTTCACTTTGAATGACGGAATTCGGTCATCCCTTTCATAATCACCTGACATGTCTGACTTGTCCTCAACTTCGACAATGTTTCTTTTCCCTGAAAGAACTATGTGACGCTTTGACTCGTTGACGATCGACTTGTTATCATTTTTCCCTCTCTTTGGTTTTGTAGACATGTCTTTCACATAGAACACCTGACTCACATCCGCGGCAAGGACAAATGGTTCATCTTTGTACCCAATATTGTTGAGGTCCACTGATGTCATCCCATACTCCTTGTCGACTGTTACCCCCACCTTCGGTACTGGTCATCTTGACCCATTTACACCGGAACAAAGGGACTTTAAAATTAGGTGCGTAGTCTAGTTCTCATATGTCATGTATGCGGCCATAATATATTTGTTTGTTCCCATTTGGATCCGTGGTATCCACGTGTACACCACTGTTTTGGTTGGTGCTCCTTTTGTCTTGGGCTACTGTGTAAAATGTATTCCCATTGATCTCGTACCCTTTGTACGTGCTGATATGCCATGATGGCTGTCTGGCCAACAAATAAAGCTGCTCATCTATGTTGTCATCACCCTGGCATTGTTTTCGCAACTAATTGCCGAAGGTTTGCATGTGCTGATGTGTAATCCAAGCTTCACTCTTCCCGGGCCACTCGGATCGAAGAAAATCCTTGTTTACCTCGATATATGGATCGACCAATGAGGAGTTCTGTAAAACTGTGTAGTGTGCTTTATCGAAGTAATCGTTTCCTGTACCGATATATGTTTTCTTCCATAGTGTTCCCTTGCCACTGAGTCTGCCCTCATGTCGCGATTCAGGAACGCCAATCGGGTCAAGGTCTGGAATAAAGTCCACACAGAACTCTATGACCTCCTCTGTTCCGTAGCCCTGGGCGATGCTTCCTTCAGGCCGAGAACGGCTATGAACATATTTCTTCAGGACACCCATGAACCTCTCGAATGGGAACATGGTGTGTAGGAACACAGGACCGAGAATAATGATCTCCTTGACCAGGTGAACTAGGAGGTGTGTCATGATATCAAAGAAGGATGGAGGGAACACCAACTCAAAGCTGACGAGACATTGAACGACATCATTCTGGAAAGTAGAAAGTTCCTCTGGATTGATTACCTTATGTGAAATTGCATTGAGGAATGCACATAACTTCACGGTGGCTAGACGTACATGTGGAGGTAGAATTCCTCTTAGAGCAACAGGAAGCAATTGGGTCATAAGCACATGGCAGTCATGGGACTTTAAGTTTAGGAACTTCTTCTCTGGCACATTAATTATTCTCTTTATATTGGAGGAGAATCCAGATGGGACCTTGATGCTGTTAAGGCAATCAAACATGCCTCCTTTTCTTCTCTGCTAAGAGTGTAGCTAGCAGGGCTTAAGTACTGGCGCACGTCATCTGTCTTCTCCGGATGCAGGTTGTCTCATTCTTTCATGCGTTGCAAGTCCTGTCGTGCTTCAAGTGAATCCTTAGGCTTCCCGTAGACACCCATGAATCCAAGCAGGTTCACACAAAGGTTCTTTGTCAGGTGCATCACGTCAATCGCAGTAATTTTAGGTTTTTAAATTTAGTTTTCTTTTTAAATATATCTTAGATCTTTCTAATTGAACAGAAAATTAAATATTTGATATAATTTCTTTTAAAAATTAGTATGAGTTTCTTTTTGCTTTAGTTTACACAAGAAAATGTTAAATTTTAGTATCTTTTTAATTTGTTTTTTTATAAATATTAAATATAAATGTTACTAATCTTTAGAATTTTGTATATACTTTTTCTTCTTATATGTATTTTGATGATTCACATCTAGAGGAACACATAAATCAATGATCACTACTAAATATATATATAAATCCATCGTCAAATAAAGTCTTAATTAATTAATTATTACATAATATCTTTACAACTCACTATTTAGCGGGCACAACTATGAACCTCTTCTTGACATATGTCCTTTGGTTATGATCATTCCTTAACCATGGAGTTTTCTCATTGTTTAACAAAATTCTTGGGTCTTTGTTCACTTTGAATGACGGAATTCGGTCATCCCTTTCATAATCACCTGACATGTCTGACTTGTCCTCAACTTCGACAATGTTTCTTTTCCCTGAAAGAACTATGTGACGCTTTGACTCGTTGACGATCGACTTGTTATCATTTTTCCCTCTCTTTGGTTTTGTAGACATGTCTTTCACATAGAACACCTGACTCACATCCGCGGAAAGGACAAATGGTTCATCTTTGTACCCAATATTGTTGAGGTCCACTGATGTCATCCCATACTCCTTGTCGACTGTTACCCCACCTTCGGTACTGGTCATCTTGACCCATTTACACCGGAACAAAGGGACTTTAAAATTAGGTGCGTAGTCTAGTTCTCATATGTCATGTATGCGGCCATAATATATTTGTTTGTTCCCATTTGGATCCGTGGTATCCACGTGTACACCACTGTTTTGGTTGGTGCTCCTTTTGTCTTGGGCTACTGTGTAAAATGTATTCCCATTGATCTCGTACCCTTTGTACGTGCTGATATGCCATGATGGCTGTCTGGCCAACAAATAAAGCTGCTCATCTATGTTGTCATCACCCTGACATTGTTTTCGCAACTAATTGCCAAAGGTTTGCATGTGCTGATGTGTAATCCAAGCTTCACTCTTCCCGGGCCACTCGGATCGAAGAAAATCCTTGTTTACCTCGATATATGGATCGACCAATGAGGAGTTCTGTAAAACTGTGTAGTGTGCTTTATCGAAGTAATCGTTTCCTGTACCGATATATGTTTTCTTCCATAGTGTTCCCTTGCCACTGAGTCTGCCCTCATGTCGCGATTCAGGAACGCCAATCGGGTCAAGGTCTGGAATAAAGTCCACACAGAACTCTATGACCTCCTCTGTTCCGTAGCCCTGGGCGATGCTTCCTTCAGGCCGAGAACGGCTATGAACATATTTCTTCAGGACACCCATGAACCTCTCGAATGGGAACATGGTGTGTAGGAACACAGGACCGAGAATAATGATCTCCTTGACCAGGTGAACTAGGAGGTGTGTCATGATATCAAAGAAGGATGGAGGGAACACCAACTCAAAGCTGACGAGACATTGAACGACATCATTCTGGAAAGTAGAAAGTTCCTCTGGATTGATTACCTTATGTGAAATTGCATTGAGGAATGCACATAACTTCACGGTGGCTAGACGTACATGTGGAGGTAGAATTCCTCTTAGAGCAACAGGAAGCAATTGGGTCATAAGCACATGGCAGTCATGGGACTTTAAGTTTAGGAACTTCTTCTCTGGCACATTAATTATTCTCTTTATATTGGAGGAGAATCCAGATGGGACCTTGATGCTGTTAAGGCAATCAAACATGCCTCCTTTTCTTCTCTGCTAAGAGTGTAGCTAGCAGGGCTTAAGTACTGGCGCACGTCATCTGTCTTCTCCGGATGCAGGTTGTCTCATTCTTTCATGCGTTGCAAGTCCTGTCGTGCTTCAAGTGAATCCTTAGGCTTCCCGTAGACACCCATGAATCCAAGCAGGTTCACACAAAGGTTCTTTGTCAGGTGCATCACGTCAATCGCATGGCGGACCTCTAGGACATGCCAGTAGGGTAGCTCCCTGAATATGGACTTCTTCTTCCATATGAGTGTGTGTCCCATAGTGTCTTTGGGAACAGGTTCGCTGCCCCGTCTCTTTCCAAATACTACTTTCGTATCCTTCACCATTTCGAGTACATCATCCCCGGTTCAGTTACGAGGCTTGGTTTGGTGGTCTGCCTTACCTTTAAAATGTTTGCCTTTCTTTCTTACTGGGTGGCCCATGGGAAGAAATCGACGGTGGCCAACGTACACGACCTTCCAACACTTTTTCAAAAATAAACTATCAAGGTCTTCGAAACAGTGTGTGCATGCATTATATCCCTTGTTTGTCTGGCCTGAAAGATTACTTAGAGCCGACCAATCATTGATTGTTATGAACAATAATGCTCGTAGGTCAAAGTGTTCCTGTTTATACTCATCCCACACGCGTACACCTGGTTTGCTCCATAGAAGTAGAAGTTCCTCAACTAATGGCCTCAGGTAGACATCAATGTCGTTGCAAGGTTGCTTCGGCCCTTGGATGAGCAACGACATCATAATGAATCTCCGCTTCATGCATAACCACGGAGGAAGGTTGTAGATACATAGAGTAACTGGCCAAGTGCTATGACTACTACTTTGCTCCCCAAAAGGATTAAAACCATCCGTACTTAAAGCGAACCTCAAGTTTCTAGCCTCATCTGCAAACTCTGGGAATTCTTTGTCTATCGCTCTCCACTGGGATCCATTAGCTGGGTGCCTCAGCATATTGTCTACCTTACGGTCATCTTTATGCCACCGCAATAACTTTGCATTGTCTTTATTTCTGAACAAACGTTTCAAGCGTGGTATTATAGGAGCATACCACATAACCTTGGCAGAGATTTTCTTCCTGCTGGGACGTTCTTCACCCTCAATGTCGCTAGGATCATCTTGCCTCATCTTATACCGCGATGCTTCACATACCGGGCATGCATCCAAATTCTTGTATTCCTCCCCACGGTACAGGATGCAGTCATTAGGACATGCGTGTTTTTGCTGGATTTCTAATCCCAAAGGACAGACGACCTGTTTTGCTTCGTACGTAGTGGTGGGCAATTCATTCGCTTTCGGAAGCATCTTTTTCATTATCTTCAACAACTGCCCAAATGCTTTGTCGGATGTACCATTCTTTGCCTTCCATTGCAGCAGTTCCAGTGTAGTACCCAGCTTTTTTGGCCATCTTCAGCAGTGGGATATTGCAATTTCCTGTGATCCTCTAGCATGCACTCGAACTTGACCTTCTCCTTGTCACTTTCACATTCTCTTTGTGCATCACGAATGGCATCACCAAGAGCATCAACATCAGCTGTCACATCTTCTGCCGCTGCCGCATCTTCTTTATTATCTCCCCCCACTGTATCATCATCAAAGGCACTGTACTGAGCAATAATATCGGCGTGGGCCGATTCTTCTTCATCATCTTCACCATCATTCATTACAACCCCCTTTCTCGATGCTTCGTCCAACAAATATAGTTTGTTACGAAACCCGACTTCAACAAATGCGTATGAAGAGTCCTTGAGCATGAATATTCCTTCAAATTCTTACAGACCGCGCATGGGCAGCACATGAAACCATCCTGTTTGTTTGTCTCAGCCACACCTAAGAAATAGTGCACGCCTGAAAGGTCCTAGTTTGGTTTTGGTAATTGAGTGACAAGTTAGGTGGACTAATATGTGTTTGAAGTGAATTACACAGGTGATTAGTCCACAGGTACATGTGTGTGAGCAACATATGCCATAGAGGTGAAATGGCTTGGAGGATGTTGCAAGGCTCACACATGTGATGAAGGAGCTTAATGCACATGAAACATGACATGGAGTCATGTGGCTAAGATGGTGAAGATCAAGGCAAGACTTGGCTTGATGGACCGGTTGCGAAGGTGAAGGGCAAGTTGGAGGCTTTGAAGCCGTTGGTACCGAGTGTCGGGAGGCTTAAGCAAGACTTGGCACCGAGGTTCCGAAGCAACGGCGAAGAGCAAGTGATGTCAGGATCGATGGACCATGGAGGCCATGTGATGATATGAAGTGGATCATATCATTTGATGAGAGGTTGGTGCATGTGTTGCATCAACAAATGGAGGAGATGGAATGGAATGCGCAAGGCAAAGGTATACTTGTAGGGCATTTCATTTCACCGATCATAGGTGTGTAGGGAAGATTATGACCGGGTTTAGGATAGATGGCCGTACTATCAAGAGGAGCAAACTTGTTTGCATATCGGTCATCTAGTGCCACTTGAGCGATCTAACTTTGCGATGTTACTAGGATCGAGTAGCGTTGTGAGTAAAAGTGAAAATCCTTTGAAAATGATTGTGAAAATGCTAACACACATGCACATGATGGTGTACACTTGGTGGTGTTGGCACATTTGCAAAGGAGTTGGTGTTGGAGTTGATTTGGGTCAACTCGGAGAAGTTTCGGAGAAAACTTTGGTTAAAAAGAGAAGCGATGGATCTTGGTTTGGGAATTTGCTCTAATCTTCTGTGAGTTGGTTTAGCTATGTATGTGGGTTGTGTAGCCCTCTGAGTTAGCTTTCCAAAATGTCCAAGATCATTGAAATCAGTGTTTGGAGTGAAGAGTTATGGCCATTCTAGCGCGAGGAGTTCTGGCTTGTGCAGCCGGTAGTACCGGCCCTAGGGGTCGGTAGTACCGACCTAGGTGGGCTGCGCGTAGGCTCTCTGGATATGGCTCTGAAGTGGCCTGGCGGTTGTACCGCTATAGGGTCGGTTGTACCGACCATCGGTAGTACCGACCAGAGGGTTGGTGGTACCGTGGTCTGGAGGAGTTTTGGATGCTCTCTGTGTAGATCCAAAGTTGGCCTATCGGTAGTACCGCCATGGGGTCGGTACTACCGACCGTTGGTGGCACCAAGGTTTGGAGGAAGTTTGGTGCTCTCTGGAAGTGGTCAGATTTGGCCTGCCGGTAGTACCGCCATAGGGCCGGTACTACCGACCGTTGATGACGCCGAGGTCTGGAGTTCTGGGAGCTCTCTGTGTAGTCCCGGATTGGCCTGTCGGTAGTACCGCCATAGGGTCGGTACTACCGACCATCGGTGGTACCGACCAGTTGGTCGGTGGTTCGATCTGGTCAACGGCTAGTGTAACGGTCGCTTTTAAGGCGGTCGGTACTACCGCCCAGGGGGGTCGGTACTACCGACCGAAGCGCAGAAAAGGGGAAACGGCTAGTTGGCCGCTCCCCTCTATAAATAGAGGTGGAGGCCGGCTGTGGGTTGGCTGCTGAGCACCCTAGGGACTTGGTGTCCATTGTTGGGTTGTGCTTGAGAGCCCTCTAACACACATATGCTTTAGTGCTCATCGGATTGTGTGAGAGAGTGATCCTAGTGCGTTGCTTTGAGAGATAGCATCGAGTGGCACTAGGTCTTCGAGTTGCAAGCCAGTGGTGCTTATTACTCTTGGAGGTTGCCACCTCCTAGACGGCTTGGTGCTCGTCTCCGTCGTGAAGCCCGCGTGAAGATTGTGCGTGGCTCCGGAGAAGCTTTGTGAGGGGCATTGTGCTCGCCCCGCGGGAGATCGCGAAGAGCAACTCTAGTGGAGAAGAGGCGTGAAGAGCGCCAAGTGGTCCGGGCGGATCGAAAGCTAGAGCTCTTGGTGAGCACTCCATCGTGGAGAGGTTGGCTTAGTGTCACCACTAGCGAGAGGATCGGCGGCAACCTTGGGCTTGCTTCAACGGGGACTAGCTTGGTGGCAACCAAGTGAACCTCAGGATAAAATCTTGTGTCCCCGTCTCTTGTTGCTCTTATTGTTCTTGTTTCCTTGCATATTACGCTTGTTCTTGTGTTCTTCGTGTTCTTCCTCCCTCCATCACTCTATCTTAGGTTCGGAAGGTTCGATCTACTTTTTGGCAAGGAACCAAGACTTGGGGAAGCTACAATCGTCATCTACATCATCTAGGGAAGTGGGGTAACTGCTAGATCTGAGTTTGCATCTCACCCACTTCGATTTCGTAGCTTCCTGCAGGTGCTCGGTAGTACCGGCTTGGAAGCCCGGTAGTACCGGCCCTACAGTCCGGTAGTACCGACTGCCTGCTGTTTGCACTAGCTTGTATTGCAATTCTATCTCTTGTGCTAGTGTTAGTTGCTTAGTTTGTGTAGCTAAGTTGAGCTCTCTAATTTGGCTTGAGTAGCCTTGTTATTGAGCATTGCTAGTGAGCTTAGGCTTTGTGCTTTGCTTACTAGAGTGTGTAGGAGCTCCCCCGTGTTTAAAGTACTAGTTGCATAGGCTTGTGTGACCTTGCAAGCTAGATTGTTCAGGTGAGCTCTATCTAGCCTGACACCTTATTTGTATTGTTTAGGGTCTTTTGTAAGGTGTCATAGAGTATAAGTAGAGGGGTGTAGTCTTGGCTAGACCGATAGTTTTAATTTCGTATTTGTTTCGGTTAACCGCTACGATTAAGATTTAAAAAGGACTATTCACCCCCCTCTAGTCCGCCATCTCGACCCTTCAAATGGTATCAGAGCTAGGTCTCTCATTTGTGGTCTTTACCGACCCGAGAGGATGGCGACTTACGGGCTAGGCATTGATTGTCCACACATTTTTGATGGCACCCTCTTTACACAATGGAAAACTTGGATGATATGCAATTTCAAGTTTATTTGCCCTCAAATGTGGTGGATCGTAGATGTAGGCTTTTCTCATGTGTTGGATGAAAAGAATCTAACTCAAGCACAAGAGAAATGCCTAGATCTTGAGTGCCAAGCTACTAACATCATTTTTAGATCTTTGCATGATGATATCTTTAGTGAGATCATGGATATGGAGTCCTCCCATCACATGTGGAAGTATCTCAATGACAAGTATGAGAATGCTCCAATTGATGATGATGTTAGTGAGCCCAAGGAAGAGGCACATGAGGGTGTTGAGCATGACCACAACTTGGTGGTTGTGGAGGATTGCTCCACCTCATGGTCAAGTGATGATGATGACGATCAATCCACAAGATCACTTGACAAGGATGATGGCTATGAGAGTGATGTCTCCACAAGCTCTTCCTCTACACCACATTGCTTCATGTCACACGGTGACACTAAGGTATCATTGCAAATGTGGTAGTTGATTGTGATGATCCAAATGTAGAGCTTGTATGTAGACTCACCAAAGCTTTAGAAAATGAGATGGCTAAAACAATGAAATTGACAAAAGAAAACTCATTTCTAAAGAATGCATGTGAACAACAAAAGCATCTACTTTATGTTACTACTTGTTCACATGATGAGCTTAAATTGACTCATGAGGAACTTCGTGTTGCTCATGACAACTTGGTACAAGATCATGCTTTACTCACTAAGAAGCTTTGTAATGAAGAAACTAAAACTAGTGAGAGCTCATCATTTGGGTCAAATGATCAATCACATATTTGTGCTAACCCATGTGATGTAGAGAAGAAGCATGTATCCACCTCTTGCAATGATTTATTATCTATGCCATGTTCTTCACATGTAGATGCTTGTTCTACTTCTATGTCTTGTGAGACTAATATTTTGAAGGAGAACAATGAGCTCAAAAGTGAAGTGAAGAACTTCAGCAACAAGTTAGAGAGGTGGTGTAGATCAAAAGTCACCCATGAGCACATGATGAAGAATCAAAGAAGTTATGGTGACAAGAGTGGCATTGGCTTCAACAAGAGCAATGTCAAAGGCAAGAGATGGGGCAAGAGAAGATTTGAAAGAGAAATGAAGAAGCAAGAACAAGAAAAGCTATCTCATTTCATGTGCTATCGATGCCATGAGATGGGACATCTTGCAAAAGCTTGCCCCAACAAGGAGAAGCCCCAAGTACAAAGAAAGATCAACCATGAAGATGGTGATATGGGGAAGAAGACAAGAAGGGGAGGTAGAAGATCAAGATCAACACAAGACCTCGCCCAAGTCAAGTGCTATGAATGTGAGAAGATGGGTCACTTTGCCTCAAAGTGTCCCAACAAGCTTGAGAAGAAGGCTCAAGCAACCCAAGTGAGGCAAGGCAATGAGAAGCACAACATGAGCAAAGAAGAAAAGGCTCAAGCAAAGAGAAGTTGCTACTCATATCGGGAAAGGGGACACATGGCTAATTCATGTCCCCTAGGTAATATTCCTAAGCCTATTTCAATTGCTAATGATTCTATGCTTAGGAAGGATGAAAATGGTACCTCTAAGGCTACTATTGCAACTCATCCCGCTATTCATACTAAGGCTTTGCCTAAGTATGTTGCACGTAACTTGAGAGGACCCAAACTAGTTTGGGTACCATCAAAAAGTGGATGAATATGTGTAGGTACCATGGCATTGGAGGCTTGATTCAATTTGTTCCATGTTGATCATCATGTGATTGAATCAAGTAATGAAGCTTAGTGCTATCCAAACCCAATGCCAAGATAAAAGAGTGAAGTCCAAGTGCTACAACGAACAAGTGCAAAAGATCAAGTTGTGGTGGTTGATTGGAAATATTTGAAGGCTTGCAAATAGTAGATGAATAAGGTTGCTATTTGATGATCATGAGCTACTAAGGTATATCTCTAGTTGATCATGTTCTTTTAGATGCATATGAGTTGATTGAATTGGATAAATATGCATATGTTGCTTGCTATAAGATGATTGAATGGATTTGATGCTTAGTGATCAAAATTGAGTTAGTTTGAATGAATATGTTCATGAGACTTCATTTAGTAAGTGATTTGAGTGGATATATGTCTTGTGAGATTATTCAAACAAGTTAGCTTCAATCTTGATTCAAATTGGTAGAGTATAGTTCAATTGCTCAAAGTTGTCAAATATTTGAAATCTGAGCTAGCTGTGATGATAGCCATGTTTGAATGATCAAATCTAGTTGGATTGGCTTGAAATTTGGTACACATGCTCTACACTTATGGTATTAGTTGCTGTGCAAAATTCATGATAATTGGATAAGTGATGCTTTGGTTTTGGAGTAGATCTTGTCAACTATAGTGCAGCAGTTTTCAGTATGTAGTAGTATGAAAAGATGCAAAATCTGGCAGCAATCTAGAAAGCCAATGAAGCTCAAATTTTTATGACTGCTAGAACACTTAGAGAAGCACATCTCCACCAAATTTCATGGTCATTGGACTTATATTTTGGGAGATATGCATGTTTCTTTGAGAAGGACAGAATCTGCCAGAAAAGTGACAAATATTGGATTGATCTAGAGTCACTTTGATTGAAAGGCCCTCAAGTTGGAATCATGTTTATAAGTGGTTGAGGGACCTATGTTTGGTTTTGGAAGAAAGAAAAGGACTCAAAGATGGATTCAAAGTCACATTTTGTCGGGGGTCCGCAAAAGGGGTACCCCCAATCAACGCAAACAAATAGCTTAAACCTAGAACACCAATTAATAACAAACCTAGCAAGTCTAACCTTCTAAAAAACCGACCCCTCGAGGCCTACAACGCTGGCCCACCAAGCCGAAGCCCGAAAACCTATTAAGCGGAAAGTAGGCTGCGTCAGCCCTCCAAACCAGACCTCGGGCGAACGCTCGTTCTCCGTCTCGCCCGAGCCCTCCAAACCAGGCCTCGGGCGAACGCTCGTTCTCCGTCTCGCCCGAGCCCTCCAAACCAGGCCTCGGGCAAACGCTCGTTCTCCGTCTCGCCCGAGCCCTCCAAGCCAGGCCTCGGGCGAACACTCATTCTCCGTCTCGCCCGAGCCCTCCAAGCCAGGCCTCGGGCGAACGCTCATTCTCCGTCCTGCCCGAGCCCTCCAAGCCAGGCCTCAGGCAGATGCTCAATCTCCGTCTCGCCCGAGCCCTCCGAGCCAGGCCTCGGGCTGGCGCTCGTTCTCCGTCTCACCCGAGCCCTCCGCGTCAGGCCTCGAGCGAGCGCTCCCCTACCCTTCAAGCCTCCCGTAAGAAGGAAGCTCCCTGCTTCTCAGCTCTGACAACCGTACTAGCCCCATACTGCGCATTTAATGCGTCCACTTACTCTGGTCAATCCTCCGGTACACAGCGTGTGTCACAGTGAACCGGAGCCAGAGTCAAACCTCGTTTTCACCACAAGCATGGGCAAAAAGGCATAAGTACAGCACTGTTCGGCCATACCACGCACTGTAGCACACTCGAGCTTCACCCCGAGGCCTGGGTTCCCGCTGTACGCCCGGGCATTCCGGGACTTGCCCATACCTGCGGGGGCTCGAGCCTCCCATAGGAGCCACCTCGAGGCTGGCCCTGCGCCCCTCGAGCCCTGACTGCTTTCATGCTATTGGAAGACAGGTACCCCAAGACCCGGAGGGACCCCGCCGTGTCCTGTACGTGCCGGGATGGGTGCTGTACGGCTTCCACATCGCCACGCCTCCACGTCCGCGCCCGGGATGGAGGCCACGCATCAAGGACGCCTCAACAGCAACACCCACGTTGGCTACAGTGACTTCGACAAGACAGAGTTCCTACCCTTCGCCATATCGAGCGTTGTACATGTCAATCCTGTGTAAACCCTGGCCTCCTCTTGTTCTATAAAAGGGGACGCCAGGGCCCTTCGCGCGCGAGGGACAACGCATGAGTCTACGGTTACACACGGGCTTGCGCGACACGAGTCCACACACTACTCACTCGAGTCCGGACTCCGGTCCACGCTCATTGAGCTTGTATTGCCCCTGTACAAGCACTTAGGTGCAAGTAATACAAGAACCTCCTCCCCCCGCTGGACGTAGGGCCTTCTTTGCCCGAACTAGGATAACTCCTTGTGTCATCTTGCATCACCATCCAGGAAGAGAGCACGCGATCATATTACTCGTTGGTGTCATACCCCTGGGTTCGAAACACCGACAGTTGGCGCGCCAGGTAGGGGCCTTCGCGTGTTGGAGTCGATTTCTCGTTGTTTTCTGGATGGCTTCATCCCCTCCTTCGTTCTCGGCTGGTGCCGTCGTCTGGTTCGGGAGCCTCGAGTTCCTGGCCACCGGCAGCGGCAACGAGCTGGCCCTGCTCTCCACGGAGAGCCCGAGCGGAGGGCGTGCCACGCCACCCCGCGCGGGGGGCGTGGCGCGTCGCCCGCACCACCACGCGTCGCCACCTCGTGAGCGGCGCCGTCGTCACCATCGTCGCCAGGCACAGGCGGTGCCCGCGGCGTACACCCACTTTCCCGCGGCCGGCGCAGAGTCCCCAATGAAGAACCTGTCCGGCGTGCGACCAGAGACTTCTAGGGCGCGCGCGCACTCTCCCAGTGAGTTCGCGTTCGTCATGCGCACGGACCGGGAGCCTGGCCAGAGGCCCCCGAGCCGTGCTCCGTCGACACCACCTGGCTTCCTCCCGCACGAGGTGTACCGCGCTCGACGCCAGTGGACCCCCGTTCGGCCTCAACAGCTCCGCAGCTGTCTACGCCCACCACCTCGACGAGCGCCGTAAGGACCGGGTGGCGGCAGAGTGGGAGGAACGTCCGAGCGTGATCCTACGAGCCACCACTAACCTGTCCGGGGACGTTGCGCCCTTCCCCGCCGCCCGGGGACGCGGCGCCACGTACCGTCAAAGCTCCTCATCCGGTCGTGACGCCGCCAACGACTGCGCAAAAGGGCGCCAACGGGCCTTCCTCGAGGCCTAGCCTCGAGGCCCCGCGACGCCGCCAACGACTGCGCAAGAGGGCGCCAACGGGCCTTCCTCGAGGCCTAGCCTCGAGGACCCGCGACGCCGCCAACGACTGCGCAAGAGGGCGCCAACGGGCCTTCCTCGAGGCCTAGCCTCGAGGCCCCGCGACGCCGCCAATGACTACGCAACAAGTTCAGAGGGCGCCAGCGGGCCTTCCTCGAGGCCTAGCCTCGAGGCCCCATGACGCCGCCACCAGCAACAACGCCGGGGGGCCCTCCCCTCCCCGGCATCAGGACGATAAACGCAGGACCGTTTCGAACAAGGAGGAACAGCATCCCTCTCTGCGATCAAAAAGCTACGTTCCTCTTTCTAACGTTTGGTTTTCCGTTTTGTTTCTCAAAAAGGCCAACGTTTGCGAAAACAATGATTAAAATGCCCGCGTCCGCGTTTGCTTCATCCCGAATAAGAACCAGAGGAGCAAGGGACGTGGGTCGGGTCTTCGAGAAAGCGGACCGGGTCCCGGCCGCCTGACGCCTCCGACGGCTAACGGCACCGGCCCATCCACAGAACCGAGACACGGCCCGTAGATCGAGCTCCTCAGGTTCAAGTAAAGGAAGAAACAAACGCGGGCACGCTAAGAAAAAACACAAGCCTACGACACTGTCGCTCCGTTTTCCAAAGTCATGACAAACCTCGAGGGACGGCTGACCCTCAGGGGTCACGCCAAAGCAGGCAAGGAGTGAACCTATCGCCTGCGAAAGGCTACGGTCTCCTTTGCCGACCGCACCAAAGAGCACGACGTGACAATGGGACGGAAACGCGGGGCAGGGGCTAAGGAGAAGTTTTCGTAAAATCAACAAGAAGGACGCAGTGTTCTTTCCTTGATTAAACTTCAAATAATCTAATACAGAATGTGCAAGAAGCCTCGGCCACCCTGGACCAACTCGACGGGGCCCGGGACGTGGCGCTGTTGCATTCAGTCGAGTACTCGTGAAACCTCCAACGGGACCTCGACGGTACTACGTCTGAGGCCGAACAACCAAGGGCGTCACCAGCAAACAACCCCGCGACGGTTGGCGCATCGACCAGTGACTTCGATGGAAGCTCCAACTTCGCCCTTGCCATGCGCACAACCAAGGAGTTCGGTCAATCTCCCCCGACAATCCCGAGCCTGACTCCAGCTCGGAACATCGAACTCGAGGCTTCGTACATTTCTCGTATTTTGTACAAACATCGCATCATGAATGAATAAAAGTTCGTTTCCAAGTTCTTTATTTCGTTCAAAACAGAGGTAGCCTTGACTCTGTCTAATCAGAGTCAAGACTCCCTCGGGGGCTAACCAGGGGATCCCCCCTAAGTTCCTAAAAACCTCGCACGTTTCTTACTAAACTCGATGTTATTTTATTTTTCTATGCCTCGAATGCGCCTCACGACTAAGAAGAAAACACCTTGGGCTCCCTAAGGGTCAAGGGTGTCGAGACGGGAGCTCGCCTACGCCCCCGGGCTACGGTACCTCCACTAGCTCCCACCCTCGAAGGACTCAAGTCTGTGTCGAAAACTTAGTCGAAGCAAAACTCAGGCAAAGAAAAATAAGAAAACTCGAGCGCAAAGATGTTTCAATATCATCTCGGGCTCTCACCCCAAAAGCCCTTGAAGGAGTCTTTCCCACTCCTCCGAGGCCTCGGGGGCTATCAGGAGAAGGGTCTCTCCGACCCGACGTCCGACGCCCCCGAGACTTACGTTTTCGCTCGCCTTTTCAAAACAGGCAACAAGGAGCGAAATGCGAAAATGTTTTTACATTAGGCCTTGAGTGCCGCGAGCATGTTCTTTCTCACAAAAATATCCCCCCCACGGAGGACACAACGCAAGGGCTCGGTGGCCCAAACTAACTTCGTCTCTCCTCTTGAGGCTCGTCCGCAGGAGCAATCACCGAGGGGTCTTCAGGAGCCGAGGACGCTGCTGGGGGAAGCCCCACGTCCTCTTCAAAGAACCGAGCCAGGGCCTCCCCAGGGACCTCGACGGCCCTGGCGAACTCCGCGATCTCCCGCTCGGCTTCGTCTTCATCATCCGGCAGGATATATCCTTGGCTGATGGCGTCAAAGTTGAGGCCGTCGTAGTGGCTGGAGATCACGGCGAAGGCCCCGCTTCACCCCAAGATGCAGGGCACCGCGCACCCGGTCATCCACCTGACCCCTCAGGGCGGCCAGACGGCTGGTCAGGGAGCTCCCCGACTGACCATCTACGGTCCCGAGGGACGCGCAGGCCTCGGCGGCAGCATCTTGCAGAGCCTGGTGATCCGAAGCCTCAGCCTGGTAAACCGACTGCAGGGCGGCCGAGGCCTCCTCGGCCTCAGCAACTTCCCCTTCAGCTCTACAGAGGATCGATACAACTCGTCAAAAGAAAAAGAAAACGCGATGAGGAAACCATAAGACCTGCGGAATAAAAGGTCACCTTTCGCCGCACCCTCCCACTTCTGGGCGTCAGTGGCCGACGCCTCAGCAGACTTCCAAGCCTGCTCGAGGTCCGTGCTCAGGGCCCGCGCTTTGGACGCCTCCTCGGTAGCCTGAGCACGAAGGGCCTCGGCCGCCTTCTCGGACTCCTCCAGCCGCGACGCCAAGTTCTTAGCCTTCTCCGCCTCCCGGGCGGCGTACTCTTGGGCTTCGGCAACCGCGGCGGTAAGGTCTGAGCAACGAATGCTCAGCCCGCCCGCCTCGGTACTCTTCTCGGCAAGCTGCTTCTGGGTGCGGGCGAGCTCAACGCTCGATGTCTGAAGCTGCTCCCAGACGCGGCTCTCCCGACGGAGGAAATCCGACTTAGCCCGAGAGGTCTCCATGAGCTCCTAAGGTGGATAATCAACCAAACATTAACCCCCCTTTTTTACGACAAAACGGGAAGAAGAGGATCGCCCAAACAAGGTTCCTCACCTGGACGGCCCGAGGGAGTTCCCTTTCCACCAACGTCAGAGACGTCTTCAACGACCGCGTGAGGAGCGAGCCGAGCTGCCCGAGGACGTTCCAGTTTCCGGCCTCGGGGGCATCGTCGAGGACGAACACCGGCTCGGCCTCGGGATCAGCTGGGTCCCTCCACTCCACTCGAGGACCGCCCCAGGTGGGAGAGCGACCTCCCAAGCGGGCAAGGGCCGAGCTTTCGCCCCCTCCTCCGATCTCTGGCACCAGCAGCCTCGACGGCACGCTGGTAACCTCGCCCTCCACCTCTGCTTTCCGACCTTTTGGGGAAGTCTCGTCAGAAGAGATGTTATGGATCTCCTCCGGCAAGCGCGACCCCTGAGGCAGGACGTCGGCCCCAGCCTCGGGCGCAATGGCCTGGGACGGCTCTGCCTCAGCCGCCTTAGCGGCCTCGACTTTAGCGGTCGAGGCCCCCGGGGCGCCTTCATCCCTCGACGCCCTAGAAGCAGGGTCCTCCTCTGCCACCCCACCAGAGACCGGGGCCCCCTGTGGGGACTTGATGATTTCGGGCGTGACGTCCGGCCCGCCGGACCCCGGCAGTGGTGGCGTCACAAACAGTGCCACCACCGCGCCGGCGGAGGAAGTCGCGCCCACTTTCAGCGCCTTCCGAGGGCGGAGGGATAAGGCCTCCCCGGACCACTTCCCGCTGAGACAAGAGAAGAAAGATACGCATCATGAAGAAAAAATCCCCACACAAGCAAACGCGAGACGGGCAAGCGACGAGTGCTCACCCAGCCCTTGGCGCCCTCCTCGCAGTGGACACGGTTGTGGTCTGCAGCCGCGGTGTCCGTGCAGGGGGAACCCCGCTCGGGGGAGGCGGGAGCTCCGTCTCGAGGGTCTCCGTCAAAACCCCCACCGACGGCGGCGTCGATGGGCCCTGAGTGGACCCGTCGCCCCCCGGGGCGCAGAAGCCTCGCCACCCGCGCCCGGGGCAGGAACAGGGCTCTTCCCCGCCGTCTGCGCCCCGGGCGCGCCCCTCATGGGGCTCGCCAACCGGACCGGCGAACAGTCCACGTCTGGGAACCCCGCCAGGGGCTCGGAGTCTCCCTCCGAGCCCTCCTCGTCTTCATCATCGGAATCCTCCTTCGTAGGGGAGGACTCTTCCGGCTCACCATGGAGCTTTTGTTGCCGCCGACGCCTCTCCAGGTCGTCACGGTCCTTCCGACGCTTAGCCCGCCTGATGTTCCTGTCATCCTTTCTCTTTTTCCTCTCCTCGGCCAGGCGCCGCCTCTCCTCCCTTTCCTCAGGAAGGGGTGGTTTCGAGGCGCTGACCCCCTATAAACCCTGCAAAAAGAAGGAAGTAAGGATCGAACACGAAAAAAGAAAGCTCCGCGGCAACACACCCACAGGATCGATCCTCTTACCAAGCTGATGTACCCGCGGAACAGGCGCATCGGAATACTGAGCAGTTTGTTCGCGTCCTTCACCTCCTTTACTGCATCCCTCGCCCGGCGAACGAGCTCGGGATAGGCGACCGGGGACGCCCTCATCTGGCACTCCTGCAGGAGAGGCGCGTCGTCCCTCATCTTCGCCAAGATCAGGGGCCGGTTCATCAGCGGCAGCACGCACCGCTGGTGGAACCAGGCCACGACCATCCCGGCCGTAAGACCCGCCTTCCGCAGCCTCGACAGGGCCTCAAGTAGCGGGTCGAGTCGACTCTGCCTCTTGTCGACGACGCCGTAGTTCCAAAAGTTCGGCCGCGACTCGATGACGCGGCCGGTGTATGCTGGCAACAGCCCGTCGTTGTTGCGAAGGTAGAACCAGCCCATGCGCCAGTCCTTGTTCGAGGTGGCCGCCTGGGACGGGATGTACAGGCCCGACCTATGCTGGCGAACGGAGAGCACGCAGCTCCCCGACCTCATCAATCTCCGCCGACCCTCCGAAACCGCCTTCGTGAAGAGCTCGCCCCGGAAGAGGTGCATCCAGAGCTCCCAGTGGGGCTCGATCCCCAGGAAGCCTTCGCAGATGGTCGCGAAGATGGCCGCCTGTGAAATAGAGTTGGGGGCAAGGTGATACAGCTCGAGCCCGTAGTAGAAAAGAAGCGCCCGGAGGAACCGGCTTGCCGGTACCCCGAACCCACGCTCGTGGAAAGCGATGAAGCTGACCACGTAGCCGTTCGGGGGCCTCGGCTCCTCCTCCTCCGGACCGGGGGCGATCCACTCTGGCCTATCGGAGCCGGAAAGGCCCCGAAGAAGCCCTCTCTGCACCAGCTCCGCTAGCTTCTCCGGGGTGGCGGTAGAAGCGCCCCACGGCTCAGCGGCGTCGGCCATCCCGAACGACAGAAGGCGGAGGCGCAGATGTCGCAAAGAGGAAAGGTCGCTCGATCTCTCTCTCTCTCTCTCTCTCTCTCTCTCTCTCTCTCTCTCTCTCTCTTTCTTTCTTCTTTGCCTCTCAACCCTCTACTCCGCCGCTAGCCCGGTCTCTCCCTCCCCACCTCTGCTTTTGTGCGGCTGGACGGAGGAGGAAGACGAAAGAGTAAGGGGTACGAGCGAATGAGGAAAGGAACCGCTCTGAAATCCCCAAGGGGCGTATTTATAGGGTAAAAATCAATGGCCAGATCCCGGTCGGTCACTATTCACCCGCATTCAATGCGTTGCACGCTAGGAGATCTCATGATTGCGAGAATCCCCTCGATACGAGTGCGCACGCAAGCATTAAATGCCTGGTCATGGGCCCTTGCACACGTCCGCAACGGGCGCCGCCCACGACCCCAGAAAGCCGCCTAAAAAGGCGCGCCCGCCGCTCCAACGGAAGAGGTAACCTGCCTCTGACTCCTTCCCAGCGAAGGAACCTAGGGCATCGAGCCCGTTATGTTCCAGGGGTTCGAAGGCCAACCCCTCCGAGGGTTCGACAGCCGCCCTAGGATAACAAAGTCAGGAATGGCCACGGATGCGCCCATCGCATGGCCCGAGCCAAGCCCGAGCACGACCGCTCAGGACATCCAGAGTCGTATTCGAGGCTAGCAGGACGGTCTCAAAACGGGATCCCAACGAAGGGAGGCAACGAGCCCTCGGAATCAATTGAACGGTTCCGGGCCCTGGTGACTGTCCTCTGGCTCCATGTGTGCGCCTTCGGACCCCTAGCCGACCCCTATCGAACGGGGCATGGGCACGCACTTGGATTTACCCGTTAACAGTTCATCGGGGACGCCGTGGCCGATACCTACCGATGGTAGCGCGGCGACGCCACCCCTCTTCCTTGCAAAAAGGATGCGTGAGGGTCGAAAAATCAAGATGAGGCCGCCTCTGACCGACCCTTTGCGAAAAAGGGCTCTGGGGCTCGCCTCGCACCCGAGATAAGGTCGAAAAAACCTTGGACTACCCCCAATCCCAAAGCCATCGATCGGCAACCAAGGGGCTCGGGGGCTCGGGGAATACGACTAATCTCTTTTCTTTGTGTGAACACGAGATTTTCAGGCCTCGGGCGAACGCTCGTCCTCCGTCTCGCCTGAGCCCTCAAAGCCAGGCCTCGGGCGAACGCTCGTTCTCCGTCTCGCCCGAGCCCTCCGAGCCAGGCCTCAGGCGGAGTCTCCCACGACAGAGGAAAGGTAACCGCACACGTTTAATGCGCCCACCTAACCACGTCTCGAGCCGGTTGACAGGTACACGCGGCAACTTCCCATTTGCTCCGCTACCTGAGCCCACCACGGTCGCCGCTCCGACTTCTTGTCAGTCGCCCTAGCGCCACGATCTCCACTACCTCGCCTAAAAAGGCACGCCCAACAGGCAGAAGGTTTCCAAGCGACGGAGGCTTCTTCAGGAAGGTAAAAACGGGCCCCGGCCCTAAGTCTCGAAGCAGCGAAGGCTGGCCCTCGAAGAGGGTTCGACAGCCGGCTTCGAGCACCCGAGTCAGGGACACCAAGGGGCGCCACTCGCAGCATCGCTCGAGGGCCAAGCCCTCGAGGCCCCTCACGTGTATCCAAGGCGGGGAGCACGACATGCAGTGAGATCCCCTCGGAGGGAGGCATCGAGCCACCGGGTCCTATCGAATGGACCCGACACCCCTGCAGACTGAGCACCCATGCTTTATGAGATCGCCTCCGGGCTACAGTCGACCCCATCGAACGGGGCACGAGGTCTCACTTGGATTCCCCCGTTACCAGCTCACCGGGAACCTCGATACTCGCCCGCTCGTGGTAGTACGAGGCATCCCCCTCGCATCCGATCGAAAGGACTCGCGGGATGACAAGCCAGGGCAACCGGCGTGCCGGATGGCTCAAAGTGCCGGCCGGTCGGTTCAGCCTGGCACCCCTCGACGAAAGAGGGTAAAAAACTCGGGGGCTCGACACTCCCGAACCTAAAAAACACACAACTAACACTCACACTCGCAAAAAGCCCACGAGGGAGTTCTAACCACTCCCCCGTGGCCTCGGGGGCTACACCCGCGGGTGTCGCTCGCACGACACCCACGGAATCAAAGCGGCCAAACCCTCGAGACCAGTTAGCTAACCCTCGAGATCCCAGTCGGGAGCCCCTACTCGAGTGCAAGCACTCGAACAAGGGCTCGGGGGCTACTGTCGGGGGTCCGCAAAAGGGGTACCCCCAATCAACGCAAACAAATAGGTTAAACCTAGAACACCAATTAATAACAAACCTAGCAAGTCTAACCTTCTAAAAAACCGACCCCTCGAGGCCTACAACGCTAGCCCACCAAGCCGAAGCCCAAAAACCTATTAAGCGAAAAGTAGGCTGCGTCAGCCCTCCAAACCAGACCTCGGGCGAACGCTCGTTCTCTGTCTCGCCCGAGCCCTCCAAACCAGGCCTCGGGCGAACGCTCGTTCTCAGTCTCGCCCGAGCCCTCCAAACCAGGCCTCGGGCGAACGCTCGTTCTCCGTCTCGCCCGAGCCCTCCAAGCCAGGCCTCGGGCGAACGCTCATTCTCCGTCCTGCCCGAGCCCTCCAAGCCAGGCCTCAGGCAGATGCTCAATCTCCATCTCGTCCGAGCCCTCCGAGCCAGGCCTCGGGCTGGCGCTCGTTCTCCGTCTCACCCGAGCCCTCCGCGTCAGGCCTCGGGCGAGCGCTCCCCTACCCTTCAAGCCTCCCGCAAGAAGGAAGCTCCCTGCTTCTCAGCTCTGACAACCGTACTAGCCCCATACTGCGCATTTAATGCGTCCACTTACTCTGGTCACATCCTCCGGTACACAGCGTGTGTCACAGTGAACCGGAGCCAGAGTCAAACCTCATTTTCACCACAAGCATGGGCAAAAAGGCACAAGTACAGCACTGTTCGGCCATACCACGCACTATAGCACACTCGAGCTTCACCCCGAGGCCTGGGTTCCCGCTGTACGCCCGGGCATTCCGGGACTTGCCCATACCTGCGGGGGCTCGAGCCTCCCATAGGCGCCACCTCGAGGCCGGCCCTGCGCCCCTCGAGCCCTGACTGCTTTCATGCTATTGGAAGACAGGTACCCCAAGACCCGGAGGGACCCCGCCGTGTCCTGTACGTGCCGAGATGGGTGCTGTACGGCTTCCACATCGCCACGCCTCCATGTCCGCGCCCGGGATGGAGGCCACGCATCAAGGACGCCTCAACAGCAACACCCACGTTGGCTACAGTGACTTCGACAAGACAGAGTTCCTACCCTTCGCCATATCGAGCGCTGTACATGTCAATCCTGTGTAAACCCTGGCCTCCTCTTGTTCTATAAAAGGGGACGCCAGGGCCCTTCGCACGCGAGGGACAACGCACGAGTCTACGGTTACACACGGGCTTGCGCGACACGAGTCCACACACACACACACACACTCGAGTTCGGACTCCGGTCCACGCTCATTGAGCTTGTATTGCCCCTGTACAAGCACTTAGGTGCAAGTAATACAAGAACCTCCTCCCCCCGCTGGACGTAGGGCCTTCTTTGCCCGAACCAGGATAAATCCTTGTGTTATCTTGCATCACCATCCAGGAAGAGAGCACGCGATCATATTACTCGTTGGTGTCATACCCCTGGGTTCGAAACACCGACACATTTCAAGGAGAGTTCAATTGGGTCAATCAAACAAGGTCAATTCAAGTGAGTATCAAGGATGATTCTTTGGAGAGAGGTCACTTCTCCCTTTTATAGGGGCTTGCCGCCTTTGGTAGGTTAACCAAGCAAGGCTTGGAAGGCTAATATGGAAGTGGTGATCTAAAGTGTCATTGGAGATGCTTAGTTGGAGCAATCAAGAGATTGATCAAGAAAGAAAGCAAGCAACATCCAGAGGAAAGCAAATCATGCCAACTCAAGTGGTATTCATATGCAAGCTATGATCAAATGAAGAAGCAAGCCAACCACAACAAGATAGTGCACTTGATCATATGGGTGAAGATTTGTTCTATCTATTGGTATCTATTGGTCTTCACCATGGACTTCACATTGCTATTTCGGAGTTGGAATCAAATGACTAACCTCTACTCCAAGATAGCAAGGTATCATTGTTTGTCATATGCATTCATACTTTGCTAGGGACTTGATTAGAGCATATAGACATTCTTATGGTACTACCTAAGAGCATTCATGAAAATCAAATGATTTTGATGCTTATATGATGCCACTATTGTTTCTATGCTTTACATGATCTAGTGGTAACATATGACATGTTTATGGGCTTTCAATCCTAGTGTTTAATCTAGAGAATGAGCAATGGAACATTTAACCAACGTGAGTAAGATAACCATTGCAAAATGTGTGAAAAAGATTATTCTAGAGCAAACCGTGTTGAATGTTTCATGCAAATGATCTAGATTGAACCACAAATGAAATGAACAAACTCTCTCCTAGATAATTTGAACCTCTTTTATGCAAACCTTTTATGGAAATAGATGACAAAGGGGGAGAGAATGTAACAAAGATAATATGAAAATGATTTTTGTTTTGAGCACACAAGTAGGGGGAGCAAGCTCATGAACTTGGTTGTTGCATTTGATATGTGCATAATCATGTGCTTGCTTGCATTGCATAAGTTTTAAATTTTATATGCATGCTTGTGTGGTGTATGCTAGTTATAGGATTTAATTGATGATTTGATAACTAGCATGCATAGGTTGATAGCTAGACTTATGCTTTTCATGCAAAACTAGACCCTTGCTTTTAATGTTGATCTCACGGGGTTTTCTAGTTTTTATGATGTCTAGCTACTCTTGGTGCTAAAGAAGGTGTACAACTATGAACTTCATCGATATCACGCTTCAAAGGTTATTCTATACACCTTAGCACCTCTTGGTAGTAATTACTCTCCCACACTTCGGTATCTATGCATATGTGCAAGTCTCATTTCCAAACACTCTAGCACATATGTAGGGGGAGCTAATACTACCATTTCGGGTTTGTGATACTTGTCCAAAATCCTTTACACATGGTAAAATAGTTTGGGCAAGCAACATGAATCCAAACCAAGTTAGCAATTTACATTCTTGTGAAGTGCTAGCCTGGAATAAGTTTAATTTCCATATCTTTGTAGAGTTGTCTTCAATTACCAAAAAGGGGGAGATTGAAAGGTCCTAGTTTGGTTTTGGTAATTGAGTGACAACTTAGGTGGACTAATATGTGTTTGAAGTGAATTACACAGGTGATTAGTCCACAGGTACATGTGTGTGAGCAACATATGCCATAGAGGTGAAATGGCTTGGAGGATGTTGCAAGGCTCACACATGTGATGAAGGAGCTTAATGCACATGAAACATGACATGGAGTCATGTGGCTAAGATGGTGAAGATCAAGGCAAGACTTGGCTTGATGGACCGGTTGCGAAGGTGAAGGGCAAGTTGGAGGCTTTGAAGCCGTTGGTACCGAGTGTCGGGAGGCTTAAGCAAGACTTGGCACCGAGGTTCCGAAGCAACGGCGAAGAGCAAGTGATGTCAGGATCGATGGACCATGGAGGCCATGTGATGATATGAAGTGGATCATATCATTTGATGAGAGGTTGGTGCATGTGTTGCATCAACAAATGGAGGAGATGGAATGGAATGCGCAAGGCAAAGGTATACTTGTAGGGCATTTCATTTCACCGATCATAGGTGTGTAGGGAAGATTATGACCGGGTTTAGGATAGATGGCCGTACTATCAAGAGGAGCAAACTTGTTTGCATATCGGTCATCTAGTGCCACTTGAGCGATCTAACTTTGCGATGTTACTAGGATCGAGTAGCGTTGTGAGTAAAAGTGAAAATCCTTTGAAAATGATTGTGAAAATGCTAACACACATGCACATGATGGTGTACACTTGGTGGTGTTGGCACATTTGCAAAGGAGTTGGTGTTGGAGTTGATTTGGGTCAACTCGGAGAAGTTTCGGAGAAAACTTTGGTTAAAAAGAGAAGCGATGGATCTTGGTTTGGGAATTTGCTCTAATCTTCTGTGAGTTGGTTTAGCTATGTATGTGGGTTGTGTAGCCCTCTGAGTTAGCTTTCCAAAATGTCCAAGATCATTGAAATCAGTGTTTGGAGTGAAGAGTTATGGCCATTCTAGCGCGAGGAGTTCTGGCTAGTGCAGCCGGTAGTACCGGCCCTAGGGGTCGGTAGTACCGACCTAGGTGGGCTGCGCGTAGGCTCTCTGGATATGGCTCTGAAGTGGCCTGGCGGTTGTACCGCTATAGGGTCGGTTGTACCGACCATCGGTAGTACCGACCAGAGGGTTGGTGGTACCGTGGTCTGGAGGAGTTTTGGATGCTCTCTGTGTAGATCCAAAGTTGGCCTATCGGTAGTACCGCCATGGGGTCGGTACTACCGACCGTTGGTGGCACCAAGGTTTGGAGGAAGTTTGGTGCTCTCTGGAAGTGGTCAGATTTGGCCTGCCGGTAGTACCGCCATAGGGCCGGTACTACCGACCGTTGATGACGCCGAGGTCTGGAGTTCTGGGAGCTCTCTGTGTAGTCCCAGATTGGCCTGTCGGTAGTACCGCCATAGGGTCGGTACTACCGACCATCGGTGGTACCGACCAGTTGGTCGGTGGTTCGATCTGGTCAACGGCTAGTGTAACGGTCGCTTTTAAGGCGGTCGGTACTACCGCCCAGGGGGGTCGGTACTACCGACCGAAGCGCAGAAAAGGGGAAACGGCTAGTTGGCCGCTCCCCTCTATAAATAGAGGTGGAGGCCGGCTGTGGGTTGGCTGCTGAGCACCCTAGGGACTTAGTGTCCATTGTTGGGTTGTGCTTGAGAGCCCTCTAACACACATATGCTTTAGTGCTCATCGGATTGTGTGAGAGAGTGATCCTAGTGTGTTGCTTTGAGAGATAGCATCGAGTGGCACTAGGTCTTCGAGTTGCAAGCCAGTGGTGCTTATTACTCTTGGAGGTTGCCACCTCCTAGACGGCTTGGTGCTCGTCTCCGTCGTGAAGCCCGCGTGAAGATTGTGCGTGGCTCCGGAGAAGCTTTGTGAGGGGCATTGTGCTCGCCCCGCGGGAGATCGCGAAGAGCAACTCTAGTGGAGAAGAGGCGTGAAGAGCGCCAAGTGGTCCGGGCGGATCGAAAGCTAGAGCTCTTGGTGAGCACTCCATCGTGGAGAGGTTGGCTTAGTGTCACCACTAGCGAGAGGATCGGCGGCAACCTTGGGCTTGCTTCAACGGGGACTAGCTTGGTGGCAACCAAGTGAACCTCAGGATAAAATCTTGTGTCCCCGTCTCTTGTTGCTCTTATTGTTCTTGTTTCCTTGCATATTACGCTTGTTCTTGTGTTCTTCGTGTTCTTCCTCCCTCCATCACTCTATCTTAGGTTCGGAAGGTTCGATCTACTTTTTGGCAAGGAACCAAGACTTGGGGAAGCTACAATCGTCATCTACATCATCTAGGGAAGTGGGGTAACTGCTAGATCTGAGTTTGCATCTCACCCACTTCGATTTCGTAGCTTCCTGCAGGTGCTCGGTAGTACCGGCTTGGAAGCCCGGTAGTACCGGCCCTACAGTCCGGTAGTACCGACTGCCTGCTGTTTGCACTAGCTTGTATTGCAATTCTATCTCTTGTGCTAGTGTTAGTTGCTTAGTTTGTGTAGCTAAGTTGAGCTCTCTAATTTGGCTTGAGTAGCCTTGTTATTGAGCATTGCTAGTGAGCTTAGGCTTTGTGCTTTGCTTACTAGAGTGTGTAGGAGCTCCCCCGTGTTTAAAGTACTAGTTGCATAGGCTTGTGTGACCTTGCAAGCTAGATTGTTCAGGTGAGCTCTATCTAGCCTGACACCTTATTTGTATTGTTTAGGGTCTTTTGTAAGGTGTCATAGAGTATAAGTAGAGGGGTGTAGTCTTGGCTAGACCGATAGTTTTAATTTCGTATTTGTTTCGGTTAACCGCTACGATTAAGATTTAAAAAGGACTATTCACCCCCCTCTAGTCCGCCATCTCGACCCTTCAACGCCAGCAATGAACTCTTTGGAGCGGCGATTGACATTATACATCCAATTGCGTGACAACATCTGCATTATATATTACAACCATGCACTTAGTTTCTCATGTTATTGCACAACACGCATGACATCACATAATTGATTAATTCAAGCAAGCCTGACTAAAACATAGACAATCGCAGCTAGCAATAAAAAAAACTAGAACTAAAATGCACTTAAGCAACATAATTAGTTCCCGTCCTATCCCAATTAAAACAGATAGCTGCACATCGATGGGCTTCTTCCACTGGCTCACTGCCTCATCACCTTCAGCGGCAACCTGCGGATACATGGGCGTATGCCGAGTCTCTGAGTGATGAGTGATTGTCAACGGGTTTGATCGCATGTTCTCTGGCTTGTGTTGTGCAGGTGTCGAGCACGGAGACAGTGATCGAGGGCAAGGTGAAGGTCAAGTTGAGACGTGCCGTGCCGATGGACTGAGTGCGATGAAGGATGGGCGTGCCGTGCGGCGGACGTGTCATGCCGATGGATCGAGCAGTGAAGGGCGGACGTGAGGCTTGGACTGAGGGACCGGAGTGCCTGAGGATCAGCTGTGGTGGCTGGCAGCCTGGGACAGCGACGAGCGGAGACTTGCGGGGCACGGTGTTGCTCGGGTCGAGGACCTGGGGACACGTGTCGGTGGACGGGGTGCACGGGCGGTGCATCCCCTCCACAACTTTGGTTTGGTGGTAGAGCCAGGGAAAAACCATCAGATGAACGGTTTCCAGGTTTGGGCCTCAAAACCTGGGCGTGGACGGTTTCTGAGTTTGGCCACAAAACTCGGGCTGAGGACGGTTTCCAGGTTTGGGCCTCAAAACCTGGGCGCTGAGGTTTTGCTGAGTTTGGCCTCAAAACTCAGATGCTGGTGGGCTGGTTTCCCGGTTTGGGCCTCAAAACCGGGGGATAGCTGGAAAAGGCTGGTTTCCCGGTTTGGGCCACAAAACCGGGGGTGCAGAGCGAGGGCGGCACGTGGCGGCAATCGAAAGGTTGCGTGGAGGCAACGCGGACGACTTGTGCGGGCGTGGCCGTCGGATCTACCTACCACTTGAGTTGGTCCAGAATAACCTTAGGGTTTAGCTGGTTCGCTCTGTAATTAGAATAGAGAGGGGTAGAGTAGGAAATAGACTTAATCTAGAATAGGATAAGTAGTCAGGGGAGACACCCTCCTCCCCTATCTCAGTCATTTTGCTCTTTCGCACTTAGGGTTTTCTGCTCTCCCATTCCCTGCTGTAGCTAGCTGAGATCCGCAGAGAGACTCACCTCTGTGTACTGTTGATTTTGAGGAAAGGAGGCCGTAACCTCCTTGTTGTAGCGTGTGTTTGCGCTTCGGCTGCAAGATCGTGGTGTCAATTCGCGTTTTGTTTGTGTTCTTCGCGGAATCCTTTTTCTCCACGATTTTCCTGTCGCTTGATCTCTTTGTTTGGTTCATCTTTTGTGAAACCGTTTGAACCAAGTTGTTCTAGATCGTGAGGCACTTCTTTCCACCGAAGGAATTAACCTCTAACCTCACGGTCTAGGAGATCGATCGATTTTCGTTTTGGATCGTGTTCTTGCTTCCTTGCCCCGAAATTTCTTGATTCACCGATTTGGAGTTAGGTTCGAGCCATGATCTCTTAGAGATAGCTCACTAACATCCTTGTGACCCCTCAGATCAAATCCCAGGCCTAGAGCTTTTGATTCGGAGGAAATCGGGTTGAATCATCAAAGAACTGCACAGTTTTCGAAGGCATCGGACGCTGACACGGGAGCATCGGACGCTAGGGTTCTAAGCGTCGGACGCTCCGGTGACGCGTGTCACTTTCACAGCGTTTGTAGTGGCATCGGACGCCTGGCATCGGACGCGTCCGTTGGCCATCGGACGCGCCTGAGCCAAAGCACCGGACGCTGGCTGTTCACTGTTCACAGCGTCCGATGGTGGAACAGTAAGGTTCCCGAGAGGCAGTTTTCGCATCGGACGCGTCCGGTGGTCAGGCATCAGACGCAGGCAGTGTCCGATGCGACTGGTTTCGCACAGTTTCGTCCGCGGTTCGCTCGTTCGTTGACGGATTTGATTTCCGTCTTTTGCGTTGGCTTTCTAGAGTTGTGTAGTGTCCCGCTGTGCTTCTTGGAAGCATCCACCCTACATCTAGGGTCGTGGACATTAGCAAGCTCTAGGGTTTGCTTTTGGGGTTGATTCTTGGGACAGTGGCTACTAGTTTCCGAAGGGAAATTTTGAAGCTCCCATTCACCCCCCTCTAGTCGCTTTCTGGTTGCTTCTCGGTCCTTCAATTGGTATCAGAGCGGGTTAAGGATCTTCCACCTTAGCCGGTTCCAGATCCACAGAAGGCGACATGGATCGCGGCGTGGGCAAACCGCCGTTCTTTGATGGGACGAACTATGCGTATTGGAAGATACGCATGTCGGCCTATCTGCAGAGTTTGGGTGCTTCTATTTGGGATATTTGCAACTCTGCTGATTACGTGGTCTTGGCTGCTCGTGTCACTCAGCAACAGATCAATGAGCACGATGCCAATAGCCGAGCCCGTAATGCTCTCTTTTCTTGTTTGAGCATGGGTGAGTTTGATCGTGTTTCTCACCTTGCTACGGCTTGGGAGATCTAGGACACCCTCATGCGTTTCCATGAGGGCACCTCTCAAGTCAAAACCTGACTCTACGAGTCGTTCAAGCGTGAGTATGAGAACTTTCGACATCAGCCTGGCGAGAGCATAGAAAGTTTATTCGCTCGCTTTCAGGTGATTGTCAACAGGATGAGGGCTAACAAGGAGCAGCTGCCTTTTGATGATCATGAGCGTGCTTTGAAGCTTTTGCACACTCTTGATCGATCTGTGTGGGATTCCAAGGTTCAGGCGATCATCGAATCGCCTAACTATGAGACCCTCACATGCGATGAGCTCTTTAGTAAGCTCAAGTCCAGTGAGATTGACGCCATGTCGAGGGCTTCTTATGCGAATCCTTCTGGCCCGACTATGGCTTTGGTTTCTGGCTCTTCCGCTAACCCCTCTGCTGGCTTTGCTCTTTCTTCACTCTTTTCTGTCACAGAGGACCAGCTTGAGTCGTTGGGGGATGACGAGTTGGCAATGCTCGCCAACCGGTTCTCACGGTTCCACAACAACCGCATGAACCGTCGCCGCGGAGGAGGACGCTCAGGATGCTATGAGTGTGGCGACCCCGAACAATTCATCGCCAACTGCCCCAAGAAGAAGCATTCATCTGGGAAGGGCGATCATGGGCACAAGTACGACTCCGGCAAGCGCAAGGAGAAGTATGTCCCCGCGAGGCACAAGCGGAGGGGCGGCTTCGACAAGGAGTACATCAAGAAGAAGTACTTGGAGAAGGCCCAAGCTGAGCAGCGTGCATTCTTCGCCACGCTCAGCGACGTCGACGGCTCGGATGACGACTCCGCTTGCTCAAGCGATGACGAGTCCGAGAAGAAGAAGAGGATCGAGGACAAGCTGAACGGCCTCTGCTTCTTCGCCGACGACGACGGCTTTTGCACCATGGCGCTTGGTGATGAGGTCGATGGCAAGCTGGAGCACACCCCTCGGGACGACGACGACGACACCTCCCAGGTATCCCTCACCCACGACGAGCTTTCTGCTGAGGTTGAGAAGCTTACTGCCGCGCTCCTTAGTCAGGACAAGTTGCTGAGGCGTGCCGCTAGAGAGCGCAAGGAGTTTAGGCAGAAGTGGGAGGACACGGTGAGAGAGCTTGAGTTTGCCAAGTCCACCGTGGTCGTGTCGGAAGAGGTTGAGTGTGAGATGTGCACCACGCACATGACTGACCTTCTCACTTTGAGAGGTAAGTATGCTGCGTTGGTAGGAGAGGTGGATGAGCTGAAGGCTAGACCTTCTCTGTTAGGTGCGTGCAAGACTTGTCCTGTCTTGCAATCTGAGTTGGCAGAGAAGAATGTCAAGATTGTGTCTCTTGAGGAGGCCAACTCAGGTAGCACTAGTGTGGTTAGGTGCGCTTTGTGTGAGGGTTTGGAGATGGAGACTGCGAATGTCAAGCATGGCAAGATGCAAACCGAGGAGGAAAACACATACCTTCGGACCATCTTGTCATGGGTCTCTTGTAGTGAGCCGCAGCTCGGGATGATGATCTCCCAATTTAAGCGAGCTGCTGGAGGTTTTGGTGTAGGTCTTGCTCAGGGTGTTGATCTTTCTGCTTTTGGGAAGATTGGAGAGTCGAGTGGTCTGAATCCTAGTGAGAAGCCCAACTCCACCACTACTCCCAAACTGACCAAGCTTCCATCCAAAGAGCCGGTCAAGCCTATCACCAAGGATGGGGTGTTTGAGGAACCTCCGAGAGCTCCACCCAAGAACCAAGTGTGGCATTCCAAACCCAACCACCTAAAGAACAAGCTGGATACAATGCCACCTATCCATGAGGAGTTGCCACAGAAGGGCAAAGTGATCCACACCCACAATCATGAGTACCAACAACCCCCTTTGCGTGCGGTGAGGTATCATTGTGATTTCTGTGGGAGAGATGGACACTTGAGCGAGTTCTGCTTTAGGCGCAAGAGAGAGGCGCGCCGTGCTAGGGAGATGAACAACCCGGACATGTACCATTTTTTTCATGATGTACATGCGCCGAATGTTCAGAGGAGAGCACCGAGACGTACTGCTTGGCCTAGAGGCGCAGTGCCTCAAGTTGTTAGGCCTAGGCCTCGTAGAGAGCGTGCCCGGCGGGAGCCTGCAGTTGCAGGTTTTGGACCCCGTGATAGAGGCTTTGTAGTTGAGCGCTATCCCCCACCGCAGTTTGAGTGTCGCGGTGAGCGCTTCTTCCCTAGCGGACCACGTTTTCCTGTGCGTGGTGATCGCTACCCCCGTAGACAGTGTAGGAGTGGTTATTCTGCTAACCGTTCTTTTGAGCAGCCGGCCCAACACTGGTATTCTCCTTACTTCACTAACCCCAGTGTTGGACCGTATGCTCACCCTATGTCTTTTTATTGATGTAGGTAAAACGGTTGGAGGACATTTGGTTGGTGGATTCTGGTTGCTCGAGGCACATGACCGGAAACACCAAGTGGTTCTCCAGCCTAAGCCCTGTTGCCGGAAAGGAGTACATAACCTTCGGCGACAATAGTAAAGGTAAGGTGTTGTCTCGCGGATCGGTGCGGGTTAATGAGCACTTTGTGTTGCGCGATGTTGCTCTTGTTTCTAACCTGCATTTTAACTTGCTTTCTGTTTCGCAACTTTTTGATGATGACTACGAGATTCGTTTTAAACCGAACCTTAGTCGCATCTTAGATCCTCAAGGCGATCTTGTATGTCTGATTTCGCCCTTTGGGAAAGTCTTTCGTGCGAATTTCTCGGAGTCGTTTGGTTCTTCTCGCTGTCTTTTGGCTAGTCCTTCTTCCTCCGATCTTTGGAAGTGGCATAGGAGGCTCGGTCATTTAAGCTTCGACTTGCTTGCAAGACTTAGCTCACTTGGCCTAATCCGAGGATTGCCCAAGCTTTCGATGGAGAAGGATCTAGTTTGCCATTCTTGTAGACATGGGAAGATGGTTGCCGCTCCCCACCATCCAGTGACTAAGGTCATGACCTCGCACCCTGGAGAGCTTTTACATATGGACCTTGTTGGTCCGGCTCGGGTGAGCTCGGTTGGTGGCAAGTGGTATGTTTTGGTTGTTGTTGATGACTTTTCGAGGTATTCGTGGGTCTTCTTTTTGACTGAGAAGACTGAGACTTTCTCCTTCGCTCGCAATCTGATTCTGCGTCTTCAGAACGAGTTCCCTTTGAACTCGATGCGAGCTATTAGAAGTGATAATGGTTCCGAATTCAAAAATTCGGATTTTGAGAAGTTTTGTAACCGCTTTGGTTTGGAGCATCAGTTTTCTTCCCCCTACACACCGCCCCAAAATGGTGTTGTAGAGAGGAAGAATCGGACCCTTGTTGAGATGGCCAGGACGATGCTCGATGAGCATAGGACTCCCAGGCGCTATTGGGCCGAAGCTATGAACACTGCATGCTACATTTCAAATCGCATTTTTTCTGAGAGCCTTTTTGAAGAAGACTTCTTATGAGTTGCGTTTTGGTCGCCGGCCCAAGGTGAGTTATTTTAGAGTCTTCGGTTGCCACTGTTTTATTTTGAAAAAGGGGAACCTGGACAAGTTTGAGTCTCGATCTTTTGACGGGGTATTTTTGGGTTATGGCACTCACACGAGAGCATATCGTGTACTTAACCTGGATACTAACCGAGTCATGGAGACATCAGATGTCACCTTCGACGAGACTCTTGTTTCTCCTTCTTCTCGTTTTGAGCGTGCAGGTGATCATGAGGTTGGAGAGCCTCTTTTTGATGACGAGGACGAGGGTGCTGAAGGTATGGATGATCCAGCACCCCCTCCACCTGCCGCGCCGCAAAGAGCGGCCTCGACGACGACTCACGGCCCCGACACCTCTTCTTCCTGGGGGCCGTGGGATCCTCCACCTCGTGCGGTACCTTTTGTACCCGGGGTGGAACCAGCTGCTGATGAGGGGGAGGTCACTTCATCCCGGGAGGCGCCACGACACATCCAGCGCCAGCACCCCCCTCAGCAGATGATCGGCGACATCGGCGAGCGAGTCACTCGCTCCAGGTCACAGCACATCTCTCACTTCGCTCACTCTGCTTTTGTTGCTAATTTTGAGCCCCGAGATGTTGGACACGCTTTGACGGATCCGGATTGGGTCAATGCCATGCATGAGGAGTTAGAAAACTTTGAGAGAAATCGGGTTTGGGTTCTAGTTCCACCTCCACCTGACTGTAAGCCTATTGGGACAAAATGGGTTTTCAAAAACAAGCAAGGAGAGGATGGCCACGTTGTTAGAAACAAGGCCCGGCTTGTAGCGAAAGGCTATAGTCAGAAGGAGGGGATAGATTATGAGGAGACGTTTGCTCCTGTAGCTCATTTGGAGGCTATTAGGATACTCTTGGCTTTTGCTGCATCCAAAGGTTTCAAACTTTTTCAAATGGATGTCAAGAGTGCCTTCTTAAACGGCTACATAGAGGAGGAGGTTTATGTTGAGCAACCCCCCGGTTTTGAAAATCCCAAGTTTCCAAACCATGTCTTTAAACTTCACAAAGCTTTATATGGTTTGAAACAAGCCCCTAGAGCCTGGTATGATAGGTTAAAAACCTTTTTGCTTGCTAAGGGTTTTAAAATGGGATGTGTAGATAAGACGCTCTTTCTCCTCCGGCAAGGCAAAGACACGCTCTTGGTCCAGATTTACGTGGATGATATCATTTTCGGTGGTTCTTCTCACGCTTTGGTTGCCAAGTTTGCAGATACTATGAGCAGGGAGTTCGAGATGAGCATGATGGGCGAGCTGACATTCTTTCTCGGGTTGCAAATTAAGCAATCCCGGGAGGGGACGTTTGTGCACCAGGGCAAGTACACGAAGGACTTGCTGAAGCGGTTCGATATGGGTGAGGCCAAGCCTCTTCCAACACCCATGTCGACGACGACTGCCCTGGATGCGGATGTAGATGGAGAAGCAGTGGACCAGAAGGAGTACCGCAGCATGATCGGGTCGCTACTCTACCTGACGGCGACACGCCCGGACACTCAGTTCGCGGTGTGTCTGTGCGCGCGCTTTCAGGCGTCGCCACGCACTTCTCACCGTCAGGCGGTGAAGCGCATCTTCAGGTACCTTCGTTTCACACCTGAGTTCGGGATTTGGTATTCTGCTTCCTCCACCCTCTCGCTTTGCGGTTATTCCGATGCCGATTTTGCTGGTTGTCGCATTGAGCGCAAGTCCACTTCTGGGACTTGCCAATTTATTGGATCTTCTCTTGTTTCGTGGTCTTCTCGCAAGCAGTCTAGTGTCGCCCAGTCTACCACGGAGGCTGAGTATGTTGCTGCGGCTAGCTGCTGTTCCCAGTTACTCTGGATGATGGCCACTTTGCGTGATTTTGGTTTGAGTTTTTCTCGAGTGCCTTTGCTTTGTGACAGCACGAGTGCTATTAGCGTTGCTAAGAACCCCGTGCTTCACTCGAAAACCAAACACATTGATGTGCGCTTTCATTTCTTGCGAGACCACCAGGAGAAGGGTGATATCGACCTTCGCCATGTTGATACTCATCACCAACTGGCTGATATATTCACCAAGCCTTTAGACGAATCAACCTTTAATAGGTTGAGGGTGAGCTTGGTGTGTGTTTCCCCTTTTAGATGGGGGAAGCATTTTGAGTTGTTTCCTAATCTGACTCTTTTACTTTGATCTTCTTTTCTGTTGCATTCTAGCATACGCATTTACATTCTGGGCTTCATGTTTATAATCACTAGAATGAAACTATGCTCTGTTTAGTATGCTCCGATGCTTATGTTGATACTTGTAGCTTATGCTCTTTCTGACCATTAGTACATGTTATGAGCTGAGCTATTTTTGAATGGTGAATTTGCTTAATGTATATAAAATCTGAAAATGTTCACCATTGAGATATGCAACTAGCATGTGTAGAGTGCGTTGAGTCCATTCCTGCTTTTCATATATGCTGGGTTGCTATGTCTCTAGTTCTGAGTCATTCACTTGCTTGGTATGTTCATATCATGTTTAAAATTTGAACCAAGTTTTAGTGAATTGAAAAGATCGAGATGGGATTGCTTGCCAACACCTCACGGTATCGAGATTGTTTCTCATTGCACTTTGAGTTAAACTTGAGCCGTGTAGTGTATGACCGAAACCGTAGCTTTAAGCTTCTAATTGCTTCGGCATAGGCTTCGCTCGGTTGAAAAGTTAGGCAATGACAAGCTTTCAACCTCTCGCAATCACATGCTAAATAGTTGAACTTGTGAATTCTTTACCGCTGCAACTCCGATATAAAAATGAAATCACAAGTATATGCTTCTTTCCTATGCATGATGGTTGCACTTTGCTAGGGGTAGTTCACCTTGTATACATGCTTAGCACTTGTTTGGATTCCTACCTATACATGTGTAGTGCTATTTTGATGGTGACTATCTTTTTGGCTAAAAACTGCTCACTTGCTCATATGCTTCATATTTTGTATCTGTGATCAGTTTGAGCCTTCGTTATTTGAGTGCTTAGTTGTGTCATTGGAGCTATACCGACTAGAGCATTTTTGCACTCTTTTGACTATATGCCTGAAGCTGCTAACTTGCATTTCTAACTTCATATGCATTTTGGAAGGGGGAGTTGTGTTGGCTCAAGAGAAGAGTTTGTGCTTGATAAGTGCATTTTCAACTAAGGGGGAGAGTTTTTTGCAAATCATATGTCTCCTGGAGTTCAACTAAGGGGGGAGCTTTTGCTAAGGGGGAGTCCCGGGTTGCTTCGAGGGGAGTTTTGCTAGTTGTGTTGAGCCGTTGCCTCTGTCTTGAGGGACTAGCAACATTTTCCTCATTTGGCGTCGAGGTTGATTTTGATTGGTTCGGAGACCTTTCGGTTGTTTTTCAATTGGTTCGGAGTGGTTTTCGTGCTAGTTGTGTTGAGCCTCTGTGCCTCTATCTTGAGGGACTAGCATTTTGCCATTTTTAGCTCTGATTTTCAATTGGTATTTTGCTAGCGGTGTTGAGCCTGTTCTACCTCTTCTTGAGGGCTAGCTTTGCTTTGCTTGGTTGCGTCGAGCCGTTGCCCATGTCTTTGGGGACCAAGTTTTCGCCTCTTCCACTTGACCTTCTTCGGCTTTGCTATGCTTTTGGGTCATTTGGTCGAGTTCTCTTCTTCTCCTTCTTCTTTCTTTTCTCTTTCTCTCATTATGATTTGTGTGAGTAGTTGACAATGCACTCATCAAGGGGGAGATTGCGGATACATGGGCGTATGCCGAGTCTCTGAGTGATGAGTGATTGTCAACGGGTTTGATCGCATGTTCTCTGGCTTGTGTTGTGCAGGTGTCGAGCACGGAGACAGTGATCGAGGGCAAGGTGAAGGTCAAGTTGAGACGTGTCGTGCCGATGGACTGAGTGCGATGAAGGATGGGCGTGCCGTGCGGCGGACGTGCCATGCCGATGGATCGAGCAGTGAAGGGCGGACGTGAGGCTTGGACTGAGGGACCGGAGTGCCTGAGGATCAGCTGTGGTGGCTGGCAGCCTGGGACAGCGACGAGCGGAGACTTGCGGGGCACGGTGTTGCTCGGGTCGAGGACCTGGGGACACGTGTCGGTGGACGGGGTGCACGGGCGGTGCATCCCCTCCATAACTTCGGTTTGGTGGTAGAGCCAGGGAAAAACCATCAGATGAACGGTTTCCAGGTTTGGGCCTCAAAACCTGGGCGTGGACGGTTTCTGAGTTTGGCCACAAAACTCGGGCTGAGGACGGTTTCCAGGTTTGGGCCTCAAAACCTGGGCGCTGAGGTTTTGCTGAGTTTGGCCTCAAAACTCAGATGCTGGTGGGCTGGTTTCCCGGTTTGGGCCTCAAAACCGGGGGATAGCTGGAAAAGGCTGGTTTCCCGGTTTGGGCCACAAAACCGGGGGTGCAGAGCGAGGGCGGCACGTGGCGGCAATCGGAAGGTTGCGTGGAGGCAACGCGGACGACTTGTGCGGGCGTGGCCGTCGGATCTACCTACCACTTGAGTTGGTCCAGAATAACCTTAGGGTTTAGCTGGTTCGCTCTGTAATTAGAATAGAGAGGAGTAGAGTAGGAAATAGACTTAATCTAGAATAGGATAAGTAGTCAGGGGAGACACCCTCCTCCCCTATCTCAGTCATTTTGCTCTTTCGCACTTAGGGTTTTCTGCTCTCCCATTCCCTGCTGTAGCTAGCTGAGATCCGCAGAGAGACTCACCTCTGTGTACTGTTGATTTTGAGGAAAGGAGGCCGTAACCTCCTTGTCGTAGCGTGTGTTTGCGCTTCGGCTGCAAGATCGTGGTGTCAATTCGCGTTTTGTTTGTGTTCTTCGCGGAATCCTTTTTCTCCACGATTTTCCCGTCGCTTGATCTCTTTGTTTGGTTCATCTTTTGCGAAACCGTTTGAACCAAGTTGTTCTAGATCGTGAGGCACTTCTTTCCACCGAAGGAATTAACCTCTAACCTCACGGTCTAGGAGATCGATCGATTTTCGTTTTGGATCGTGTTCTTGCTTCCTTGCCCCGAAATTTCTTGATTCACCGATTTGGAGTTAGGTTCGAGCCATGATCTCTTAGAGATAGCTCACTAACATCCTTGTGACCCCTCAGATCAAATCCCAGGCCTAGAGCTTTTGATTCGGAGGAAATCGGGTTGAATCATCAAAGAACAGCACAGTTTTCGGAGGCATCGGACGCTGACACGGGAGCATCGGACGCTAGGGTTCTAAGCGTCGGACGCTCCGGTGACGCGTGTCACTTTCACAGCGTTTGTAGTGGCATCGGACGCCTGGCATCGGACGCATCCGTTGGCCATCGGACGCGCCTGAGCCAAAGCACCGGACGCTGGCTGTTCACTGTTCACAGCGTCCGATGGTGGAACAGTAAGGTTCCCGAGAGGCAGTTTTCGCATCGGACGCGTCCGGTGGTCAGGCATCAGACGCAGGCAGTGTCCGATGCGACTGGTTTCGCACAGTTTCGTCCGCGGTTCGCTCGTTCGTTGACGGATTTGATTTCCGTCTTTTGCGTTGGCTTTCTAGAGTTGTGTAGTGTCCCGCTGTGCTTCTTGGAAGCATCCACCCTACATCTAGGGTCGTGGACATTAGCAAGCTCTAGGGTTTGCTTTTGGGGTTGATTCTTGGGACAGTGGCTACTAGTTTCCGAAGGGAAATTTTGAAGCTCCCATTCACCCCCCTCTGGTCGCTTTCTGGTTGCTTCTCGGTCCTTCACAACCTCCTGTGCAACAGAATTTCGTATGTGCTGAACGTACTCTTCCTCCCAGTACCAACCTTTACATCCACCGGTGCCCTCCCACTGCAATTAGAACAAAGAATAAGGAATTTAAACAACATCATCAAGCAAATAGGTACAAATTAACCATATTAATCAAATGCTTGGAAATAATAACCCATCTCACGGTCCGGACACTTGTAGAATATACGACTCTTGTTGATTCCCTCTTTTTTCACTCGGTACTCCTTCACAATATTCTGCTTACACTCGCCGCAAGCAATGAGAGGAAGATCCGGCCGCAGACGCTTTGGGTCCCGATGATGAGAGACTGAGGACCCGGTCACGGTGGCCATCTACTATATTCATACTCATTTCTTTAAACTATTACAAATATAATATTTTCTAGAGAAAAATAATTAAAAATATACTAAAAATAAAATTCTATACTTGTCTTGATTTAAGCATTAAAAATATAATGGATACTATCTAGCAATAAAAAACTATCAAGTCAATTTGATGAACTGTATGCTCAAAATCTTTATACATGCATGCTCAGCCTAACAAATTGATATAATGACGGAGAATATCACAAGGAAAAAAACAACATGAAAATGACATGGGAGGATGAAGCTAGCTACCTCTAAACACGAAGAGTCGATGGCGGAGTCGAAGAAGATGGGCACCGGCGACGATGATTCAAACTATAACCATTGATTTTGAGCTCAAAATGGTGGAGAAATCACAAAAACAAAAAATGAAGTAAAAAAGATAAGAGAGGATGAAGTTAGTTACCCCTAAACCCGAGGAAACGATGGCGGCGTCGAAGATGATCACCAATGGGCGCCAGAGATGAAGAACAAGCAAGAACAAACAATGGCAAGGAAGAACAAGGTGGCTGAGTTTGAATCTCTCGGGCTCGGGTAGGAAGAAGGGAGAAAGATACATAGCGTGGGGCTTTAGTCCCGGGCAGGAGAAAGAACGGGGACTAAAAGGTGGCCTTTTAGTCTCGGAGGAAGCCAACAACCAGGGCTAAATCTTTAGTCCCGGCTGGTGGAACCGACCGGGACTAAAGGGTCCCTGCCCCGACAGCTCTGAGTGCTAGCCATTGGGCAGGACCCTTTAGTCCCGGCTCGTGTTATGTGTCTTTTACAAACCTAGTCAAAGTTGAGAAAATTTGACCCGCACGTATCTTATAGTGACTTCCTTTCTGGGACGAAGGGAGTAGGTGTCTTTATTGATCATGCCCTAAGATGGAGATGTGTTGTCTCTCAACTAAGAGCATCTCTAATAGATCACCAATAATCCATCAAGATAAAACCGTTCGAAAAGATCGTCCCCAGATGTTGTGGTAAACCTTCTTGTGTACCTCCATTGACAGATTTTTTGGGGTGAGAATGTGTACCTCACCTGTCGAACCCTCTTCTTCTCCAGGACACTGGGCTTCTTCATGTTTGGCATCACCAACAACTCCGGTGGATTACAGTTTGGAGGTCTGGGTATTTGGGATCTTGGTGGCCTCCGGCTATAGAGAGATGGTCAGGGAACTTCCGGCTTAGACCTTGTTCGCTTCTGTCGGATTAGAATAGGGTCTAGAACCATTCTAGAACCAAAGGGATTCACTTGATCGGTTGTTTTTGTTCCTGACCTCCAGACGTGTGGAACAAATCCGGGTCTTAGAGCATAAGAAATGAGCTAAATTTAAACCGGGTCATATCAATCTATCCGGAACCAAATCTCAACCGAACGACTATTTTGCTATGGACCGGATTCAAAACCGGATGAGATCAATCCGACTGGAATGACTCCGTTTCGATGGAACCGAACAAGGCCTTAGTGGTGTTGGCGGGTGGTGCGCAGACGGTGAGGCATCAGGGGTACCACCTGCCGAGGTGGTGGTTGATGGTAGTTGGGCAGGTGTGGATGTAGGGGCGTAGTGCTGGGAGTGATTAGCACCAGCCATGGTGGAGGGCAGCCAGGGGCGGATCTGCCAGGGGGGCTGCCGGGGCTGCAGCCCCCCTACGGCGGCCGCGTCTATGAAGCCCCTCCTTAGCCCCTCCATGAATTTTTAATCATGAGACAAGGTTAAAAAGAGTTTGAGGTGAAAGATAATATCACAAAGAGAAGATTTAAGTCTTAAGTTTGCTAAATAGTTTGAACTTAGCCCCTCCTAAACTTTTATCATAGATCCGTCACTGAGAGCAGCAATTCTGGCACTGGCGCGGCAAGGGAATGAGATCAGGGAGGGATGCGGAGGAAGAGGCAGAGGAGGCGCACACGCAGGGTCGAGAGGTCAGGACAGAGGAGGCGTGGGTGGATCAGAACGCTAATGGCATGTCTACCGGCCTGATCAGTAGAGGTGGCCGCAACTTTCTCGGCTGTTGTTGCATACTCCGTAGCTATTACCTGTTAGCTTCTCTAGCTATTAGGGAGACTGCAGCAGCCGCTGGCATCTATTTTTTCTTGAACAATGTGGCCATCTTTACAGAGCAGGCACGTCTATGTTTTGGATGAACAGGATGTCCAGGATGCATGACCTGGTGGGAGCCGGAAGCAAATCCTGTGCAGTTGAGTCACTGGCACGTGGAGCTCACCCAACCTGGTGGGCACAGAAACCTGGTTGTATTGACCAATCTATGACTTGTCGATGGTTTTTGAAAATTTCCCATTGTAAAAGGCACAAATTTCAGAACAGTTTGATCTTTCGATTTGTGTCCATTACTCCTAAATTCTATAATACTGCTTCAGAAACAATGAAAGTAAGTATTTTTTTCAGAGAAGCATAAAGTCAATGTTCATAAGAAACGGAACTTCTCTAGTGTAGATAAAAGATAAACTCCATAATTTCAGATGTACCACATGCTCCCCATGGAATATCAACATGATCATATTAAACTACGTCAAGTACATGTTATATGTAAGTTTAGTCAAAATCCGGACAACATACAAAAGAAACATGAGTGAGCTTTTGTTGCCCACAGCTATACAGAAGCTTTTTTGATCATGTCAAAAGAAAATAAGAGAAAGATGAGTTATATATACCTCTAGACAGTAGAAAATCATTCCCATAAAAGTTGATGCCAAGGAATATCATCCGTGAATGTGAGTTGCTACAAGAGGAATCTTTGGCTGAAATAAGTGCTGCTAAAGAATGACCCACTTGAGAGGTGCACTGGGACCAGGATTTTGAGGTCCTGAGAAGTCGTATGTCATAAGAGAAAAAATATCTAAAGTGTCAGCCAGATGCATGAGATCTTCTGGTCCAAAGTCATGATTATTGAGCTTTTGCATCCTCAGAGCCAAGATAACCTAATTTAATTTCAGATGGCGGCTACTTGATTTGGAACTGACTGAATGCAAAGCCTCCCCCAGCTGCTTAACGAATTGAAGTGCTTGTCAAAAACCACAAAATGATCATGAGGTGTAACCACTGGTGATAGAAACAACTGATAATGTTTCAACGCTCTAAACAAAGATGATATATTTCAATTTTCCACTTTCAGCTTGCAGTTACATAATTGTCTGGCATGGATTCAAGAATAAAAGAACTGCCGACCAAGTGTTATTATTTGTGTTACATGATTCACAAAAAATAATCTGCTCTGTTAGCCTTCTCTATAGTTTGGAGAGGCTATTGGTGCATTCAACTACTACTTCAGAAAGGCAATATGATGATGAAAGAAATGGAAATTTTATATATGACAACACGAGTGGACAGGCTGCCATATCCAAGACATGATAATGTACATTTGTTAAAACAATGTTGCTGCAGGATGATAACTGAAGTACCATGTAACGTAGCTCTTGATCATCCAGCACACCATAAATACCCATCTTGACCAGGATTCGAGCACAATACTGTCAACTGTCATAGCCCTTATCCCTATTAACTGGCAGGCCATCATAAAGCACATGCTTACTGGAAATGAGATGGCACAGGAATTTACCTGCATTCACTCACTATTAAATCAATAGCTTTTGCTTCTTGCTTCTTTTCCAATAGTAAAATAACAGGGAATGTTTCCAGGACAATTCTCAGTGGTACTACCTAGAAAACAAGAATGAAAGCCAAAACTCTTAAGCCTTAACTGCAAAAAAATTCAGACTTCCACATCTGGGCTACGAGTATGTATGTTGACAGCTGATGAAACTAATAATTAGCAAAAAGGATTGACGCAAGCACACATGCATCACTGTGAACTGTGAGTAAGTAACAGGATTAGGAACACAAACATAGATAGCCAGCAGTTCATGGCATAAACATAGAGAGAAAAGAACATGTTTACCTTATTGGCATTCCGCCAAACACCTCTTGTGCGCCATCGATACCGACGTCGAGTCCAACTTCGAAGGTGGTCGTGGCGTGGGTGTTGCCAGGGCAGTGGATGCTACTGTAGATGTCCCCGACGCCGTGGTCGCTGTCCCCTCAGGCTTGGGGTGCCGGTGGTCCCTTCCGTGTAGCCAGGTCCCTTCGGTCGAACACCTGCGTCGCCACGTGCAGCGGGCGCCTCAGCTCCAGCAGCTCCAGGCGGCTCCCACACCGACGCCACCTCTGGCGGTCCCTGCCCTCGCGCGAACTGTGTTGTGGCGGCGAGGAACTTGGTGGCGCCCTTGTCGTCAAGAGCATGCGCCACCCACGTCCCCAACACGCCATTGCCGCACGCGAACCGCGTGGACTGGAGCGCGAACATGACGGGACAGGGGAGGGAGAGGCAGCGGTATGACATGGCAGGGTCGGGCCGCCGACATTGGCTAGTGGTGGGGCTGCGTGGGCAGAGCATCATGCGGGGAGGCGAGGGGAGAGGCGGCGACGTCCGGTGGTCTCGGGTCGGCGGCGCAACTCCGGCGGGCACTGGATGCCGTCAGGCCGATCAATGGATTGAGATTGACAAGGACGACGCCGAGATCGCGAGAAGGAGGCCGCAGTGTCACGAGGTCTCGCAAGGGCATCACACGAGGCCGAGGAGGCGGTGTCACCAGGAAGGAGGCCGCGATGTCGCGCGAGGGCGTCGGGTGGGCTCGTGCGGCGGCGGCGTGACCAGGTATGGGCGGACGTGGGCGTCGAGCGGGCTCGTGCGGCGGCGGCGGCGGTAGCCCTCCTAGAGCGAGGTTTCTTTCCTTGCAGCGAGGTTTATTTCCAATTTTGTCGCAGGGGACGGATGTTCGAGGGAGGGGTGGTGGATCACATCAGGTATGGACTGTTAAAATGTCGCACCAAAAAAAAAAAATATCCACTATCTGTTTTTTTTAGTTGTGATGAGAGATATAAGCCTTGAGATACATGAGGTACATATAAAACTACAACTTCATTAATTTTATGATTATATATAGGATTGTCTTCCCAAATGTGTATAAGCCTGCTTGACGTGCCGCGCATGTATTCGAATTCATGCATAAATCGATCGAGATCGATAGGATACGTGATGAGGTATTATAGTACATGAGGAAACTTATATAGACGCACGACACAGTTGCATAACTTGCATTAACTTTCATTTGACCCCTTTATACATATATATATATATATATATATATATACACACACAAGTAGTATTATATCTTGTCATTAGTAGACCTTGAGACGCAGGAGGTGAATATATAAAACTCTAGAATATGATTGTTCTGTATAACTCGATCAGACAGAGTTGATATATCTATCCCTAATAATAAAAAAGATAAAATTTCTAAGATATCTAAATTTTTGGTCCAACTACTTTAATTAATAGTGGTGTGTCCATGTTTAACCGTTTTCCATTTCTCTCCGGATCAATCTCCCGCCGCTTTCTCTATTTTTTTCTCTTCTCCTGGGATTCCCTGTCCCAGTCCACAACATCGCTTCAGTGTACAGCTGTACTAAGATGAGAGGAATAAAAAAAAAAGGTCCCACCCCATTGAAAGTGCCTCCTGACCCTGCTCCGAGCGTTGACCGCCGCGCCCGAGTTGCCACCGACCGCCTCGCGCAAGCCGCCACCGGTTGCCCTGCGCGAGCCACACCAGGTTGCCCTGTGCGAGTTGTCTCCCAACAGCTTCCTCCACAGTGAATATTGTTGAAGAAAACTTCTTCTATATCACATCTGATAGTACTTTGCAGGGTTTCTGCAATTGATCTTGACTCTCACTACCTCATCTCTGATCAAACTCAGTTCATCCACTACCAAAGATTGGCCAACCAAAGTTGCCAACTCCTTAATAGCAGCTTCCTCCCTAGCAATAGGTGACACATTATTTCCAATTTTAATCCGGTAGGTTTGAAGTACAAAAGAAGTTTTTGGATCGGTTGAAGATTTGGATATCCTCACTTCTAACTTGTAAATGAACAGCTCCAAAACTAGCGAACTTTGAGAATGTATCCAAGGTTCCTTCATCAGGGAAGATCACCAAAAAAATCATTGTTATCTATTCTCCATGGTTTAAATTGTTGTTACTATTGATTAAATAATATGAGATGCTTACACCTCCGCTCAGCAACGGTCGCCTTTGCGTTGCCAAACCGAACCTGGGTGAGACAAATCATCGGGGGCCTCACCGTGCTGGCAATCCAAGAGTACTTGGACATCTGGGATCGAGTGTAGGACGTCCAACTCAATGATGACGAAGATCACCAGGTTTGGAGATGGTCCGCGGACGACAAGTATTCCCCAAAATCTGCTCATAGAGCCCTCCATGTGGGTTCACAACCTCTGCAGGGATGCAAAAGGATTTGGGCTACGTGGGCACCTCTAAGGATCAAGATCTTCCTTTGGTTAGCTGTGCGACAACAGCATTGGACAGCGGATAGGCGGAGGCGTCATGGCCTGGATGCACCTGAACGCTACTTCTTGTGCGACCAAGAGGAAGAGACCATCAATCACATCATCTCGTCGTGCTCATTTGCCAAGCAAGTTTGGTGGCACATCCTCACGGCAATAGGTGCAGATGCTTTCCTGGTGGGCAGTGACTCCATGCTGTCATGGTGGGACGCCTGGCGTGCATGGTGGAATGGACCCAAGCGAAGAGGCGCTGACTCCCTCTTTGCACTAGTAGCCTGGGAGCTATGGAAGGAAAGGAATGAGAGGTGTTTCCGTCAAGCCTCAGCCATGATTGCGCAAATCCTGTTGCACATCAAACTCATCGTCGATCAGTGGATTGAAGTCGGGACGGGAAACTTGTGTCGTCTCTTACACGAGTAGTCGGCACGTAACTTAGTCAGCTAGATGGGGATATGCTTTCTTGCTTTCTGTTGCCCCGTCTAGTGCACCTTCCACGGTGTGTCGTAAGACCTGTTTTCTCCCGCTTTTAATACAATAATACGTAAATCTTTTGCATATTCAAAAAAAATAATACGAGATGCTTCCATTCTTTTTATCTTGGAAGTACATATCACATTTTGCAAATATTCTGTTGAACTGATATGCCTACGTTATAAATAATTGCATTACAATACTCACAAACAAAAGCAAATGCAGGGAGAGAAGAAATAACTCTATCGAGTGGGCCCGTGGGGAGACGGTGATTCTTGTGCTCTGTGAGATGTGCCCGTGCGTGGGGAGACAAGTTGCCTGGACACGAGGCATCGAGCTTCAACCACGGGGGAAACTCACGCACAACGGACGCCGGCTTTGTTTAGCTACTACTGTAAAGATTTTTCACTCATCATATCGAATGTTTAAACGTATATATAAAATATTAAATGTAAACTAAAAAATAACTAATTATACAGATTATGATAAATTTGCGAGACGATTTTTTAAACCTAATTAGTCTACAATTTGATAATGTTGTCCTACAGTAAACATATGCTAATGATGGATTAATTAGTTTTAATAAATTTGTCTCACAGTTTCCAAACAGAATATGTAATTTGTTTTCTTATTAGTCTATTTTTAATAGACTAAATTAATGCTGGAACCTCCGACGTGACAGACAAAAACTTTTCACCCACGAACTAAACAAACCTAGTCCAAAAGACAATCCAGTTGACGAGGACATCGCCACGCTGGACACACCGACGCCATGGTCTTTCCCAAGTTGCAATTCGTCTCCAACTCAGCTACCACGTCACCCTCGGAATTCTAGGAGCAGTCCCGGGTAAAATCAACGCCCCGGACGCATACAAACTCTGTTTTCGACGAACCAGATATGCGTGGAAAGATAATTTGATAAGCTAACCAATGACTTTGGAATCACGTCAAAATTCATTCAGAGTCAACGGGAATCGTCGAAATAAGTCAGCGTCCAGAATCTGCCAGGGTGCTGCGACACCGTCTTCTGGTCCGATGAGTTGTGTATCGTCTTAGAGCCCATTAGGGGGCGCGTCCAGCAGGGGCGACGACCTAGACACTATAATTAGTCGCCGCCGTCGTCGTTAGGGTCGGGTTTTGTTTAGAGTTTAGTTTTCCATCGAGAAACTGAATCGTTCGTTGTAACTGTGGTGTCGAATCCTTTTACAGTGATCCAGGGCCCTCGTTCTTGATCTCCTCCACTGTGTCGATTAGTCCTTTGGAACCGAGTTCTTGAACCCTCTATTGATAATCACGTCATTCATATTTGCAATTTCAGATTGCGTGTTTTTACCTTCTTGCTTGTGTTCTTCGATTCGCTTGCAGGAATAGCCTTTTTGGCGACGTCAATCAAGTTGTGCTTGGTTCATAACCAACGGAGCAGTGGTGTAACGGTTGCAGGGTTCGAATCGTGTCTGATTTGAAGTCGGATCGCCAACGTCGAGTTCTCCACTAATCGAATTTACCGGTTACCTCACGGAAGATCGGGCCGTCCCTCATCAATTGGTATCAGATATTTCAGGTTTCCCGCGAGGTATAATCTCGTTTGCCCTTAGATTCATATTTGTTCATTACCTAGAGTCCACAAAACGCCAAAAAAAATATTTTAATTTCCGCTGTCCTATCTCCCTTTGTGCCTTTGCAATTTCGTTTCAGATTCGCTTTGTTGAGTTTGTGTCCGTGGTCGAGTCGTATTGCTGGTTTAGGTTGTGTTCGTCGTCGTAGTTCAACGTGCCCATCGCTGTTTCTTTGTTTCCGCCGGTATCCCAACCACCGTTCCGAAACAACAAGTCAAAGCTACCACATTACTCGACTTGCCCCGCTAGCCGCCTTGTGTTACTTCTCGCCGTCGCGCAAACCCTAGATAGGTTGCCAGCCGCTCTAATTTTTGCATGCATCGCAGCCCTCCTTATATCATCTGGCGTATACCTACTGCTATTAGTCACAAGGACGATTGATCTTGTAATCGGTGTTGAAGTTTAGGGTCACTTTGCCCTAACTGCCGCTTTCGTGTTGTGCCTCCGGAAAACATAACTTGAGATAACTTCAGTAAAACAGGTATAACTTTTCGCTCGTTTATCAGAAAAATCTGAAATTTTTTGTGGAGCTTCTTGACACCATTTGGAGCCGACCCAAACTCGGCTTCGCCCTGTTTGGTCTCCTCAAAATTACCAAAAAAATTTGGGAAAATAAAGAAAAAAATTGTCAAAGTTTCTGCACTGAGATACCTTCAGTAAAACAGGCATAACTTTTCGCTCGTTTATCAGAAAAATCTGAAATTTTTTGTGGAGCTTCTTGACACCATTTGGAGCCGACCCAAACTCGGCTTTGCCCTGTTTGGTCTCCTCAAAATTACCAAAAAATTTTGGAAAAATAAAGAAAAAAATTGTCAAAGTTTGTGCACGCTTTTCAGAGAACGTGCAAATTTTGTGTAGACCACATCTCACCTCAGTTGCAGGTGCCAATTTTTGTGGTTGCATCTTTTGTAATCCTTGTTCAGAGAAAAATATATAAAAAATATTGAAAAAATAAAAAAGTTTGATTCCTACTCCTACCTTTTAGGAAAATTAGGGAAAAATTCAGGAAAAAGGAAAATCTGTGCTATTGGGTTGTTTCTGTGAGTTCTTTCCATTGTCCTTTGTTTTCACCTTGTTGTGCTACGTCTCAACACGTCTTAGCCAGCACCTGTGACTTGTACTTTGGATAATTATTAAACTTTGCTAATCTGCATTCGTTAATTGCTAATCCTTGCTGTCATATTGTGCCTACCCATAGCTCCACATATACTTCTGTCAGCACAAGTTCATCTTGCAACTGTTACCCACGCTCAACAACAGATTGCTTCGTCACTTTGGTTTGCTCTTGTTTGACATTGGTAAGAATACAAGCAAGATGGTGGTAAGCCGCTTGTGATTTGCATTCCACTTTCACCACCACCACCACACCACTTGGTTCCTTTTAGTTGATAGAGATAATACTTTGCTGTTGTCTTTTTCTATCTTCTAACAATGGCAGGAATTCCGACGGACTTCAATGAGTGTGTGTCCAAGGGCGAGCTTACAACATTCATGAATGAACAACGCAACCTTATGACTGAGCTGACGCGCAACGTGAACAATATGGTCAACCGCATTGAACAGCTTGAGCACCGCCCTCAACCTCATCGTGATGACGAAGATGCGGATGATTTTGGTGATGAAGATGTGGATGCTGATGCTGGTCCCCGTCGCCGCCTCAACTTCAATCGTCGCGGTATGAGAGGTAATAATCATAATAATGATCCTTTTGCTAAAATTAAGTTTAGTCTACCTCTTTTTGTGGTAATATGGATCCAGAGGCATATTTAGATTGGGAACTTGTTGTTCAACAAAAATTTAATTCTCATAATGTTCCTGCTGAGCATAGAGTTAGACTTGCTACTAGTGAGTTTACTAATTTTGCCTTGTTTTGGTGGAGTGATCTTTGCAATGCTAATAATGCTGCTGCTGTGCCTCAAACTTGGAATGTCTTAAAGCAACGTATGAAATCTCGTTTTGTTCCTCCTTATTACCAACGTGATTTACGTTTAAAACTGCAAACTTTAAAACAAGGTGATAAAGGGGTAGAGGCATATTATCAAGAATTGCTTATTGGTTTAGCACGTTGTGGTATACATGAAGATGATAATGATGCTAGTGCTAGATTCTTTGGTGGTTTGAATCGTGATATCCAGGATGTTCAGCCAATTATATCACCTTGCTCTTAAAGCTGAAAGAGAAGTACAGGGACGCAAACAACAACACCAGCCTTTCAGGTATAACAATGGGAGGACTTTTCAGCAACGTTCCGAGCCGGAGACGCCCAAGCTTCCTGTCACGCCCCAGCCATCTACACCTTCCGCTTCTTCCGGGGTAAGTAAATTGTCTAATGTGCAGTTTTCACAGCTGAAGAAAGGTGCCACTCCGGGTGCTTCTACTAGCTCTTCCTCGTCCAGCTCTAAAATCATTTGCCACCGATGCAAAGGCATGGGACATGTCATGAAGGATTGCCCCAGTCGTCGCGCTTTCATTGCTACCGAGGATGGATATGTAAGTGCTAGTGATGTTGAAGATGATTTAGCCCTTGTTGCTAACATTGATGCAGATTCCACCGAGGATGATCAAGACAAGGAGACCATCACCATTGACTCTATAGCTGCTGCCGCAGACTATCCTAGTCTTCTTGTGAAGCGTGTGTTGAGTACACATGTGGGACATGAAGAAGAAGAGATGAAGATCCAACGCCACAATTTGTTCCACATGTATCTCATTGTGCAGGGTTGTCGTGTTCTCACCATCATTGATAGCGGGAGTTGCAACAACTTGGTGAGTTCAGATTTGGTTGAGAAGCTTGGCTTGACCACACGACAACATTCGTATCCATACAAACTTCAATGGTTCAATAATAATGGTATGACTAAGGTAACTAAATCAACACACATTAGCTTTTTCACAGGCTCTTATCATGATACTGCTGATTTTGATGTTGTTCCTATGCAAGCTTGTTCCATTTTGTTAGGTCGTCCATGAGAATTTGATAATGATGCTTTACACCATGGTAGAACTAATACATACACTGTCATACATAAGGACAAGAAAATTACTTTGCTACCTTTGTCTCCTACGGATATTATTCAACATGCTAAAGAGATTAAAAATAAAAATAAACCCCCAATAGACATTGCTAATAATAATGAGATTAAGTTAAAAGGAGTTGCTTTTCTTGCTAAAACTGCTGCTACTAATGAGTTATGTGATACTAATGATGCTCCTTGTTATACTATGCTTTGTCGACATGTTAGTGTTGCTGCACATGATCCTATACCTTGTGTTTCGCATTGTGCGGTCACTAACCTTTTGCAGGAGCTTGGAGATGACATGGAGTCGCGGGCGACTCCAATTCTAGAAGGAGGGGATGATGAGGACATCGCCAATATGGAGTCGAGGACGACTCCAATTTAAGAAGGGGAGGATGATGAGGACATCGCCACGCTGGACACACCAACGCCATGGTCTTCCCCAAGTTGCAATCCGTCTCCAACTCAGCTACCACGTCACCCTCGGAATTCCAGGAGCAGTCCCGGGTAAAATCAACGCCCCGGACGCATACAGACTCCGTTTTCGACAAACCAGATATGCTTGGAAAGATAATTTGATAAGCTAACCAATGGCTTTGGAATCATGTCAAAATTCATTTGGAGTCAACGGGAATCGTCGAAACAAGTCAGCGTCCAGAATCTGCCAGGGTGCTGCGACACCGTCTTTTGGTCCGATGGGCCGTGTATCGTCTTAGAGCCCATTAGAGGGCGCGTCCAGCAGGGGCGACGACCTAGACACTATAATTAGCCACCACCGCCGTCGTTAGGGTCGGGTTGTGTTTAGAGTTTAGTTTCCCATCGAGAAACTGAATCGTTCATTGTAACTGTGGTGTCGAATCCTTTTACAGTGATCCAGGGCCCCCGTTCTTGATCTCCTCCACTGTATCGATTAGTCCTTTGGAACCGAGTTCTTGAACCCTCTATTGATAATCACGTCATTCATACTTGCAATTTCAGTTTGCGTGTTTTTACCTTCTTGCTTGTGTTCTTCGATTCGCTTGCAGGAATAGCCTTCTTGGCGAGGTCAATCAAGTTGTGCTTGGTTGATAACCAACGGAGCAGTGGTGTAACGGTTGCAGGGTTCGAATTGTGTCTGATTTGAAGCCGGATCGCCAACGTCGAGTTCTCCACTAATCAAATTTACCAGTTACCTTACGGAAGATCGGGCCGTCCCTCATCACCAGTGGTGACAAATGTGCCTCCCCCAAAGTTGCCTTCGACAAATGGTTCCCCCCTACGAAGAAAGGCCAATCATGTAACTGTTGTTTTATACATTACCATCCTACCCTCCCATTTTTCACCAAATCGCTAGGCCAGCACCAAATGACCCCAAACCCCTCACCCTCTCGCCTCAACAGCACCCGCGTGCTCTTCCTCTCCCTCGCTGCGAGAAGCAAAGCGCACCACTAATAGCATGTACGATAATTGGCTTATAGCCAAGCAAATGCAGATGTGGAGGAGAGAATGGGGGAGAGAGAGGACAGCTTGGCTCCCATGCAAGCATCAAGCTGGGCACGAAAGTATAGGTAGTAGTGGGTCCCAATAAAGATGTATGTGAGTAGGCGGAATAAGAAAGAGAAATAGTTTGTACATAAATAAAAGACTAACTATTGTATAGCTTGACTCTTAGAGCTTGACTTATAGCCAAGCACTTGGCTCTATTATTGACCATGCCCTATGTGCCAATGGAGAGGCCGCCTTGGCACTGATCCTATGCCACGTAGTAGTTCTCGCGTCGCCCTGCCCGGCGCCCACACGAAGACGTAGGAGCACCCCGCGATCGGGGAAGCTGAGGAAGACACTTAGACGTGCAGGCGCATGAGGAGGAACACGCCGCGGCCGTGGATGTGGAGGCGCAGCACGCCGTGGTCAAGGAAAGGCGAGGAGCATGTCATGGCCGTGGACGTGGCGGCAGAGGCACATGAGGGATTAATAATATATTAACCACTACTCTATCTGTTCTAAATTATAAATCGCTTTAATTTGTTTTACATCTATTTTGCTATGTATTTGATTTTTTTACATCTATTTTGCTATGTATCTAGATATAATATATGTTTAGATATATAACAACTCAAAAAAATCAAAGCGATTTATAAGTTGCAACCGAAGGAGGACCTACCATCTGCTCTATGCTTGCCCTCCTGTGTAATATGCCACTCTGGGCAAATCAAGCACTGCTTCTTCAACTAAATAAACTGCTAATGTAGCTTGCTTTTGTATATAACTAGTGGATATGCACTTGAGGTATGCACATGTCTAAAAAGAATCTTTATAAGGGGAAAAATAAAATATAATTCTAATATCTCTTGAAAACACATTTCTGCTCTCTTGTTGGACCCATATAAATACACTGTTGTTATTACACTATAAAGATCAATCAGAAATCCTTTAGATAAATTTTAACTAATGTAAATAATGTAAAGATCATGTTAAATAAAAAAATCAACGAGTCATAAAAAACTATTGTGGAAAGATGTCATACTCACAACAATCTGCTTACAATGCATGTCGCCAGACAAAAATCCAGAAAATAAATTAACTCATAGTGCCTCATTATAAACTCAGTTAATTACATAAAATTGACCCGCCCTAAACTGAGATAATATCACAAGTGAGTATGTTACCCCCTTATGCCTTTTTTACCAAGAACATCACTATACCGGAGCGTGCTACATTTTCATTTCATTTTATGGATTCACATCTACTATCATTGCTACTATTGCTCTCTGAAACTTTTGCAGGTATGCCTAACTACACACCATATAGTTTCATTAGTCAATTCAGAAGCCATCACCAGTAATTTACATGCAGAAAATTCTCCTTGTCATTCTCTTTCACTACGTCAATTTTGAATATGCGCAGCGTTGGCTAACAGGGCTCCGTGGCGGGCAGCCTTTTTGCCCGCCACGGTTAATCGGTGGCCGGCCACGCCCGGCCAGCCACCGAAGAGCCTGCTGCGGTAAAGGATTAACCGCAGTGGGCATCATAACACGCCCGCTGCGGTAAATAGGGATTAACCGCAGCGGGTGACTAAAACCGCCCGCTGCGGTTAATCCTCTGCATTTAAAAGCTGATAGGCTCCTCCTTCGAGGGCACGTCTTCTTCCTCCTTAGCAAAAACAGGAGTTTTGCCCAATTTTTGCACCAAATAATTAGATTTTGAGGTTTATTTCTTTGATTTGGAGGAGTACTCCACAAGTGGTACCTAAATGATCTTCATCCTCTTTTCCCCTCTTTTTCTTTCTTTTTAGCCCCCCTTCTAGATCTAGATTCATTGAGGAGAGAGAAAACTGATATTTTTTTTTTGCTCTAAGTTCATCATGGATGCATTAATTTTTTTCTCGTCGTCACTTCTCTCTCTAGATTCATCATGGATACATGAATCATTATTTTTTTTTCATGTTTTTGGATGTAAATAATTTTTTTCTAATTCTTTTTCATGGTTTTGGATGTGAATCATTATATTTTTCATGTTTTTGGGATGTAAATCATTATTTTTTCTAATTCATCTATGTTTTGTGATCGATGTGTGTAAGGTTCGCAGGTACGATGGACCGGTTGGAATGGATGCACAAGATCAATAGAGTACATGATGTGCGGTATCTCGCTGAAGTGAGAAAATTTATTGCCGCTACGAAAGCTGACCGTGAGAGATCGAACTAGACGACAATCATATGTCCATGTCATCGTTGCAACAACCTAACAGCCTTCAAAGACGAAGGCACAGTGCAATCCCATTTGATTCGTTTTGGTTTCGTGGAGGATTACACAGTGTGGACTCATCACGGCGGGAGAGACGATCCGAGTGTCGGGGCGGCATCTGGAGTGAGCTCGGCGTCGACGACGGTTAACCAAGATCCTGGAGTGTACATCTCATCTTCAGCAATAGCAGCGCCAGCCTGCAACGACAATAGTGCTCGTGACTACATCGCTGTGGAGGATGTACTCTAGGATATGACAGATGGTGGTGGAGATGTTGAGGACGCTACCGTGCAGGAACCCGCGGATGTGCAGCTGTTTCAGGATTTACTCAACCACATCGATGAAGACGACGTCGTGTATGGCTCCCTGAAGTGACTGAAAAATTTCAGAGAGATGAAGCAGGTGTCACTTGATCCTCTGTATAAGGACGGTGGCGAATGTCCGAAGGAGTGCACGGTGCTCCGTTTCAACCTTCACATGTTGATGATGAAGGCTCGACATGGGTGGTCTGACAGTAGCTTCGGTGAGCTGTTAGCTTACCTTGCTAAAACATTCTCGACGCGTAACAAGCTTCCCGCAAATACCTATCGGGTGAAGAAGCTTATCCGGCAAGTGGCGACGAAGCTTAGAAAGTTTGATGCCTGCCCTAACCACTGCATCCTGTATCGGGGCACAAAGTATGAGAATTTAATGAGCTGTCCGCAGTGCGGCGCCAGTCGCTACAAGAGGAATGCTGGCTGTCAGGTGGATGCAGACGACGACAAGGCCTTGTGGGGTGGTCAGAATAAGAAGAAGGTGGGCTGTAATGCCCGGATTTACGAATAAAACCGAGCAAAGCATATGTGGGCCCAGAGAGTCCCAAATCCACATATACCACAAAATGTATATCATTACATCACGAACAAAATGTTATTAAACTTAGTACATCACATGGGGAATTGTTCATTACATCGGCCAACGGCCCTTTATTTAAACGGTAGCGCGTAGACTCCACTCCACAGGGACACCGACTGGGGGCACGCCAACCTCAGTAGTCTGGTACGTCTTCTGGATACTCCTCGAAATCTCCTCCATCTGGTACCCATCCGGGATTTTTATGTGAACCAACGACAAGCGTCAGCTCACCATGCTCAGCAAGTACAACTACGGGGATGCAAGGTTCAAAGGTTTGACTCGGTTGACTGCGGTTAGCATTTTAAGTTGATCATATTTTATTTTAATCTTATATTACTAAATGAATAAACCTTGTTGACCCATGATAAGCAATAATTATTATGTTAAAAAGAGGTAGGCAACCAATCACCAACATACCCCACCATGAACTACTTATAAATGATCTGAGCCGCTCGTGTCCGTGAGCACGGCTGATATATCAGATTTACACTCTGCAGAGGTTGTACACTTTCACCTTAGGCCGTGATTCCCATATGCCGGGGTTTGCAAGGCCCACATCACCTCCTCCAAGGAAGTATGGCAGGGTTTCACTACGAAGCCTTTCCAAAGTTGGTCTAACAAGTCGTAGCCGCTAAGGTTTCTGTCTCCCAAGACTTATGAACAACCTCCCCACTAAGGGTACCCCCTATCCTCCAAAGCAATTACCCTAGTGGGACCGGGCCATAACTACATGGTACACCCCTCTTGCCCTTTCGGTAAGCTACAGACGAGCTAGAGCACTCAGAGTACTTAGCTAAGATCAGAGCCATGTAATACCCAAGGCTGCACAGGATATCCCGGGTAGCCGCTTTAAAAGATAGTCCCTGGGGTGGGCTACTGAGCGAAAAGCATGCTCCGGTACCCTAAATGTGGTTAAAAAGCCTCTTTTAACATTTGTTCCATAGTCATTAATCAATATTAAACATTTAGCAATTAAGTAGCGCATAGCATTTCTAATCATATTATGCAAAACCCTCTCATAGGTACAAGGTATAAGATCAAGTGGTGCTAGTCTTGTCCTATGGTTCATCAAGATTGACACATGCATAATGAATTGTTGAGTCTTGCATTTAATAGGTAACAAGGAAACCGTAGGTTATACTTGCCTTGGTCACAAGCGGGGTCCTGATGCTGCTCTTGAAACTCTTGATTCTCAAACACATCACCGTCTGGACTCGTGAACAATCACCAAGCACAGGGTCCAATCATTCATTACATGCAAATAAAATATACTTCTATTAGAACAGTACACCAAACATCATAAACAGTTAGAGAAACACTTAAAAAACTATTCTACTCGTCGATACGATCACATGAACGTGTAGATCACCCTAATCGGATCTAAAACGAGAAAGTTATGAAGAAAACAAGTTTCAGGGGCTATTTTGTATATAAAAACTTTCCCTAAGGGCTAACCTACAAAAACCGTGAGCTAGAACGTAATTAACGGTAGCCAACAGGGGCTAACGCGTGAAAAACACGCTTATGGACTGCGGGTTCAATAACTGAAAAGCACAGGGTCTAAACTAAAAGAAAACATGACCTAATTTAAAGCTTTTTGAACTGCACTGGATCGCGGGATGATTTTTGCAAAGCGCAGGGGCTTTTTCGAAAAAGTGGCAGCGACGGCCGCGCGGGCGCCAACACGGCTGCCACGCGGTGAGGGCGGATTGGCTCGATCCACCACGCGGCGGTGAACCGCGTGCATGGCTCGGGTCTACGAGCTGTGCACCCGGTGCATACCCCTTTGGGGATTGTGCCCTAATCTTGACCGTTCGGCACCGATCGAACGGCGCGGGGTGGTTTTCAGCTGCGCGGCGGCGGGCTCGGCGGCGTGGCCATCGGCGCACGGCGGCGCCATTGGAGTTGCTCGGGAGGTCGCCGGAACAGCGCTCTCGGGCTCGGCTGGCCATGCGGTCTACACCAGGGGACTGCGAGGGCAATGAAGAACGTGATGGTGGGCTCGGCTTCGGCGGAGAGCTCACCACGGAGCCAGACGGCAGCGGAGCGGATCTGTGAGAGGGAAAACACACCGGTGAGGCTCGGTTACGCGCAAACGAGCAAAGAAAAAGGCGTGGGGCTCCTTGGGCAGCCGCGGCGTCACCTGGAGGGCTCGTCGGGCAGCTCGGGGCTTCGGCAGGGCCTCACGGCGGTGAGCAGAGAGCGGCGGCACGGGAGAGACGAGTGGTCAGCGAGGGAGGATAGCCAGAGGCTCTGGCCTGGGCTTTATAGGCTTCGGGGGAGTGGCGAGGCGTCGGTGGAGGCTCCACCGAGCCGGATTGAAGGCCGAGTGTCCATTATGGCTACTAGCTCGTCGGTTACGGGAGGGGAACGGGGAGCGGTGGCAGAGCTGGGCAGACGGGAGGTAGGGGAAGGGTTCGGGAGAATGACAGGTGGGACCGGTTGGCAGGCGGCGCGGGCGAGCGGGCTGCGCGAGCGCGAGCTGGGCCGCGATGTGGGCCAGAGCGAGCGAGGGGAGGAGAGGGTGTGGGCGCGGTGGACTGGGCTGTGAAACATCCTCAATTTTCCGCGAAGGGAAAATCCACAGAATGAGTTATAATATGACAAAACCGGAACTGATCTTTTCATATTATCATATATCAGTCGATACCACAGTCATACATCGTATTATTACATGGTTTAAGCATTACATCACTGGGGTATCACCTATTACAGAGTTTATTCTAGCGGAAGGCTATCGAGTGAAGGCTCCTCCTTCACAGGCATCTTCAGAGTTGTCATAGCGCAGCATCGATCGGATCCTCCGAACCAATCTTGAGCGTAGGCACGAAACCTCCTAATCCTCCTAGAGTCAGTACTTCTGAAGCAGGAAATCTACACACCGCCAGATGTGTGTAGGCCATGGTCAGCACCGATGAGCTTTAGTGGAAAAGATAAAACAAGGGATCTGGCGATCCTAAGATTTGGTTGTGGATTTGCATCCTAGCGCATGAGCAGTAATAATAAGCAATATAGTAATGTTATCAAGTTTTAACACATTCCCCAATCACGCACATCCACATCCATCCACCATATCCATATCCATATACATCCCAATCATCACCACACCATCACCTCATCTCATCTCACTCAACTGCTCAGTCGACAGAGGCCAGCTCCCTCCCAGCGTTGTCTCAACGGCCCGCAACCTCACACTAGGTTCACGACCGGCACTCACATACCAGGGGGAGAAAAGAGAACTCTTGCTATGTCGGAAAGCTGGTCAGGGAAAAGGTCCGCAGCCATAGAATTGGCTAACGTATCGATCGATCAACCATACACTCTGCAGAGGTTCTACAACATCCACAAGATCGCCATCATCGGCACCCTAGGTGTGCCTAGGCGGATATCGGTCGCTTGCCAGCCTAGAGTAATGCCACCCTACCACTCAGCCCTGGAATCATCCCAAGTCCGTCTGGGATGGCTAAGTCTGTGAAGTCACGTTCGTCCCTCGAAGTCCCGAAGTGGGGGCCGTGATCGTCTCAGAAGGGTGTGGGACTCCCATGCCCGTACCTTCCTCGCACTCTCTCGCCTAGCAGTAGTGGCATTGCTCTACCAGGTAGTCCGACTGTCCCCGTCCATAAGGAGCGAGTGGCATGTAAAGGTTTTCCCCGTGGTCAGGTTTCCGCTCCACTAGGGGTGACTAAGCCGGAATGTCTTCTCAAAGGTTTTCGTTATCCGTGCCACCACAGCACGCTCCTGACCCGGGTTCCACCAGCGACTCACACCCGGATCCACCTCAAGTCACCACTTAACCCGCCACAGGTTTCACCACCACAGGGGCATCCAAATCTGCCCCACGGCAAGACTCGCACCAGGCTCGTCGTATATTCTGGCTCGGTCGACAAAACCCTCACTGTGACACCCCAATTTTAAGAACAAAATTGGAGCACAATATATGTATGCCAGGATCAATTTTCATACATATATCCACATCATAGTAAATATCAAAACAATGCTTTATTAATATATCGTACATTATTACAAAAATGACCCTCGGGTCCAAAAGAAAAGTACAGACTCTCATGATAACTGACTCTAATGTAGACTTCGCGGAAACTGGACGCCATCTCCACAGGAAGGTCGACCGGGGGCTGCGCCATCCTAGTACAAGTCGTCTGGGTCGTATCCACCGTCTTCTGGGTACAAGTTGTCGGGGTCGTATCTACCATCTTCTCGGTACTCCTGCTCCGTGTCGTAGACTCCAACGTCTGGGTGGGGTAGCAGGGGGTTCAAAGAGGAAGGGTGAGTACATCGAAATGTACTCCGCAAGTGTAGGAAATATATGCTTATGAGGCTATTAACAAAGGTAGGCTGACTTTGTTTGACTCAAGCGCCTAAAGCAACATATCCTATTAATCCTATTAAACCTATGCACCTATTTACTAGGTTATAACCTCAGTCTCCATCTGTAACAGTAACCACACTCGGAGTCGCACCGAGCAACCAACACTTGGAGTCACACCAAGCAACCGCACTTGGAGTCGCACCAAGTACCCACACCTGAAGTCCATCAGGCAAACCGCACCTGAAGTCCATCAGGCCACCCACAAGTCCGATTCGAAGAGTCCCCATACGTGTATTAGGTCCATATGTCACGACATAGAGAGCTACCTTCCGTAATAACACCAGGTCTATGCCCGAGCCTGGGAATCACTCCCGTACCAAGCAGTAACCCGCGTAGAAGAAGCCTCTGTACCCATGTCATATGAGACTAATGACCACATAAGGCTTCCCTAACGAACCAGACTCAACCCACCAACTAATCTCGAAGAAGTCCAAGCCCGCTCGTGACCGTGAGCACGGCTGATATATCCGTTTTACACTCTGCAGAGGTTGCACATCGTTACCCATGAGTCGTGCAGATCCCGTCACACTAAACACTGCCGAGGTGTATAGCAGGTTGCACTGCAAGGCCTTTACAAAACTCCCTCCAAGTCCGTTTTACACGTTCACTAAGGTTTCACCGCTAACAGTGGATATACGCACCACTGCAGAAGCCCCCTCTTGTGCCACAAATCCGACCCTGTGTAAACCCTCAACGTGGAGGCAATTAATTACTTGGCCAGGTCGAGCCCATCCAGATCTTATGGTTGCGCTGTCAAGCCGGGTTACATGCTCTGAGAACCGGGTCCTAGGGATCTAGGTAGGATAATCTAGCACGAGCCCAGAACCAAAAACCAAATACAGCTGCCGAGTCGCACGACACAAAAACCACCAGTACGGTCCATCCTGCCGGATTTACCTACTCACCATACTGCTCTGATACCACTCTGTGACACCCCAATTTTAAGAACAAAATTGGAGCACAATATATGTATGCCAGGATCAATTTTCATACATATATTCACATCATAGTAAATATCAAAACAATGCTTTATTAATATATCGTACATTATTACAAAAATGACCCTCGGGTCCAAAAGAAAAGTACAGACTCTCATGATAACTGACTCTAATGTAGACTTCGCGGAAATTGGACGCCATCTCCACAGGAAGGTCGACCGGGGGCTGCGCCATCCTAGTACAAGTCGTCTGGGTCGTATCCACCGTCTTCTGGGTACAAGTTGTCGGGGTCGTATCTACCATCTTCTCGGTACTCCTGCTCCGTGTCGTAGACTCCAACGTCTGGGTGGGGTAGCAGGGGGTTCAAAGAGGAAGGGTGAGTACATCGAAATGTACTCCGCAAGTGTAGGAAATATATGCTTATGAGGCTATTAACAAAGGTAGGCTGACTTTGTTTGACTCAAGCGCCTAAAGCAACATATCCTATTAATCCTATTAAACCTATGCACCTATTTACTAGGTTATAACCTCAGTCTCCATCTGTAACAGTAACCACACTCGGAGTCGCACCGAGCAACCAACACTTGGAGTCACACCAAGCAACCTCACTTGGAGTCGCACCAAGTACCCACACCTGAAGTCCATCAGGCAAACCGCACCCGAAGTCCATCAGGCCACCCACAAGTCCGATTTGAAGAGTCCCCATACGTGTATTAGGTCCATATGTCACGACATAGAGAGCTACCTTCCGTAATAACACCAGGTCTATGCCCGAGCCTGGGAATCACTCCCGTACCAAGCAGTAACCCGCGTAGAAGAAGCCTCTGTACCCATGTCATATGAGACTAATGACCACATAAGGCTTCCCTAATGAACCAGACTCAACCCACCAACTAATCTCGAAGAAGTCCAAGCCCGCTCGTGACCGTGAGCACGACTGATATATCAGTTTTACACTCTGCAGAGGTTGCACATCGTTACCCATGAGTCGTGCAGATCCCGTCACGCTAAACACTGCCGAGGTGTATAGCAGGTTGCACTGCAAGGCCTTTACAAAACTCCCTCCAAGTCCATTTTACACGTTCACTAAGGTTTCACCGCTAACAGTGGATATACGCACCACTGCAGAAGCCCCCTCTTGTGCCACAAATCCGACCCCGTGTAAACCCTCAACGTGGAGGCAATTAATTACTTGGCCAGGTCCAGCCCATCCAGATCTCTTGGTTGCGCTGTCAAGCCGGGTTACATGCTCTGAGAACCGGGTCCTAGGGATCCAGGCAGGATAATCTAGCACGAGCCCAGAACCAAAAACCAAATACAGCTGCCGAGTCGCACGGCACAAAAACCACCAGTACGGTCCATCCTGCCGGATTTACCTACTCACTATACTACTCATTACCAGTCCACATGTTCCATAGATCATTAATCAGAATTAATTATAATAACCATCCCATCCCAAGACAGCAGAGCTAAGCATGATATCTACCCAACACATCCCAAACCAGGTGACAAGGAAAATATGAACAAGTTCTAGTAAACCTTAACATGGGATTCAATTTAAGACTGCATGCATCTATAGGATCTAACTAATCTAAACTCAAAATAAAATAAATACAGGAGCAAGATGTTCAAGGACACTTGCCTTCGGGCTGGGTCGGATTGACAAAAGCACAAACTGGATCAGAAGGTTCCACGTAGCTCGCACTCGCTGGATCAAACATCAAACATGGCCCAAACAAACATAATAAATAACAATATATCAACAGTATGAAAATAGTAAACTAATAGATCTACTGCGTAGAGAATGAAATTATAAATCTAACGCAAGTTGAATGGGTCGAATCGGAGTTAAAACGCAAAAGTTATGAGCATTTGAAGTTGGATGGCAAATCTGTAAATCGGTTGAACTCATTTTGTGTTTTAAATAAATCAAAATCCGAATTTAATCGGCTGGTGGACCGGGCCTCATTTCGATAGAACAAGAGGGGCTCAAAAGAAAGTTTCCAACGACTCAGTGAATAGTGTTGGGTGGAGTGCGGGTTGATTCCTAAGAACTCCAGGGGCTCCTTAACAAAAGGGTCCGTGCGCCGGCGTGGCGCTGGCGTGGCCGTGACCTGGCGCTACGTGGCGGCTGGGTAGTGGCCTGGTGTGCCACGAGGCTGTGGACGCGAGTGGGTGTGGTGTGGTGGACTGGGTCCACGAGGCTTTGAACTAGGTGCATACCCCTTCGATTCGTCTTCTAATCTACACCGTTGGTTTTGAGATGAACGATGCAAGGGGGTTTTGGGGTGAGGACGGCGGTCGGCCGGCACTGTGCACGGCGGCGCGCCATGGCAGGGACGCGAAGCTCGCCGGCGTGAGCTCAGGGATGCCCTAGGGGCCATTAGAGACTGCGGAAAAGGGTCGGGGTGAAGCAGAGCTTACAACGGAACCGATGGTGCACTCCTCGTCACCGATGGAGCTCCGGGGATGGCTGGCACCGTGGGGGTCGCGGCGGTGATGCTCTGGTGCTCCGGCGCGGTCGGGTGGAGGCGTCCCTGGCTCAGACGAACGCCGAGTACGGTTTTCCGAGCACGGCGCAACTCGGCGAGTTCATCGGTGTGAGGAAGAGAGGACGGTGGCATCTTCTTCGGAGAGGTGAGAGGTCGAGCCAAGCTCGGTAATGGCGGCGGCTGAGGCGAGCTGGTGGCAGGCAAGGGAAACGAGCACTGGGCGTAGATGGCGCGGGCGGCGATGGTGGTTTGTTACTTGTAGGGCACGGGAAAGGTGGAGGGGTGGCGGCTGGATCAGTCCGGGGGGAAAACACGGGAAACGCGAGCGTGGCGTCGCGCGTAGGGCGGAGAAGAGGTTAGGGGGAGAGCTGACGTGTGGGTCACGGTGCAGTGAGAGAGCTGAGGAGAGGGGGTGCTGCATGAGGGGCACGGCGCCGTCCCTATGGGCCGCGCGGCTTGCGAGCGGGCCGGAGGGAGTTGGCCGCTCGGCCTGTGCTGTGCGGAGAGGGGAGGGATGGGAGTTGGGTTGGCGCACCGGGAGAGAGAGGAGTGGGCCGAGCAGGCTCTGGCGGGCCGTCGGGAGAGGGGAGAGGAGCAGGCCGGCGGAAGCGGAAAGAAGGAGAGGGAGGGGTGGGCCGGTTGGGCCGAAGAGCTGGGCCGGCTGGGAGAGAAAGGAGAGGGGAGGCCCTTTGCCTTTTCTTTCTCTTTTTCTTTTCTTTTCAAACCTTTTCAAAATCTTTCTCAAAAGTCAAAATCAAAACTGTTTGAAAACAAAACAGTTCTCAAAGTTTTGAAAACATTTTTCCTAGGTTTATCAAATATTTTTTTTTGGTTTGATTTGGTAAAATTTTCATAACTCCTTTGTTTATTTTCTAAATGGAATAAATCCGGTTCGCCCTATACGGGTTTAATAAATTATTTTCCACCCAATAAAATTTATGCAACGGCATGAATGCAACAAACATCTGGCTAGAATTTTTCCTCCGTCTAGGGTTTTGGCCATTTCCTTATTAAATTCTAATTTATTTTAATTAATTAAACACCCGGGGTGTTACACTCACCCTACACACACCCAAGTCACACACGCAGCACGCTCACACATCACCAAGTCTGGCATCACCCGCCAAACCATTCCCAAGGGTTCACCATCCGCATCACATCTCAGATATAATACGAAGTGGAGTTAATAATATAATGGTGAAACATGCAAGCAAGCAGGCGAGTAAGCTAGATTAACTGAGCGAATGCGCAAAGTAGGGTGTTGTGGTAGAGTGGGTTGCAATCAGGTAGTAATGGCTTAGGTAATATCATGCATCAATATACTAGCAAAGGATTAAATATAAAGCACTAGCAAGTCTACATATTTGCAATGTCTAATAGGATTCTCTAAAAGAGGGTGCTGCCATGACACCTGCGAAGTAGTCGTAGTCGTGGTTAATTATTCCTCGTTGGTGTTCCATCAGCGAGGTCGTCTCCTCCTGAGTTGACTCCATGTCGCCGTCCTTGTTGCCATCCATGCTCTCTTGGTCCAATCGTATGCTACTCCACGAAACGACACACACGGCAAGAGAACATTCACACCATAATTGAAAAGATAACAGGACGCAGGAAGATCCAATAACGCCAACGAGACACTAAAATACACAAGGTTTAGCTCTCTCGGCGTTTGTCCGATTTCCTCGAGCTAGGAACAAGGTGGTGGTTTGCAAGTTTAAGTCTTGGTCAAGCCAATACGGCTTTAAGACATAGGGTTCAAACCAAGGCCTATCCTTAGCAAACACCACAGCTCACATCCTTCGATTTGATCATCATTTAAAAAAGGTGGAATCGGTGGACGGGCCTAATGAATAAAGAACGACAGGGTTCGGCTCTTGTAGCCTTATCCCAAAGGTCAATTGATCATAAGAACGATTAAACACCATTGCAACTTGACTCCAAGGTACCTTGGCTTGTCCGTTATGGCAAAAGCTGTAGCGCAAAAGGATTGGAGTTCTACAATCCTCTCGATCCACACGACACAGCACGTCGGGAACCAAGAGCGGGGTTAGCTCAACACACCTACGCCATGTTCTCAGGCACATTTCTAAGGAAATGTGTTTAGGTGGTCGATCGAGTCGACGCGCGGGGTCCTGAGTTACAACATAGACCGTAGCTTTGCTAACAAAAGGAATAGCAAGAGTACAAATATATTTAAATCAAAGGCTCTTTCTTTCCAATGCACACGTCATGGTGGAAGACGAGATATTGAAAGGAGTGGCTCAGTATAAGAAGCAAGTGCGCAAACTGCTCGTAGGGTACCCGACCGAGGTGCTCTGGCACTAAGTCATTTCTAGATTCATAGCGGTGCGGTTGTCACCGCGAGAATCAAGATATGCAGTGGTCAACAGGTACAAGCATACAAGGGTTTATGCACGAAGAAGCATTTATAAGGCATGCTCATATAAGTGAAAAAGAGCGTAGCTCCATGGTCATGGCGAGGTGTACTCGCGACCACAAGATACACTAACAGGGGTCGTGTTACATTCGGCATCACGGCCATGGCGAGACAGGTCTCGCGATCGTAACGTCCGAACGAGGTACGATCCCTTAGCCGGCTTAAAAGCTCGGCACTCAGACAAACACACGAATCATCCATCAATACAACGATAAGAACCATAAAGCGACATACAGACACATCAAACCAAATGAGTGGAGTAGCACATTCCCATAGCATGAGATTGGATGGATCCTGTATCACAAGTGCATATACAGGTGGTCATAAGCACGAGATGCATGAGTATAGATAGATTAATAAGAGACTTTCCAGGGGGCTCGGTAGATCGACGATAAGATGACACGGGTCCCAATGGGTCATGGTGGCGGCACATAGGGTCACGACATCGGGGGAGGCTCGTGGTAAGGCGCGTCGAGGGAACGTCGAGGGGCGTCATGGCCAGTGTACTACGCGGCGTGATCGATACCAAAGTTCGATGTCACGGTCGAGGGTCACGGGGTCTCCTCAATCGTCATATGCTACGGTTTCCATCAGGGGCATCCTACGGTCAAGATGAGAAGAGAATTACCTTGTCGTTCAGCATGTCGACTAGGATTCGTTCCATTTGGTCTAAACATGTCGCGGTCATGGTTTTGTCATGGGCGTACTTCCAGGGCGGTCAATCACACAGCGGTGTTCTTGGAACACCGGGGGTTCGATTTGGCTTGGGCCGGTCGTGAGTGTGTGCATGAGTGTCCATAGGTCGGAAATGACCTCGGTCTACTCGTTCAGTTCGGCAAGCAGGGTCAGGGGTTGGAAGAGAGGATCGTTTAGCTAACCATGGTTCATCGTGTAATTATGGATGATGTTGCTTGGCATCTAGGTCTTGGCGTAACAGTGCCATCCACGTAGTTTGCCTTTAGTCCTTTGCACGTGGTGCACCTGGAGGGGGAAAGGTTTGATCGAAGATGGAAACAGATCGATACGTGATAACGAGTTTGCCGATAGCGGAAACATGAAATAGCCGGCACGATGGCACGGACAGGCAAAGATGATTAATATGAATCGGTATTACAAGGATCATCACGTGCAGGATATAAATTGGTCTTCATCGAAGTGGCGCCGTCGACCGAACTGCTGTGCACACACAGCCGAATCAGCAGGGCGCACGCAGCCGAACAGCAGGTCACACGCAGCCGAATCAGCAGCGCCGCCTTGGCTGAACTGCGACTCGGCAGGGAAGACGTCGAGCGAGGCGAAGGGGTTCGGCGCGGCGAGGTGGCTCCCTTTCTGCATCAGTGAGGACACCGGCGCGAAGGCCGGTTTTTAGACATGGCAAGTTGGTGAACGGTAAGGAGCTTGGTGTTGTGGTGCTCACTGACAGCGAGGAAGTGGGAATCCGGCAAGGGCGAAGGCAGCGAACACCGGTCTGGTGGCTTGTTGCACGTCCATGGCCGTGGTGTCCGCGGGCGGATTCTGCGTGACGGCGAGGCGTGGTCGACGTGGAGAGGTAGCTCTGCAGGGGGCTCGGAGCAGAGGAGGCCGTGGTTGGCGGCGAGGTTGTCGATCGCGCCGGCGGCTGCGCGGCTAACCGGAGCAGCGACAAGGAAGTGGCACCGGCGGGGAGGCTGTCGTTGGCGTGGCTCCAGTAGAGGTGGCGCTGCAGATGGCTCGGTGAAGGAGACGGTCAGTGCCAGGACTCTGTTGGTGGCGCGGACGAGCAGGAGCAGAGGCGTGGTTGCAGCTGCGGTCGGAGTAGGGGCGTCGGGGAGATCCATGGCATGCCCGGGGTCGGCGTCGCGGCCGCAGCGTCGAGGAGGGGCACGACGAAGGAAGTAGAGGCCATCGTGGGCGCGGCTGACGTGTCGTAGAGGCCGATAGTGGTGGCTCCGGCGGAGGTGCACGGCGTCGCGGTGGCGATGGCGAGGTCGTGGACGCTGGGTGACGTCGTGGCGTGGCGTGGCCATGGCCACGGTCGGCGACGTTGGCGCCCAGGAGCCTGGTGATGGCGCGAGCAGGCAGGAGCGAAGGCAAGGCCGACGGCGAGGCATTCTGGACGGCTGAAGGGTCGAGATGGCGGACTAGAGGGGGGGGGGGTGAATAGTCCTTTCTAAAATTAATCGCGTCGGCTAACCGAAACAAATGCGGAATTAAAACTATCGGTCTAGCCAAGACTACACCCCTCTACCTATACTCTATGACACCTTACAAAAGATCCTAAACAATGCAAATAAGGTGTCGGGCTAGCTAGAGCTCACCTAACCAATTCTAGAAGCAAGGTCACACAAACCTATGCAACTAGTACTCAATCAACCGGGGAGCTCCTACACATGCCATTAAGCAAAAGCACCAAGCCTAAGCTCACTAGCAATGCTCAATAACAAGGCTACACAAGCCAAATTAGTGAGCTCAACTTAGCTTATACAAACTAAGCAATGTGACTAGCAAGACTACAAGTCAACTAGTCACTCACGGGATCAACTTCTATGCTACACAAGCAAGGAAGGTAACTAGCAAGCTACACAAGCCAACTAATCATAAGAGCAACTAGCACATGTATATGAACAAGTAAATACAAGCTAGTGAAAAGAGTTTGCAAACCACCGAGAAGATGAACACGAAGTTGACACGGTGATTTTTCTCCCGAGGTTCACTTGGTTGCCACCAAGCTAGTCCCCGTTGTGTCGACCACACACTTTGGTAGTTCGGCGGCTAATAGGCACCACACCTAGCTCGACACTCGAGCGCCGCAAGAACTCACCCACAAGTGAGGGTAACTCAATGACACGCGCAATCCACTAGAGTTGCTCTTCGCGATCCCCGCGGGGCGAGCACAATGCCCCTCACAATCCTTCTCCGGAGCCACGCACAATCTTCACGCGGGCTTCACGACGGAGACTCGATCACCAAGCCGTCTAGGAGGTGGCAACCTCCAAGAGTAATAAGCACCACCGGCTTGCAACTCGAACACCTAGTGCCACTCGATGCAATCTCTCAAAGCAACGCACTAGAATCGCTCACTCGCAATAGATTCGCACACTAGCAAGCACAAGCGAGTTAGAGGGCTCCCAAGCACTCCCCAAGCATGGACACCAAGTCCCAAGGGTGCTAAGCACTAGCCAAGGCCGGCCACCATCTCCTTTTATAGCCCCAAGGGCTCAACTAGCCGTTACCTGTTCACTGCGCGAAAAACGCGACGACCGGACGCACCGTTAAGTTAGCACCGGACGCTCCCACTGCGTCCGGTCGCTGGATGGCAGCCACGCGTCCACGCGAATTCAACGTCGTTCGTCTGATCGTCCAACGGCTAATTGCACGAAAAGCTTCACAATGACCGGACTCTATGTCATTGGCACCGGACGCGTCCGGTCAAGAATTTTGCTCAGCGTCCGGTCAGAACCAGAGAGGTTCCAGAGAGGTTTTTTATCGACCGGACGCGTCCGGTCACCAGTGACCGGACTCACTCAGCGTCCGATCAAACTGTTTGAACCTGATGCCTCTCGTGAACAGTGGTACAGGCGAGTCCGGTCGTTTTTCACAACTGACCGGACGCGTCCGATCGCAGCGTCCGGTCGCTGTTCAGCGTCCGGTCAAGCCTGAAAACCACGTTTTTCAACTTCGGTTTCTTCTCCTTTTCAAATGTGCCAACACCACCAAGAGAATACCACCTTGTGCAAGTGTGTTAGCATTTTCAAAACATTTTTCAAAGGATTTATTAGCACTTGCACTCACCACGCCACTCGATCCTAGCAACATTGCAATGTTAGATCACTCAAGTGGCACTAGATGACCGATATGCAAACAAGTTTGCTCCTCTTGATAGTACGGCCATCTATCCTAAACCCGGTCATAAACTTCTCTACACACCTATGACCGGTGAAATGAAATGCCCTACAATTATACCTTTGCCTTGCGCATTCCATTCCATCTCCTTCGGTGTTGATGCAACACATGCACCAACCTATATCAAATGATATGATCCACTTCATATCATCACATGGCCTCCATGGTCCATCGATCTTGACCTCACTTGCTCTTCACCATTGCTTCGGTCCTTCGGCGCCAAGTCTTTGCTCAAGCCTCCCGACACTCGGTACCAACGGCTTCAAAGCCTCCAACTTGCCCTTCACCTTCGCAACCGGTCCATCAAGTCAAGTCTTGCCTTGATCTTCACCATCTTAGCCACATGACCACATGTCACGTTTCATGTGCATTAAGCTCCTTCTTCACATGTGTGGCCCTTGCAACATCCTCCAAGCCATTTCACCTCTATGGCATATGTTGCTCACACATGATCACCTGTGGACTAATCACCTGTGTAATTCACTTCAAACACCATTAGTCCACCTAAAGTTGTCACTCAATTACCAAAACCAAACTAGGACCTTTCAATCTCCCCCTTTTTGGTAATTGATGACAACTCTACAAAGATATGGAAATTAAGCTCTTTGGGTTCTATGTTACTTATCCAACATTAAGACCATATAAGAGAATTTGGATAAGCACCATACAACCCGACTTTGTAGTGTTAACTCCCCCTACATGTGTGCTCAAATGGTTTGGTTTCAAGCTTGCACACATGCATAAATATGAAATTTGTGGGAGTGTTAGCACTACTAAGTGATGCTAAGGTATACATGATGAAATTTTACCTTTGAAGCGTGCATACCACATTTTGATTCATCCTTAGCATCGAAGAGTAGCTAGACATCATAAAAACTAGAAAACCCCGTGAGATCAACATTAATAGCAAGGGTCTAGTTTTGCATTAAAAGCACAAGTCTAGCTATTAACCTATGCATGCTAGTTATCAATTCATCAATTAAATCCTATAACTAGCATACACCACACAAGCATGCATATAAAATTTTAAAACTTATGCAATGCAAGCAAGCACATGATTATGCACATATCAAATGCAACAACCAAGTTCATGAGCTTGCTCCCCCTACTTGTGTGCTCTCATCGTCCAAGAATTTTGATCCTTCAATCTTGCTCCCTTTTTGATCCATGTCCATCTTCTTTTCTTGACTTCTCCCCTTTGTCCTTGACATATCATAAATGACATATCTTTGTCACAATTTCTCCCCCTTTGTCATCAATGACCGTAAAAAGGCATGCTTCTCTTGATACAAAGGGTTGGACTAGAGTAGATGGTTGACACTTTAAGCTTCATTTTTGATGGACACTACGATATGTGTTGGAATGATGCCATGTGTAGGATCGTTGACCTTGATACCAATTGGTGGGGCTCCTCCCCTATGTCATAGCATGGGTCATCCAATTGATAAGCTTGAGCTCTTGTTGGTGAGGGATGCTTTGCTTGATTTGATCACTTAAAGTTGAGGATCACTTGAAGTCTTGTAGGATACCACTTGTGAGCTTGATCTAGACACCACTTGGTAAATATCACTTGAAAGATCATATACCATCTTGAATAGATACCATGTGAAGAAATGATGAGTCTAGATACCACTTGAATGATAGTTTAAACTTGATATCCATTTGCATTATTGTCTTCTTCTTGAACTCTTGTCATGAGCCTCTCATTTGTGACTTGAACTATTAAACTTGCACAAGATATCTAACTCGGTTTGCTCTAGAGTAAGCTTCTTCACACATCTTTCAATGGTTATCTTACTCACGTTGAATTAGACACTTGAATGCTCATCTTCTAGATCAAGTACTTGGGTTCACTAGCTCATGAACAAACTCATATACTAACCACTAGATCATATAATCAATCAAGCAATAGTGGTAGGCTATGAATTGAAACTTTTCATTTGTTATGCATGATCCTATTGAGCATGTACTATATGCACCAACCGCATACTAGTAAGGGATGAAATGATCATGCACATTACAATAATACCTTTGCTATCTTGGAGTAGAGGATAGTCATTTGATTCCTATTAAGCTCCAAATAGCAATGTGAAGTCCATGGTGAAGACCAATATATACCAATTGATAGAACAAATCTTCACTCATATGATTAAGTGCGCTATCTTGTTGTGGTTGGCTTGCTTCTTCATTTGAACATAGCTTGCATATGAATACCACTTGATTTGACATGATTTGCTTTTCTATCTTGGACGTTGCTTGCTTTGCTTGGTCAATCCTTTCATTGCTTCAACTAAGCATCTCAAATATCCTTTGAATCACCACTTCCATATTAGCCTTCCAAGTACCATACTTGGTTAACCTACCAAAGGCGGCAAGCCCCTACAAAAGGGAGAAGTGACCTCTCTCCAAAGAATCATCCTTGATACTCACTTGAATTGACTTTGTTTGATTGATCCATTTGAACTCTTCTTGAAATGTGACTTTGAATCCATCTTTGAGTCCTTTTCTTTCTTCCAAATGATCTTCAATTTGATACTAGAACTTGATCTTTATCTTCATCTTGATGTTGGTCTTGATCTTCAATTTGAGTACCAAATGTGTGCCAAATACACTTCCCAATCAAATGAACTTGTACTCATATTTGTCATACTTCTAGCTCATCTCAAAACCAAACATAGGTCCCTCAACCACTTATAAATATGATTCCAACTTGAGGGCCTTTCAATCAAAGTGACTCTAAATCAATCCAATATTTGTCACTTTTCTGGCAGATTCTGTCCTTCTCAAAGAAACATGCATATCTCCCAAAATATAAGTTTAATGACTATGAAATTTGGTGGAGATGTGCCTCTCTAAGTGTTCTAGCAGCCATAAAAATTTGAGCTTCATTGGCTTTCTAGATTGCTACCAGATTTCAATTCTCTCCATAGTACTACATGCTGAAAACTGCTGCACAATAGTTGACAAGATCTACTCCAAAACTAAAGCATCACTTATCCAATTATCATGAATTTTGCACAGCGACTAATATCACAAGTGTAGAGCATGTGTACCAAATTTCAAGCCAATCCAAATAGATTTGGTCATTCAAACATGGCTATTATCACAGCTAGCTCAGATTTCAGATTTTTGACAACTTTGAGCAATTGAGCTATACTCTACCAATTTGAATCAAACTTGAGCTAAACTTGTTTGAACATCAACACAAGACATATATCCATTCAAACCACTCACTAAAAGAAGTCTTATGAACATATCCATTCAAACTAACTCAATTTTGATCACTAAGCATCAAATCCATTCAATCATCTTATAGCAAGCAACATATGCATATATATCCGATTCGATCATCTCATATGCATCTAAAATAACATGATCAACTAGAGATATACCTTAGTAGCTCATGATCATCCAAATAGCAAGCTTCTACTCAATTAGATTGCAAGCCTTCAAATAATTCCAATCAAACATCACAACTTGATCTTTTGCACTTGTATGTTTTGCACTTGGACTTCACTTCTTTTGTCTTGGCATTGGGTTTGGATAGCACTAGGCTTCATTACTTGAATCAATCACATGATGAATAATATGAAATCAATTGAGTCAAGCCTCCAATGCCATGGTACCTACACGCAATCATCCACTTTTTGATGGTACCCAAACTAGTTTGGGTCCTCTCAAGTTAGGTGCAACATACTTTGGCATAGCCTTAGTATGAGTAGCGGGATGTTTTGCAATAGCGACCAATGTGGTACCATTTACATCCTTCCTAAGCATAGAATCATTAATAATTGAAATAGGCTTAGGGGTCATACCTAGGGGACATGAATGAGCCATGTGTCCCCTTTCCCGGCATGAGTAGCAACTTCTCTTTGATTGAGCCTTCTCTTCCTTGCTCATTTGTTGCTTCTCATTGCCTTGCCTCTTCTCATTTGCTTGAGCCTTCTTCTCAAGCTTGGTAGGACACTTCGAGGCAAAGTGTCCCATATCACCACACTTGTAGCACTTGATGTGAGCCAAATCTTTCTTCTTTTCTTCATTCTTGCTCATCATCATTTTGGCATCTTGAATGTGAGTTGGATGCCTTGCTCTTCCGCCCCTTCTTGTTTTCTTCTTCTTCATCAAGTCACCATCATGATGGTTGTTCTTGATTTGAACTTGGGGCTTCTTCTTGTTGGGGCAAGCTTTTGCAAGATGTCCCATCTCATGGCATTGATAGCACATGAAATGAGATAGCTTCTTTTCTTCTTGCTTCCTCATTTTCTTGCCCTTGGCATTGCTTTTGTTAAAGCCAATGCCACTCTTGTCACCATAGCTTCTTTGATTCTTCATCATGTGCTCATGGGTGACCTTTGATTTGCACCACCTCTCTAACTTGTTGCTCAAGTTCTTCACTTCACTTTTGAGCTCATTGTTTTCCTTCAAAAGGTTAGTCTCACAAGACATAGAAGTAGAACAAGCATCTAATTGTGAGGAACATGGCATAGATATTAAATCATTGCAAGAGGTGGATACATTCTTCTTGCCTACATCACAAGGGTCAGCACAAATATGTGATTGATCAAATGACCCATGTGATGAGCTCTCACTAGTTTTAATTTGTTCATTAGAAAGTTTACTAGTGAGAAAAGCATGGTCTTGCACCAAGTTATCATGAGCAACACATAGTTCCTCATGAGTCAATTTAAGCTCCTCATGTGAACAACTACTAACATAAAGTAGATGCTTTGTTTGTTCACATGTGTTCTTTAGAAATGAGTTTTCTTTTTCTAATTTTTCATTTTTAGCTATCTCATTTTCTAAAGCGATGGTCATGCTAGCATATTTACTCAAGAGCTCCTCATATGCATTAAGATCAATCACATTAGCTTTGCAAACCTTAGTGTCACCGTGTGACATGAAGCAATGCGATGTAGTGGTTGGAGAGCTCGAAGAAGTATCACTCTCATAGCCGGAGCATGAACCATCATCATCAAGTGTGCTTGGAATATCATCATCACTTGCATCACTTGAGCTTGAGGTGGAGCAATCTTCCACAATCACGGGGCTGTGGTCTTGCTCAACCACCTCGTGTGCCTCTTCCTCGGGCTTACTAACATCATCATCAATTGGAGCACTCCCATACTTGTCATTGAGATACTTCCACATGTGATGGGAGGACTCCATATCCATGATCTCACTAAAGATATTATCATGCAAAGATCTAAAAATGATGTTAGTAGCTTGGCACTCGAGATCTAGGCATTTCTCTTGTGCTTGAGTTAGATTCATTTCATCCAACACATGAGAAAAGCCTACATCTACGATCCACCACATTTGAGGGCAAATAAACTTGAAATTACACATCATCCAAGTTTTCCATCGTGTAAAGTGAGTGCCATCAAAAATGTGTGGACAATCAATTCCTAGCCCGTAAGTCGCCATCCTCTCGGGTCGGTGAAGACCACAAATGAGAGACCTAGCTCCGATACCAATTGAAGGGTCGAGATGGCGGACTAGAGGGGGGGGTGAATAGTCCTTTCTAAAATTAATCGCGTCGGCTAACCGAAACAAATGCGGAATTAAAACTATCGGTCTAGCCAAGACTACACCCCTCTACCTATACTCTATGACACCTTACAAAAGATCCTAAACAATGCAAATAAGGTGTCGGGCTAGCTAGAGCTCACCTAACCAATTCTAGAAGCAAGGTCACACAAACCTATGCAACTAGTACTCAATCAACCGGGGAGCTCCTACACATGCCATTAAGCAAAAGCACCAAGCCTAAGCTCACTAGCAATGCTCAATAACAAGGCTACACAAGCCAAATTAGTGAGCTCAACTTAGCTTATACAAACTAAGCAATGTGACTAGCAAGACTACAAGTCAACTAGTCACTCACGGGATCAACTTCTATGCTACACAAGCAAGGAAGGTAACTAGCAAGCTACACAAGCCAACTAATCATAAGAGCAACTAGCACATGTATATGAACAAGTAAATACAAGCTAGTGAAAAGAGTTTGCAAACCACCGAGAAGATGAACACGAAGTTGACACGGTGATTTTTCTCCCGAGGTTCACTTGGTTGCCACCAAGCTAGTCCCCGTTGTGTCGACCACACACTTTGGTAGTTCGGCGGCTAATAGGCACCACACCTAGCTCGACACTCGAGCGCCGCAAGAACTCACCCACAAGTGAGGGTAACTCAATGACACGCGCAATCCACTAGAGTTGCTCTTCGCGATCCCCGCGGGGCGAGCACAATGCCCCTCACAATCCTTCTCCGGAGCCACGCACAATCTTCACGCGGGCTTCACGACGGAGACTCGATCACCAAGCCGTCTAGGAGGTGGCAACCTCCAAGAGTAATAAGCACCACCGGCTTGCAACTCGAACACCTAGTGCCACTCGATGCAATCTCTCAAAGCAACGCACTAGAATCGCTCACTCGCAATAGATTCGCACACTAGCAAGCACAAGCGAGTTAGAGGGCTCCCAAGCACTCCCCAAGCATGGACACCAAGTCCCAAGGGTGCTAAGCACTAGCCAAGGCCGGCCACCATCTCCTTTTATAGCCCCAAGGGCTCAACTAGCCGTTACCTGTTCACTGCGCGAAAAACGCGACGACCGGACGCACCGTTAAGTTAGCACCGGACGCTCCCACTGCGTCCGGTCGCTGGATGGCAGCCACGCGTCCACGCGAATTCAACGTCGTTCGTCTGATCGTCCAACGGCTAATTGCACGAAAAGCTTCACAATGACCGGACTCTATGTCATTGGCACCGGACGCGTCCGGTCAAGAATTTTGCTCAGCGTCCGGTCAGAACCAGAGAGGTTCCAGAGAGGTTTTTTATCGACCGGACGCGTCCGGTCACCAGTGACCGGACTCACTCAGCGTCCGATCAAACTGTTTGAACCTGATGCCTCTCGTGAACAGTGGTACAGGCGAGTCCGGTCGTTTTTCACAACTGACCGGACGCGTCCGATCGCAGCGTCCGGTCGCTGTTCAGCGTCCGGTCAAGCCTGAAAACCACGTTTTTCAACTTCGGTTTCTTCTCCTTTTCAAATGTGCCAACACCACCAAGAGAATACCACCTTGTGCAAGTGTGTTAGCATTTTCAAAACATTTTTCAAAGGATTTATTAGCACTTGCACTCACCACGCCACTCGATCCTAGCAACATTGCAATGTTAGATCACTCAAGTGGCACTAGATGACCGATATGCAAACAAGTTTGCTCCTCTTGATAGTACGGCCATCTATCCTAAACCCGGTCATAAACTTCTCTACACACCTATGACCGGTGAAATGAAATGCCCTACAATTATACCTTTGCCTTGCGCATTCCATTCCATCTCCTTCGGTGTTGATGCAACACATGCACCAACCTATATCAAATGATATGATCCACTTCATATCATCACATGGCCTCCATGGTCCATCGATCTTGACCTCACTTGCTCTTCACCATTGCTTCGGTCCTTCGGCGCCAAGTCTTTGCTCAAGCCTCCCGACACTCGGTACCAACGGCTTCAAAGCCTCCAACTTGCCCTTCACCTTCGCAACCGGTCCATCAAGTCAAGTCTTGCCTTGATCTTCACCATCTTAGCCACATGACCACATGTCACGTTTCATGTGCATTAAGCTCCTTCTTCACATGTGTGGCCCTTGCAACATCCTCCAAGCCATTTCACCTCTATGGCATATGTTGCTCACACATGATCACCTGTGGACTAATCACCTGTGTAATTCACTTCAAACACCATTAGTCCACCTAAAGTTGTCACTCAATTACCAAAACCAAACTAGGACCTTTCAACGGCGAGGTGTTCCGGATGGCGAGGTCAGGCGCCACTGCTTGCTCGGCGTGATCCGTGGCAGGGCGCACTCGGTCGGCGACGGCCCGAAGGGAGAAGGCGAGCGGCGGCTCGGAGGAGGAACGAGGAGAAGCGGCAGTCCGAGGTCTTTTACGTGCAGCGGCTAGGGCTTCGAGGGAGGACAGCCATCCTCGGTGTCCGCACCGTGGATGGGATGTCCGAGACACGTGGCGTGCATCTGCGCGGGCGAGTGGAGCAGGGTGGGCGCTAGGGCGGCGGCACGGTCTTGCTAGGGCGCGAACGCGCGCGGTCGGGTCTACTCCCGGGCGGCGGCGGCTGCGCCTAGGTGCGGTGCGCGCCTAGGGTTCGTGCAGGGAGCTGCAGCGGGCCATCTGGGCCACGCGCGCAGGCCTGCGGGGGAGCTGGGCTGAGCTGCCCGCTGTGGTGCTGGGCCAAGGGCCGTGCGAAAGGGGGAAAGTGGAGAGGAAAAGAGAGCTGGGTCAGGAGCAGCTTGTGCAGCCGGTTGGGCCGGTTGGAGGGGGAAGTGGAAGGCGAGCGGCTGGGCTTGCGGGCAGGCCGGGGGCGCCTTGGGCCTGCACAAAGAAGGGAAGGGAGCGCCGGTGGGCTATGGGGGAGTGGGCCATGGCGGGTTGGGCTAAAAGGAGAGAAAAGGAGGATTAAGAGAAAGGAGTTTGGGCCCAAGATGTGAAGGTAGTTTTCCCATTTCTGCTAAGGAGAAGGAGAGGGATTCAAAAAGGAATTCGCGGAGAACTTCGAAAGGAATTTGGATGGAGCATTCAAATATGGTTTGATGAAAAAGGATAAAAGCATCTCTCTCTTCTAAGAAACATTACGACTTGGAGGGTTCGGAGTTGGAACAAGGGGGTCGAGAGGAATTAGAGAAGAAGTTGGGTGGAATCAGAGTCAGTGGTTTGAAAGGGTTCCGATAGACATTAGAGGGAAAAACTCGAGAGAGGTTGGGTAGAGTCCATAGGACTTCGAGAAGGAGTGGAAGGATGTTGAGAGAGACGAAGGTGAATATTCGTCATAGGATTGAAAGAGACTTTGCTATGGGTCTGTGCTCTCCAACATAAGACTTCAGTTGTAAAAAGAATCTCTGGCAAACTCCTACAAGCATTACTATATGAATGCAATAATTTATTTATAAATTGTTCCCGGTTCAGCTAGCAACTACGTGCTCCACACAATCACAGAAAAATTTTAAAAAGTCCAAATTTTTGGGTTGTTACTGTGACGTAACGGCCCTAATCCCATGGCCCACCGATCACTATCAACCACTGACAGTCGATCCGTACAGCCAAGAGATTAAGACCGGGTTCGCCACTGGGCTACGTCAGTGCCCGATGTCCGCAGGATCATCTCACAATTCAGTTACAATCTCTTGAACATTTTGACAAATAACATCGGAGTAAATAGCGGAAGACTTAAATAACAATAGTTTTACAAACCAGTGTTCAACATAAACTTAAAGTGAAGTTATTACAGACCAAAGTTCAAATAGATAGAGTTGGCAGGGTAGCAGACGACAACAACTAAACGATAAAGATACATCACCCAGCCCGAGGGTGAATAATCACTCATCGGCCTCATCGGCCTCTTCCTGAATCACAGTCACACAGCAGGGTCCAAGGCATACTGAGGGATCTGCCATACCTGCAACATGGGTAAAAGAACCCTGAGTACAAAGGTACTCAACAAGACTTAACCGACTAAAGAAAAGGGGAGGAGACTCAGGAATGAAGGCTTAGGGTAGTCAAGGTAAGGCTTAAGCAAGATCAAGTATTTTGCAGAAAAGCATTTTTGTAAATCTTATTTTATTTTGAAAGATTCAGTATTCCTCAATTCTTCATCCTTCATGATTCATTTTACATTTCAAAACATTCCTAGTTGAGAACCACTCTCCGTTGAGAGTCAATGGAACAAGTCTCCATAACCGAGGAGCAACGTTAATCCGGATAAAGAATACTCAGTTGAGGATCCCTATTCACACTGCATATGTAGCACCCAAGCTTGCATATGCCAACTCGTCTTCCACGATTCCTCCATTATTGGGCCCGGTCCTACGCCACCCGGAAGTACAGTACACCACTCCAATCCGGGACTCTAACCCACGTGGGTACATGCTACTTCCGCCATCTCTCCACTCCCAGTGCGCGGTTGTCGGTCCAATAATGGATTTCTCGGAGCCAGAGCTTTCCGTAGTATGTGAATAGTTGCAAGTCCTGCCCAGCAGGCCCCCATACGGATGGTCCCTAATTTTCCAGCCAGCAACTGTGCCTTGGTTATATCTCACCCAAGCGCAACAGTCCTGTCAGTTTTTCAACCCGTCCCGGTCGGTGTCAACTGTCGAGTCCCGGACTACGACATGACGGCACCGTACGCAAGGACAACCCCTCCTTCCCATTGACTAAGTACGGATCAGATACTTAGCCAATAGTGGGAGTAAGCCAAAATCCCATAAATTCTTAAGTGATCACACTTTTGAAATTGGCATTTTTGCAAATCTATTATATAGCATCACTAAGCATTTTGCAAATAGTTTTTTTAAAACAAGGCGGGTGGATCCTTGGTGGAGGTAATAATGCAGGAGGCAATAGGTCATCACACAACTCCTATAACCTAATGCAGTAATTTAACTCAAAAGCATTTAAGGAAAACATTTTATAAATGGAAGGGTTAAATGCACCGGGGCTTGCCTTGGATGGCAAAAAGAGTAGACTCGGGGTAGGTATAAGCGTCGGAGCTCGGGGTTGCCTTGGGGACGGATCCTTCGGCGGCTACCTCGACTTCAGGGCCTTCTTCGTCAACTATACGGATGCAATGATGAATGCTCATGAGAATGATGATATGGACTTATGGTGCAAGACAATACCACTGATTCAAGATTACTCTTAGGCAAGGCATAAACGAAATCTAGGTTGAGCATAAAAGTAACCATTTCTTCCTTAAGCAAAATTGATTAAACTAGACTTTATCATAACTATCCTAAGCATCACAAACATCATAGACCAAAGGGTAGGGGTCTATGAACATCACGCAATCCCAAAAGTCACTTCACAGGGCATTCACACTAACCCTAATCATTTTTTCTTTCTTTTTTCTTAATTATTTAAAAAGGTCATTTTATGAAGGTGCTCCAAAAATTACCAAATTAATCACACAAGTTCATTAGAGTACAAGTATATGGCAAAACAAATTTCATAATTTTTGGAGGTCATTAAGGTGCTCAATTAAATCTAGACATTTAATTAACAAAGGCACTATTCCTTAATTAAAATAAAGCTCAAAAATCAACTTGCTCCAAAAGACTTCAAAATTTTACCAGAGACTCAGAAAGGCATAACTAGCACATAGAAATTTATCTCCAGATTTTTGGAGTTATAGATCACTCTCCAAAAATACCAAACCTTCATTTTTCAATTAAAAGGGGAATTTTACATTTTTAAATCTTTGCAGAAAAGTCAAGTTTTATATTTTTATAAAATACTCCAGAGCATAAAGAGTCTACTGTGAAATTTTCAGAATTTTTGGATCAACACAGAAAATCATACAAAAAGATGAAATATCAGAACTGTTCCCATTTTTAAAAGGAAAAGAGCACTGTGCTCGAGTCGGAACGGGGCTCGGGCGAATCGCGGAACTCTCGGCCGACCGAGGCCTGGCTGGTAGGCTCGGGCGAGACGGAAACCAAACGTTTCGTCCGAGGCCTGGCTCGACGAGGCGGAGGGTGCACAGGTTCTCTCGAGGCCTGGCTCGAGCGAAGTGGTGAGGGTCTGTCCGCCGAGGCTCGGGCTCGGGCGAGACGGAGTGGAAGCAGAGGCCGAGGCCTCGGGTGCTTACCACGGATCGAGACAGGGCTCGAGGGTGAGGCTCGACACGCGCTCGAGGGTGAGGCTCGGCACGCTCGAGGGTGAGGCTCGAGGGACGGTGGTTCGGTGGAGCTCCTTCGGCGCGCGCGGCGAGCGGCGCTCCGGCGACCCTGCGCAACACACGAGACCGCAAGGGTCTGGTCAGAGTCGCACGGGACCGAGGAACACGACACGGGGGTCGGTGAGGGATGGTCGAGGCCGGAGGCGACGAATTTCACGAACCCGAGCTCGCCGGGTTTCTGCCGGAGATGGGAACGGCGAGGTTACGCCGGGCGATTGGAGGCGGTAGAGGTAAAATTGGAGGGTGGTGAAGCAGCACAAGAACACGGCGGAGCTTTTGAGCTAGGTGGTGGAGCGGCGGAGGCACTGGACTGTGCTGGCGACGGAGGCGGAGATGAGTGCGGAGGTCGGAGCTCCGGCGGGCTTATATAGCCGCGGCCAGGGCCGGTAGAGACCTCGGGGTGGTGTGGATGAGGTTTGCGGAGGCGTGCGCACTCGATTGCGCTCTGGCGGATACGTGGGCGTGCAGCCGGGGCTCGGGCGCAAGCTCGGCCGGCGATGGCCACGCGGCGGCGGCGCGGAGAGGACTGTAGGGGACGGGAGCGAGGGCCAGCGCTCGCGCGCGGGCGCGGAGGGAACAGGGCGACAGCGGCGGCAGGTTGGTGGCGCGTGGGGAGCAGCCGGGCGTGCGCGGCAGGCGCGGCGCGGGCGCCATGGCCGGCCCCCCCCTCTGTCGCTATGAGAAGAAGGAACAGTGTAGGGTGTAGGGTTTGACTTTTGGCTAGTTTCTGACTTTTGCAAAATGCTCCCAAAATTTGAACTGTGCGACAAAACTCTCCCAATACCAAAGTTGTTCAGAAAAGAGATCTACAACTTTGTCAAAAAGAACATTTTCAAATTCCAAACAGTTTTTGAACAAAATTCAAAAACAGAAAAGGGGACACTTTTGAAATTTGAATCAATTCAAAATTACTTTGGATTTTATACTGAAACTAGAAAATCTTCAAACATGAAAGCTGTTCCTTTTATCAAAACCTACAACTTTGCTATAATACACTTTTCCAGAAACTCATTAGTTTTTGAACTCTTTTTGAAAACTGAAAAGGGAACAAAAGTTGGGGTTTGATTGAATTTGAAATAACTCAAAACTTTGTACTGCAACTTGAAAATTTGTAAATACCAAAGTTGTTTCTCTTTGACAGCTCTACAACTTTGCTTTTTGGACCAACCCCAAATTTTGAATAATTTTTAAATTACACCAGAGGGATAAAATCCAGGATTTGGAAATTAGGGTTTTGCAAAAGGGATTTGAAATCAAATTCTGATTTTTGAACTTTGGCCAACACAACAAAACTTCAAGACACCAAAGGAACAAAAATTACACAAAACTAATCACAGAGATGAAATTACCATTTTGCCCTAGTAGAGAGAAGTGGGCTAATTAGGATTTTTGCAATAGAGGTAAAATTCACATAAAAGATACACTTAGCAAAATGCATACACATGAAATCATGATCAGAGGCTTAATGATGATAATGAATTGATATGTCAAGTTAATTACAGTTAAACACCAGAGGTGTTACAGACCTCCCCCCCTTAAAGAAATCTCGCCCGAGATTTCCCGTCTTATGAAGACAAAGAAGGGTAAAGGCAAAACCTTACATGGACAGCGATTCGAGAAAGTCGGGGTAGTTCTTTGCTAAGAAGTCTTCAGATTCCCAAGTAGCTTCTTCTTCAGAGTGCTGGTTCCACTGGATTTGTACCATCTTGTGGTGGTTCTTCGGGTAACGCGATCCTTGTGGTCCAACACACGCGAACTGGATATTCTGAGTAGGACAGATCAGGCTCTAGCTCGACATCTTCAACTTCTACGACATGTTCAGGTATTCGGAGAACACTTCTTGAGTTGGGAGACATGGAAAACATTGTGGACTGCGGAGAGATGATCGGGCACTTTAGCTTGTAAGCTACCTTGCCACAACATTCCAAAATCTCAAACGGACCAATGTAGCGGGGTGCTAACTTTCCTTTAACTCCAAAACGAGTGACTCCTTTGGTTGGTGAGACCTTGAGATATACATAATCTCCAACTTGAAACTTCAGAGGTCGACGTCTCTTGTCAGCATAGCTCTTTTGTCGAGATTGGGCAATCTTCATGTTCTCTTGTATCTGCTTGACTTTCTCTTCCATATCCTTGACCAGGTCAACTCCCAAGAATTCCCTTTCTCCAGGTTCGGACCAACTGAGAGGTGTACGACAACGACGACCGTACAGTGCTTCAAAGGGTGCCATCTTGATGCTTTCTTGGTAACTGTTATTATATGAGAACTCTGCCAAGGGCAAACAGTCATCCCAAGTATCTGCGAAGGTGAGAGCACAGGCTCTCAACATGTCTTCCAGCACCTGGTTGACTCGCTCCGTCTGTCCATCAGTCTGAGGATGATATGCTGTGCTGTATAAGAGCTGGGTTCCAAGTGAGGTATGGAACGCTTCCAGAACTTAGCAACAACTGGGTACGCGGTCAGAGACAATGGTCTTGGGTATGCCATGAAGCTTCACTATGTTGTTCTTGTACAACGGCGGCATAGTGGGGACGGTGGGGGTGTAAATAGTCTGACTGGCAGAAAGTGAGCTTGTTTGGTGAGTCGGTCCACGATTACCCAAATGGAATCAAAACCTTTCCGGGTCTTGGGTAGCCCATTAATAAAATCCATGCTGATATCTTCCCACTTCCAGGCAGGTACAGATAAAGACTGCAATTCTCCTCCAGGTTCATGTGCACGGCTTTGACTTTCTGACAAGTATCACAGCGAGCGACATAGCGAGCGATTCTCAATCTTCATCTTTGTCCACCAGAATCTCTGCCTCAGATCCTGGTACATCTTGTTGCTTGCCGGGGTGGATGGAAAACCTAGACAGGTGTGCTTCATCAAGGATCAACTGTCTCAACTCAGGCACCTGGGAACTACTAGACGGTTCTTGAACCAAACAACTCCTACATCATCGATCCTGAAACAATCAGCCTTTCCGGTCTGGACCTTTTCGATGATGTGCTTGATTCCAGGGTTATCTTTTTGTGCAGCAATGACCTGTTCTCTGATAGAGGTCTCTATCCTGACATTGCTCAGAGTTCCTTGTGGTACCATTTCAATACCCATCCTTCAAGATCATGGCACAAGGAAAGATCATAGGGCTTCGTCGTCAGACAGTTGCAGTATGACTTGCGACTGAGGGCATCGGCGACTACATTCGCCTTACCAGGATGGTAATGCACTTCGATATCATAATCCTTGATTAACTCAAGCCATCTTCGCTGCCTCATGTTCAACTCTTCTTGAGTGAAGATATACTTCAGGCTCTTATGATCGGTGTACACATTGCAAGCACTGCCCAACAGATAATGACGCCATATCTTCAAAGCATGCACCACTGCTGCTAATTCAAGGTCATGGGTTGGGTAATTCTCCTCATGTCGCTTAAGCTGCCGTGAGGCATAAGCGATCACTCGACCTTCTTGCATCAATAACAACCCAAACCAGTACCAGATGCATCACAGTATACATCAAGGGTTTCTCGATATCTGGTTGAGCTAGGACTGGTGATGTAGTTAACAGTTCCTTCAAGGCTTGAAAAGCTTGCTCACAGGCTGGTGACCAAACAAAATCCACGGAATTCTTCAACAACTCTGTGATAGGCTTGGCAACTCTGGAGAAATCTGGGATGAAACGACGATAGTATCCAGCCATTCCCATGAGGCTGCGAACTTCGCGGACAGTGGTAGGTGGCTTCCAATCCAAGATATCTGCCACTTTTCCAGGGTCAACTGACACACCTTCAGCGGACAGGACATGACCAAGGAATTGAATTCGATCTAGCCAGAATTCACATTTACTGAACTTGGCATACAGCTGGTGATCTCTGAGACGAGAGAGAACGACACGAAGATGCTTGGCATGATCTTCAGGAGTTCTTGAATAAACAAGGATGTCGTCAATGAACACGACTACAAATTTATCGAGCTCTGGCATGAACACAGAGTTCATGAGATACATGAAATGAGCGGGTGCATTGGTCAAACCGAAAGACATGACCAAATACTCATATAGGCCGTATCTGGTGGTGAAAGCTGTTTTGGGAATATCTTCGGGACGAATCTTTATTTGGTGATAGCCAGATCTGAGGTCGATCTTGAAAACACTCTGGCTCCAGATAACTGGTCAAAAAGAAGGTCAATGCGAGGCAAAGGATATTTATTCTTGATGGTGACCTCATTGAGTGGGCGATAGTCAACGCACAGACGAAGACTTTTGTCCTTCTTCTTCACAAAGATAGCAGGGCAACCCCAAGGAGATGAACTTGGGCGAATGAGACCCTGTCCAATAGCTCTTGCAATTGGATCTTTAGCTCTGCCAATTCTCTGGGAGGCATTCGATAAGCTCTACGGGATATAGGAGCAGTCCCGGGCTTTAGCTCTATAGCAAACTCAACATCACGGTCAGGAGGCAGACCGGGTAGATCTTCTGGAAAGACATCAGGGAACTCACAGACCACGGGAATATCCCTGACTTCCGGAACACAGGCGGTATTCAACTGGGTGGTTGCTGGTTTTTGAGGCATAGGAAGTTGGAGAAGGAGTTTGGAAGTGCTGTTAGGAATATCCACTCTCACAACTCTATTCAAGATGTCTATCATGGCTTTATGCTGACACATCAAAGATTGCTTTTGAACGAAACTGACTGATAAGATTCATTGATGTAAGGGTAGATAACTGATACAGAAGTTCGATAAAAACCACTGACTGACAAAAGAAAGGTACAAGACAAGATACAGACTCGACTAAACAGAAGACCAACTAACGCCCCAAACCTAGACTAAGGCTTTAGGTGAGCAGATGGTACAGACACAAGGAATCTAGTCATCATCGATGAAGATCAACTCTTCGTCATCATCATCATCCTCGATGATAAGCTCAGGCTCTTCCTCCTCTTCTTCATCTTCAACGTGGACATCTTCAGCAGGTTCCACTTCCTCATTCTGATCGGGCTCGTGTTCCACTTCAGGTTCTTCCACGACTCCGTCTTCGGGGTCTTCCATAACCGGGGGTACCAAGGGATGGAGTTGATCATGCAGTTGATGCACTTCCTCGTGAAGCATATCATTGTACTGCTCGATCTGGGCGGTGTATTGCTGCAGTCCATGGAGCTGGGCTCTGACCACGTCCTCGCGGGTCCAAGCATCATTGCGCTGCTCGATAGCGCGAATCGTGTTCCGGTTAGCCTGTTCCAAGGAAGCTCGTGCCTCATAAAACTCCATGCGAGAAAGGTAGAAGTCATGCTCCATGTTCTCCATTTCAGCCTTCAGATTCTTGATTTCCTCCTTCAGCTGTTTGCGGGTGCGGCGGGAAAAACGATGACCATTGGAGGATTTTCCAGTCTCTTCTCCGGTGCGTGGCGCCAGCTGGTGACGCGGCACACCATTTGGTCCAGTCGACTTGCGGCAGTCCGCTTGATGATGGCCATATCTGGATAAGAGGTTATAGATGAGAAAGGCTAGCAAGAACAAGGTATAGGCACACTATCCCAACCGACTTAGAGAGGAAGTTATACTTAGTGATTAGACATGATGCATGATCGTTCCTACGGAATCAAGGCAAGGCAACTACTAAGGTAACGTACATAGGGCTTAAACAAGTTGTCTTGCTACTAGTTGCCAAAGACAAGATGAGATGAGAAAGACAAGATGAGAGGAGAGAAGCATTTGGACTCAAAATAGTCAAGTTAGTTTTTGGACTTAAAAACTTTTGAAGTTTTCGCAAAAAGATTGCAACGTCGTAGTGAGATGCTCCGATACCACTCTGTGACGTAACGGCCCTAATCCCATGGCCCACCGATCACTATCAACCACTGACAGTCGATCCGTACAGCCAAGAGATTAAGACCGGGTTCGCCACTGGGCTACGTCAGTGCCCGATGTCCGCAGGATCATCTCACAATTCAGTTACAATCTCTTGAACATTTTGACAAATAACATCGGAGTAAATAGCGGAAGACTTAAATAACAATAGTTTTACAAACCAGTGTTCAACATAAACTTAAAGTGAAGTTATTACAGACCAAAGTTCAAATAGATAGAGTTGGCAGGGTAGCAGACGACAACAACTAAACGATAAAGATACATCACCCAGCCCGAGGGTGAATAATCACTCATCGGCCTCATCGGCCTCTTCCTGAACCACAGTCACACAGCAGGGTCCAAGGCATACTGAGGGATCTGCCATACCTGCAACATGGGTAAAAGAACCCTGAGTACAAAGGTACTCAACAAGACTTAACCGACTAAAGAAAAGGGGAGGAGACTCAGGAATGAAGGCTTAGGGTAGTCAAGGTAAGGCTTAAGCAAGATCAAGTATTTTGCAGAAAAGCATTTTTGTAAATCTTATTTTATTTTGAAAGATTCAGTATTCCTCAATTCTTCATCCTTCATGATTCATTTTACATTTCAAAACATTCCTAGTTGAGAACCACTCTCCGTTGAGAGTCAATGGAACAAGTCTCCATAACCGAGGAGCAACGTTAATCCGGATAAAGAATACTCAGCTGAGGATCCCTATTCACACTGCATATGTAGCACCCAAGCTTGCATATGCCAACTCGTCTTCCACGATTCCTCCATTATTGGGCCCGGTCCTACGCCACCCGGAAGTACAGTACACCACTCCAATCCGGGACTCTAACCCACGTGGGTACATGCTACTTCCGCCATCTCTCCACTCCCAGTGCGCGGTTGTCGGTCCAATAATGGATTTCTCGGAGCCAGAGCTTTCCGTAGTATGTGAATAGTTGCAAGTCCTGCCCAGCAGGCCCCCATACGGATGGTCCCTAATTTTCCAGCCAGCAACTGTGCCTTGGTTATATCTCACCCAAGCGCAACAGTCCTGTCAGTTTTTCAACCCGTCCCGGTCGGTGTCAACTGTCGAGTCCCGGACTACGACATGACGGCACCGTACGCAAGGACAACCCCTCCTTCCCATTGACTAAGTACGGATCAGATACTTAGCCAATAGTGGGAGTAAAGCCAAAATCCCATAAAGATTCTTAAGTGATCACACTTTTGAAATTGGCATTTTTGCAAATCTATTATATAGCATCACTAAGCATTTTGCAAATAGTTTTTTTAAAACAAGGCGGGTGGATCCTTTGGTGGAGGTAAATAATGCAGGAGGCAATAGGTCATCACACAACTCCTATAACCTAATGCAGTAATTTAACTCAAAAGCATTTAAGGAAAACATTTTATAAATGGAAGGGTTAAATGCACCGGGGCTTGCCTTGGATGGCAAAAAGAGTAGACTCGGGGTAGGTATAAGCGTCGGAGCTCGGGGTTGCCTTGGGGACGGATCCTTCGGCGGCTACCTCGACTTCAGGGCCTTCTTCGTCAACTATACGGATGCAATGATGAATGCTCATGAGAATGATGATATGGACTTATGGTGCAAGACAATACCACTGATTCAAGATTACTCTTAGGCAAGGCATAAACGAAATCTAGGTTGAGCATAAAAGTAACCATTTCTTCCTTAAGCAAAATTGATTAAACTAGACTTTATCATAACTATCCTAAGCATCACAAACATCATAGACCAAAGGGTAGGGGTCTATGAACATCACGCAATCCCAAAAGTCACTTCACAGGGCATTCACACTAACCCTAATCATTTCTTTCTATTTTTCTTAATTATTTAAAAAGGTCATTTTATGAAGGTGCTCCAAAAATTACCAAATTAATCACACAAGTTCATTAGAGTACAAGTATATGGCAAAACAAATTTCATAATTTTTGGAGGTCATTAAGGTGCTCAATTAAATCTAGACATTTAATTAACAAAAGGCACTATTCCTTAATTAAAATAAAGCTCAAAAATCAACTTGCTCCAAAAGACTTCAAAATTTTACCAGAGACTCAGAAAGGCATAACTAGCACATAGAAATTTATCTCCAGATTTTTGGAGTTATAGATCACTCTCCAAAAATACCAAAACCTTCATTTTTCAATTAAAAGGGGAATTTTACATTTTTAAATCTTTGCAGAAAAGTCAAGTTTTATATTTTTATAAAATACTCCAGAGCATAAAGAGTCTACTGTGAAATTTTCAGAATTTTTGGATCAACACAGAAAATCATACAAAAAGATGAAATATCAGAACTGTTCCCATTTTTAAAAGGAAAAGAGCACTGTGCTCGAGTCGGAACGGGGCTCGGGCGAATCGCGGAACTCTCGGCCGACCGAGGCCTGGCTGGTAGGCTCGGGCGAGACGGAAACCAAACGTTTCGTCCGAGGCCTGGCTCGACGAGGCGGAGGGTGCACAGGTTCTCTCGAGGCCTGGCTCGAGCGAAGTGGTGAGGGTCTGTCCGCCGAGGCTCGGGCTCGGGCGAGACGGAGTGGAAGCAGAGGCCGAGGCCTCGGGTGCTTACCACGGATCGGAGACAGGGCTCGAGGGTGAGGCTCGACACGCGCTCGAGGGTGAGGCTCGGACGCGCTCGAGGGTGAGGCTCGAGGGCGGTGGTTCGGTGGAGCTCCTTTGGCGGCGAGCGGCGAGCGGCGCTCCGGCGACCCTGCGCAACACACGAGACCGCAAGGGTCTGGTCAGAGTCGCACGGGACCGAGGAACACGACACGGGGGTCGGTGAGGGATGGTCGAGGCCGGAGGCGACGAATTTCACGAACCCGAGCTCGCCGGGTTTCTGCCGGAGATGGGAACGGCGAGGTTACGCCGGGCGATTGGAGGCGGTAGAGGTAAAATTGGAGGGTGGTGAAGCAGCACAAGAACACGGCGGAGCTTTTGAGCTAGGTGGTGGAGCGGCGGAGGCACTGGACTGTGCTGGCGACGGAGGCGGAGATGAGTGCGGAGGTCGGAGCTCCGGCGGGCTTATATAGCCGCGGCCAGGGCCGGTAGAGACCTCGGGGTGGTGTGGATGAGGTTTGCGGAGGCGTGCGCACTCGATTGCGCTCTGGCGGATACGTGGGCGTGCAGCCGGGGCTCGGGCGCAAGCTCGGCCGGCGATGGCCACGCGGCGGCGGCGCGGAGAGGACTGTAGGGGACGGGAGCGAGGGCCAGCGCTCGCGCGCGGGCGCGGGGGAACAGGGCGACAGCGGCGGCAGGTTGGTGGCGCGTGGGGAGCAGCCGGGCGTGCGGCAGGCGCGGCGCGGGCGCCATGGCCGGCCCCCCCTCTGTCGCTATGAAGAAGAGGAACAGTGTAGGGTGTAGGGTTTGACTTTTGGCTAGTTTCTGACTTTTGCAAAATGCTCCCAAAATTTGAACTGTGCGACAAAAACTCCCAATACCAAAGTTGTTCAGAAAAATGAGATCTACAACTTTGTCAAAAAGAACATTTTCAAATTCCAAACAGTTTTTGAACAAAATTCAAAAACAGAAAAAGGGACACTTTTGAAATTTGAATCAATTCAAAATTACTTTGGATTTTATACTGAAACTAGAAAATCTTCAAACATGAAAGCTGTTCCTTTTATCAAAACCTACAACTTTGCTATAATACACTTTTCCAGAAACTCATTAGTTTTTGAACTCTTTTGAAAACTGAAAAGGGAACAAAAGTTGGGGTTTGATTGAATTTGAAATAACTCAAAACTTTGTACTGCAACTTGAAAATTTGTAAATACCAAAGTTGTTTCTCTTTGACAGCTCTACAACTTTGCTTTTTGGACCAACCCCAAATTTTGAATAATTTTTAAATTACACCAGAGGGATAAAATCCAGGATTTGGAAATTAGGGTTTTGCAAAAGGGATTTGAAATCAAATTCTGATTTTTGAACTTTGGCCAACACAACAAAACTTCAAGACACCAAAGGAACAAAATTACACAAAACTAATCACAGAGATGAAATTACCATTTTGCCCTAGTAGAGAGAAGTGGGCTAATTAGGATTTTTGCAATAGAGGTAATTCACATAAAATGATACACTTAGCAAAATGCATACACATGAAATCATGATCAAGATGCTTAATGATGATAATGATGATATGTCAAGTTAATTACAGTTAAACACCAGAGGTGTTACAGCCTCCCCCCCTTAAAGAAATCTCGCCCCGAGATTCCACGTCTTATGAAAGGACAAAGAAGGGATAAAGGCAAAACCTTACATGGACAGCGATTCGAGAAAGTCGGGGTAGTTCTTTGCTAAGAAGTCTTCAGATTCCCAAGTAGCTTCTTCTTCAGAGTGCTGGTTCCACTGGATTTTGTACCATCTTGTGGTGGTTCTTCGGGTAACGCGATCCTTGTGGTCCAACACGCGAACTGGATATTCTGAGTAGGACAGATCAGGCTCTAGCTCGACATCTTCAACTTCCACGACATGTTCAGGTATTCGGAGACACTTCTTGAGTTGGGAGACATGGAAAACATTGTGGACTGCGGAGAGATGATCGGGCAACTTTAGCTTGTAAGCTACCTTGCCACAACATTCCAAAATCTCAAACGGACCAATGTAGCGGGGTGCTAACTTTCCTTTAACTCCAAAACGAGTGACTCCTTTGGTTGGTGAGACCTTGAGATATACATAATCTCCAACTTGAAACTTCAGAGGTCGACGTCTCTTGTCAGCATAGCTCTTTTGTCGAGATTGGGCAATCTTCATGTTCTCTTGTATCTGCTTGACTTTCTCTTCCATATCCTTGACCAGGTCAACTCCAAAGAATTCCCTTTCTCCAGGTTCGGACCAACTGAGAGGTGTACGACAACGACGACCGTACAGTGCTTCAAAGGGTGCCATCTTGATGCTTTCTTGGTAACTGTTATTATATGAGAACTCTGCCAAGGGCAAACAGTCATCCCAAGTATCTGCGAAGGTGAGAGCACAGGCTCTCAACATGTCTTCCAGCACCTGGTTGACTCGCTCCGTCTGTCCATCAGTCTGAGGATGATATGCTGTGCTGTATAAGAGCTGGGTTCCAAGTGAGGTATGGAACGCCTTCCAGAACTTAGCAACAAACTGGGTACCGCGGTCAGAGACAATGGTCTGGGTATGCCATGAAGCTTCACTATGTTGTTCTTGTACAAGGCGGCATATGTGGGGACGGTGTAAATAGTCTTGACTGGCAGAAAGTGAGCTTGTTTGGTGAGTCGGTCCACGATTACCCAAATGGAATCAAAACCTTTCCGGGTCTTGGGTAGCCCATTAATAAAATCCATGCTGATATCTTCCCACTTCCAGGCAGGTACAGATAAAGACTGCAATTCTCCTCCAGGTTCATGTGCACGGCTTTGACTTTCTGACAAGTATCACAGCGAGCGACATAGCGAGCGATTTCAATCTTCATCTTTGTCCACCAGAATCTCTGCCTCAGATCCTGGTACATCTTGTTGCTGCCGGGGTGGATGGAAAACCTAGACAGGTGTGCTTCATCAAGGATCAACTGTCTCAACTCAGGCACCTTGGGAACTACTAGACGGTTCTTGAACCAAACAACTCCTACATCATCGATCCTGAAACAATCAGCCTTTCCGGTCTGGACCTTTTCGATGATGTGCTTGATTCCAGGGTTATCTTTTTGTGCAGCAATGACCTGTTCTCTGATAGAGGTCTCTATCCTGACATTGCTCAGAGTTCCTTGTGGTACCATTTCAATACCCATCCTTTCAAGATCATGGCACAAGGAAAGATCATAGGGCTTCGTCGTCAGACAGTTGCAGTATGACTTGCGACTGAGGGCATCGGCGACTACATTCGCCTTACCAGGATGGTAATGCACTTCGATATCATAATCCTTGATTAACTCAAGCATCTTCGCTGCCTCATGTTCAACTCTTCTTGAGTGAAGATATACTTCAGGCTCTTATGATCGGTGTACACATTGCAAGCACTGCCCAACAGATAATGACGCCATATCTTCAAAGCATGCACCACTGCTGCTAATTCAAGGTCATGGGTTGGGTAATTCTCCTCATGTCGCTTAAGCTGCCGTGAGGCATAAGCGATCACTCGACCTTCTTGCATCAATACACAACCCAAACCAGTACCAGATGCATCACAGTATACATCAAAGGGTTTCTCGATATCTGGTTGAGCTAGGACTGGTGATGTAGTTAACAGTTCTTCAAGGCTTGAAAAGCTTGCTCACAGGCTGGTGACCAAACAAAATCCACGGAATTTTCAACAACTCTGTGATAGGCTTGGCAACTCTGGAGAAATCTGGGATGAAACGACGATAGTATCCAGCCATTCCCATGAAGCTGCGAACTTCGCGGACAGTGGTAGGTGGCTTCCAATCCAAGATATCTGCCACTTTTCCAGGGTCAACTGACACACCTTCAGCGGACAGGACATGACCAAGGAATTGAATTCGATCTAGCCAGAATTCACATTTACTGAACTTGGCATACAGCTGGTGATCTCTGAGACGAGAGAGAACGACACGAAGATGCTTGGCATGATCTTCAGGAGTTCTTGAATAAACAAGGATGTCGTCAATGAACACGACTACAAATTTATCGAGCTCTGGCATGAACACAGAGTTCATGAGATACATGAAATGAGCGGGTGCATTGGTCAAACCGAAAGACATGACCAAATACTCATATAGGCCGTATCTGGTGGTGAAAGCTGTTTTGGGAATATCTTCGGGACGAATCTTTATTTGGTGATAGCCAGATCTGAGGTCGATCTTGGAAAACACTCTGGCTCCAGATAACTGGTCAAAAAGAAGGTCAATGCGAGGCAAAGGATATTTATTCTTGATGGTGACCTCATTGAGTGGGCGATAGTCAACGCACAGACGAAGACTTTTGTCCTTCTTCTTCACAAAGATAGCAGGGCAACCCCAAGGAGATGAACTTGGGCGAATGAGACCCTTGTCCAATAGCTCTTGCAATTGGATCTTTAGCTCTGCCAATTCTCTGGGAGGCATTCGATAAGCTCTACGGGATATAGGAGCAGTCCCGGGCTTTAGCTCTATAGCAAACTCAACATCACGGTCAGGAGGCAGACCGGGTAGATCTTCTGGAAAGACATCAGGGAACTCACAGACCACGGGAATATCCCTGACTTCCGGAACACAGGCGGTATTCAACTGGGTGGTTGCTGGTTTTTGAGGCATAGGAGAGTTGGAGAGAGTTTGGAAGTGCTGTTAGGAATATCCACTCTCACAACTCTATTCAAGATGTCTATCATGGCTTTATGCTGACACATCCAAAGATTGCTTTTGAACGAAACTGACTGATAAGATTCATTGATGTAAGGGTAGATAACTGATACAGAAGTTCGATAAAAACCACTGACTGAAAAGAAAGGTACAAGACAAGATACAGACTCGACTAAACAGAAGACCAACTAACGCCCCAAACCTAGACTAAGGCTTTAGGTGAGCAGATGGTACAGACACAAGGAATCTAGTCATCATCGATGAAGATCAACTCTTCGTCATCATCATCATCCTCGATGATAAGCTCAGGCTCTTCCTCCTCATCTTCATCTTCAACGTGGACATCTTCTGCAGGTTCCACTTCCTCATTCTGATGGCTGGCTCATGTTCCACTTCAGGTTCCTCCACGACTCCGTCTTCGGGGTCTTCCATAACCGGGGTACCAAGGGGTGGAGTTGATCATGCAGCTGATGCACTTCCTCATGAAGCATATCATTGTACTGCTCAATTGGCGGTGTATGCTGCAGTCCATGGAGCTGGGCTCTGGCGACGTCCTCGCGGGTCCAAGCATCATTGCGCTGCTCGATAGCGCGAACCGTGTTCCGGTTGGCCTGCTCCAAGGAAGCTCGTGCCTCATAAAACTCCATGCGGGAAAGGTAGAAGTCATGCTCCATGTTCTCCATTTCAGCCTTCAGATTCTTGATTCCTCCTTCAGCTGTTTGCGGGTGCGGCGGGGAAAACGATGACCATTGGAGGATTTCCAGTCTCTTCTCCGGTGCGTGGCGCCAGCTGGTGACGCGGCACACCATTTGGTCCAGTCGACTTGCGGGCAGTCCGCTTGATGATGGCCATATCTGGATAAGAGGTTATAGATGAGAAAGGCTAGCAAGAACAAGGTATAGGCACACTATCCCAACCGACTTAGAGAGGAAGTTATTACCTTAAGTGATTATGACATGATGCATGATTCGTTCCTACGGAATCAAGGCAAGGCAACTACTAAGGTAACGTACATAGGGCTTAAACAAGTTGTCTTGCTACTAGTTGCCAAAGACAAGATGAGATGAGAAAGACAAGATGAGAGGAGAGAAGCAATTTGGACTCAAAATAGTCAAGTTTAGTTTTTGGACTTAAAAACCTTTTGAAGTTTTCGCAAAAAGATTGCAACGTCGTAGTGAGATGCTCCGATACCACTCTGTGACGTAACGGCCCTAATCCCATGGCCCACCGATCACTATCAACCACTGACAGTCGATCCGTACAGCCAAGAGATTAAGACCGGGTTCGCCACTGGGCTACGTCAGTGCCCGATGTCCGCAGGATCATCTCACAATTCAGTTACAATCTCTTGAACATTTTGACAAATAACATCGGAGTATAATAGCGGAAGACTTAAATAACAATAGTTTTACAAACCAGTGTTCAACATAAACTTAAAGTGAAGTTATTACAGACCAAAGTTCAAATAGATAGAGTTGGCAGGGTAGCAGACGACAACAACTAAACGATAAAGATACATCACCCAGCCCGAGGGTGAATAATCACTCATCGGCCTCATCGGCCTCTTCCTGAACCACAGTCACACAGCAGGGTCCAAGGCATACTGAGGGATCTGCCATACCTGCAACATGGGTAAAAGAACCCTGAGTACAAAGGTACTCAACAAGACTTAACCGACTAAAGAAAAGGGGAGGAGACTCAGGAATGAAGGCTTAGGGTAGTCAAGGTAAGGCTTAAGCAAGATCAAGTATTTTGCAGAAAAGCATTTTTGTAAATCTTATTTTATTTTGAAAGATTCAGTATTCCTCAATTCTTCATCCTTCATGATTCATTTTACATTTCAAAACATTCCTAGTTGAGAACCACTCTCCGTTGAGAGTCAATGGAACAAGTCTCCATAACCGAGGAGCAACGTTAATCCGGATAAAGAATACTCAGCTGAGGATCCCTATTCACACTGCATATGTAGCACCCAAGCTTGCATATGCCAACTCGTCTTCCACGATTCCTCCATTATTGGGCCCGGTCCTACGCCACCCGGAAGTACAGTACACCACTCCAATCCGGGACTCTAACCCACGTGGGTACATGCTACTTCCGCCATCTCTCCACTCCCAGTGCGCGGTTGTCGGTCCAATAATGGATTTCTCGGAGCCAGAGCTTTCCGTAGTATGTGAATAGTTGCAAGTCCTGCCCAGCAGGCCCCCATACGGATGGTCCCTAATTTTCCAGCCAGCAACTGTGCCTTGGTTATATCTCACCCAAGCGCAACAGTCCTGTCAGTTTTTCAACCCGTCCCGGTCGGTGTCAACTGTCGAGTCCCGGACTACGACATGACGGCACCGTACGCAAGGACAACCCCTCCTTCCCATTGACTAAGTACGGATCAGATACTTAGCCAATAGTGGGAGTAAAGCCAAAATCCCATAAAGATTCTTAAGTGATCACACTTTTGAAATTGGCATTTTTGCAAATCTATTATATAGCATCACTAAGCATTTTGCAAATAGTTTTTTTAAAACAAGGCGGGTGGATCCTTTGGTGGAGGTAAATAATGCAGGAGGCAATAGGTCATCACACAACTCCTATAACCTAATGCAGTAATTTAACTCAAAAGCATTTAAGGAAAACATTTTATAAATGGAAGGGTTAAATGCACCGGGGCTTGCCTTGGATGGCAAAAAGAGTAGACTCGGGGTAGGTATAAGCGTCGGAGCTCGGGGTTGCCTTGGGGACGGATCCTTCGGCGGCTACCTCGACTTCAGGGCCTTCTTCGTCAACTATACGGATGCAATGATGAATGCTCATGAGAATGATGATATGGACTTATGGTGCAAGACAATACCACTGATTCAAGATTACTCTTAGGCAAGGCATAAACGAAATCTAGGTTGAGCATAAAAGTAACCATTTCTTCCTTAAGCAAAATTGATTAAACTAGACTTTATCATAACTATCCTAAGCATCACAAACATCATAGACCAAAGGGTAGGGGTCTATGAACATCACGCAATCCCAAAGTCACTTCACAGGGCATTCACACTAACCCTAATCATTTCTTTCTATTTTTCTTAATTATTTAAAAAGGTCATTTTATGAAGGTGCTCCAAAAATTACCAAATTAATCACACAAGTTCATTAGAGTACAAGTATATGGCAAAACAAATTTCATAATTTTGGAGGTCATTAAGGTGCTCAATTAAATCTAGACATTTAATTAACAAAAGGCACTATTCCTTAATTAAAATAAAGCTCAAAAATCAACTTGCTCCAAAAGACTTCAAAATTTTACCAGAGACTCAGAAAGGCATAACTAGCACATAGAAATTTATCTCCAGATTTTTGGAGTTATAGATCACTCTCCAAAAATACCAAAACCTTCATTTTTCAATTAAAAGGGGAATTTTACATTTTTAAATCTTTGCAGAAAAGTCAAGTTTTATATTTTTATAAAATACTCCAGAGCATAAAGAGTCTACTGTGAAATTTTCAGAATTTTTGGATCAACACAGAAAATCATACAAAAAGATGAAATATCAGAACTGTTCCCATTTTTAAAGGAAAAGAGCACTGTGCTCGAGTCGGAACGGGCTCGGGCGAATCGCGGAACTCTCGGCCGACCGAGGCCTGGCTGGTAGGCTCGGGCGAGACGGAAACCAAACGTTTCGTCCGAGGCCTGGCTCGACGAGGCGGAGGGTGCACAGGTCTCTCGAGGCCTGGCTCGAGCGAAGTGGTGAGGGTCTGTCCGCCGAGGCTCGGGCTCGGGCGAGACGGAGTGGAAGCAGAGGCCGAAGCCTCGGGTGCTTACCACGGATCGGAGACAGGGCTCGAGGGTGAGGCTCGACACGCGCTCGAGGGTGAGGCTCGGTACGCGCTCGAGGGTGAGGCTCGAGGACGGTGGTTCGGTGGAGCTCCTTTGGCGGCGAGCGGCGAGCGGCGCTCCGGCGACCCTGCGCAACACACGAGACCGCAAGGGTCTGGTCAGAGTCGCACGGGACCGAGGAACACGACACGGGGGTCGGTGAGGGATGGTCGAGGCCGGAGGCGACGAATTTCACGAACCCGAGCTCGCCGGGTTTCTGCCGGAGATGGGAACGGCGAGGTTACGCCGGGCGATTGGAGGCGGTAGAGGTAAAATTGGAGGGTGGTGAAGCAGCACAAGAACACGGCGGAGCTTTTGAGCTAGGTGGTGGAGCGGCGGAGGCACTGGACTGTGCTGGCGACGGAGGCGGAGATGAGTGCGGAGGTCGGAGCTCCGGCGGGCTTATATAGCCGCGGCCAGGGCCGGTAGAGACCTCGGGGTGGTGTGGATGAGGTTTGCGGAGGCGTGCGCACTCGATTGCGCTCTGGCGGATACGTGGGCGTGCAGCCGGGGCTCGGGCGCAAGCTCGGCCGGCGATGGCCACGCGGCGGCGCGGCGCGGAGAGGACTGTAGGGGACGGGAGCGAGGGCCAGCGCTCGCGCGCGGGCGCGGAGGGAACAGGGCGACAGCGGCGGCAGGTTGGTGGCGCGTGGGGAGCAGCCGGCGTGCGGCAGGCGCGGCGCGGGCGCCATGGCCGGGCCCCCCCTCTGTCGCTATGAAGAAGAGGAACAGTGTAGGGTGTAGGGTTTGACTTTTGGCTAGTTTCTGACTTTTGCAAAATGCTCCCAAAATTTGAACTGTGCGACAAAAACTCCCAATACCAAAGTTGTTCAGAAAAAAGAGATCTACAACTTTGTCAAAAAGAACATTTTCAAATTCCAAACAGTTTTTGAACAAAATTCAAAAACAGAAAAAGGGGACACTTTTGAAATTTGAATCAATTCAAAATTACTTTGGATTTATACTGAAACTAGAAAATCTTCAAACATGAAAGCTGTTCCTTTTATCAAAACCTACAACTTTGCTATAATACACTTTTCCAGAAACTCATTAGTTTTTGAACTCTTTTTGAAAACTGAAAAGGGAACAAAAGTTGGGGTTTGATTGAATTTGAAATAACTCAAAACTTTGTACTGCAACTTGAAAATTTGTAAATACCAAAGTTGTTTCTCTTTGACAGCTCTACAACTTTGCTTTTTGGACCAACCCCAAATTTTGAATAATTTTTAAATTACACCAGAGGGATAAAATCCAGGATTTGGAAATTAGGGTTTTGCAAAAGGGATTTGAAATCAAATTCTGATTTTTGAACTTTGGCCAACACAACAAAACTTCAAGACACCAAAGGAACAAGAATTACACAAAACTAATCACAGAGATGAAATTACCATTTTGCCCTAGTAGAGAGAAGTGGGCTAATTAGGATTTTTGCAATAGAGGTAATTCACATAAAATGATACACTTAGCAAAATGCATACACATGAAATCATGATCAAGATGCTTAATGATGATAATGATGATATGTCAAGTTAATTACAGTTAAACACCAGAGGTGTTACAGTTACAGGCCGCGAGCGGGCTGGCGCGGGCTAGCGGGGAGGGGAGGGAAAGAGAAAGAGGGAGCGGGTTGGGCTGGCTCCTTGCCGGCTGGGCCAAGAAGGAGATGGAAGGGAGAGGAAAGCAAAAAAAGAAAAGGTTTTTCTTTTATTTCTTTTATATAAACTTTGCTCAATTTCAAACCAAGTTTGAATTCAAACCAACAACTCTAGCCCATTACTAAACAAAAAACTATGCCATCAGCATGAATGCAACAAAAGTTTTTACGCCCCAACTAAATTTATTAATCACCAAAAATTATTATTTGACCTATGTGTGTCATGAGAAATAAATAAACAAAGTCTGTTTTAACCCTATTTCCAAAAATTGATTTTTAGGTGTTACAAATCTATCCCCTTAGAATGAATCTCGTCCTCGAGATTCGATAGATTGAGAGGGAAAAGGATCCTCAAACCTCAAACCTTCTTTTATTTCCACAGTGGCCTCATTCCACTGATCCTCTAAAAGTGACTTGGCAGACGTCCAAAGTAGGAGACACTGCCTTGCATTCTATCATTTCTCCTTTCGGGGTTTTCCACTGGATGTTTCTAGAGACAGAATGAATCACTGCTTCATGTGCCGTTAACCAATCCATACCTAGGATTATATCATCTCGGACGTGTTTAAGACCATAAGATCAGTCTCAAAGTCTACCCCCCTTAGGTTAATCTTAACCCTTGGACAAACCAAACTTGCTCTCATCTCTCCACCAGGTGAACTAACAAGCATAGCCTTATCCATAGTATGCATAAGTAGAGTGCGCCTCTTCACAAGTGAGCAGATATAAAAGAATGTGATGCTCCTGAATCGAACAAATCTGATGCAGAGTGAGAGTTGACTGGGAACGTACCGATCACAACGTCTGGGGCGCCTTGTGCGGATTCGGTGGTGACGTGATTCACCTTTCCTCGGGCGTAGTTCTGCTGCCCTGGTCTGCTTGGTGTGTGAGTGTTGAGCTTCTGGTTATTCTGGGATCCCTGACCTGTCTTCTTGGGACAATTGTAAGAGATATGACAGTCTCACCACAAGCGTAGCACTTGTTGTTGTTGTGGTTGGGTGTGGATGGAGTGTTGGGGGAGTTCTTCACTGGCGTTCCACCAGTCCGTCCTTGACGAGGAGTCTGTGCGGGGGTACCTTGCTGATTTTGGTTCCGATTGTCGAAGCCTGTCTGACCTGACGATCTGTGCTGGTTACCATAGCCCGAAGCATAGCGCGGGCGGCTACCACTTCCAGACTGCTGGCCTTGGAACTTCCTCTTCTTGGCATCCATGTCACGCCCCTTACCTTTTATCACTAGAGCCTTGTCAACCAACAACTGGAAGTTGGTGAAGGTGTGAGAGAGCAACTAGTACTGGATTCCATCATTTAAGCCTTCCATGAAAAGCTCCTGCTTGTCTAAGTCTTCCTCTATGTCACGGTGCGTAGCGTGAAAGCTGGGTGAACTTGTCTTTGTACTCGCTAACAGACATGCTCCCCTGCTTCAGTGCAAGGAACTCCTTCCTCTTCAGCCTCATTGTTCCCGCAGGCACATGATGCGAACGGAAACTTTCGCGGAACACTTGCCAAGTTATCTGGTTGGGGTTGGGATGAGCTTGTTGGTAGGATTCCCACCATTCAAGAGCCGATCCTTGAAGTTGTCCTGCTGCATACAAAACCTTCTCACGGTCATTGCACTGTGCTATCTCTAACTAGCGTTCGACTGCCCGAAGCCAGTCGTCTGCCAGAAGTGGGTCTGGTGAGTGGTCAAAGGTAGGTGGGTGTCCTTTCAGAAACTCGCCTCTTCTATCTCTGACTTGAGGTGCAGGTGAAGGTTGGTTGTTCTGATTGTTTTGAATGGCGGTAGCCATTTGCTACATCCGCTGGGTTTGCATGGCTAAGAGTTGTTCAATTGACACATTCAGAGGTGGTGGTGGTGGGTTTCCTCCTCCGGAAGTTCTACTGGTGTCAACCATCTGCAACATATATGCTCTATAAGCTCTTTTATACTGTATGATATAGCACTGACAGAGATATAGACAAAAAGAAACTGCTCGAGAAACTGATCTGAGAAAAAGGATGATAAGGAACCCATCGATATTATTATTAACCAACATAAAGAGTACGGGATGGTGTGGACATGTCCCACACTCATCACAATCATACAAAAAGCCAACTCATAACATTATCATAATAATAAGCATGTAAACACATTATTAAACTCAAATGTTCATTGACTCGACAACATGACACTGACTCAACTGACACAAACTGACACTGGACTCGCATGCGATCGATCTGATCTGGGGTAGGACTCCTATGGGTCATAGGTCGTGCGGGGGCAGGTGCAACTCGGGTGGTGCCTCTTGCGCTGAGTGACGATAGCAGGGTCCCTCGCTACGGTGGCTGGGAGGGGGTCCTGAGGCTGAACTCCACGTCGCAGCTGGCGCTCAAGGTTGTCGATCCGAAGCTGCATCCTCTCCGACTCGATCCACAGGGTCCTCTGGTCCAACATAGCACGGTCCAGGGCGGTGTGGTGTTGAGAGCGACTACCAGGGGCACTGTCTCGATCATCCTGGCACTCTCGTGCTGCTGCACTCTGGCAACCATACAACCGTCGTCCAAGGTGCAGCATCGAGGGAAGTAGCGGTCGTCGTCCTGCTGGATGGTCGGGAACAGCCTGTCACGGAAGATGAGGCAAGCCTGCCTAGCTGCATCCTCCACACCAAACTCGCGAGTAAGAGTCGGGCTCAGGGCGTAGATCACATCACGAATGCTCCAGGTCTTGTCCTCCTCGTTCCAGGTCTTCACAAACGCCTTCGAGACCCAGTAGCCGGTGTGCTCTGGGTGGTGGGTGTATGACAGGCTCCGGTACTCTACCATGGTGTGTAGAGATCCGTAGTGCAGGTCGATGAGCTTCAGGAGTTTGGGGTGGTAGAAGTCGTCGCCCTCCTCAGTGGTGCGGGTCTTCTTGATCCAGTTGGGGTCCTTGTCCTGGACGTGGTACTCAGGAGACCTCGCGCCACTGCCGTCGTCGTGCGGGTCGCTGGAGTGGTCGTCGGAGGAGTTGGAGGAGTGGTCGTCAGAAGAGTCCCCAGAGTCGTCGCTGGGGTCACCTCCAACTGCCTGCTGCTCCGGCTCAGGCTCCTCCTTGGCCTCCCGCCTCTGCTGACGGAACAGCTGACGGTAGGCGGCGGCGCTGCTGGGTGCACATCCTCCGGTGCTCTTACGGGCTGTCTGCTTGGTGCGAGCCATCTACAAATTTTAAAATATGAGTCAGATACGGGAAAAAATTTATGAATAAGAGAGGAGTACTGGAATTTTGTAAATTACCAAAAAGCAACAAAATTTTTGGAATTAATCCTATGAAAAAGGGATGTCCATTCTATCTAGGGTTGCGTCCTACAGTCAGTTCGCTTTGATACCAATTTGTAAGGCGCAGATTTACGAATAAAACCGAGCAAAGCATATGTGGGCCCAGGGAGTCCCAAATCCACATATACCACAAAATGTATATCATTACAGCACGAACAAAACGTTATTAAACTTAGTACATCACATGGGAATTGTTCATTACATCGGCCAACGGCCCGTTATTTAAACGGTAGCGCGTAGACTCCACTCCACAGGGACACCGACTGGGGGCACGCCAACCTCAGTAGTCTGGTACATCTTCTGGATACTCCTCGAAATCTCCTCCATCTGGTACTCATCCGGGATTTTTATGTGAACCAATGACAAGCGTCAACTCACCATGCTCAGCAAGTACAACTACGGGGATGCAAGGTTCAAAGGTTTGACTCGGTTGACTGCGGTTAGCATTTTAAGTTGATCATATTTTATTTTAATCTTATATTACTAAATGAATAAACCCTGTTGACCCATGATAAGCAATAATTATTATGTAAAAAGAGGTAGGCAAACAACCACCAACATACCCCACCATGAACTACTTATAAAGGATCCGAGCTGCTCGTGTCCGTGAGCACGGCTGATATATCAGATTTACACTCTGCAGAGGTTGTACACTTTCACCTTAGGCCGTGATTCCCATATGCCGGGGTTTGCAAGGCCCACATCACCTCCTCCATGGAAGTATGGCAGGGTTTCACTACGAAGCCTTTCCAAAGTGGTCTAACAAGTCGTAGCCGCTAAGGTTTCTGTCTCCCAAGAGTTATGAACAACGTCCCCACTAAGGTAACCCCCTATCCTCCAAAGCAATTACCCTAGTGGGACCGGGCCATAACTACATGGTACACCTCTCTTGCCCTTTCGGTAAGCTACAGACGAGCTAGAACACCCAGAGTACTTAGCTAAGATCAGAGCCATGTAATACCCAAGGCTGCACGGGATCTCTCGGGTAGCCGCTTTAAAAGATAGTCCCTGGTGTGGGCTACTGAGTGAAAAGCATGCTCCAGTACCCTAAATGTGGTTAAAAAAGCTCTTTTAACATTTGTTCCAAAGTCATTAATCAATATTAAACATTTAGCAATTAAGTAGCGCATAACATTTCTAATCATATTATGCAAAACCCTCCCATAGGTACAAGGTATAAGATCAAGTGGTGCTAGTCTTGTCCTATGGTTCATCAAGATTGACACATGCATAATGAATTATTGAGTCTTGCATTTAATAGGTAACAAGGAAACCGTAGGTTATACTTGCCTTGGTCACAAGCGGGGTCCTGATGCTGCTCTTGAACTCTTGATTCTCAAACACATCACCGTCTGGACTCGTGAACAATCACCAAGCACAGGGTCCAATCATTCATTACATGCAAATAAAAATATACTTCTATTAGAGAACAGTACACCAAACATCATAAACAGTTAGAGAAACACTTAAAAAACTATTCTACTCGTCGATACGATCACATGAACGTGTAGATCACCCTAATCGGATCTAAAACGAGAAAGTTATGAAGAAAACAAGTTTCAGGGGCTATTTTGTAAATAAAAACTTTTCCCTAAGGGCTAACCTGCGAAAACCGAGGGCTAGAACGTAATTAACGGTAGCCAACAGGGGCTAACGCGTGAAAAACACGCCTCTGGACTGCGGGTTCTATAACCGAAAAGCACAGGGGCTAAACTAAAAGAAAACAGGACCTAATTTAAAGCTTTTTGAACTGCACTGGATCGCGGGTTGATTTTCGCAAAGGACAGGGGCTTTTTCGAAAAAGTGGCAGCGACGGCCGCGCGGGCGCCGACACGGCTGCCACGCGGCGAGTGCGGATTGGCTCGGTCCACCACGCGGCGGTGAACCGCGTGCATGGCTCGGGTCTACGGGTTGTGCACCCGGTGCATACCCCTTCGGGGATTGTGCCCTAATCTCGACCGGTCGGACCGAGAGAGAGGCGCGGGGTGGTTTTGGCTGCGCGGCGGCGGCGGGCTCGGCGACGCGGCCATCGGCACACGGCGGTGCCATTGGAGCTGCTCGGGAGGTCGCCGGAACAGCGCTCCCAGGCTCGGCTGGCCATGCGGTCTACACCAGGGGACTGCGGGGGCGATGGCGAACGCGATGGTGGGCTCGGCTTCGGCGGGAGAGCTCACCACGGAGCCAGATGGCGGCGGCGGAGCGGATCTGTGAGAGGGAAAACACACCGGTGAGGCTCGGTTACACGCAAACGGGCAAAGAAAAAGGCGCGGGGCTCCTTGGGCGGCCGCGCGTCACCTGGGGGCTCGTCCTCGGCTCGGGGCTCGGCGGCGGGCCTCACGGCGGCGAGCAGAGAGCGGCGCACAGGAGAGACGAGTGGTGAGCGAGTGAGGAGAGCCAGAGGCTCTGGCCTGGGCTTTATAGGCTTTAGGGGTGTGGCGAGGCGTCGTGGAGGCTCCTCGAGCCGGATTGAAGGCCGAGTGGCCATTATGGCTACTAGCTCGTCGGTTACGGGAGGGGAACGAGGAGCTATGGCGGAGCTGGGCAGACGGGAGGTTGGGGAAGGGTTCGGGAGAATGACGGGTGGGACCGGTTGGCAGGCGGCGCGGGCGAGCGGGCGCTCGCAGCGCTGCGCGAGCGCGAGCTGGGCCGCGATGTGGGCCGGAGCGAGCGAGGGGAGGAGAGGGTGTGGGCGCGGCGGACTGGGCCGCGAGCGGGCTGGCACGGGCTAGTGGGGAGGGGAGGGAGAAAGAGGGAGCGGGCTGGGCTGGCTTTGCCGGCTGGCCAGAGAAAGAGAGAGGAAGGGAGAGAAAGAAAAAAGAAAAGGTTTTTCTTTATTTCTTTTACAAACTTTGCTCAAATTCAAACCAAGTTTGAATTCAAACCACACAACTCTAGCCCTTCACTCAAACAAAAATACTATGCATCAGCATGAATGCAACAAAAATGTTTTTACGCCCCAACTAAATTTATTAATTCACAAAAAATATTATTTGACCTATGTGTGTCATGATAAATCATAAATAAACAAAGTCATGTTTTAACTCCCTTAAGATGAATCTCGTCCTCGAGATTCGGACGACGACTCAAAGAGATGTGGATGCTCTGATCTGAGATCTTCTTCTCTTTCCCAAGTTGCCTCATCTTCTGAATGTCGGTTCCATTGAAACTTTGCACATCTTGATTATCTTACTTCTTGTGACTCTTTCAGCTGTTTCCAAAATTCTCACTGGATATTTTTATAAGAGAGATCTTCCTGGATATCAAGCTCATCTAAGGTAACTGTTCTTCGGGTACCCTTAGGCATTTCATGAGTTGTGACACGTGAAAGACATCATGCACACCAGACAATCTCTGGGGGTTAGCTCTAACTGATAAGCTACTTCTCCTCTTCTAGCAAGGATTTGAAAAGGTCCCACATACCTAGGAAACAATTTTCCCTTGTATGAAACCTCTTGACTTTTCTCATAGGTGATACTTTGAGATATACGTAGTCACCTAATTTAAACACCAAATCTCTTCTTCTAGTATCAGCGTAACTTTTTGGCGAGACTGAGCAACCTTCAAGTTTTCTCTCACTGTTTGTACTTGCTTTTCTGCCTCTTTCAAAACTTTCGGTCCAAAAACTTGACTTTCGCCTGACTGATTCCAGAAAATGGTGTCCTACATTTTCTGCCATATAACACTTCAAATGGTGCCATCTTGAGACTTTTCTGGTAACTGTTGTTATAAGAGAATTCTGCGTAAGGTAAACTCTTATCCCAACTTGTCCCAAATTGCAAAGCACATGCTCTTAACATATCTTCTAAGATTTGATTTGTTGTCTCGGTTTGCCCATCTATCTGCGGATGATAAGCCGAGCTAAAATTCAACTTTGTATCCATGGACTCATGCAGTTTCTGCCCAAAAATGAGATGTGAACTGTGTTCCTCTATCAGAAACTATCTTCTTTGGTACCCCATGAAGACATACAATCCTTTCCATATATAACTCTACCACTATGCACCTGTATAGGTAGTCTTGACGGGAATGAAATGTGCTACTTTGGTCAATCGATCCACGATTACCCAGATAGAATCATATCCTTTCTGGGTACGGGGTAAACCTGTTATGAAGTCCATACCAACTTCTTCCCATTTCCATTCAGGTATCTTTATAGGTGGAGTAAACCTGCTGGTCTCTGATGTTTGCCTTTACTCTTTGACAAGTATCACACAATGCCACATATTCTGCAACTTCTCTTTGTAAGCCATACCACAATATCTTTCTTTAAGATCAAGATACATTTTTGTACTCCCTGGATGTATGGAATAAGCTGAGTTATGAGCTTCCCTCAAGATAGACTCTCTGATTGATTTCACTTCTGGCACACAAATTCTCTTACCAAACCATATTGTTCTTGTTCATCCATATGAAATCCAGGGGCTTTGCCAATTACGATTCTTTCAGCAATATCTATGATCTTCTCATCATCAAAGCTATCCTTTACAAATTTCTTGCTCTAGAGTAGGCTCTACTACCAACTCCATAGTATTAGCCACAATACCCAGATTGAGATGTGTGAGATCATCACATAACTCTTTGGGTAACTGAGTAGCATAGGCCATGTTAACATAACTCTTTCTGCTTAGAGCATCTGCCACGACGTTGGCTTTTCTAGGATGATAATGTAGTTCAAGATCATAATCTTTAATTAGTTCCAACCATCTACGTTGCCTCAAGTTTAGATCTGACTGGGTGAATATATACTTTAGACTCTTATGATCTGTATAGATGTCACTCTTATGCCCAATCAAAATAGTGTCTCCATATCTTGAGAGCATGTACCACTGCTGCTAACTCTAGGTCATGAGTCGGATAATTCAATTCATGTTTTCTCAACTGTCTTGATGCATAAGCAACAACTCTGCCTTCTTGCATAAGAACACAACCAAGACCTTGTCGCGAAGCATCACAATAAATAGAGAAGTTCTTAGTGATATCAGGCATGATAAGCACTGGTGCTGAGGTGTTAACCTTTTCTTTAATTCTTCAAAACTTTCTTGGCACTCTTTAGACCACACAAACTTTGCATTCTTTCTAACAAGAATGTCATAGGTTTTGCAATTTTGAGAATCCTTCAATAATCTTCTGTAGTATCCTGCCATGCCCAGAAAACTACGGATCTGACTCACATCCTGAGGTGGATTCCAGTTCAATACATCCCTAACTTTGTTAGGATCCACTGCTACACCACCATTTGAAATGACATGCAAGAAAACGATTCCTTCAACCAGAATTCACATTTACTGAATTTTGCATAGAGTTGATGTTCTCTGAGCTTCTGTAACACAAGCCTCAAATGCTCTCATGTTCTACCTCATTCTTGGAGAATACCAGAATGTCGTCAATAAATACCACCACAAATTTATCAAGATATTCCATAAATACTTTGTTCATCAAGTATATTCATAGGACATAACTGTATATTCATAAAGCCCATAACGTTTGTGAAAGCAGTTTTGGGTATGTCTGATGGACAAATTCTCAACTGATGATACCCTGAACGAAGATCAATCTTGGAAGAATACACATGCACCTCTCAATGATCAAACAAATCATCAATTCTTGGTAGAGGATAATTTGTTCTTGATAGTTACCTCATTCAGAGATCTGTAATCTACAACATTCTTTGTGTTCCATCTTTCTTTTCAACCAACAGAACTGGTGCTCCCTAGGGCGAAGAGCTAGGACGTATGTAACCCTTATCCTATATTTTCTTATTTGCTTCTTAACTTCTTCTAACTCATTACTACATTCTGTATGGTCTCTTCGCAATAGGTGCAGTTCCAGGCAAAAGATCAATTATAAACTCAATCATGTTCCGGTGGCATACCTGGCAAATCGTCTGGAAACACATCTGGAAATTCATTTTACTATTCTGATATCTTCAAGTGTAACAATTTTTATCTGATTGACCATAACAAACTCGGGTTTAGACGAGATAGTTTTGAATTCAATTTCTTCACCAGATACAGATGTCAAGAGCACAGAACTGTTTTCACTTTGAATAACTGCCTTTCGTGGTTTTAGCCAGTCTCTTCCAAGAATCAATCAATTCCTGAAGTCTTCAATACAATAGGATTTACCATGAATTCTACCCCCTATTTAAGACTTACAGTGGGGCATTTCTGAGTAGCTTGGTACTTCTCCATTAGGTGAACTGACTAACATGTGTTTCTTCAATGCACACACTAGCATACTATGTTTCTTGACAAAAGAATGAGCAATAAAAGAGTGTGAAGCTCTTGAATCAAACATCACTGTAGCTGGACTCGAATTCACCAAGAGTGTACCAACTACCACGTCTGGAGTTTCACTGGCTATTTTTGCGTTCAGACAATTTACTATCCCTGGAGTGAATTTGTGTTGCCCTTGCTTCTTTTTACCAGGTTGTCGAGGTTTCACCTGTTGGTTCTTACCCTTGCCCTGTACCTTACGTGTTGAACATTTATTGGAGAAATGACCAGATTCACCACAAGTATAGCATTTGTTTTCTGTGGTATCAGGAATACCTAAAATACTATCCCTCACAGATGTACTATCAATTGATCCTGACATGGAACAGAAATGTTGCCTTGCGGTTGTTGCAACTAATCTTGATCATAACTCATATGACTTGACTGATCCGAGTTGTTTTGCTGACAACTTTCTTGATATGAGAGGCGAAGACGGTTGTTGCTCACAGATTGCTGATTCTGAAACTTTCTTTTCTTCTCTAGGATCTCACAACGCTTTTTGCCAAGCAATAAAGCTTTATCCACTAACAGCTGAAAACTCTCAAAAGTATGAGACAACAACTGATACTGTAACCCATCATTAAGTCCTTCCAGAAAATAGTTCTTGTTTCTTGCTATCTTCACAGACTTCTTTGGGTGCATAGCGTGATAACTGAATAAAAATTTATTATGATACTCACTCACAGACATATTCCCTGCTTCAATTCAATAAATTCTTTCCTTTTTAATCTTACCAGTCCAGCTGATACATGATGAGAGCGAAAATCATTCTTGCACTCCTGTCATGTAATATCTTCATCTTTGGAATGACTAGCTTGGAAAGATTCCCACCAATCAAGTGCTGCACCTTGTAGCTGCCCTGAAGCATAGAGAACCTTCTCGTCATCATTACATTGAACTATCTCGAGGTGCTTCTCTATAGTACGAAGCAATCATCAGCTTGCAGAGGATCAGGTGAATAAGTAAAAACTAGTGGACAACCATTCAAAAACTCCTTTCTTTTGTTCTCACTTTAACAGTTGCTGGTGGGATTTTGCTGGAAATTCTGGATTGTTTGTGTCATATGTTGCATGAGCTGAGTTTGCACCATCATGAACTGTTCCATAGACACGGTAGGTTGACTTTGCGGATTATACTCATTGCCACTGTCGTTGGAGGTGTTTCCTACGTTCTCCATCTGTTTTGGAACCATGAACGACATCAGTCCAATGTGACCATGCTATGGGTTGAACTGAACTTGATAAGGAATACACAAGATGAGAGATACATATAAGGAAGATAGGATTGAACCCCATCCAACTAATCCTACAAACTTAAGCCTTAACTCCTAACGAGATGAAGATGTGGTCATTACTCCACAAATCATCACAATCATAACAAAGATCCAAATCAATCATGATCATAAGGTCAAACATACAACCACTTAGTTGCACATGACATTCATAGACTCAACCCAACACTCGTTACTAAACGTTCTTATATTATGAATGGAAAGTCTCCTATTGGACAAATGTGACAACTTCATTCTAGGCCACGGTAAAAGCAAGATCCAAAAGTTTGAGTGTCAAGAATTTGCAATAGTATAGAGATAAGGAGTCAAGCATACTTTTTAATAAACTACAAGGTAAAAAGAGAGTGAAGCAAAACTTTTTAAACGTCATTTCTATACTAGGCTTGCGTCCACAGTCAACATTGCTTTGATACCAATTTGTAACACCCGATTTCCGAGAATACCAGTGCCCTCTATATGTGTGCCCAGGAAGTCCACAAGACACATATAGCAACAAATATGGAATTTCTCAAAGACAATGCTTTATTATATATCAAAACATAGATACAACAGGGCTTACATCTAAAAAACAAGCAGAGCGGAAACTACTCTTTAGACTCCAAACTCCACAGGGACGGTTGACTGGGGGAACACTTTCCTAGAACCTTGGAAAGTCTTGTTACTCCTCACTTGAATCCACCATCTGGTACCCATCCGGGATTTTCATTGGTTGTTACGCAAAGCAAGGGTGAGCGCACCATACTCAATAAGTATAACATGAGGGGATGCAAGGCTCAAAAGGCTAGACACGGCTGAACTGCGGTAAGCATTTTTAGTTGGTCATATTTTATTTATTAAACTACGTCTCTAGGTTATGCTTAAGCTCCCATGGTGAAAGTATAATTAGTTATTATCTAGATTATCATTACCCAAATCATTTCATAGATCTGTCTCAAAAAGGATCCAGGCGCTCATGACCGAGAGCTCGGCTAATATATCAGTTTATAATTAACTCTGCAGAGTGTGTACAACTTTACCCATGAGTCATGATTGCCCTTTGCCCGAGGTGATCAGCCTCTTGACTCACTACCAAGGTAAGTCGACAGGGATCACTACGAAGCCTTTCCAAAGACCCCCTACAAGTCGTAGCCGCTAAGGTTTCAGTCTCCCTAGAGTTATGAACACCTCCCCACTAAGGTAACACCCATCCTCCAAAGCAATTACCCTAGTGGGACCGGGGCCATAACTACATGGTACACCCCTCTTGCCCTTCGGTAAGCTTACAGATGAGCTAGAACTAATCTAAGTACTTGGCTAAGACCAGAGCCATGTAGTCCTTGTGGTTGTACTGTAAATCCTGGGTTGCCGCTTTAAGATTCAGAACCAACATTTGTTCCATAAGTCATTAATCAAGATTATTTTTTAATATTTGATATTTGCAGGCTAAGCAGAACTACCCATATGCACAACCCAAGGTAACAAGGAATACAAGATAACAAAGTTCTAGGTAAAATCCTTAGGGGTTCATCATATTAGACACATGCATATGAAAAGGTGATCAAAAGTTGCTGGGTAACAAGGGAACTCATGTCACACTTTCCTTTAAAAAACTCGTGTTGATGGTTCCACTTCTTCGAAGCACTTCTTCACGATGACCTTGGATAGCTCAGACTCTAAATGGGATCAAAGGCACCACACAAGCATCCCAACCAGTCATCACATGCAAACAAATACATTTCTATTAGAACAGTACACCAAAACAGTACTAAAACAAAGTAAAAAGCTTACAAAACTATTCTACACGTCGATACGATCACACGAACGTAAAGATCACTCTAATCGGATTTAAAACGAGAAAGTTATGGCTAAAACAAGATTCAATGGCACTTTTGTAATAAAACCGAACTCATTTTCGAATTAAAACAATTAAATTCGTATTTTTCACGCTGACTGGACTGCGGCCACTAATACCAGAAACTACAGGGACTTGAACGAAAGAAAACAACATGTTTTAACACAGGGATGGACTACGGGTTTATTTCGAAAAAGGTCGGGGGCTTTTTCGCAAAACGGCGTGCGCGTGGACGGCTGACCGGGCCGCATGCTGTCTGGGCGGACACGTGGCGCTGCGGGATTGTCTCGGTCTACCACATAAGCATGGACCAGGGGGCGCTGAAACTGCGGACCGAGTCCACCATCGTCCGGTGGACCGATTATATACCCGAAGGGGTATGTTCTAATCTGGTCCCTCGGATGGTAGATCTATGGCTCGGGTAGGTTGGGGAAGGATCTCGCCGGCGAAGCGGCGCTCCCACGACGGCGGCCATAGACGAGCGGCTGAGGTCGGCAGCGGACTCATCGGGATGGCGCTCCAAGCCACCCTAGGCTAACCCGAGACCACGGAGTGATCCCCGGATCTTTGCGAACTCGAGGGAGGGGCTAGCGAGGATGGAGGTCGCCGAGGCGGCTTCCTACCACGGTGGCGCCATGGTTGGGAGCTCGGAGCTCGCGGTTTAGGTGGTGCAGCGCACTAACAACAAAGGGGAAAACACGGGAGGGGAGCGGAGGTTACCGCCGTCTCGACTGCGGGGCTCACGACGCCGGGGAAGGGCTCTACGGCGGCCGGCGCGCTCTGCTAATGACAACCGCGAGGGTGGTGTGAGCAGGGGGAGAGGAGGAGAGCACAAGGGCTCTGCCCCAGCTTATATAGGGTCTGGTTGGGGCGTCGAGAAGGCGTGGGCGCTCCACCGAGCTCAAACGGTGGCGTAGTGGCCATTATGGCCACTACCAGGCCGTTACCGAAGGGGAGAAGGCGGCGGCGCGCACTAACAGCGGGAGGAAGATGAAGGGTGAGGAGACGCCCTAGGCGAGCCCTACATGTCGGCAAGAGAGAGAGCGGGGGCGAGCTGTCAGCGAGAGAACGGAGGAGCGGGCGGCGGCGGGCGACGCAGGCCGCGACAGCTGGGCCACAAACCGGGCCGGGATCGAGCTTGCGCGGGGGAGGGGAAGAGAGCAGGCCGGGCCGGGAGCGGGCCGCAACGCTGAGTTGGGCCAAGCGCATGGCCGGGAGAGAGGAGGAAAGAAAGGGGTGTTTGGGTTGGGCCGAATTTTGCTGGTGGGTTAGATAGGAGGAAGGGAGTGAGGGTTTAAAAGAAAGGTTTTTCTTTTTATTTTCAAAGCAAAACTTGCTCAAATTCAAACCAGGTGGGCCAAGAAGAGCAGTGCTGCAGCCAATCGCATCTCGGCTCAGCAGGACGAGGAAGAAGAGGGTTACACGCTGAGGAGAAGTCTGACACTGTCGGTGTGGTACATGTCAGTGATCGACCACCTTCGTGTGCTTTTCGGAAACCTAGAGGACGCCAAGCTCATGTCCTGGCATGCATTAGCTGGTTGCTTGAAGGATGATGGCATGCTGTGGCACCCATCCGATGCCTAGCACTGGAAAGATTTCGACAAGGCCTACCCACAATTTGGCAAAGATCTGAGTACCACGGGATGAATCCGTTTGGCTAGCTCAGCAGCTTGCACAGCACCTGGCCAGTCATACTCACCATCTACAACCTACCTCCCCATCTGTGTCAGAGGCGCAAGTATCTTCTGCTGATCATGCTTATCTCGGGACCGAAGCAGCCCAGCAACGATATTGATGTTTTCCTGGAGCCGGTAATGGAGAAAATGAAAGAGCTATTTGATGTTGGGATCGAGATGGTGGACACGTCCCTCAAAGAGAAGTTCACCATAAAAGCCATCATCTTTGTCACCGTCACCGACTACCCTGGTCTCTTCTCACTGTTGGGGCAGATCAAAGGGAAGATCGACTGCGTAATGTGCATCGACGAGACTTGCTACACTTACCTTAAGGGATTAAACAAGATGGTGTACATGAGGCATAGGTGGTTCCTTCCCAAAAAGGAACAAGTATAGAAGAAGTGTCATGAATCAATTGTTTGACGATCAGGTCAAGCCGCAGGGTGAACCACCGGCACAGACTAGTTGGGGGCCAAAGGTGTATGAGATGGTGAAGGATATTGAACAGATCAAGTTTGGCAAGAAGAAGAAGCCACTAGAGGAGGGGACAAAACAGACGAAGAAGCGAAAGCAAGACACGATGGAGGAAACGCCGCAAGCTTTCCCGTCGTTCCTTTCAAGAAGAGGTCGATTTTCTTCGAGTACCTGTCGTATTGGAAGACACTAAAAACACCCCAGGCCATCGACTGCATGCATCTCAAGAAGAACATCCTCGATAGCACGATCGGTGTCCTGCTGGACATCCCGGGCAAGACGAAGGATGGTCTGAAGTCACAGACGGATCTTGTCAACCAAGGCATTAGGCTAGACCTTCACCCTGGGCCACCTCAGAACGGTAAAGTCGATCTCCCAGGTGCGGCCTACAACCTAAGGCATGACGAGAAGATGGCTATGCTCAAGCTTCTCAGGGGTATCAAGGTGCTGACCAGTTTCTCTTCCAACATCAAGAGCCTCGTCTCCTTGAAAGACCTCACATTGACCGGCTACAATGCACACGACTGCCATGGTCATGCTGATGGTGTTCCTTCCAATTGTGATAAGGGTTATCGGTCCAGAGTATGTGAAGATGGTGGTCACTCGGATGTCATACTTCTTTAACTGCATCACACAGAAGGTCATCGGTAAGGCTGACCTCTCTGCCTTGAAGGAGTTCATCGTGGAGACCCTTTGCCAGCTCAAGATGTGCTTTCCCCCGTCATACTTTGATATTATGGTACACCTGATGATGCACATGGTGGATCAGATCGAGCAACTGGGCCCTGTGTACCTGCACCAGATGTGGACGTACGAGCGGTTCATGTCTACCCTCAATAGATACGTTCATAACCGTGCTAACCCGGAGAGCTCTATGACTGAGGTATACACAACCGAGGAGGTCGTGAACTGTTGTATGAGGTACATAAAAGATAGGAGGGCGATTGGGTTGCCTGTCCATTAGCACAAGGGCAGAACCGCGGGGATGGGGTGCATGAGCCGAATGATATAACACACAAGGAGATTGAACAAGCTCATTACAACATCCTTCATCAGTTGGTGAGCATGGAGACATATGTCGAGAAGCACCTAGAAGAGATCCTCGCTGCTAATGACGGACAGCTCACAGAGGCATGGGTCCAAAACGAGCACAAGTGCAGTTTCATAGACTGGCTCAAAGAGCAACACGTACCGCTAGAAGGATGCCCTGATGAAGATATGGAGACTGTCAAGAAGCTTGTGCTAGGCCCGTCCAGCCAAGTCACCACGTGGCAAGGGTATGATGTCAAGGGGTACAGGTTCCACACGAAAGACAAGGACAAGAAGAGTGTGACACAAAACTATGGTGTTCGATATGAGGGCATCGACGAGGCCACAAACACAAGGACTCAATACTATGGGCAGATCGAAGAAATATGGGAACTTGACTATGACAAGAACGTACGTGTAACCGTCTTCTGGTTCCACTGGGTAAACCCGAAAGCGGTTGCGGTCGACAGTTTTGGGCTAACCACCATGAACCTCAAAAGTATCGGGTACAAAGATGACCAATGTGTTCTTGCAACCAATGTCGTGCAAGTGGCCTACTATATCTATCCGGAGGACCCAAAGAGGCACGTGGTCGTGTCAGGAAAGCAGCGGATTGTTGGAGCTGATGGGGTCTAGAGCCCAGAACAATACAACAACTATGCAGAGCTCCAGCTTTTTACCGATTTTGCAAAGAAGATCAAGGCCATCGAGGACCGTTGCAACAAGAGCGGTATGAAGCCCTGGGCCCGCCCTGATGGTGAGAAGCGGTTCGTGAAAGCGCCTGCACCAAAATGAGATGTATATATGCCACACGTCTATGTAATAAAGTAGTGGAAGTTATGTAATAGCATTCGAGACAAGTCTTGTAATAAAAAAGTTAACTATTTGTTAGTAGCAAATATTATTAATATCAAAACGTTAATTTAATAATAAGTTATTAATATCAAAAGGTTAACTTAATAATGAGTTATTAATATCAAAAAGTTAACTTAATAATACCTATTAACCGCAGCAGGCATCGTAAGCACCCGTTGCGGTAATACGTATTAACCGCAGTGGGCATTATAAGCACTCGCTGCGGTTAATGATTTTCCGCAGCGGGCATTATAAGCGCTCGCTGCGGTTAATGATTTTCCGCAGCGGGCGCTTATAATGCCCGCTGCAGTAAATGGTACCCTATAAATACCCAACTTCCCGGCCGAAGTGGCCAAGTCCTTCACTTGGTCTGCTCTGACCCCGAAGGGCTGCCCAAATTCTCCCGCGCGCGCCACCATCGCCATTGCCGACCGTCCTCCTCCTCCGCGCCCGTCCTCCTCCGCTCTGCGCTCGTCCTCCTCCGCTCTGCGCCGCCGGAGCCGGAGCCCCTGTCCGCTGCTAGTGCCCTACTTGACGACCTCGTGGCGGTGCCCTAGCCGCTGGAGTTGGTGCCCTAGCCGCCGCCTTCCTCCACAGTGTCAGAGTTGCGGCACCGTCCGCTGCTGGTGCCCTACCCGCCGGGGCCGGAGCCGTGCCGCCATCCGCTGCTGGTGCCCTAGTCGTCGTCCACTGCTGGTGCCCGACCTCAGGCGATCGTTGCGCCACCGTCCTCCACAGCGCCTGGAGCTCGCTGCCGACCTCAGGTAAGGGTAAAACTGTTGTGACCCTATGCCCTTGTGCCCCTGATGCTCACTGATGGTTAAACTGATGCTCACTGATGGTTAAACTTGATACGTTACTTAGTTTGTTGTGCCCTTGATGCTCACTGATGGTTAAACTGATGCTCACTGATGGTTAAACTTGATCCATTACTCAGTTTGTTGTGCCCCTGATGCTCACTGATGGTTAAGCTGATGCTCACTGATGGTTAAACTTGATCCATTACTCACTGATGCTTTTCTGTTGGATCCCACTGATGCTTTTCTGTTGGATCCCACTGATGCTATGTTTTAGTTATGCTTTGGGTTATGCTTTTTTATTTGCTGCCTATGATGCACTTTGATGCTTTTTACACTATGCAAATACCACTACCTATGATGCCATGTGATGCTTTTTTATTTGCTGCCTATGATGCCCTGTGATGTTATTTTAGTCTATGCAAATGTCGTACTCTCTACTACTACTCTACTAGTGCTTGATTACTACTCTTCTAAACTACTACTCCTCCTCTGTACTACTACTCTCTGCAGTAGTACTCTCTCCCTACTATCACTCTCCTATTCTCTCCTACTACTATCACTCTCCTATTCTCTCCTACTACTATCACTCTCCTACTCTCTCCCTACTACTATCAATGTATACTACTATGACCCTACTACTATCACTCTACTACTATGACTCTACTACTATCACTCTACTACTATGACTCTACTACTATCACTCTACTACTCTATCCCTACTATATATCACTCTCCTACTCTCTCCTCCCATTCAGAAGACCAGCACGTCCAGCTCCTGATCCCATTCAGAAGGTCTAAGAAGTTGTACGTGGCTGAGTGAAACGACCCACGATTTCCTCGAAGGGAAATCCACAGATACATCATAATGTGATAGTCCAGAAAGTCTCAAACCATCACATTACCATTATTCAGTTGTTACCATAGTTCATACAACGCGATAGTACAGATTACAAGTCATTACATCACATGGGGACACCACCGAGTACAAACTATATCGGTAACGCACACCTAACGACGCTGGAGTCGGCGTAGAGCGTCATCGAGTGAAGGCTCCTCCTTCACGGGCATCATCAAAGTTGTTGTAGCAGCGGGCGAAGACTCCGTCTTCGTCTTCTCATCCAAACTTGCGTATAGGAACGAGACTTCCTAATCCATCTAGCTTCCACCATTGTCGCGATATAAGTCGTCCAACATGTCATTAATTTTCAGTACGGTTTGTATTGGCCACACTTCCCATTCTATGTCTTTGCAGTTTGCTATGTGGGTATGTGGAATGCAATGGTAGAGCAAAAAGGAATCTATTAATGGCTGTAGTTTTCCTATGCAGGTAATCAACATTTTAAAAATATAAGCAACAAGTTTTATTCCATATACCTGGCCACATGGCCTTCCTTTCGGTCATCGATGAAGGACCGAGAGTGCAAACTAGAGGCAACCAGAGGGGGGGGGTGAATGGGAGCCTAAAAATTTCTTTCGAATCTCTGGCCTCTATCCCACAAATCAACCCCCAAAAGCTTCGATCACAAACGTGATGCCCACGACCCTCAGAAAGAGGGTGGATGATCCCTAGGATCACAGCGAGGCACCACCAAGAAAAGCACCCAAAACTCACAACTCCGAGTCAAGTTCAAACCCAAAAACCTAACCCCGAAGCGTAGATTAAAGGCTACGTCAGGATTTCTCCAAATACCTATGCTAACAAGTAGCAAAGATACCTAGAGAGATTTCTTGATGAACTCTAGGAGCAAACGAGAAGTCCGGAAACAAAGCCGAAAAGCCAGGAGATCAATCGCACTAAAACGCGACACTCAGCAAGATCCCGGACTGTCCGGACTCCCTGTCCCGGACTGTCCGCGTCAGGGGCAGACTGTCCGCGGTTCCCTGACGGACTGTCCCGCCGCCAAACCCGCAAAAACACACAACTGCTGAACCTCCCTGGACAGGTCCCGGACAGTCCGCGCCTGTCAACGGCGGACTGTTCGTGGGTACCTTGTCAGGCCAAACTGCGCGGAGTCTTGCCACTGGTCAGGCCGAGACCCCGATGCACGGACTGTCCGCGCCCCCTACGGCGGACTGTCCGCGAACGTCCAGTGAGGGCGAATTTGTTCGCCTTCTCACCAAATCTTTCCAAACCCGCACCAAATCAAACTCAATCGATCCCAAACTTGGAGAAGATGATCACTAGGTAGTTGGAAGATTATCCCTAAGAAATGATCCGCTCAAATCAACTCAAACTCTGGGAAATCGAAGAGATTGGTGCAAGGACGAAAAAGACACCACGAAACTTGAATCGACCCGATCTACTTGCTCGTGAGGTTTGGATTAAATTCCTTCGGTAGAAGTGATGCCCTCATGATCAAGAACAAGTAGAAACAAACGGAAACAAAACTAGCAACCGTAGAAGGAGATCGAGCGTCGGGAAAAACATGGAGAAAAGATGAACGCGAAGAACAACTCAAGAACGCGAATCACAACCACGAATTCCAGCTGAAACTCGTCCCCATGAGGAGACAACGAGATTACGGTCTCGTTTCCTCAAAATCTCAAGAGCACAGAGGTATGATTAGCCGTCTCTGCGGATCTCAGTAGCTACAGCAGGGAATGGGGATGAGAGAACCCTAAGTGAAAGTAGCAAATGGCTGAGATAGTTGGGGAGGTGGGTGTCTCCCTCTACTTATCCTAAACATTATTCCCACTCTACCCCTAATGATACAGAGAGCGAACCAGCTAAACCCTAAGGCTATTCTGGACCAGCTCGAAGTAGATGTTGATCGACGCCACGCCCCGCACATATGGTAGCTTTGCCTCGACGTGACCTCACCTGATGTCGCCATGTGTCGTCCGTCCTTTTCACGGATCTCCCCCTTTTTGAGGCTGAAACCGGGAAACCTGTTCGTCGACTGAGTTTTGTGGCCCAAACTCAGAAACCCACCAGCACCCAGGTTTTGAGGCCCAAACCTGGAAACTGTCCCCAGCCTGAGTTTTGAGGCCTAAACTCGGAAACCGGCCATCGCCCAAGTTTTTGGGCCCAAACCTGGAAACCGTCCTCCCGGTGGTTTTTCTAGGGCTCAACCACCAAACCGAAGCTGTAGAGGGATGCACTGCCCGTGCACCCCGTCCACCGACATGTGTCCTCAGGTCCACGACCCGAGCCACACCGTGTCCCGCAAGTCTCCGCTCATCGCTGTCCCAGGCTGTTAGCCACCACAGCTGATCCACCGGCCACCGGTCCGTCAGTCCAAGCCTCACGTCCGCCCTTCACCGCTCTGGGTCCATCGGCATGGCACGTCTCTACTTGACCTTCACCTTGCCTTTGATCACCGTCTTCGTGCTCGACACCTGCACAACACAAGCCGAAGAACATGCGCATCAAATCCGTTGACAATCACTCATCATCACAAGACCCGGAATACACCCAATGTATCCGCAATCTCCCCCTTGATGAGTGCATTGTCAACTACCAACACAAATCATATGGAGTAGAAAGAAGGAAGAAGAAAGGTAGAAGAGAACTCATCCAAATGACCAGAAGCAAGACAAAGCCAAAGAAAGGTCAAGTGGAAAGAGCAGAACAACTTGGTCCCCAAAGACATGGGCAACGGCTCGACGCAACCAAGGAAAACAAAGCTAGCCCTCAAGAAGAGGCAGAACAGGCTCAACACCACTAGCAAGAAGGTCAGGGCAAAGAAACCAAAAACTGGCTAAACCAGCTAGTCCCTCCAGAAAGAGGCAAAGGCTCAACACAACTAGCTCAAAACCGCTCTAAACCAATTTGAAACACTCAAGCTGAAATCTGAAAACTCGTCAAGCAAAGCGAGCAAACTCCCCCTGGATATGAGCAACTCCCCCTTAGATAATGCACACAACTAAATCATGATTTGTCAATTTTTCTCCCCCTTAGTTGATAGTGCACATATCAAGACAAAACATGGAGCCTAAAATGAGCTAGATGAATGCAAAAGCTTCAAAGATAGGCTATCCAGAGTGATAAAATGCTCTATTTGCACAAGAGAACAAGAAAAGAGCCCTAATGCTAGCACAAGCTCATCATGATCATATAACCGAACAAGTGTGGCAAAGCAGTTTTAGATTTGTATTTTAAGCAGAAAGGTCAAGTCACCACAGGTATAGCATCTAGCATGTAAATTGACATGTCATCACAAAAGCTATCAAAACTACACTGGTGAACTACCTCATAGCAAGTGCCAATCAACAAGCCATATACAACTCATTTTATTTGAATTAAGCAATTTACACAAGAGTTATACATGTCAAGTGATTGCGAGGGGTTGAAAGCACCACAAAGCCTTACTTTTCAACCAAGTGAAGCCTAAGTCAAAAGACTATCAGAAGCTTAAGGCAATGGTTTCGGTCATACACTACACTGCTCAAGTTCATCTCAAAGTGCAAACAGAAGCAGTCTCGATATAGTGAGGTGTTGTAGTGCAATCCCACCTCGATCTTTTCATTATCTCTGAGCTCGGATTTCAGATTTTAACATTTTAGCATATCGGAGTATATATGATGGAAGCGATTTACTCCCAAGCTAGAGACATAGCAACCTAGTATAGCAAAGCAAGCTCAAGAATGACATAGCCTACTCATACTAGTTGCCAAAAAATGGTGAACCATTTTCAGATTTTATCGTTATTAACAAGTTCATCTTTGCATAAATCCATACTTAGCCTAGCAAGTTAAGTCACATGATCATAAAGAGCCTAAACCGCATAACTAAGTATCATACAAGCATGTGAAATAGAGCATAGTATCAATCTAGACAGAATATAATTGAAGCTCAAAATGCAAGTATGATACTATGCAAATGCAGAAAGCTAAGAAAGAAACCTAGACTGTACATCATATGATACAACAAAGTGATCCCACATCTAAAATGGGAAACACACACCAAGCTCACCTCTCAACCTAGCAAAGGTTGATTGGTCCAAAGGCTTGGTAAAGATATCGGCCAACTGATTATGAGTGTCTACATGCCTAAGGTCGATATCACCCTTCTCATAATGGTCTCACAGAAAATGAAAGCACACATCTATGTGTTTAGTCTTAGAATGCAACACGGGGTTCTTAGCAACGCTAATCGCACTCGTGTTGTCACAAAGCAAAGGCACTCGAGAAAAGCTCAGACCAAAATCACGCAAAGTGGCCATCATCCACAACAATTGGGAACAGCAGCTAGCCGCAGCAACATACTCAGCCTCTGTGGTAGACTGGGCAACACTAGACTGCTTGCGAGAAGACCAAGAAACAAGAGAAGAGCCCAAAAACTGACAAGTCCCAGAAGTGGACTTGCGATCAAGTCGGCAACCAGCCAAATCAGCATCAGAATAACCGCAAAGGGAGAGGGTGGAAGAAGCAGAATACCAAATCCCAAACTCAGGTGTTAAACAAAGGTACCTCATAATGCGCTTGACCGCCTGACAGTGAGAGGTGCGCGGAGACGCCTGAAAGCGTGCGCAAAGACACACCGCGAACTGAATATCTGGGCGTGTCGCCGTCAGGTACAGCAGTGATCCGATCATACTCCGGTACTCCTTCTGGTCCACGGCTTCTCCATCCTCGTCCGCATCCAGGGCCGTCGTGGTCGACATGGGTGTTGGAAGAGGCTTGGCCTCACCCATATCGAACTTCTTCACTATGTCCTTGGTGTACTTGCCCTGGTGCACGAACGTCCCTTCTCGGGATTGCTTGATTTGCAACCCGAGGAAGAAAGTCAACTTGCCCATGATGCTCATCTCAAATTCCCTGCTCATAATATCTGCAAACTTGGCAACCAAAGCAGGAGAAGAACCACCAAAAATGATATCATCCACGTAAATCTGAACAAAGAGAGTGTCATTGCCTTGCTTGAGGAGAAAAAGAGTTTTATCAACACATCCCATTTTAAAACCCTTAGCAAGCAAAAAGGCTTTCAACCTATCATACCAGGCTCTAGGGGCATGTTTCAAACTATACAAAGCTTTGTGAAGTTTAAAAACATGGTTTGGAAACTTGGGATTTTCAAAACCGGGAAGTTGTTTCACACAACACCTCTTCTTCTATGTAGTCGTTTAGGAAGGCACTCTTGACATCCATTTGAAAAAGTTTGAAACCCTTTGGATGCAGCAAAGCCAAGAGTATCCTAATTGCCTCCAAACGGGCTATGGGAGCAAAAGTCTCCTCATAGTCTATCCCCTCCTTCTGACTATAACCCTGGGCTACAAGTCTGGCCTTGTTTCTCACAATGTGGCCATCCTCTCCTTGTTTGTTTTTGAAAACTCATTTTGTCCCATAGGGTGACACTCAAGAGGAGGAGAACTAGAACCCAACCCGATTTCTCTCAAAATTTTCTAACTCCTCATGCATGGCATTAACCCAATCCGGATCAGATAAAGCGTGTCCAACATCCCGTGGTTCAAAATTAGCAACAAATGCAGAATGAGCAAAGTGAGAGATTTGTTGTGACCTTGACCGAGTGACGCGTTCGTTGATGCTGCCGATCATCTGTTGAGGAGGGTGTTGGCGCTGAATGTGTCATGGCACCTCTCTGAAAGAAGTGGCCTCCCCCTCAACAGTAGTTGGTGCCTCCTCAGGTACAAGTGGTACAGCCTGAGGTAGTGGATCACACAGCCCCCAAGTAGTCGATGAAGAGGGGTCGGGGCCGTGAGTCGAAGTAGTCGAAGCCGATCCTAACGGCACAGCAGGTGGAGGTGGTGCTGGGTCATCAATCCCTTCAGCACCCTCTTCCTCATCATCAAAAAGAGGTTCTCCAACCTCGTGATCACCTGCACGCTCAAAACTAGAAGAAGGACAAAGCATAGTCTCGTCGAAGGTGACATCGGATGTCTCCATGACTCGGTTAGTATCAAGATTAAGTACATGATATGCACGAGTATGGTTACCATAACCCAAAAAGACCCCGTCAGAAGAACGAGACTCAAACTTGTCCAAGTTGCCTTTCTTAAATATAAAACAGTGGCAACCAAAAACTCTAAAATAACTCACTTTGGGCTGCCAGCCAAATCGCAACTCATAAGAGGTCTTTTTCAAGAAAGCACGAAGAAAAATGCGATTGGAAATATAGCATGCAGTGTTCATTGCCTCGGCCCAATACCGCCTAGGAGTCCTATGCTCATCGAGCATCGTCCTGGCCATCTCAACAAGGGTCCGATTCTTCCTCTCTACAACACACCATTTGTGGCGGTGTGTAGGGGGAAGAAACTGATGCTCCAAACCCAAAGAGTCACAAAACTTTTCAAAGTCCGAGTTTTTGAACTCAGAACCATTATCACTACGAATAGCTCTCATCGAGTTCTTAGGGAACTCGTTCTGAAGACGCAAAATCAAATTGCGAGCAAAAGAGAAAGTCTCAGTTTTCTCAGCTAAAAAGAAAACCCATGAATATCTCGAGAAGTCATCAACAACAACAAGCACATACCACTTCCCACCAAACGAGCTCACCCGAGCCGGACCTACAAGGTCCATATGCAAAAGCTCTCCAGGGCACTTGGTCATAACTTTATTCACTGGATGGTGGTTAGCGCAAACCATTTTCCCATGTCTACAAGAATGGCAAACAAGATCCTTCTCCATGTTTAACTTAGGCAATCCTTGGATTAAGCCAAGTGAACTAAGCCTTGCAAGCAAGTCGAAGCTCAGATGACCAAGTCTCCTATGCCATTTCCAAAGATCAGAGGAAGAGGATCCAGCCATAAGACAACGAGAAATGCCAAAAGACTCTGAGAAATTTGCACGAAAGACTTTCCCCAAGGGCAAAATCAAACACACAAGATTGCCTAGAGGATCCAAAATACGACTGAGATTCGGCTTAAAACGAATCTCATAGTCATCCTCGAAAAGTTGAGAAACAGAGAGAAGGTTAAAATGCAAGTTCGAGACAAGAGCCACATCACGTAAGACATGTTATTAACTAAACTCGCACAGAACCACCGAATAGCACTTTACATTTGCTATTGTCACCGAAGGTGATAAACTCCTTGCCGGTGACTGGACTAAGACTGGAGAACCACTTGGAATTTCCGGTCATGTGCCTTGAACAACCGGAATCCACCAACCAAACATCATCTAGCCGTCTTACCTACATCAATAAAAAGACATAGGGTGAGCATACGGTCCAACACTGGGGTGAGTAAAGTAAGAAGAGTACCAGTGTTTTCCCGGATGCTCAAAAGAACGGTTAGCAGAAAAACCATTCCTAGCACGCCTATGGGGAAAGCGATCACCACGCACAGGAAAACCTGGTCCGCTAGGAGGAGAGCGCTCACCGCGATAGCCAAAACGCGGTTGGAGGTAACGCTCAAAGTCAAGGCCACCGCCACGGGGTCCGTAGTCCACAAAGCTAGGATCCCGCCAGGCAAAAACTCCATGTGGCCTAGGACCTTGAGGCATTGGACCTCTAGGCCTAGCACTCCTCCTTTGAACATTTGGCACATGTACATCATGCGGATACATGGGTGTATGCCGGGTCTTTGAGTGATGAGTGATTGTCAATGGAAAATGAGCATGTTCTTTGGCTTGTGTTGTGCAGGTGTCGAGCACGGATGCAGTGATCAAAGGCGAGGTGAAGGTCAAGTAGAGACGTGCCGTGGCGATGGACCAGAGTGGAGAAGGGCGGACGTGAGGCTTGGGACTGAGGGACCAGAGCCCGAGGATCAGCTGTGGTGGCTGTGCAGCCTGTGGCACCAAATGAAGACTTGCGGTCAGTGTTTGCCTGAGTCATGGACTTGGGGACACGTGTCGGTGGACGGGGTGCACGGGAGTGCATCCATCTACGACATCGTTTGGTGGTTGAGCCAAGAAAAATTGGGTGGACGTTTTCAGGTTTGGGCCTCAAAACCTGGGCTGGATGGTTTCCGAGTTTGGCCACAAACTCGGGCTGAGGTTTTCCGAGTTTGGCCTCAAAACTCGGGCTGAGGACGGTTTCCCAGGTTTGGGCTCAAAACCTGGGTGCTAAGGGGTTTTGCTGAGTTTGGGCCTCAAAACTCAGATGCTGGTGGCGGTGGGCCTTTCCCGGTTTGGGCCTCAAAACCGGGCTTGGCTGGAAAGGCTTTTCCCTCCCGTTTGGGCACAAAACCGGGGTGCAGAGCGAGGGCGGCACGTGGCGGCAATCGGGAGTGTTGCGTCGAGGCAACGCTACGAGTTGTGCGGGCGTGGCCGTCGGATACCCTACCACCCGAGTTGGTCCAGAATAAACCTTAGGGTTTAGCTGGTTCGCTCTGTAATTAGAGAGGGGTAGAGTAGGAATTAGAAAATGATAATAAGGGAGACAACCCTCCTCCCTTCGTATCTCAGTTCATTTGCTCTTTGCAAGGGTTTCCTGTCTCTCCCAATCCCCTGCCTATAGCTAGCTGAGATCCGCAGAGAACCATACCTCTGTGTACTGGAGATTTTGAGGAGTGAGGCTAACCTCACTGTTGTATCGTGTGGTAGCCACAGGTTGCAGATCGATGTGTTATTCGCGTTTTTGTTCGTGTTCTTCTTCGCTATTCGTTTCTTCGTTTTCTTCTCTCGCGATTTTCCCGTCACTCGATCTCTCGCTCTCCTCTCCTCTCCGTGCTCTTTGCGAAATCCGTTTGAATCAACTTGTTCGTATTTGAAAGGAGATCATTTCCACCGAAGGAATCCATCTATCTCCCTACGAGCAGTAGATATATCATGTTGATTTCGTTTTCGTGGCGTTTTTCGGTTCATCTTCCTCCCCTTTTGATTTCCCCGGTGATTGACTCGATTTGAGCGGATGATTTCTTGGGATAGTTCTCCTAACTACTCTGTGTCATCCTCTCCAATTTGGGAACGTGGGATTTTGATTTGAATCGATTTGAGGAAGATTGGTGAAGGGCGATCAAAGTCGCCTCGCCTGAGTGACCGCGGACATCCGCCACTCAGGGCACGGACAGTCCGCTCGTCGGCTGGTTTTCAGTCCACCGCGCCAGTCCCTGTTGGTTTTGGCTCAGGTCCCGTGGACAGTCCGCCTCTAAAGCGCGGACAGAAAGTCCGGACCGAGCAGGGGACTTCAGCAGCAGTGTGTTTTTGCTGACTTGACAGCGGACAGTCCGCCACCAGAGTGCGGCAGTCCGCGGTAGGGGCGGACATCCGGGACCCCAGGCCGGACAGTCCGGAATCGTCTGAAGCCTTTCGGCGGCTTAGTGCGTTTGCTCTCCTGACTTGTTCGCTTGGTTTCCGGACTTCTCGTTTGGCCTCGTAGTTGACCACGGAACCTCTCTAGGTATCTTTGCTATCGTTAGCATAGGTATTTAGGAGTTTCTCGACGTAGCTGACAATCTATGTTCGGGACTTGGTTTTTGGGGCGGTGTTCGAGCCTGAGCTTTTGGTGTTTGGTTTGCCATCTTCTTGTGGTGCCTCACTGTGATCCTAGGATCATCCACCCTCTTCCAAGGGTCGTGGCATCACGGTTTCGGTCGCAGTTTCTCGGGGTTGATTTTGGGACATTTGGCCAAAGTTTCGAGAGAAATTTTTGAGCTCCATTCACCCCCCCCCCCTCTGGTCGCCTTGCTAGTGCTTTCTCGGTCCTTCAATTGGTATCGGAGCGGGTTAAGGATCTTCCACCTTAGTCGGTTCCAGATCCATAGAAGGCAACATGAATCGCGGCATGGGCAAACCGCCGTTTTTTGATGGGACGAACTATGCGTATTGGAAGATACGCATGTCGGCCTATCTGCAGAGTTTGGGTGCTTCCATTTGGGATATTTGTAACTCTGCCGATTACGTGGTCTTGGCTGCTTGTGTCACTCAGCTTTAGATCGATGAGCACGATGCCAATAGCGAGCCCGTAATGCTCTTTTCTCATGTTTTGAGCATGAGTGAGTTTGATCGCGTTTCTCACCTCGCTATGGCTCGGGAGATTTGGGCCACCCTCATGCGTTTCCATGAGGGACCTCTCAAGCAAAACCCGACTCTACGAGTCATTCAAGCGAGAGTATGAGAACTTTTGACATATGCTTGGCGAGAGCATAGAAAGTTTATTCGCTCGCTTTCAGGTGATTGTCAACAGGATGAGGGCTACAAGGAGCAGTTGCCTTTCGAGATCATGAGAGAGCTTTGAAGCTTTTGCATACTCTTGATCGATCGGTGTGGGACTCCAAAGTTTAGGCGATCATCGAATCACCTAACTATGAGACCCTCACGTGCGATGAGCTCTTTAGTAAGCTCAAGTCCAGTGAGATTGACGCCATGGCGAGGGCTTCTTATGAGAATCCTTCTGGCCCGACTATGGCTTTGGTTTCTGGCTCTTCTAACCCCTCTAGAGTTTTTCTTGCTCTTCGTCTCTCTTTCTGTCATAGAGGACCAGCTCGAGTCTTTGGGGGGATGACGAGTTGGTAATGCTCGCCAACCGGTTCTCGTGGTTTCACAACAACCGCATGAACCGTCGCCGCGGAGGAGGACGCTCGGGATGCTACGAGTGCGGCGACCCCGACCACTTCATCGCTAACTATCCCAAGAAGAAGAACACATCTGGGAAGGGCGATCATGGGCAAAAGTACGACTCCGGCAAGCGCAAGGAAAAGTACGTCCCCGCGAGGCACAAGCGGAGGGGCGACCTCGACAAGGAGTACATCAAGAAGAAGTACTTGGAGAAGGCCCAGGCTGAACAGCGTGCGTTCTTCGCCACGCTCAGCGACGTCGACGGCTCGGATGACGATTCCGCTTGCTCAAGCAACGACGAGTCCGAGAAGAAGAAGAGGATCGAGGACAAGCTGAATGGTCTCTGCTTCTTCGCCGACGACGACGGCCTCTGCACCATGGCCCTCGACGGCGAGCTGGTGAACTCCCCTCGGAACGACGACGACGACAACGACACCTCCCAGGTATCTCTCACCCACGATGAGCTTTCAGCTGAGGTAGAGAAGCTTATTGCCGCCTTGCTTAGTCATGATAAGTTGCTTAGGCATGCCGCTAGAGAGCGCAAGGAGTTTAGGCAGAAGTGGGAGGATACGTTGAAGAACTTGATTCTGTCAAGTCCACCGTAGTTGTCACAGATGAGGAGGAGTGCGAGGCGTGCACCACGCACATGACTGATCTTCTCACTTTGAGAAGCAAGTATGTTGCGTTGGTAGGAGAGGTGGATGAGCTCCGGGCTAGGCCCAAGCTGGGTGCGTGCAAGACTTGTCCTGTCTTGCAATCCGAGTTGGCAGAGAAGAATGCCAAAATTGTGTCTCTTGAGGAGGCCAGCTCGGGTAGCACTGGTGTGACTAGGTGTGCTTTTGTGGAGGGTTTGGAGATGGAGATGCCAATGTGAAGCATGACAAGATGCAAACCGAGGAAGAAAACACATACCTTCGGACCATCTTGTCATGGGTCTCTTGTAGTGAGCCACAGCTCGGGATGATGATCTCCCAATTCAAGCGAGCTGCTGGAGGCCCCGGTGTAGGCTTTGCTCCGGGTGTTGATCTTTCTGCTTTTGGGAAGATTGGAGAGTCGAGTGGTTTGAACCGAGTGAGAAGCCCAACTCCACCACTACTCCCAAACTGACCAAGCTTCCACCCAAAGAGCCTCTCAAGCCTAACACCAAGGATGGGGTGTTTGGAACCTCCGAGAGCTCCACCCAAGAACCAAGTGTGGCATCCCAACCCAATCACCTGAAGAACAAGCTTGATACGATGCCACCTATCCAGGAGGAGTGTTTGCCACAGAAGGGCAAGGTGATCCACACCCACAACCGTGAGTACAACAACCCCTTTGAGAGCGGTGAGGTACCACTGTGAGCACTGTGGGAGAGATGGACACCTTGAGTGAGTTTGCTTTAGGCACAGAGAGAGAGACGCGCCGTGCTAGGGAGATGAACAACCCGGACGTACCATCGTTTCCATGATGTACATGCGCCGAATGTTCAGAGGAGAGCACCGAGACGTGCTGCTAGGCCCAGAGGTCCAGAACCTCAAGTTCCCAGGCCTAGGCAGCAGAGAGCTCCGAGGAGAGACGCTAGGCCTCGAGGTGTTGAGCCTCAAGTCCCTAGCGTAGGCCTCGTAGAGAGCGTACCGGCGGGAGCCTGCATTTGTAGGCTATGGACCCCGTGGCGGTGGCTTTGCAGTTGAGCGTTTTCCCCACCGCGTTTTGAGTATCGCGATGGACGTCCTCCCTTAGCGGACCACGTTTTCCTCAACGTGGTGATCGCTCCTCCAGTAGGCGTGCTAGGAATGGTTTTTCTGCTAACCGTTCTTTTGAGCAGTCGGCCCAACACTGGTATTCCCCTTACTTCACTAACCCCAGTGTTGGCCCGTATGCTCACCCTATGTCTTTTTATGATGTAGGTAAAACGATTGGAGAACGTTTGGTTGGTGGATTCTGGGTGTTCGAGGTACATGACCGGAAACGCCAAGTGGTTCTCCAGTCTTAGTCCGGTCGCCGGAAAGGAGTATATCACCTTCGGCGACAACAGCAAAGGTAAGGTGCTGTCTCGTGGGTCTGTGCGAGTCAATGAGCACTTTGTGGCGCGATGTTGCTCTTGTTTCTAACTTGCATTTTAACCTTCTTTCTGTTTTGCAACTTTTGATGATGACTATGAGATTCGTTTTAAACCGAATCTCAGTCGCATTTTGGATCCTCAGGGCAATCTTGTATGTGTGATTTCGCCCTTTGGAAAAGTCTTTCGTGCGGATTTCTCGGAATCATTCGGAATTTCTCGTTGTCTTTGGCTGGACCTTCCTCCTCTAATCTTTGGAAGTGGCATAGGAGACTAGGTCACCTGAGCTTCGACTTGCTTGCAAGGCTTAGTTCACTTGGCTTAATCCGAGGATTGCCCAAGTTATCCATGGAGAAGGATCTTGTTTGCCATTCTTGTAGACATGGGAAGATGGTAGCCGCTCCCCACCATCCAGTGACTCAGGTCATGACTGTTGGCGCAAAAAATGGCGCACTGCGCCAAGCACACGGCAAGCCGGAGAAGCTGGCTTCAAATATGGCCCGGGTGCTCAGAAGTCCGGTGCGTGCCAGTCAGTTTGACCTGCAACTAACAAGGGAGAAACCGTTAAATACAAAGCTGGAACATGCCGGGTATGACCAGACAGTTCCAAAATGTACGGCCCTGAAGCCACTTACGACGACATATAGCTATGAAAGCTATCTGCCAACAGGTTAAAAGTTTATTCGGCAATATGAACAGTGCTACGTGAATAGCAGGTTGCCGAACACGTTTGCATGAGAATCGTACTTGCATGATGTATAAGTTAAAACTTAACCAATCTCGATTGTACAACCGAGTTGGGATCCATGGAGATTGAACATACAAGCTAAGCATGACTAAGCTAATCCAAGCCTGCGCCTGCGCCTGCCGCACGACACTAGCCTTGTCATAGATCAAACACGCTTAACATGCATGAACCCTCACCACGTGGCAACCCAGATACAATCCAATTCGGCTATCACGAATAATAGATCTACTGCATAGCAGACTTTTTAATAATAAACGTGAAACAGAGCAGATCTATAAAGATGAAGCCGAACCGGACGGTATCTAGATTGGGCAAAAGTGTTATGATGAAATAAACGTAACAAAACACATAACACAAGGTAACTTAATGAATCTATCAGATTGCCAAATCTAACAGAGCCGATAACTATCTTTACTCATGTCTCAATCCGCCGCACGATACAAGACATAAACAAAGACCTCCCGTCATAAGCTTAAATCCGCCGCACGATACTAAGCTTAACGTACGAGACTACTTGCACCATATCTAAATCCGCCGCACGATACTAGACATGATAGCAAGGTTGCCGGAACTTACGGAGGTCGACGGATCGATGGCCCCTCTCGAAGAACACGACGACACGACTTGGACTCGAAGACGGCACGGGGCCGGGGTTGGTTGTATTGATTGTGAACAGATTTACAATGGCCTCAGGGTTTATATTATACCCTGGTGTCTACGAGTCCTAGGAGGACACGATTACAACGATAAAACAGGAAACCTGTTTGAGTCCTAGAAGGATACGATTACAATGATAGATTAGGAAACTACCAGAAACATGATGCCTTTTGCTCCAAGCTTCCTTTAATAATCGGCACGCGCTAAAATGAACGAGATTCCCGTCGCTGAATCCTCTTGACATGCCGTATTCAAACCGACTTGGCTCGAGGTAACCGACCGTAGCATCACGTTGCCGAATCCATTCGCTGTTGACTAATCGCTTTCACAGCCTTGCCGAATACATTGAGCTAGCCGACCGCGTCCGCCGTCAGCCGAATCCTTCAAGCGGCGGCGTTCGCCGAATCATCATAGTGCCGGTCCACTTGTCATAGTGCGAAAACTCGGTGTTAACACATGCCCCCTAATTTTGGGATAAATGTTTTATTCCAAAATTCATTTTCTCCTTTTCGCACCACTGTAGAGTCTCTGCAAGCATCCGACTTCCTTGTCATAATCATCACAGCTGCCGACTCGCCTTCCGATGCACTCGAGATCCTTAAAAATTCCTCTCTATTCCATTTGCCTGAACTTCCCGAATTCCTCTGTTCAGCTTCTTCATCTAGGAAAAAACCTCTCTTCTCTTGCCCTGAACCGAAAAATGTCTTCCCAAGCAAGCCATTACAGTCCCGAGCTCGGCGACACCAGCACTTCCAAGAGAAGGTTGCATTCTGCTTTGATCTTTTCGCTTTGGATAATTATGCCTCATTTTGTTTCCCCTTCAGGAGGACTGGCGATGACCTCACCGAGGACCTAGCTCAGAAGGTTACAGATCTCCAGTCTGATCTAGGAAAGAAGAATCGGGAGATTATTCAAATCTCTCAGGAGCGCGATACCTTTCGGGAACAAGCCATCGGTAAGCATCCCTCAGCTGTCCTTTTCTTATCTCTTCCTTCGGCTTGACCCTTTTTCCTTCAGCTCTGGAGACTAGGCTCCACTCCCTCGAAGCCGCTATTGCCGACCTTGCTACTTCAGCCAATGTGCCAGGTACGGTGGCTCTAAGGCAGGTGAATGAGATCAAGCGGGTCCTTCCTGACATTTCTAGGGCCGGCATGGGCTACGGCGCAGCACTTGCTTTCAATGTCGTCCGGATTCATTCTGGCGCCGACTATCGCCATTTTGACGTTTGTGAGCGAGGACTAGAATTTAGGATAGCACGTTCTGTTGAGGACATGAAAGAAGCCGGAACAGACTTGGCTGACTCTTTCGATTCTGATCTTCCGATCAGAAATAGAATGACATGGACGAACTGATCCTTCATTTGTAATTAACTCTTGTTATGTGAATAAGAAGTCCTTTTGTCATCTTCTTGAAATCAATCTGTGACTGATCTTTCGGAATCAAGGTGTACTCTGTTCATGTACTTGGCCATCTGTAACATATCTGCATTTTGCATCCAATCGGTTACCGTTCTGATGACATCGTGCTTAACCGTGTGAACCTGTCGGCAATCTGGCCAAAGTTTGTCTCGAACATCTAAATCGGCAGTTTTGCCGAAGACAGGCGCTCTATTCTCCGCCGAACACGTACGTGAGTGCACTCAGACGGCCTACGCAGCCCATTACTGTAAAGCCCATCTTGGGAAACGGAAAAAACCCCAATCCGTCGGTTGATATTCGACATAAATCGTCCCTGGAGGCCTGCCTTCTCCCAATCTTGCATCCGCTCCTGTAGTACTCTCGCCGCCTCGGCTTCCTTGTTCGTTTCGCCCCAGAAAACCTAACTTTCCGAGTGCAATGGCGAGCCATGATGACCGCGGCAAACGCCCGGCGACCGAGGAAGCCGAAGGGAGCCGCGCTCGGCGCCTCCGTCGGCGCGGGTAGGACTCCTCGCTTACGTCCTTTGTGGCAGTTTCTTGAAGATTTCGCTCATGCTCGGTTGCTGTGCTGACAGGATCCCCGTTATTTCCTCCGCCGGCGGGCATGCCCGGCCTTCTTCAGCGTCGGGGAGGCTGGAGGTTCCACCGTCGGATTCGTCAAGCTCCTCCGACAGCCTCTCCTACCACTCCCATCCTTGGGAGGCGAGCCCGGACCGGGATTCCGACGGGGCCTTTACGACCACAACGACGCCTTGAACTTCATGGCGCTGCGGGACGAGTCCGGGAAGAGCTGGCCGCCGTCTCGAAGCAGTATGGGATAGATCAGCTGGAGTGGGAGGACCAGCGCCGGCAGTTCTGCGACGCAATCACGGGTATGAACACCCAATCCTAGATCGGTTTTCGGTCGTTCTTGTTGATCTCTTAACCGATCCATTTCAACTCGTCGTCCATAGCACTGTCTGAAGAGCTGGAGTGCCTGAAGATGGCGGCGAACGCCATCGCAGACCGGGTGAACGCCCAGGGCGACACCGCCGAGGCGCGTCTGGCCAATGTACACGGCCGCGTCGAGCAGGTCGCCCTGCAAGGTGTGCACCATGGCGTGGCGCTGGGGCTGTCGGCGCTAACGGTCCGCGCAGAGGAGGACTTTCCGTGACGCCGGTTGGCTTCCCGGCGGAGCAGGTCCGGAGGACGTCGAGCAGATTGATGATCTTCTGGACTCCTACGAGGATCATGCTCGCGCCCTCGCCGCGGTCACCAATCCGCAGACGGTCATCAACAGGATGTTCGATAACTGATCTGCACCTTTTGCACATTCCTCACTACGAACAATATTCTATTTTGCTATGTTTATACGCACAACCTGTCCTGTCCTGCGCTTGTTGAGCGCTTGATTTATCTAGCCGATTGCACAGCACCGCGTGCACCTGGCCCTGTATTTCTGCGTTTTTGTGCTAGAGGCGACACATGCCGTGTCGGCTGTTTTTGTTCTAAGGACGATAGAGTCTATCGGCCATTTTTTGCGCTAAGGGCGACACCATTTTGTATCGGCCATCGGTGCCCGCTAGTCCTTGATTCCGTTATGCACCGACCTCCACGCTAGGATGAAACCTCTTTAGATACGTCCGTTAATTGCCCTAGCAAACTCTTCTCCTTGGAGGGTTTTCAGAACATACGCATTACCCGGAGCACGTCTCAGAATCCGAAAAGGCCCTTCCCAGTTAGGGGACCATTTGCCGAATACCTTGTCTTTGGTACCGATTGGCAAGATAATTTCCAAACCAAGTCTCCCTCTTTGAATCCTTTTTCTCTCACTTTCGAGTTGTAGTACTTGGCAATGCGTATCTTATTTTCTCAATATTTTCCAAGGCCTTGAGACGAATCAAATGCAAATCCTCTAGCTCATCCATCATCAAATCCTTATAATTTTCTTTAGCCAGATCGTTCTGCAATGTAACTCGTCTTGACCCCGACTGCAATTCCCATGGTAGCACTGCGTGATGCCCGTAGACCAACTCGTATGGCGACGTCTGAGTCGACCCATGACAAGCCATTCGGTACGCCCACAAAGCTTCGTTGAGTACCAAGTGCCACCTTTTAGGTTTCTCTTCGATCTTCTTTTGAATGATTTTAATCATGATTTTGTTAGAAGCCTCTGCCTGTCCATTGGCCTGTGCATAGTAAGGAGAAGATTATAGAGTTTAATCCCCATCTCTTCAGCAAAGTCACAAAACTCCGAGGAAGTGAACTGAGTCCCCTGATC